>CM062809.1:8525062-9725062 GCA_031772625.1 Pinus tabuliformis | reverse complement strand
CTGTGCGGTTTTGCATTAGACAGTGCTTATACGGATTGGGCCTCCACATACTTTCGGGTATATATGGGAGGATTACACTAGGTTGCTATCCATCCTTAGGTAACTGAGTCAACTACCTTGCGCACTGTGATACACCGAACATAGCATTCAGGGAGATTTCCTGCCCATACTTCTTGGTTCGCCAGGAGGTATTCTGTAGTTCATAGTTACTTGGTAATCCTTTTGCCTAGAACATTCATCTTTTGTTTTGTTTTGTTACTTTGATTAAAATTAAATTAATTGACCGTAGATAACATCCTCCACGCTCGCTCCTTAGTTGATCTTAGGTTGAGACATATGGCGAAAGATCCAGAGTCCACCGATTAAGGAATTCCTTTTGATGGGAATCCTAGTCCTTTTCCTTCTTTTGGACATATTGGTGCTCCATATATGGCTACATTATCCCTTCCGAGATTTACCATTAGCTTGCCAGTATGGTTGTTTTCAACCTCCTTGGTTCAAAATGTCGTGATTTCTCCACAATCGAGTACACCTCCAACTGGACAAAATAAACCTCCAGTTGATCCTAAAGTTGATCCTTTGTCTTCTTCCTCGGTTGTTTCTTCCTCTTCGCCTGGTGAAAGTATTGGTACTAGCAACCAGGTGGCTAAGAAGAAGAAGAAAGGGAAGAAGAAGAAGAAGAAAATTTAGCAGAGGGGAAATCAAGCAACCATTTCTTTGAATGCAACATCTGATGAGAAACCATCCATCAAGCCTCACAAAGTTCGATATCCATGCAAACTTTGTACGGGAGACCATCTTCTGGTGACACACCATCAACTAGTGGTAGTAAAGTTCAAGGAAATAAGGGTAAAGGTAAGTTTCCCTATAGGTTATGTGAAGGGAATCACCCCATTCACCTTTGTCCCTATCTGGACAAAGCAAAAAAGGTTTTGGATAACCGTCCTACTTCATTGCATCAACTTCCATCTGGTTACAGGAAACTCTCCCTAAATCCTTCACTAGTTGATGAATTGACTGACCAAAATCAACCGTCGGTCAAACCCACTCTCTCTGAAAGTGAATCCTATGATTCTATACCAGACCCAAATCAACAAGTCAGGGTAACAGTTGACCCGATTTCACCTTCAGCTAATCGTACCTTTCCCGAAGAGAGTGTATATGATACCACTCAAGTTCTTTTTGTTTCTTCAGATACTAATGAGCTTGGGGGCAGTCCTCTTGTTCCATCAAGATAGGAGGAAAATCCTCTAGTTCTCTTAACTTAAGGGGTTAATTCTCCCATTCTTATGGTACCCCCTCCAAGTCGTCTAGTCACTTCCTTTGACTGGAACTGACTGGCAAGATTCCTTTTTCCTTCCTATGTGTCTTTCCAAATCATAGTACAAGTTTGTAATATGAATGTATTTGGCACCATTATTGATGAAGGTGCATCAGTGAGTATCCTTTCCTCAACTGTTTGGAAAGCGCTTGGTTCGCGCCACTTGTGCCTGTTACCTAGAATCTGTTGGCTTTTAATAGAGGAACCATTCAACCATTAGGGATCCTCCCTCAGTTACCTATTACTTTGGGAGGAAAAATCATTTATCTGAATGTGATGTTAGTCCCAGGCCCTTTAGATTACAATTTACTACTTGGGTGCAATTATGTTTATGACATGGGAGTTATTGTTTCAACACTCTTTCGAGTGATTTGTTTCCTGCGCGAAGGTAGAATTGTCACTATTGACCAGCTTTCATTTCTCGGTCCAAATATGACTCCCAGTCAAACTTCTTCCCTAAATGGTGCTTTTTTACCAATGGTATCATCCCTACCACGGGGTTAATTATGTGGCAACCCGTTCCACACCTACATCAACTGACGATCAATTCAGTGATGTTGTACATCATGTACTGGGGGCACTGGAACCAGATCTCTCCTTCATGACCTCTTATGAGTTGTGATACAAGGAGTATGAGGATAGTTCCTTATCTTGTGTCAACCTCGTTAAAAAATGAAACAAGGGTCCATGAGGATAGTTCTTTTACTGTGTCAACCTCATTAAAAAATGAAACAACTCATGCAGATAGTTCCTGGTCTTGTGTCAACCTCCTTAAAAAATGAAACCAAGGATATGAGGATACTTCCTGGTCTTGTGTCAACCTCATTAAAAAATGAAACAAAGGGTTTGAGCAGAGTTCCTTGTATTGTGTCAAGCTCATTAAAAAATGAAACAAGGTCCCTTGGAGCAAAGTTCCAAATCGAGTCTTTGATTAGTTCTCGTAAAATCTCAGTCAAGTCTTTCACTTGATCTCATAAAAGAACCTTCATTCCATCCACCTGATAGCCACAAGTAGTCTACTTAGGTGAATGTAATGAAGCTTGGGGGCATGCACCTAGTGGTAAAGTTAAGTTTCCCTATAGTTTATGTGAAGGGAATCACCCCATTCACCTTTGTCCCTATCTGGACGAAGCCCAAAAGGAGTTGGATAACCGTCCTGCTTCATCGCGGTGACTTCCATCTGGTTACAAGAGACTCTCCCTTTCATCATGTTGGGGGCATGTAAACCAATCTCAAGCATAGCTCTTCATTTCAAGTTTGTGTAAAAATGAAACTGATCCAAGCATATTTTTTTGTTTCAAGCTTGGTAAACATGAAATTCAATCCAAGCATAGTTCCCTATGGTTCAAGCTTGTCTAAAAATGAACCCATTTCCATTTTTAACCCTCGTGATTGTCATTTTATCAACCTCTTTCATTAGATGAGCCTTGGTTGTTTTCATCCCATCGCCACCATCCCTTTGGTCGATCATATGATTTCACTTGGTTGTTTTACCCTTTTTGAGGAACAGTTGCAATGAATGGTCTTGTTAGCCAGCCTCTTCACATAAATCAAAATGTTTTGAGAAGTTACAACATCATTGGAACTAGTTGCTACCCTAGACACCACTCGTTCCTTGAAATGGAGTCCTCTTTAAGCTCTTTTCAGACTCTCTAAACATGAAAGTGTTGTCGAGCGCTTGTCCTTTCCAGCTCGTTAAAGGATTGGAAATGATATCTCTCTTGTATTATTTTATGCTTTTTCGGACTTGAGAGATTAATCTACAAAAAACGGCTTTTGGAGTTTCCTTTTTGTCCCTTTTCAAACTCTCTAAACATGAAAAGGACTGAGTTATCTTTGTCATTAAACTCATAAAAAACATCAAATAGCGACAAACTTGTCCATCTAGACAAGACCAAGTTTCACCTTCGCTAGACTCATTAAAGCATCAAATAGCGATGGATTCACCCGAAGGGTGGAATTATATAACAAGCATATGTTATCCTCCTCAAGCTTGATAAAAATAAAGAGGTACTGGTCAGCAATGACTGGGGAAAATTGGAGAAAGGGGAAAACACTTTATGGTAGCAAGTCGTTCTTGAACATGACACTTTCACCTCATCACCATGACTATGTGGGTTAGTTCATTCAGCTTGATGGTTATCACACCTTTCATCTATCATACCATCCATTACTTTGTTTTGGGTCAATGCTACCAATTCATCTTAGTGTCGTCGACATGTTCAAGAGAATTCATTCAGTTCAAACTTCATCCTTTGCAATACCGTAAACCTTCATTTTCATGACCACCATTCCTGAACCTTTTGTCATCAATCAATTTTTCATCTCCAAAATCATTTACCTTGTTTCATGTCATTGATGTGGGATACATCAAGGCCCTCCTGCGATGAGTCGCTTCTTGTCAATATCAGCACATTGTCCAAGAAGTTGACTTAGAAACACCCCTTCAGTACCTTAAGGCTTGCATACATCAATGGTAGGTTTCTCGCTTTTGGCGGTAGGTTGACATCACTGGCCTTCGACTGAAAGACTTTGTATGGTGTTCAACATCAAATCATTTATTCACACCGTGCAAAATATACTGTAGTACCTTGAGGGTCATTATCATTATCGGTGATTCCTCCCGCATCTGTTAACAACTTACATCATTGGCTAGTAATCAAACGATGTCTTCTCATGTTTGACTTCATATCATCTATTCACATGGTTAGACTTGTACTTGAGCGAAATATTGAACGATATTGAAGACCCCGCATCTAGTTTCATCCATCCGGGCTGCGATATTTTCAGGAGTAGTAAATCAAATGTACGATGGCCTTACATTCATGGCCAACCATTCATGGGTCTATATCTGTAGACGACTATATTTGTACATAATGAAAGTTTATAAGCTGAGAATGGCTATGCCTTCCCTCAACGAGTTCATGAGAAAAAATCAAATCATCATGATATATGTTTTGTAATTGATGCAGGTCACCTTCCACTTCGAAACCTCCTCTCCACATGATAAAGAATTTCACTCAACATACATATTTACGACTTCATGCTTTAGGGAGCAACTGTTACAGATCCATTTGGGCACATCAACCCCAACTTATAGATTAGTACTATTAGGGCCCATCAAACCTTAATTCAGTTGTTACATGCCCTAAAGAAGTCAACCATCAGAATCCCTATCTTCCCAAGAAGTTCCATGACTGAAATCATCCAAAAATTGCCTCTAAGAAGATCAACGCAGGCAAGCCTTCATTAGGGTGCGCTGAAGTGCAGTCCATACACTAATAGGGTGTTATGCAGTGCACTTGAGCCCTCTTTGTCCTACACTGGGCGAATTTGAGCGAAATTGCATTGGGGTTTTGGAATATTCTTATCCATTGGATGCATCTAGAAGTTTCCCAAGTTTATCTACTCCTTTGAGCTCGAATTTGGATGAGGTAGGGAGTTAAGCAACATCAATCCCTTTATCCCTTCCTCCATGGAACTAAAATCTAAGGTTGGGAGGGCATTCATTATCACCATTTATGGCATAACTTCCTTCATTCACCTATAAAAAGACCACTCATCTAAGTGATCAGGGGAAGGAAATCATTTAATTATAGGGAGATGCTGTTAGTATGAGACTTGAGTTGATTTCAAGTATTGTAATGATGTCAAAATGTCTTGCTTATTATGAGGAGAGGATGGGATTGAACTAGAGGAGTGATGCTGAATCAAGCAAATTGGGTTATAACTCTTCCACTGATAAAGTGTTCAAAGCTTTTTCCATATGCTTGTGTTATTGATTGATTCTTTCATATGTGTGCTATGCACTTGATTCCATGCTATGTTTGATCAATAGATCATTATCATATGCTTTGATCGGTTTTTCTCTTCTGTCTGTGTGCAAGTACTTTCAAGCAGATTAAGTACGGAAAGGAATGATAGAATTGGTCAAGGGAGATAAGGACTAAGCAAAAGCTTCAAATAGGCTTCTTTAATGTCTTTTTTAATCTATTGGTCATAGAAAATGTAGAGAATGCTTTGCACTGTTGTTCTAGACTTAGCTACTAGTCTAGGGGTTTAAGTGTTTATTTGTAGACACTAAAACTTCCCAAAACAATATGACAGGGTTGCATGAGGTTTTTGAGACTCTGGCTAAATGGGACTCAACATTTCACATGGTGTTCAGTGACAAGAGTCAGTTGGAGATCTGAGGATCGAGTATTGTGCCATTCAGGATGGAGACAAGACATGTGATGTGGGTCCAGGATGTACCTTTTGTACGAGGATTCAGATATAACAAGATTTTCATCTCGATGATAGAGAGGAAGGGGTTTGAGATATTGTTATAGGATGGGAAGGAAAGACTCAGGTCCAGAGGCTCTAGCTCCAATTGGATTGTGCTTTGAGTTAGAAAGCATGGTCTCCATTGGTTGACAGGAAAATATGTGGATCATGGAAAGAAGCAGGTGCAGGTTCTAGAGAAGCAAGTGTAGGTGTAGGTTCAGACTTCAAAGGAGCTGGTATAAGTTCCCGAGAAGAAGGTCTAGGTTCGAGAGACTTTGAGGGAGTCTAGTTTGAGAGGGAGCTTTTAGATTCAGAGGGAGACTTTGTAGTCCAAGAAGAGTGTGTGGTCAATGGGGAGAAAGGGTGCTCCTACAACTACCAAGAAGGAATCATGGAGAGAGTGGAAGACATTACAATATAAGAAGAAGAAGAAGAAGAAGAAGAAGAAGGGTGCTTCCATTAGTGACAACGACATTTCCGAGAAGGTCGTAGTTCACCATACAGGGATTGCTGCGATTATGAGCGCTAGAAGTTGGGCAAGTGTTGAGAGCAATGATGAAGATGATGTGTTTCTTCCTAGTCTTGGAAGTACCTCCCTCGCTAAGAGGGAGTGTTGATTTGTGTAGCTTGGTAGTTACTCCAAGCCCCAAGGTTTAGGGTTTTGAGGGAAAAGCGCCACAAGGGTCACTTGTGGGTTTGGAACCCAAGCATGGGGTTTTGCACCCATCGATATTTTGGAAAAAAACCATGATGAATTTGAGCTTGGGAAAATTTTAGGTGATAGAGCTTGGCGAGTTGATTCCAACACTCCAAAGATCACTCAAATTAGACCTCTAGAAACAAAGTTATGAATTTTTGAAGTTGAAAAGTAATTATTGGTTTTCAAGTCATATAGGCTTGATGTAAAAACTAGTCAATAGATGTTTATCTTCACTAATTCGTTGGAGGCCCTCTTATTGGCATGTGTTATTGGCATCCATTTGAGTAACACATAACAGTAAAAAAGGTTTTTGAAGGAAGAATATATCTCTGTCTTGACCGCAGATAGAAGAAGAGGACCAACGAAGAGGAAAGGGGTTGGAGAAGCATCTTTTCATGACTGTTTGGGCACTGAACCTATCTAGCACAAAGGCCAAGTAAGGGAAGGAAAGTATAGGCCTATTTTGGTGAGGTTTTGTGGGTAAACATACCTCAAATAATTTGTTGTAGTCCTGTACAACAAGCTTGAAGTAGGCTGCAACCCTAAAGGGAAGGTCGAAGTCTATTTTGAGGGTTAGAAGTAAACCAAAACTTCAACGTATAGGGACAAACTCTCAAGGAAGGAAACCCAAAACTGTGAGGAGGATTTCTAGGCATGAGTTGAGGGATGGGAGGGACTGTTATCTTTCCCTAGCTAGGCTGAAGTCAACAATACAAGGACAAAATGAGCATAGGTATGTATTTTAGTACATTCTTGTAGGTGTTGGATCCTTGTTTTTGGATCAGTTTTGGATCATGATCATAACAACTTATTGGTGCCATGTGGAGGATATTTTGAGGAGGTGAAGAGTCTTCCTAAGAGAAGAATTGATAGTGATTGGATTGGGTGCCATTGATCTAATTGGAGGGTAGTGTGTTGGTTACCTAAAGTATCCCTAGAGCAACATACAATAAGGATGTTGTTTGGTGCGTGATTGGGTGAAGTTTACAGCCTTATGAGTAGCTCTTTGATGGACGAAAGAGGCTATTATATGGCAGATTGAAGCTCAGGAATTAGGCCTACCCAGAGAGCATATTGATGAGCCTGTGTTCAATGTAGTAGGATTGACATGCAACATTGTTGGGTGGCAACCCTCTTGGAGTCTCGATGTGTAGTGGCCTTGATGGACTAAGGCACTACTAGTGAGAAGTATAGGTGTGAAGGACGAACAGGATGAGATACGACATCGAAACTGCAACAAAGTTTGTCATTGTATCTTGTATTCCATAGAATATTGTATTATTTAGATTTGGTTTAATATAACGAAGATTGGTGATTGTAGATATTGTACAATTTTGTTAAAAATTGTGTATATTTGTGCATATGTGATTTACTGCTTTATATTTCCATTGTGCAAAGTAGTTTATGGTTGAAATTCTTGGTTTGGTAGCGTTAGTGATTTTAAGACTGTAACCTAGACCTGAGGTCGTGGAAATTCAACAGATACTTATTGGCATCCTCTAAGTCTCCATATTTCATCCATTCATCTTTTTATTTTGATTCAACAATTTGTATTTTGACTTTCAATTTATGTTATTACAAAAAAATAGTTTGTTTGTTGGGAAATTAACAGTGCAAGCCCACATTTTCTTTTGAAAAAATTTTAATCTCAAATTTCAATTGTTGAATTTGGATTTATGTTATGACTAAATATGTCTCAAGTGCACTTCATGATGAAGACTCTTCCAGTTGCTTCTTTAATCCAATTTCCTTACCTCAAATTTTGACTACTTCTTGTGTTTGTTCTTGTTATTCAATTCTCAGCTGCAATAATTCTTCAACTATTCAATTTCATTTCCCTTATGCCGCATCTTGTCGCTAACAGTGGTTCAAAAAAAGTAGGTGTACTATCCATATGATCTTCTTGTTAATTCATTATTCCTATTAAGATTCAAATCTATTAGTTGGTTTCTCTAGTTGGAAATTGTATGTTGTACTTATTAAAAATGTTGTGTTGTTTTCCCATACTAAGGCTCTTAAATTGTCATCGGTTGAGTCAATAATTCCTGCATCCTTCTCTTTTCATTCTAGCTTTAGTTGACTGATATCACTTCCTATTGTTGTAGCCTTGTTTGAGGCCCTTCTATGTTTCCCCTAAGATACTAACTGAAAGAGAGTATTTTATATTTTGTATCTTTATTAATTCATTAATTCTTTCTAAAGATTTTTAATTATTCTGGTATGCTCACTTCATAGTGCAGAAGGTTGTGCTACATGCACTTCCATATATATCATCATAAACCCATATATCAATTATTTTGGGCTCACTTATCCCAAATCGTTTGTATAATTCTCTATTTCTAACAACTACAACCTATTTGTGGGTTCTTTCATTGAAATGTTAATGGACTTGTCTAGTATTTTTGCACCTTATGCTGAACCTCCTTATTCTGTAACACTTCTCCTTCACTATTCATATTGGCCCTTTGTTCAGTGCAATCCTATTTTGCATACCTCAGTGTATCCTTATTTCCACATTTAACTTATGCATTCAATTATTTTTCATTCGATGCAGGCTCAACTGTCCTTTGGAATGCATCTTCACTATGGACCTCTGAATCTATGAGATAAATCAATTACGGGTTTTCTTTTGGCAATTTACCCTTTCATGCACTTGTAAGAGTAAGATAGGCTTGTTTAGCTCTTTGTGCCTTGATGCTAGTTTATGTTGTTACTTTTACAGTTTCAAGGTCAATCACTTTAGGATGATTTTCTTCTATCCATGCGTGAATTTATTCATCATCACCATGAAAAAATTTGTCTTCCAAATTGAGTGGCATATCTTGATAGGTGCTTTCCAAACCTTGAAGATGATCCTTCAATGTGGGTATTGTGATCCAAACTTTCTATATTGACATATGTTTTTTTCATTTCCAGTTGAAACTTCTCCCTTTAGTCTCAGTTGTATTAATCTTATTGTTTGTGGTAGGTATTCCTTCCTCATTCTGAATTGACTTTGCTCTTCCATTAATAACATACAAGCCATAACCATTGTAATACCAATAGTATATTCCATCCCATGCAAACAACGTCTATGTAAAAACACCACAAAATTGGATATTAGAACATGTAGTACAATCATTATCCAAAAAAATCTAAAGAGATACTAGACACATTTTATTACCTAAGACAAAAATACAAAATAAAAGGGAGGTCTAAAGGTACACTCCCTTTAGAAAACACCCATGTATTTACACATTTGACTACATATCAAGTCTTACACCATATGCATATCTTTAAAAAAATCTAGAGTATCTATGTTGTCCAAGGAGGCAGCCAAATTTAAACTAGACAAGGTTTCTAGGGGAAAACAAACTAAGTTTACCAAGGATGTTGTAAGTGGAGCTATTTGACCTTCCACTTGTAAACTTTCCAACTATCTTCTCAAATTTTTTTTATCATTTTGCCTCTAAATCAAATTCTTGTGTTCTATTAATATCTCAATTGTTGTCCAAACATAGATTCAAATCCATAAATGATCCTTAATATTAGCCATAGTGCCATTAGAGATAGGCATTATTCATCTTCGATTTCGTTGATACCGAAGCCAATGAGATACTTTGACTCCAAATTGTACCCACCTGAAAGCTCAAACCAACTTTCTGAAGTCGAGGAAAGCTAAAATATTTGTCTCTGCAATTGTTGAAATTGAAGTAGATGATGGCCATAGAAAGATGGGTCTTATCATAGCAGAGATACAAACACCTGAAAGTCTTTAATGTGAACTCTGTGCCATGTGAACCAATTATATTTTTCATGGAGCTCACAGAACTGTAAATACATGGCCCAACTAATTTCATGATAATGAATTGTAGTTCCTCGTGCTTGTAAAGCATTCAATCCACGATCTCCAATGCCATAATTGGATACCAATCTATGCTAATCCTTTTATTGTATTTCCTGGTGGTGTTCACGCAAGTGAAGGACATATTCCCTACAATTTTCATAATTATATCATAATGTTCGATCCCCAAGCTATGGGTCATGGAAAAGAGTTGCGGAACTAGAAAGATTTTTGTGGAATCATTCCACACAACATTCTTGGTGGATGAGTTCTAGGTTAGCCATTGGTCCATCAATCTATTGAGATATCAAAGTACATGGAAGGATTGATATGATAGAATGTAGGGATTGTAAAAATGGATTATAAATTTAGATTTGAGGGAGTGGTGTTGAGATTTATGTGCCTTATGATATCATTGGAATCTCCCACAATAATTAACTTGTGAATTGGGGATTTTTTGGCAATATTCATACCTTGTAGAAGTGCATAAAACATTTCTTGGTTATTTGAAGATGTTCCCAAACTTGAGGAATAAACTCGCTAAATTTTTCCACTAGGGCTAAGTAATTCCCCCCTCACCTATGACAACTAGGTTTTTTTTTCAAAGCCCTGTCAAAGGAAAGGATGTATGAATCCCATAATGTTAACCTTCCTCCATAACTTTGTTTGGAGGGTCCAGTGTTGTTTCTAAGAGGACAGAGGGAAAGTCGAGGATGAATATTGAATTCATCCATCCATATTGCTTCATATGAATCCAATAATTGATGCCTATATAACTTGGGGCATTTCATTCAAATATGTTTTGCTGGTAGTGATTTACCTCGATCAACTACTGTTGTTGGATTAGTCTAAATGTCTTGGAATATAGCTTTGTTACATGTATTCCAAGGTTTCCAACACACATACTTGGGGAGTTCCATCCAAATTAATTTAAAATGGGCTTTCTTCTAAATGAATTGAGATAATGTTGGTTCTATGCTTAAAAAAAATAAAGGGGAGATTCACATTCTAAAAAAAGGAGGACATGGGGGAGGGATGTCAAGGAAGACCTGAGATTCATAACCAAGATACATTGTATAATTTGATGAGCCCCAATCCATATATATATATATATATATATATATATATATATATATATATATATATATATATATATTTATTTGGATTTGGGTTCACAACCTGATAAAACTAAAATAATTAGAGGAGAAAGATTCTTAAGGTGGAAGGAATCAAGCCCAAGTTCCAACCACACGAGGAACCTTCCAAGGTTCAAAATGAGGAAGAGAAAAGTTAGTTTAGTTCAATTCATAACCAATCTACGAGTGAAAGATACAACTTCTCCTTGATTCCATTTAACATAAAATATGGACATTTGCACCTACAATTTTATCATTTTCCTTGCAATTGAAAAGCCCCCATTCTCCCAAATTTTCCTTGTTGTGGGTTGTTGTCTAATAAATGATTGTCTTTTCAAGCAAGACTACTCTCACTTCTCACTTCTCTGAGAATCTGTTTCATTTTGTTATGAAAGGTCCACAAGCTTTACTTCATGAACTCTTTCATGTAAAACCTCATCTTATCTAGCCTTCACTTCCTCTGCGTTCATATTTATTGTGTCACCACCTGCAAGAATTTTACCAACCTCCTGAATATGTTTAGGTTTTATGCCTCACGTAACTTTATGTATGAATTTTACTTTTCAACGTTAGAACATTCAATCTTTTCTGCCCCATCAACATATGGTCTGACCCCATGCCCGTTCTCTATTATATACCAACATAGATCCATCTTAACTTTGGATATACGAAGCACCAAGAGGGATAAAATATATTTTCAATGTAAAAAATGTTTGCAACTCAAGATATTTGATCCCTCTTGTCATTTGATAGATCTAGAGTTAATATCTAGGCTGGTTTAATTATTAATTATTTATATTTTTATGTAATTTTACTTAGTCAAAATGTTACATAACATAACAGGACAAGACATTGCACTTCTCTTCCATATTGGGCTATAGAGCCCCTCTTAGTGAAATCAATGAATTTCTCTTTAACTCTAAATTTTTCCTGGCTATAGCAGGCAAATCACCTTAGTTCTTAGCAGGAATCCAGAAAGGATTAAGTATGAGTATTGCAAATCTTCTTTGAAATAGTTGAATCCAGAAAATTAAATATGAGTATTGTAGAGCTGAAATAAAGTCAAAATAATATCTATAATCTAGAGCTTGAACATCGTTGATCAACAAGGCACCCTTGGCCAACAACTTGGGATGTACCTCATCAACCCATATGGTGAAAAAAATGAACATTGAATAGAAACATGGTTCACAAACATAATTATACCTAATCATCCATAGGGTGAATAAAGAAAAAAAATTGAGCACTGTCAAATCCCAATGAAGGATGAGAAAAATAGAAAATTGCAATCTCCAAACAATGTGGCACACCAGTGAAGATTTTCTCGAAAAATAATATAGTAATGGTGTTGAATGAATGTCCAATTACTATTGGAAAATTAATAATCCCAAAGGAGGTGTTTCACTATTCCAAAATGATGACACCCCCAAAGGAGGCGTTTCATCATTTCAACATGTTTTCTCCCATAGTAGTGCCTTAGATGGTCATGTGGGAAGGCTTCAAATGTAACTTTTAAATGCATATTTGGGCTTTAGTCAATGTGCCAATGTTAAGTGCATACTCAAAAAAATTCTCTGAATCCTGGAAACCACTGCTAGAACAACAACCACTTCTCCTACTTGTTCACATTATGGTTATAGGCTAAATACATGCTATATTTGCATACAAGGCAACATATTCCATAATGGGTACCTGTCTCAATTTGGGCAATGTAAGACAGGGGTCTTAAATTCTAAAGGTCTAATAGGTAAAGTCTATTTAATGCTTGTTTCAATGTGAGAACTGAAGACTTTAGTTGCTAAGCAACAAAAATCATCATCACTCGTGTCAAACATGGCCTTGTAAATTCACAAAAAAGGAGAGAGAGAATGCTCATTTTCAAAAATATGTATGTTCATTTTTTACATTGCGCTATGCAATATATTTATTGTGGGTATTTTTGACATGCAAACTAGGTGAAGGAAAAACACATCATGGAGAACTTGCCTACAATATTAGATTGGCAGAAACACCTTCCTTTAACATGCATGAGGTTGCTTCATCAACAACTGGTATTTGGTTTTTGCTGGCTTTTGTTACTTCAGTAGGTGCTTTAGTTTGCATGTGATCATAATGAGATCCTATAGTGTTTATGAACAAAACCCAAAAATTTTAGGGATTGTGAGGAGAACCCAGAATTAGGGCATCATATACCAGTGGTTATGAGGGCAGGTTGTGGACTGATTTTCTATTTTCTATCTTTTTGTGGTTTATATGGTCTTCTAAGAGACGATGTAGTTCTTCCTTGAACTTTTGAGCTAAACATAGGAGTTGCTAGTGTGCCTCTGATGCTGGATGTATCACATGTTCATGGAGAACCTTAGGCACATGTCTGTGGAGAAAATATAACGAATTTTATGTGCCTTTTATAATGACTTTATAACAAAAATTGAATTGGCCTACATTGGCTCAAAGAGGTTCTTTTCTTGTGGAGTACTTTTGAGAATTATGGGAGAATTTATGTGTTGTGTCTTGCTACTATTTTGGAGTGCCTATCTTGCCATGCATGAGTGGATCTTATTATATTATTATCCATATTTCCTTGGAACTTTCTCATTAAAGATATGAGTGAAATCAGGAAGAAAAAGTGCTTTGGTTGATGGAGTTACTAACATATTTGTTTTAATGGAGGTTCCATATTTGTCTCTAGCAGGTTGGCAATGTTCCTAGTGGGGTTACATGCTAATTTGGGGATGCCTATTTTGGAAAATGGAAGTGCCCTATCGTGGGGTTTCATCATGCTTTGAATGATCTTTTTTTTATGAATAAAAGGAGGCACCTAGGTGCATGTGATTTTGATGGAGATCTATTCATGGTTGTCCACTTGTGATTTTTCAAGGGTTATTTCTTAGTATGGAGGGAACCTTATGTGAGCATGATTCAAGGAAATTTTGATGATTTACTCAAGGAGAGGAAGGTGGATGCAGGTGATCTTGCATGGCACCTATTCTTGGGTAGAGTTATTATTGGGATTATGCTATGTATCAGTCCTTGTTCAAGTATAAGAGGAGGAGAAGGTTTGTAGAAAATGGACTGGTTACATTTGATTCCACCTTTCCTCTTCATTCATCGATAGTTCTTCTCCCTTTCATATTAGATTACTCAATGCACTTAGTTGTTTGATATTGATTCCTCAGTCCTGTTATTGACATGATTATTGATGACCTTTGAATACAATTGAAATAATGTTGAGCAGTTTTGGCATGAAACCCATCAAACTCTCTTGGAGAATTGTTATTATGCCTATGTACCTTCTACTTGTCTACAACTTTGTCAATGAAGAATACTCTCTTGGAATCCATATGATGTTTTAGGTGTACTCTTTGTTTTATAATGATGATTTTCTGAACTGATAGTTTTGAGTATATCACTCCCCTTACTCAAGAAACCTTTACTTTAAGTATTTAATGGTTATAATTCACTTCTTTTTGGGTGTGTATCGTTGACCCAATTTAAAATTTTTACTGAATGCCACTAGGGATACCCTCTTGAAACTAACATGCATTGGTTCTAAAGTCAAAGAAGTTTGTTGGTCACAAGGCATTCTTCTTGATTGTTCCATTTGATCCTTAGTTGCGAGGTTGATGATAGAACCTTGTAAGGACAATATTGAGTGATAAAAAAAACCAATAGACATGTCAATTTATCTAAAATCTATGACATTTTGTAGCATGTGTTATCATCTGTGTACTTTGAAACAAGGAACTGTTATAAATTTGTATTATATGAACCTTGTAGATTTTCATATAATGAAAAATATCCACTCTATCCTAAACTTTGGTGTATTTTTTATTTTTTAATTTCCAAGTCAACTTTTGAGGTTTTCTTGAGTCCAAGTCCTTTCTCACTGCTTGGCCTCAATGAGTCATTTTCTGGGGTGAGTTTGGTAACCTTGTTGTAGACTTTTATATAAAGGTATGCCTTGAGGCTCAAAAATGATTTCCTTTTTGGCTTTTTTGGGTTGGATTTTCCTGGGACTCTTCTTTTTCATGTGATGTAATTTTTTTGTGCCGTGATTTGTTGAGCTGATCTTTGAACTAATATACTGAGCATTTCCAAAAAAACACTCAAAACCTACCTTTTGTGAATTCAATTTGCCATATTGATGAGAAATCACTTTTTTGATATAAAAAAATTCCTCTCTACTATGAGAAAACATTGTTTCCTTCACTGTTGTTTTTTCCCTTTAGTTTACATGAAAGTGTTTTTTGTTTGGTTATTCATTCTCACGCTTCAATTTTTTTCTATAGAGTTGTCACGGTCTAGTGTGAATAAAAAAACCTTTTTTTTTGTATTCTCAACATTTTAGCTAAATTATTAGAAATGCATAAACAATTGAAAGTTGAAAGAATCAGTGGCTTCAATAAGTTTTCACTGATTGTTGAGAAACAGGCTTAGCAGTTTATGGAAATGGCCAGAAACTACTGAGGCATTTTGAGCCTTCCAAAAAGGCCTTGAAAATGGTTTCCGGTTCCTTGAGGCATTTTGGTGATCAGAACTGTGTTTTTGATTGAGTAGGTTTATTTATTCTTCTTTTTGGTGGGAGGGTGGGTAGGTTTCCTCTAAAATCCTATCCTTTGTACCTTGAAATTTGGGGGTCTCTTCAATTGTCTCTGGAGTGATTGGTCCCTCTCAAAACCTTGGAAATCCATAAGTTAATTAACATTGCTTATCTAACGAGGGTTTTATTTACATGCTAGCCATATGATCTATTTGCAGCAATTGAACAATTGCCGATATTCTTTTTATGGTGACCCTGCTTCTGCAAAGAATATTTCATCCTTAACTCTACCATGTTGTAGGAATTTATAGGGTAAGTTCCTTAGATAGAACACCAAAGGACACTGCTCACAAATAGATCACAGATCAATACACCAGTATTCTTGATGTGGTTAAAACCCTCAAAGAGGGAAACAATCCATGGCCTGAGCCACCGCGACCACTTCAGGCAATTTATTAATAAAAGAAAGAAAATTTACATAAGCTTCTCTCATGAACGGTCACCCTACAAATGACCCTCCATGCTCTTTAAATAGATATCATGGACCAATCGGGTGTTAAGCCACAGATAAAGTGTCGGTAATACCGAGGAGTGAATGAACCATCAGATCATTTCATGTCTAGAACATATCGTGACTTTCAGATTGTAAGTTACAAAAGTACATAGTAAAGAAACACACTTTACCTAACTCTACACTACACCAAGTTATACTTAACTATTTCCTATGTGTCAAAATATCCTAACATCCCCACTTAAGAACAACTTGGGATAGGATTTAAGGATGTAAAAATATGACACAATAGGAGAAGGAAGGAGGCATTAGAGCCTATCCCCCCTTAGTGACAACTTCCTGAACTCCAACCATAAATTGAAGATTAGTAAACTTCGCCTCTGTGAGAGCCTTTGTAAAGATTTCTACAACTTGATCATCAGTTGAACAATATTGCACTTCAAGAACATGGTCATGAATGAGCTTTCTGATGAAGTGCATGTGTAGTTCAATGTGCTTGTTGCACTGATGTTGGACTGGATCTTTGCTTAGTTGAATTGCACTTTGATTATCACAACAAACTGTAGTCGGATTCTACTGTTGAAAGCCAAACTCTGACAGGATATGACGAAGCCATATGACTTCCTTAAGTCTAGCTTATATGGCGCCAAGATAAAATAATTCTGTTGAAGAAAGAGAAATGGCACTTTGTTTCTTGCAAGACCATGTAATAGGTCTAGAACCAAGAGTGAAGACATAACCTGTTGTAGACTTTTGATCATCAGGGTCACATTCCCAATCGGGATCAGTGAAACCAATCAATAGAGGAGATGCTTTTGCACTGTAATGAATCCCAAAATGAACTGTACCTCAAACATAACAAAGTATTCTTTTAGTTGCTTTCCAATAACTTTCATGTGGGTTTTGCATAAACTGAGAAATAATGCCAACAACAAAGGAAAGGTCATGACGGTTATGGGTTAGATACAAAAGTTTTTCTACAAGCTGATGGTATAAGGTAGCATCAACTTCAGGGGAAGTACAAGTGACTAAAATTTTGGCTCCAGACTAAAAGGGAGAATGGGCTGGCTTACAGTCTTCCATGTGAAAGTGGCGTAGAAGATCATAGGCATACTTGGACTGGGAAAGGGAAATACCTTCCTTGGATTGCAAGACTTGAAGACCAAGAAAATAATGCAAGTGTCCTATGTCTGTCATTTCAAACTTCTTTTTAAGGCTGGACTTTACATGGTTTATAAGGTTGGGATCACTACTAGTAAGGATAAGGTCATCAACATAAAGAACAAGAATGATAAGAGACTTACTCATTTTCTTGGTGTAGACAGTGTTTCAGAATGACACCTAGAAAAAACAATATCTAAAAGAAAGTTATCCATTTTGGCATACCAAGCCCGAGGGGCTTGCTTGAGACCATAAAGGGATTTCTTAAGTTGGCATACAAGGCTGGAGTCTGTATGTATAAAGCCAGGAGTTTGTTTCGTTAAGATTTCTTCATGCAAGTCCCGATGCAAGAAGGTAGATTTAACATCCATCTCATGGACTTCCCATTTGAAAGAGGCAACAAGGGAAAGAACAAGGTAAATAGAGCTCATTTTGGCAACAGGGGAGAAGGTTTTAGTATAGTCAATGCGTTAAGCTTGTGAAAAACCCTTAGCAACAAGGTGAGCTTTATGTTTATCAACTTTTCCATCTGGTCCAAACTTGGTTCTGTAAACCCATTTGCATCTAACAAGCTTTCGTCCCTTTGGAAGAGGAACAAGATCCCATGTATCATTTGGAAATAATGAACGCTATTCTTCATTCATAGTTGCATCCCAATCTGGATGTCCTAAAGCTTCTACAAAGGTGTCAGGACCATAATTCGATGAAGCTTGAGCCAGTAAAGAAGAGGCTCTATCAAACTAAGGATGCGTACGTTGTTGATCTGTAGGATCACCTACAAGAGCACTTGCTGCATCCCAAGTAGCACAGACCCATTTTGGAAGATGAGGAGTTGAAGAAGGATCCTAAAAAGGTGGGGGAGGATTGTCATCCTCACTGTCATCATCTGAAGAAGAAATATTTTCAAAAGTAGAAGGGATAGTGAGAGGTGGCACATCTGCTGAACTAGGCTCGTAGGCCGATATATTTTCAGAAAACTTTACATCTCTTCTAATGATAACATTTTTGGAGTTAAGTGGAATAAGTCTATATCCTTTGACATCTTCAGAATATCCAACACAAATACATTTTTCACTCTTAGGTTCTAAAGATTTATGTTTCTCATCTGGAATATGGGCCCATGCATCACTTCCAAAAACACAAAAGTGACTTACATATTGTTTAATTGAGCTCCATGCTTCTTCCAGAGTGATATTATTTAAAACCTTAGTAGGAGTGTGATTTACTATGTAACTTGCACAATTAATTACTTATGCCCAAAAATTAAGACTAAGTCCTTTAGATTGAAGCATACAATTAGCCATTTCCTTTAAGGTGCGATTCTTCCTTTCAGTTACACCATTTTGTTGTGGAGTATATGGAACAATATTTTGCATTTGAATTCCATGCCCAGTGAAAAAGTTGATGAATTTATTGTTAACATATTTTCTGCCATTATCAGATCTTAGCTTAAGAATTTGATGTCCAGATTGTTTCTCAACAAAGGCCTTAAAGGCCAAGAACATGTTAAGTACTTCACTCTTGAGTTTCAAGAAGTATACCCAAGTGCATTTGGATAAATCATCAATGAAAGTTAAGAAATACTTGTAGCCAGAGAATGAAACAACTGGAAGTGGACCACATAAATCACTATGCACAAGCTATATAGGGGCTAAGGCATCCCAAGAGGCACATTTTTCAAAACTATCCTGATGATGTTTTTCGAGTACACATTTGGAACAAACACCATCTCTGCAAGATACCATAGGAAGACCTGTCACCATATTTTCTTTACATAGATTTTGAAGGGAGCGATAGTTTAAGTGACCAAATCACTCATGCCAAAGTTTTCTCACTTCATCATTATGAGAAAAAAACACTAAGGGAAGAGTTGATGACCCAAAGTTGTTAAACATATACAACATTGTAGAATCATCAACAATGCTAGTAGCTAAAATCTGTCTATGATCCTTTATGTCCTTAATTACAACATCATGAGGTGAAAATTCAATGATTTTACCTTCACCTGAATGAGTTATCTGATATACAAATAGAAGGTTGTAAGATAAGGTTGGAACACATAATACATCATTAAATTGACCATTGTCTAGATGAATAGTTCCAGCCCCTACAATACTAAGAGATCTATCATCACCAACATATATATTTTTGGTGTTACAATCATTTAAAGATGAAAACATGGCTTTGTTTTTGGCCATGTGATAAGAAGCTCCAGAATCAATGAGCCACTCATGAGAATGAGAAGAAGAAGATAAATTTATTGCATAACCAGACCGAGGTGCTTGACAACCACATGCAAAAAGTTCTATTCCTGAAGATGAAGTTGAATTTGAAGAGTGCTCCAAATGGATGTTATGCTTCTTCATTGTTGCTTCCAAGGCTTCCATCTTCTTAAAGCATTTTGATTCTAAGTGGAAATCTCAATTACAAAATTTGCAATGTCTATTATTCTTCTTCCCTTTGTTTTTATTTGCCTTATCATTTTGTTGAATTGATTTTTCATTTTGAGACTGAAATTTCTTAGGACCCTTGTTTGGTTTAGGACCATTCTTTTTAGGATACTGCTTCTTAGGATTCTTCGAACTTGGTTGCTACTGGGTGACTATGGCTTTCTTAGAAGAGTTTCCAAGATTAAGAAGACTAAGATGTAAGAGTTTTTCTTGTTCTCTTATTAAAGAATCACAAAAGGAATCAAAAGAGGGGGACTTGTAGTCTTGTCCTTAAGAAATAAAGGCTTCTCTAGTAGAATGGAAGGTGGAAACAAACACAGAGTAGGCTGGTCCCACCTTAGTAAGAATGAAATAGATAAGCCTACCATATTCTTTCTTAACCTTAACACCTTCCAAGAGAAGTATAAGGGTATTGAACTTGGACAAAAAATCTTCAATGGAAGAAAAATTATTGGGGTCCAATGTAAGCAACTCATTTTCGAGTTGATGGGCTCTAATTTCGTTTTTAATTCCAAAAACTTTAGTGAGTTGTTTCATTGCTTCATTAGGGGTATAAAGTTCTACGATATGGAATCTAAGGTCTGGAGAAATAGACATCCCTATCAACCCATGTGCTTGATCTTTCCTATTTTCCCATTTGGCTGCCTTATCTTTATCTTTAGGTTTAGTTTCTTGGCCTAAGGATATTCTATAAAGACATTTACTTCTAAGTAAATCCACAGTGTAGCACCACCATTGGAAGTAGTTGGTGTTGTCAAGAATAACTTGGTATGGAATTTCCATTTTAACAGAAACTAAAGTTGTAGATGCTGAAACTAAGTGTTCCAATGGAAAGATCTAAAAAAATTAGGCCAATTAATAAAAAACAACTCTGAAAATAGCTTCTGAATGAAAAAGTTATGGCATTTTGAAGAAAAGTTGTTGAAGATTCCGACGAAGTGCATGAATGTGCGGAAATGAATGATAACGTTATATTTTAAAAAATCCCCCCCTTTCCAAACTTAATATAATTAGCTCACTTTAAAAAAATATTTTATGTGACCCACTAGTGAAAGTCACTTTTACAATGGTACTTTATGAGCTACTCACTAAATTCTAACTTAAATAAGAGATAAAGAGACTTTAGAATTATAAGTGGCTCACTTTTTATAATGGGTGAGAACACTTTTACATAAAGTAACTTTAAAACATAAGTTACATATACTTTTTTAAAAAGTAACTCAACAAAAAGAAAGACTTGAACCCAAGACCTTTAATCTCATAAAGTAACTTTGAACCAAGTGAGCTAGTTTAAAAGGTTAGTAAGTTTTGGAATTTTAATTTTTTTTAGTCACTGACGTTTTAGGCTGTGTGCTTACTTGAAAAAGCTCTATTTTCCTACAAAACAAAAAGCCACACAACCCAACATGGACATGCAAAAAAAACCAAACCTTATGGCTTGAAGTTAGCTTTTGCCGAAAACTAAATATTTTCCTCAATGTTTTTGATTTTCTGAGATCACAGTAAGGCGTGGCGAAAAAGAGCATATGCATGAGAAAAATCCTTCATTTTTGTTTCTGATTTGCCCAGATCACACAGAGTCGTGGGGAAAAGAGCATATGTAGAAATGAAAGGTATAGATTCGGTAATAAAAAGCAAAGAGATAAATAAACTGAAATAAATAGAGAGATAAATAACTAAAACTGCAAATAAACACTGTATACCTCCATATCTTAAAAATGACGTAGCTTGGGCTACCGGAAACCTTTTTGCGTGAAACAAAAGGGGTTCCTCACTATAACAGATGTTCCTAACACAATAGAGCAATCCTCTTGGCCCAAAAGTAGTCAGAAACAATAGATCTAGGAAATGACAGTCAGATGCAGTTGCACCGACTTCAGATTTGGATCACCAATGGATGCAACCCTCAAATATCTTTGATACCATGTAGGAATTTACAAGGTAAGTTCCTCATATAGAACACCAAAGGACACTACTCACAAACAGATCACAGATCAATACACCAGTATTCTTGATGTCGTTAAAACCCTCAAAGAGGGAAACAGTCCACAGCCTAAGCCAACACGACCATTTCAAGCAATTTATTAATAAAAGAAAGAAATTTTACATAAGCTTCTCTCATGAACAGTCACCCTATAAATGACCGATGCTCTTTAAATAGATATCATGGACCAATCAGGTGTTAAGCCACAGATCAAGTGTTGGTAATACCAAGGAGAGAATGAATTGTCAGATCACTTCATGTCTAGAACATATCGTGACCGTCGGATTGTAAGTTACAAAAGTACATAGTAAAGAAACAAACTTTACCTAACTCTACACTACACCAAGTTATACTTAACTATTTCCTATGTGTCGAAATATCCTAACACATGCATGAAGATATTGTTCTACCTAAACCTCTATTTCCATGCTATTCCATCCATTTATACTTTGTGTTATTACTGTGACTTAATAGGGTCATTCTTGAACTAGGCTTATCCCTTACACCAGTTCAATCTTTGCTAAACCATCGTAGCCTGTACGACATTTCAAGAAACAACAAATACATATGTAATTACTTGAGCTATAAGTTTCGACCATTTCAACCTTTGTTAAACCATTACAACCTACAAGACCTTTCAAGCAACAACAAATGCATCTATAATTCCTTGAGCTATAGGTTTCCATCAATTCAGTCTTTGCTAAACTATTGTAGCCTGTAGGAATTTTTAAGCAACACCAAATGCATCTGTAATTTCATGGGCTATAGTTTGTTGCAAATTTTTTAAATTTTCTATAGCTTATTGACCATTTTACGTGCTTCTTTTGAATGCATAGAGACACACACCCACATTAAAATAAATATTATATAAAATTAGATCCTAGAATGCTTTGATCCTAGAATCTTTTGGAAAATTGTGATTCAGCCTATCACTTCTCTCTTTGGTCCAACAAAGGTTGGGAACAAAATTTTAAGCCATGGATTGCACTCCCGAAAAATTCTCTTTGGTGGAGTGACATGGAAGAGTGCTCTTGAAAGTGCTTCAGGGTTGCTCCCACCTGGAGCCTATTTTGAGAGCTAAGTAGGGTCTAGTTTTTCTCCCACATAGTGTATCTCTTGGTACATATCAATAGTTCTCTATGATGATATTACCGTATTGATACTTCATCTTGACATTAATAAATTTTATTATTGTTTTAGTTATTCACAATACCCATAATTTCATCATTGGCCACTATATTTCTTGTAGTAAAATTAGATTTATTTTTCATATCTTGTATATTTTTGATGAAATGTTTGGTGTTCCTCAACTTTTCTTGTTTTCATTGTTCCATCCTTTAGCTCCGGTATAGTTGGATTTTATCTCAAAAATTATTTATATTTTTATTTATATATTGAGGTTGCATCTTTTGGAGGAAGTGTTTGGTGTTTTTCAAATTTAAACCTATTCTATTTTTCTAATTATTTTTGTTTGGTGTAGTAAAAGAATATTTTATTATGAATAAGAAGTACATGGTAAGTATTGATCCCCATTTACTTCATCAAATTATTTGGAGGAGTACCACCAAAGTCTTAACATGTACTTAGCTTAGCAAGAAATAGTCATTGAGATAAAATTATAGTTTTAAGTGCAGAACAATAGATTCCGTAAGTTTTGGGGTTTCTACATTGAGGTACTAATTGAAGGATGAAGTTATTGTTTGCAACTATAGTTCATGAGTTTTTTTTCATTGCTATGTAGGAATCTTATCACTATGCTCATTTGTTTTGTTGTAGATATGAATGAGTTATAGCTTGTAGTAGGTTGGTCTAAGAGTGCATTCCATCATCAAGATAACCTCATGCCTCTCTTCATTAACTTATTTTTTGAAATCTAAATATATATGAGGATACAACATGACTGGTTGATATAAGTTTGGCCAGAATTGTGAATGAAATTCAATAGAATATTCAATGTCATATTATCAAAATTAATCTGTCAACAAACTTGTATTCATTATCAAATCCTAGAAAGATACGACTCACTGGTTTGAGTTGGCTTGTTGTTTTTCACTTATGGCCATTAATATTGGCATTTCAGCTTAATTAGTGTCAAATGCCTTTCCTTTAAACCTTCTTTTTTTCAAACCTTTTGAATTTATTAATGCATGAGAAGTGTTCCAATAGAAATTTAATCCTTGGGGTGGACTACTATGACATCATGCCCACCCACAATATGAAAATGATGGAAATTTGTACAAATTATTTAGTCTTGGTTAGTGCAGATGACATATGTATTCATTTCTACTTGCTTGAATTTGGATTAGATATCTAGTTTAGGAGTTGAAAAGTTGAAAATGACAACTGTGTTGATTCTACTGTTAGCACCTAAATTTGCCTTATGCTGAAGGAAGGCAACATTCAGGGTAACCACAAACCACGCTCGGTCTGGTAGCTAGCCCTACTAGAATAGGAGAGGGCTCTCTCCGGGTCACACTCAGGAAAATAAACAATAGGGTCTGAGATGACTCAAAAATGAATACTGATTTTAGGCTAGATAAATGGATGTGATAGAGGCATTTTGACAAATGACTGAGTTTTCTGGGATGTGTGGGGCCAAGGAACAACATGAGCAAAGAATTTAACTCAAAGACGCAGATTATTTCGTGAGGCAAGACAGACAGAAAGTCTAGCAATTAAATGCAAAATAATATGAAGTGGAGAGATTGTTTAAGAGTGTGAAAAGGGCATAAAAACATGAATCCTTTTCAATAGAAGAAAACATAGAATGTGAAAACTATCCCAAGGCAGAGCAGTACACTGAATTCTACCTTTTTTACTCAGAAAGCTTTCACTGGAAATGAATATGAATGAAAATACGAAACATAACGAAATACATATGAAAGACAAAGAAGATGCATTTGCTAAACTCACGCCACAGGAATCTCATGAACCAAAGCTGCAATCTTTCATTAATTCTCCGTCAAAATGTACAGTGAGTGACTGGGTTTCTCTCCCACAGTTTCCCAGAAATTCCAACCCCTTACAAAATGACTCTCGGTACAATAAATAAGCTTTTCCATGAGAAGGTCGATCAACCCAGGCAATGAAGAGCCAACCATCAGCAGTTACATTTAATTTTCTATGAAGACCAATTAGAAAAAAGCAAATATGAGCATAGATTTTGTGGGTGGTTGTTCGCCTTCATTTGGCCACTTGGATAGAAGCCAAAAATGTTTTTTAAACTTTGCCTTTGATGCCGGGAAAAATTTATTGTAAATGAGCGGGCCCACTTGGAGAAAATCGTGAATCAAAATTTCGCGAAGCGGAAGTGATTTTGGCCTTTGGGTCTCTGTGCGCTGTGCCAAAAACTGTATGCATCATGCTACTTTGGAGCTGATTTTTAGGCACTTTCTGAAGTCCAAATTGAGCCCAAGTGTGCTTGTTGGAAAGCCATGCCTGTCTAATTTCCAACCCAAGTGGAATTTCTGAATTTGGTGCCCATTTTCCCCTCCAAAACCTTAATCTCCCAAGACTGCTTCCTGTGTGTCAAAATAGGGGCAGAGAGGTCATTTTTTGGGTGTTTTTGACCTCCTGAGGACTCAAAATTGGCCCAAAATTCTTGGCCATGCACCAACAGTTATGATTTTCCATGGAAAATCCAAAAATGTAAACTTTTTTGCATTTGGAGCTTCCTATTGTAAGCGCGCGCCACGTGGCGCGGCGCACAGGGAGAAAAACCCTTTTTTTTGCACAAAAATTTACAAAAATACCAAAACAGCCCCAAATTTCTTGAAATTTGGGCTGGAGCTTCCTCATTAAGTGCTATGGGGGCCAAGGATTGCCTCAGCCATATCCGGAGTCGATCATGCTCTTTTTTCCTCTTTTGCCTTTTTGATGCCTTCTTGGTGCGTGCAGTTCAGTGGTGGAAATGACTGTCTTGTTCATATGATGTTTTAGTGTCTGTCTCCCTAATGTCCATGTAAGGTGTATGTTTAGCAACTTGTTGAAAAAGAGAATTTGGTACCCTTTATTTCAATGCCAAATATGTGCCAAGTAGGAAGGGACTGTGATGAATAGGGACAGTGGGTATAGTGGAGTGTGGGAAAAATGTGGTTCAATCAAGTGAAGGTGAGGACAGTCACTTGACTATGTTTGGGAATTGGGATTTGAGGATTTTACAAGTGAAATGAGAGAAGGAGAGTGATAGGGAATGGTAGGGTTTAGGAATAGGGATAATAGAGCTTAGGAAAAGGTGATTTGGGAATTGGGAGCATGGGCTTAGTGAATTTTGGGGGTATGTTAACTTGGGGAATAAGGGAAGTAAGGAGAGTATGGGATTAGGGAGTGATGAGGTGAGGGGATACTTAGTTGCAACAAAAAACCCTAGCAGCAATCTCCTTGGCAAATTTTGAAGAGATAGGGTTTGTTTTCTTTAACACACTTCACCATTCATCAAACACCATCAACAACCATCAATCTTGGATGAAAAACCATGAGAGAAGTTCAACCTACTTGTACCAATGGAAATCCATGCATTTTGGGGCAATCTTGGAGCAAATTTTTAAAAGAAATCATCCTTGGAAGCTCTATGCGTCGCGCCTTCCCAGTGCACCGCGCCAGTGTAAATTTACACTGGAAATTTTCTCCCAGTGTGTCGCACCTCCCCTGTGCGCCGCGCCTTTTTCCAGGTGACTTTTGGAGGCCTTCCTAGTGTCCAAATTGGGTGTAGGATAGCTCGTTGGAAAGGTATTTGAGTATAATTTCCAACTCAACCATAATTTTTCAATTTGGAGTTCATTTTCCTTGTCAAAAATCAAATCTCCCAAGATTGGTCAAAATGTGCCAAATGAGGCTGCCTCAAGGCAGAGTGCTGTTACAATCAACTTTTGAATGCCTTGATCAACTCCAAATTGAGCTCATGATAGCTCATTGGAAAGAAATTTGTGTCTAGTTATCATTTGAATCATCAAGAAAGTCATTTGGCTAACCAAGCTAGGAGAAAAATTGATTTTCCCAAGGTCACTTCAGAGGTGCATCAATTCTCCCGAGGCAATTGTATTTTTGACATTTCTCTAAAACCATGACACCTATGTAAAAAGTGAAGGATTTTTTCTTCCTTGGCTTATTTTGGACAAAAACCTCTCTCATTTTTCCCAAATTCATCTTTTATTGCTCAGAAACATCATTGGAGTAAAACCTATCCCGATGTGTGGAACAGGAGATTTGTCAAAATGAAGCGAAATGAAGGGGATAAGTGGTTTCTAAATTCTTGGGAAAATTCTTGGAAGTAGAGAGGGATGTTAAGAAGTAGGGGAAAGTAGAATTTCAAAGATTGAGTGAGGGGAAGGGGTCCAAAAAGGAAAAACACAGGTCAAACCTAGAAAATTGCCAAGTTGTAGCAAGAAACTAGGGTTTGTGCAAAAATGAGGAATTTGGGGGATCTCAGTGATGGGAAGTGTTTGATAAGGTACTTTAAGGATAGGGGAAGGTGTATGAACATCAGGATACAAGTTTTGCCGATGATTTGACCGTCCAAGAGAAATTGCCTTCAAAACCCTAGGAGAGGGAAATGACCTTACCTAGGTGCAACTGAAGCATGAACAAGGTGTAAAATGACCCAGTGGAACTTGACATGATAATGACAGCCCTTTGAATGATGGTACACTCAGCTGAACGGTGACATGGATTGACATTTGGACAACTTTGACAGGAGTAAAAGCAAACCCTAGACCTAGTACCTAGTGACCAAATTTTTCTTGAAGACTTACTGAAGTGATAAAATTTGACCTTGACACCTTAAAATCACTTTGTAAGAGCATGTTTAATCACTGGAGGAAGGCTGGAAAGACTGACACTAACATCTACAACAACATTCCTTGTGGAAAGTTGGACTTGGGGAGCTACCACCTATACCTGATTCACTATCTATATATGCCAAGAACTTTATATAACATTGTTTAAAAATTTAACCTACAGATCGACCATCAACATCCAAGCTCCTAGATCACCCTTTTGTGAAAAGGTCATTTTCAACAAACATGTCCACTGCTGAGCCTCCCACGAAAAGTAGATGCCAGAGGCCTCTAGCAATATGATTTTGAAAAAGAGAGAGAATGTTGTTTGATTCTAGAAAGGAGAGTCTTTTATCTATACTTTTCTTGATTGGATTGGTAATATTTATTTTATGACCAGAATATTCAAAATATTTTGAAGACCACATGCATAATAGGTGTTGTCTATTAGACGTTTTGGAGTTTTTGGCCGGAATTTGGTGAAAAAATTGTTGGTCAAATCTTGATTTGTGTTGTTTAAATTGGGTTTTTGACTACATATATGGATTCAACACCCTAAAAAATCCCTCGGGCACTTGGATTATAGATAGTTCACAACTCAAAGTTGTAAATCCAACAAATCGCTACCAGATTCTAGGAAACCGAGACTGGAAAGTAGGATTGAAAAACCTCTAGAATTTCTAACATGTAGACTACGATTGCATAATAGGCTATCTTATTTCCTTTAGGATAGTGAATACTTGGTGTTTTAAGATTTTAGACTCGTCCATAATTTTTTTTGTTTTTGGTATTTTAATTTATGTTTGTGTGGTGGTAGTTATGCGATTGTTTAACAATAATTATATTTTGTAATAGTTGAAGCAATTGTATGTTACAAAATAAATGTGATTTAATCACAAATTAATGCTTTGGGTTATCCTCATTAGCTTTATATATCCATTTCCTCTTGTATTTTTGATGTACTAGGTTGTTTGTGTGGTAATTTGGATAGGTGAAATAGGTTTTATAAAAACAATTATTTTAGCTAAAATAAAAGATGTTAATGTAACATGTAATAAAATATTTTAATGAAATAACTAATGTCCATATATGGAATACTTGGTCCATTTAAAGTCACGGCCCATAGTTATTCAATCTCATAGCCTTAGTTTCTCTAGTCTAATAAAATTTTGAATTATGTTGTTTTGGTCTTTTTATTTATCTTTTTGTGGTAGCAATTCTTTGATTCTGTGATAGGCATTATATGCACGATTATCTATTTTTCATTTTGTAATTCAATTTTATTCCTCAGAGGAAAAAATTACCTGAGATTTTGGGGCCTTTAAAAAAAAGGAAATTCTTTTTATGGATGGTAAAGCTAGAAATAAGCCCCATCTCCCTTCACACACTTAAGTGAAGAATAGGTTTTCATAGTACTTCACAGGGTCATTCAACAATCTGACTGTAGGCTACATCGACAATATTCAATATAGTAAATAGCCACATCAGAGAAACCCCATTCAAGGGAGGATAATGCCCACCAATATTTGGAAAGCATGATATATTGGATGCATGATTTCGTTAAAGCCTTATAATATAGGGGTGTTGAGCATTTTAACACAACACTATGTCACAATGTACATGTTTTCTGATAAAGGGCACATTGTTAGCATGGGGTATTGTCACACATGTAAATGTTGGTAGGGAAGCCTATAAAAATGTTCTTTAGTCTATGTTCATGTATTTATATCTTTGCTATGTTCAAGTTTCATGTGAAGGCTCGTTAAAAAGAAAACAGTGGAAAATGAAAGGAAAAAGTTTCTATGGTCATTTGGTTATAATGATTTTATTTGTGGTGCAAAAAGGAGGAATGCCAATTAAATTAAGGCACTTTATATACAAGCCTTTCACAACATCTGTTCTAGATCCCTCCAATCTTTTATGTTGTGAGAGTCTCTGTAATTACATTTAAAACACATCTAGATAATTCTTTAATTTACTCTCTTAGAGTCTTTGGCCATTGAGGACTAGTTTTTGTATTTGTATTACAAGGTTTTGCAAATTTGTAGCAATTAATATCTCAAGATTTTGCAGATCTTAGTTGTCTTTTTTCAATATCTCTATTTGTTGTTTTCTGCATAGTATTGTGTCTACTGAAAATATTATACTTGTGTTCTTGCAAACTTACCATTCTTAATTACAGGATATCTTGATTTTAGACCAATTAGCATTTTACGTTGTTGCCAAAGCACATGATCAACATAGAGATATGTGATTAGATGTGGATAACATGACTTATGAGATGAACCCATTTCATTTTAGTAGGATTATCCTACCTTGCAATAAGATGTTTTAGCTGACATGTTTTGTGATTTCCTTTTATGTCCTAAAATATTGAGCTAGCAAAATCATTTTGTCCATGATGACAGGAATTGTTGGATTTGAAGGAATGAATAGGTTATGTGAGTATAGGATTAAGTGAAGAAATTTTTTAAGTGTTTGAAGAGAAGTGCATATTACTTTGGCATAGAGTCCAATGTAGATGAAGCCTCCAAGAAGTGGCTATACGATTAACTTTGTAGTATATGTTGTTTATATAATATTTCTCAAGCTTTGCTATAATGCTTCACAGTTAGAAACATTTCTTGAAAGGACTTACAAGTTGGTTTTGATTACAATTCACATGTTCTATGAAGGCATTATATATATATTTTTGGAGTTCATCCTGTCATAAATAATTACTCTATTTTTCAGGAAGAATTCAAGGACAATGAAGAACCAGGTATTCTAGATTGTGGCCATATTCACCACTTGGATTTCATCAAAAAATTGCTATTACTGAAAAAATTGTGCCCTATTTGCAATAAAACAAATTCTAATGTATAAAGCTTAGAAGGTAGTGAAATTATAGACTAAACACATAATTCCTTGGAAGGCAATTGACTTCAAATAGGCTAGAATATATTTCTAAATGATGACTTCCCAAATATTTATTTACTAATTCATTGTCATTTGTTGCAAAACATATTGAAGATGACTCAAGAATATAACTAAATTATTTAACAGATGATATACATATTGGTTGTTTTGGTCCATGTACTATTTTGTTAGTGTTCTTGAACTTGCACTTATTTAGCTTAACCTTTGTTGTCCTTGCCTTTTGGAACATGGGGGAGGCTTTCCAACAAATTGCTTGTTTCATTTTGTTTGAAGGAAATTTGAATTCAATCTCAAGGTAACCTTATTCCTTGAAGTCCCTTTGGATTGTATGAAATATTATTATTGTTCGATGGGATATTTCTTATTTCCCTATTCCAAATATTGTAACGCAGTTATGTTTTATTATTTGGAGGATAATTTTATCGCTTGAGGTTATTTTGATTTCTACAAGTTATTTAAAACCTGATATTTTTAACATGTAACTTAGTTTGCATGATTATGCCTAAGCTTTTTCCTGAAGGTTGAATGCTAAGATCCTAAGGTGTTCTTTTTTATGTTGACTTTTTATTTTCTTTGTTTATACAAGTCATAGAGCCACATGGTGACTGCTATTTCCCAACTAAAGAAAACTTGTTCGAGTTTCTAGTAGGGATTCCTATGGTTTTTAATGTTGTGATTCTTTCACCTCATGGTTATTTTGGGCAAGAAAACGTTTTAGGAATGCCTGACAAGACACCAATGGACAGGTACACAATTTGTTTATAATTGTAATGTCCATTCCATGATATCTTATTTTTTATTGTTTGATTGTATTTTAAATGTTTCTTTTTATTTTGTTTTGTCTTTTAACTATGAAATTGGGAGTACTTAGTATCATGTCCATTTAAAACAAGCTTGAAGATGAAATTAGTATTACACTTAATTGATTGAAATACTTTTCACTGTTTTGTGTTAAAATATTTTCATGACGATTAGAAAAGTTTAATTTCATGTTTTTATTTGCACACAAGTTGTTTCTATACTTGACCAAGTTCATGCGTTAGACTCATGTTGTTATGAATAAAATGACAAGGATTAGACATCACACCTTGGAATTTTTTTTTTTTCACAAGTTATCTACAACCTGATATTTTTAGCATGTAACTTAGTTGACATGATTGTGCCTAAGCTTTCCCTGAAGGTTGAATACTAAGTTACTAAGGTGTTATTTTATATGGTGGCGTTTTACTTTCTTTGTTTATACAGGTCATATGGCCACATAATGGCCATTATCGCCCAACTGAAGAAAACTTGTTCAAGTTTCTTGCTTTTATGGGGAAAAATGGTTTTGACATTGCTGATGTTGAGGTATATGTTGTATAAATCCCTTATAGTCTGCTTTAGTTTATATTCTAGTGTTCATCGTCTTTCTTGTCTTATACTCTGCATTGTGTCTTTTTTTTTCTTTTCAGGAAAGGAACTGAGTATTGATGGTAAGAAGCAATAATTGAAGAAAGACGAGAACATTAACACTGAAGCGACAAATGAAAAAAGAGAGAGAGAAGAGAATTGGTCTAGCTATACCCTTAAGAGCCAATATTCTGCATAAGACACACACATAGAGATTGATGGTCAAGTCTTCAGAGTTGGTGAATTAACTTGTAATGCCTTGGCAACACAATGATAATGACTTGAAGTGAAGAAATAATATTTCATGTGTAAATTGTAGTCCAACCAATATTAAGTTGGAAACTCATATTGCAATACTTGACATTTCATATAATATAATTTTTGTGGTTGAAATTATTTATAGTTGCGCTTGATATTGTTTAGTATTGTAATTAACATATGTAACTTTGTGTTTTCATATTAGATGAACATGCACATTATATGACATTTTTTTTTTTTTAATTTAGTCGCAAAATAATACTAATTAATTTATGTTGATTAATAATGAACATATAAAATAATTGTAAAACTACTAAATTAGTAGTTCATATTGATTAATGATGAACACAAGTAAAATGAAGATACAACTAAATTGACTGTTTATAATGATTATTAATGAAAGTAAATGAAATGAATATAAACTACTAAATAAGTTATTTATTTAGGGAATATGAAACTACCAAGAAAAGATAAATGAGTACTGCAAATGATAAATTCGTGATTAAAAATGATGACTAAATTTTGCATATAGATGACTATTAGTAGTTAATTTGTAGTATCTTATAACACAACCGAAATTTAGTCATATTTCTTTGGTCATGAATTGGTTTCAAGTGATGACTAAATTTTGCATATATATGACTATTAGTAGCTAACTTATAGTATCTTATAACATGACCAACATTTTGGTCATCTTTGTTTGGTCATTATTTGGTTTTCTAGGGTGATCATATAGTAATATATTTTGTTGTATATTTGGTCATTAATTATGGAAATTAATGACTAAATCAATGACTAAATTAATGATCAAACTAATGACTAAATATACTACTAGATGATAAAATTGAGACAACCAATTAATGACTAAAATTTAGTCGTTTTATAAGATATTGTAAATTAGCTACTACTGGTAACCGACTGGAAAATGGCCGTTTATATGCAAATTTTAGTCATTTTTTTAGTAACTAATTAACCATTTTGTACAATGATAATGATCCTTTACTGGTCAAATAGGAAGAATAACATTATCTAGGTAGGTGACTGCTCCCTCATAGCCAGAAAGGCATTCTCCATAAGTCCCAAATTAAACACATAAAATTTCCTTTAGGGAGAGGCTTCGATAAACTATCAACTATTTTATGATTTGTGGAGATGTACTAGAGCTTCACTGCTCCCTTCTACACTATGTCACAAATATAGTGATACTTGATGCCAATATTTTTCGACTTTCCATAGAAAAATGGATTCTCTGACAACTTCAACAACTTTGATTATTACATAATATCACTGTGTCTTCCAACATCCGATCAAACAATCTGACAATTAATTTCTGAAGCCAAATTTATTCTCGAGTCATAGCACAGGCTACCATGAATTCAACTTCCACAAAACTGAGTGCCACATAAGACTATTTTCTACTTATCCAAGAAACCATTGCAGAGCCAATATAGAAACACCCACTGGTTGTACTCTTTCCATCTCCAGTACTTCTGATCCAATAAAAGTTAGAAAATCCATGCAAACTGATCTGAAACATATATTAGGCAATACTCAACAACGTGTTCATCATGGATACCAGAGCATACAAATTGGTAAACAACAAAATCCTCCATGTCATTCAGGCTCATAAAGTACCAAAAAATGTTACGCATCCAGTCAAAATGGAATCAACATTAGATGATTCAACGTGCCAATCAAGATAATTCATCAAGTCAACAATAGAGCTTCGACATCATACAAATGTTCATGGACTCACAGTCCATGATGTCAAATATCAGTGAGGAGATCACCAAGATTCATACTTTCAACCTTGGGTAGGGCCAATATTCTTCAATCAAATCCCTCTTACACTAGGTATAGAGGTCCTTGTATTTTTCTAGAAACATATAGAGCAAGTTCATCTTCCTCAAATTCAAATCAACGTCATTTTACAGGACTTCTACCTATCTTGGAAGTCACAACATACTTCAATACATCAAGGCAATACTTTAACCAGGTTGATCATGTTTGCTCCCTCTAAGTTCAATACTCATCAATTACAAGCCTTCTTGTCACCTTGTTCTTCCACTAATTTCCACATTCTTTGCAGTCTACATTATGTACAAGAGAGTGAAAATAAAAGTAATAATAGAAATAATCAAGAAAGTACTTATCTCTTGAGAGTGTATTGTCTCCCTATTGATCTTGGTTTTCTTGCATCCAATCAACAAATTATCCATATCCACAACATCATCAAGGAGCTCAGGTTTCTTTTAGTGGAAGTAAACAATCCTAGGGTTATAAACCATATATTTTCTCCAACCCTTTTAATTGTTTGAGAAATTTGAGAACTTTAATCCTTGATCTCTTTCAAATCAAGATTCCCTTTATGCATTCAAATTTCAAAACCCTTTCCACATCAATTGAAGAAGGTTGTCTAAGAAATTTTTCTCAAATATCCTCATGGCTATTTACTCTTCATAGAAGATGTAAAATATCAATATGTTTCAATTTCTGGCATTGTACATGATATTTTTATTTGTTCTCAGATCCATGATCATGTCAAAAGTACTAGCGTGAAATGAAAAATACGAATCGCAGAAAATAAGTGTAGATAATGGCCTCGTTGGTTCAATACTTTCGTGAAAGGAAGAATGAGACTTTCCTTACAAAGTTTAAGGCTATCCTTTAAAATTAACATAGTGAGGAAGGGATACCACTGACTTGTTTTGTACCATAGAGATAGATTAATATATAGACTTCTTCTTCCATAGATGAAAACTCATGCTTAGAACTTTGCATCATAAATTGTCTCTTTCAAGAGTGAACTTGGAATTGATACTCTAGGTAATTTTTCCTTCTAATGATTTCTTTCCGTAACCCAAGTATTGGTAGTATTATGGAAAAGATTCTCATTGTATAGTGATCATATATATATGTGTCTTATACAACACATGGAGCTCTTCCTTTTTACCATAAAGATAACTTTAATTCAGATAATCATGAAACTATTCATTTAGTGGAAAAAATTCAAATTTTGAGACATACCTTGTTTGGAGGCGATGGAATGAACCATGCCAAAATTATGATGATTCTTTTGAAAAATAAGCTCAAACCTTAATATAATGTTGGCTTATGGCTTATTTATATATTGACCAATGATATATATAGATTGGATATACAACTTCTGAAGCAGACGAAATTCTCGGACTATATCATAGGAATGAGGTTCAACACTTAGATTATATTACACGTACATATTTCAGTCTCACCACCACAATGATTATGACATTCTGTTATTTTACATAGAAGTGAGAAACTCAATCACTGACTTGGATCGGCACCAATATTCTAGATCAATACAAATATCTCTTTCTCTTTGATAGAGACATATATATCTCAAATAGTTTTTCCTTATCATGGATGCTTCAAGCTTAGGTGTAAATACAATGTACCTCGGACTTAATACTGAGGTATGGAAGAGGTGACTTGGGTATTTAAAAACTCTTTTTTTTATCAATATCCTCTCCAATAAATAAATAAATCTGTAGAAACCCTATTCACGATGTAGACATCTATAGGTGGATGGACAAGAACATTTACTAGGTGATTTCACATTCCATCCAATGATATGGTGATCTTACTTTCATAAGTGATCTCTTGTCATAAGCCACTAGAATAGTTTCAAATATCAATTGGGAAATGCATAACCCATGGAAGCATACTTAGATCTACTTCCTTGTGTAATTACAAAAAAAAAGTAACAAATATACTCAGATCGTCTATAAAAATTTATCAAATCCATTCATATATTTTGTTGGGTTGATTCGAATTTGGGACCCTAGAAAACAACTAGTATAGAAATGCATTATATTCTAGAACTTCCTTAGGCATGAAGTGATTCATTAAGGTTTCAAAATCTTGGATCCACATAAGGAAATTTCCTAATTCCAAACCTCTAGACTTGCAAATGTAGCTGGAGGTTCCCATATCTAGTGCTCACATTTAGGAGCCTGCTAAAAGAAACTGAAAGCAGTAGAATGTTGAATCTGTTGAACCAAAATGTCCAAATGTAAGCCCCAAACCTGCATACAAAACCTTGGCCCCTTAGCTTTGAACCTAGAAATTCCCGAGCCCTCCAAACAATAATCAAAGTGATGGGTCAGATCTGTTCATCACACACAAAACTACAAATCTGAACAGATTTGTAGTACACAGAGGTGAAAAGGATCCACAAACACTGAGATCCTTTGAGGCCGGGATCTCCACATACATAGGAAATGGATTTCATATTTAAATTTACCATATTAGTGAAGATGAAGATAAGTATACTCATTATTTCCAAGGGTTTATCGTAGTTATGGTGCTGCCTGTAGGAATTACATTCCAACAAGTAGTCTTCAAATAGATCTATGCTCAGTTTCAATACTTGCAATAATATTAATATGAATTATTTCCAAACTTCACATTTCATTGGAATGCAAAACTCCTTTTTATTTGAAGGTGAGAAAATCTATGCATATAATCAAATCTGCTCATTTATGAACCAGATCCATGATACCATATAAGTTTTATAGTTATGTAGCTCTTATTGTAGCATAATTTTTGCATCATGGTACAAAAAATAATCAAACATTATCGATTGATCTCTACTACTCACTTTTGTAGTGATTAGAAGTCCTGACCTTGTCAATAGTTACAATATAATAGTGCAGATATTACTCTTGTTGTAATGAAGGGAAATAATTGAACTGGGCCAACAAGAACCTTGACATTTTTATTGCCACTTCATGGCCTTTCTCATGGAGCAACTTCATAACATGTCCTCAACTTAAGACTTCATTTCTTATAACCTCTTCATGCTCTCATAATCTTGCTTTGATAATGCTAGCTTCTCATACAAAAATTCAACCTCATTCCGATAAATATCAACATGGCTTTGAGTCCATGTTGAAAAAAAAAATTGATTTACATATTATTACTTGTGAAATTATTTTACCATTATTTTTGTTATTCAATTCTCATAAAGAAACTATACATAATAAATTCAACAAATAATAGTGATAAGAAAGTAGAGATCACAATGTACAATAACAAGGGACACCAATGTTTAGGTCAGAGACCAAGGAAAAACCCCACAAAGGGGAAAATCCTATCAAGCTTTTCCTTAGAGAGATCCTTCAACAAGACATAAAGACATAGATAATACTGACCACAATATTTATTCCACAAGTGTTAAGTCTCCAATGCAAATGTCAACAAGTAGTCCAACAAGATCCCCAACAAGATCAATTCCAAGAGGCTAATCCTCTTACCATACCACAAAGAAAAAGAAAAAAATCTCTTCCCTTTTGAGGCTTGGACTTCAGATCAGATTTCAAATCACAAGAATAAGAAACAGATCTCAGACCAATAGACTTTAGATCACAAGAATAATGAGTAGATCTTGAACCACCAAACTTTAGATCATAAGAGTAATGAGTATATCTCAAACCACTTTTCATAGGAGAATATATATACAATGTATGTGTGATCGAATTGCTGGCAAAGGAGAGGGAATTAACCTATTTATATAGACATCATGCGACCCGAATGGGTTCCTTGTTAGGAAAACATACTTGATCATCTAGAAGAGTTGATATGATCCGAATGAGTGAGTTTCTGGGCAAGCCGACTTGACCATCTAGAAGGGATGAATTATCACATGTAGAGCCACTTGTGTTACACATATATGTAATAGACATTATATGAAGGATAATCATGAGATCGATTTCTATTCACAAAGATTACTTTTTTAATACATTGTAATGACTGTTTGTTTCATATTCCAATGTCTCTTCGACTCTCTTTGCTTGTTCAACTTCCACACAATAACCCTTAGTGGATTAGGTTTCCAACATTGCCACCCCTAATCTAAAGGGGTATATATGAGTCCAAGAAGATTCCTATAATAAAATAATATAATAACACGAGGATGAATTTTCTCTCTAAAATGATGGTATATGGTGGGAGAACTTGAGGTATCAATCGATGATGCTTTCAAGATGACCACCAACACTGGAATGCTTAGTGTAATTCCTGGAACTCTTCCAAATATAGCTAGAAGCTCAAGTACTTTGCTAGAGGAATTTCTCCCAATTTTTGTGAAAAGGGAGACCTTTCAGTCTCAACCTAGAATGCGTAGTGTGATTCCCAAAACTCTTCCAAATATGGCAAGAAGTTGAAGTCTTATGCAAGGGGAAGTGCTCCTTAATGATTTGAAGAGGTAGACCATCAACCTATAAAAGGGATGTCTTCAACCTACAGAAAAAGGGAGAACCTCAACCTAAAAATGAAGGTCTAAACTTTCGGTGGTTTAAGGAAGGACACCAACCATATGAATTCTTAAGGGATTCTTTGTCTTAAGCTACGACTCTGAATCTAGGTATGGATGTCTCTAGATGTAGGCTTAGGTAGTAGGTTCAGGTTGTGGCTAAAACTCACTTGATTTATCTTTGAAACTTGTAAATGACCATCAATTCCTCCCCTGTTAGATACAAGGTGAGAAGATGAAGGAAACTCAACTGTAATACTTTTCAATATTTGGGAATAAATTATGTGATATGAGCGAAATATCTTCTTGGCTATTGAAGCCCATTTCCAAGAACTAGTCCATCCAAGGTGAATCTTTTTTCTTGCAAGAGGATTGTTTCTGAAGCATTTGTTTTAATGATGAGTGTGTTGACCACAATGCTTAAAAGGATGAAGATCAAAACAATGATTTTTCACATGGCCAAACCTATCACAATGTTGGAATTTGACAATATGTTGTGAATGTGGAAGAGGAGAAGCGGAAATTGAGTTGTCTTAAATAAACCCAACACTTTTAAATTGAATGGGCTTGGAGTAGTTTGGAATATGAAAGGACATATCCTTGTCATATCCAAGACCTGTTCTGTGCTTTTTGTTGACAAGATCTTCCAAAGTTTCGATGAATTCCTTAGGAAGTGTAGGCTGAATTTCCACACTTGTATGTAAATCTGCTCCTGAAATGGGCACATGATGGAAGTCAACCTCAATGTAAATGATTTTACCACTTTCTAGCACCTAATGGGAGTCTATCTTGAACTCAAACAAAGGATTCTTCTAAAAAAAAAAAACCAATTCAAAATGATTCAAGAAATGGAGTAGACTTTAGGAATTAAAGCGGGATGAGGAGTAGTAGTAGGATGAGGAGTAGGATGAGGAGTAGTAGGAGGATTTACATTGTTGTAACTCATCACGTTGTACTTGTGATTCAAGCTAAAAAAATATATATTTTCTCTTATGCATTTTGAAAACAAGTTCTAACATCAGACATAGTATCCTTGCTAATTTTAACATTGGAATGAATTAAATAGTGCTAATGCATCATCAATTTTTGCCATCATGAATGGACAACCAAAGACTTGTATCCTTATTCTATACATTGAAAGAGGAAATGATACAATACCATTGTTTTATATCGACTAATCCTAGAGTGAAAAACACACACATAAACCACTATGTACATTAGCTCTTCGCAACTTTAATTGCAAAAAAAAATAAAAATTATGCCAAGCATTTTTTTTCATGTAAATACTTGCAAAATATTCCAAGTGATCCAAGCCCAAATTCCATGAGCAGTGGGGAAATTCAAACACTTCAAATATCTCTTGATATGCAAAGTATACAAGTGCTTGTTTTATTGCATGTAACTTGGCATGATTTGAATCTTCAAACCCAAAAATTTTAAATTAAGAAACCAAAACATATACTTAAGCACCCAAAAAACTTAGACATCTTAGTGTGTCTTTACATATTCTTGAATAACATTCAATCTTATGGTTTCAACAGTCAACATTTTAACCCATCTCCAAAATTTGACTCAACATTCAATACAATTTACGAGTCAATGGTAATGGATTTCAGGCTCATAAAAAGGAAATGGACATATACCAAACTCAATAAATTAAAAATGACATTACACCTATTCTTTTACTCTAGCTGCACATTCCAATACACCTATACTTTTACTATGGATGCACATACTAGTTCATCGAACATAGAAGAATCCATCAAAATCATTTAATATTTATGTGCTTTTTGTTGACAAGATCTTCCCAAGTTCTGATGATTGCCTTAGGAAGTGTAGGCTGAATTTCCACACTTGTATATAAATCTACTCCTGAAATGGGCACATGATGGGATTCAACCTCAATGTAAATTATTTTGCCACTTTTTGGCACCTAATGGGAGTTTGTCTTGAACTCAAAAAAATGATTCTTTTGAAAAAAAACCAATTCAGAATGATTCTTACATTGTTGTAACTCATCTCGTTGTAGTTGTGATTCGAGCTGAAAAAAATCTATTTTCTCTTATGCATTTTGAAAACAATTTCTAATATCAGACATAGTATCCTTGATAATTTTAACAATCTCATGAATACTGGAATGAATTAAGGTATTTAATAGTGCTAATGCATCATTAATTTTGGCCATCATGAATGGACAACCAAAGACTTGTATCCTTATTCTATACATTGAAAGAGAAAATGACACAATACCATTCTTTTATATCCACTAATCCCGGAGTGAAAAACACACACATAAACAACTATGTACCTTGGCTATTTGCTACTTTAATTGCAATTTTTTTTTTAAATATGCCAAGCATTTTTTGTCATGTAAATACTTGTAAAATATTCCAAGTGATCCAAGCCCAAATTCCATGAGTAGTAGGGAACTTCAAACACTTCAAATATCTCTTGATATGCAAAGTACACAAGTGCTTGTTTTATTGCATGTAACTTGGCATGATTTGAATCTTCCAACCCAAAAAATTTAAATTAAGAAACCAAAACATAGACTTAAGCACCCACAAAACTGAGACCTCTTGGTGTGTATTTACATATTCTTGAATAACATTCAATCTTATGGTTTCAACAATCAACATTCAACATAATCAGTGCAAGCCACAAGTTTAACCCATCTCCAAAATCTGGCTCAACATTCAATACAATTTAAGAGTCAATGGTGATGGCTTTCAAGCTCATAAAAAGGAAATGGACATATACCAAACTCAACAAATTAAAAAGGACAATACACCTATTCTTTTAATCTAGCTACACATTCCAATACACCTATACTTTTACTATGGATGCATATACTAGTTCACTGAACATAGAAGATTCCATCAAAATCATTTAATATTTCGATTTAAGATTAATATATGAACCAACCAACAAAAAATTTACCAATATATAACCAAAATTACATAGCATATGATCCAACATGAGACAACAGAATACATTCAACCCTCAAAACTAGTGCTAACTCCAATGTACCATACCCTTTCAAGTCAAGACTAAACTATGAAATGTTTTTTGCAATTATCTGCAGCTTTCACAATGTGTATCAACTAAAGGAGAGCCTCAACCAGCATGTACAATGCATAAAATGGGGTATGAGAGTTCATAACTAGTGCAGAAATTGGCATAGGAACCAACAACTCTGTTATATAAACACTGCAACAATGATTTCCTCTTAATAAGGAGTCATAATATCTAGAAAGATTGGATATCAATGGAATGACCCTCTCAAAAATGATTCATGACATCAAGAGTCATCTACATGAATTCCAGGGACAGAGAGATTAAACCAAGTCTCCACAATTAGGCTCTCAACCACTCTTCAATAGCACAATAACAACATATGGGAGTCCCTTTGTATTCAATCATGCACAATGTGTTTCATTCGATGGTAAAGTTTTTGAGCACTACCAGCAAACGTGTATGAAAGAGAGAGGTGTTTCATTTCTCAACGTTCGTAACTATTAGGGTTCAATAGTAACATGCGTGTCAGGCCAGGTGTTAATGTCATGTCCCAAGGACAACGTGAGAAGAAAATTGTTATGGCGTTGCATTAGAGCATTATTAGAGATGACAAAGAGGCAGACATAGGGTTGAGGAAATTCTAGGGCACAGAAAGGCGCACATTTGACAAACATAACTCGGATACCATGTTAAACACATACATGGAATATACAAGATATGAAGGAAAATGATGAGATCCATTTCTATTCATAAATATATACATTTATAACACATTGTTATGACTGTTGGTTTTGTATTACAAGGTCTATTGGACTCCCTTTGATTGTTCAACTTCCAAACCACAACCCTTAGTAGATTAGGTGTCCAACAACTCATAATCACAAATAAAATAATATTTTTCTTCTTTACAAAAATGCATTTTTGAACAAATTTTGTTTTTCCCAAGTACAATAAATAATTTTATGAAGAATGACCATAGCTACAATTTCAACACTTTGGGCTTGAGAAAGCTACATGGGAGATGGGTTACCACATGCAGGAAACATATCATTTTTTGTTTGTTGGTTAAGGAAATATATATAATTTTATAATTATTGTAAATAATTGTGTTTATAAATCTCCCAATATAATTTTGTGCTTGGTTTAAGTAGGTTTTACAATCAAGTTTGGGTAAAGAACACTAAGGATGATGTTCCTCCAAGGGGGTAGGGTTTGTGAAACCCTTTTTGATAAAAATCCCTCTTGTAAATATTTATGAATGATAACCTTGTAATGAAATTGTGAAATGAAATGGACTAGCTAAGAATTGGGACACAGGTTCAGAGTTGTGGAGGAGGAGGTTTCTTGGGGAATTGGGAAAATTTCTTATTAATGGAAGCCAAGGTCTAGATGGTAATAATTTAATGCAACTGATAGTTAATTTGAGGAAGAGTATGGGATTCCTCAATGGAGTACAAACCATACTCCTATGCCCTATCTTGTAGAATGTGTGGGTAAGTGAACTGAGCAAGGAACAATGATGATTGACAGGGGAGGATGGAGAGCACTAATGAACAAACAAACTATAAATGGAACATGAAAGAGAAGATTGAGGGGGCATAGTAGGGGTGCTTAAAGCATAGAAGAAATGCATTGGCACAGGGCTGGAATTGATTGGAAGAAGGCCTACAATGTAGTCAATCTAAGCGTGGGTGGAGAGTCAAAGGCCCAATCTGAGTTTCCAATCTTCCATACTACAAGATAAATTTCCACTTATGCTATTGTATTTGTGAATACAATGTGAATGAAATCCAATGATTATTTGTTGCAAATTAAAATGAAAGTGTGATGACTAAAAATTTTTGTTCATGTATGTGATCAAATGGGTGCGTTTGTTATGGTTGTCTTATGCATGGCATGTATTATTGAAAGGCGATATTCCAAATTGGTCTTATTTTATGATAGTGCACAATAGGTAATTCTAATGAAAATGAGGCCCTTAACTGACGTATAAAAATTTGTTTGTATGTATAAATAAATACATACTTAAGCTTGGAATTAGAAGGTCAAGGGAGGCCACAATAGTGAGAAAAGGCCTTGTTTAGGGAAGCCATAGAATTGAGAGTACAAGTGTCTGGGAGAAGGTCAAGAGTTTTAATTTTAACACATTAAGGCTTAGGAATGGTTGCTTATTTACACACACACACACATTTTAGGCTAGGTGTTTATTTAAGCTCAGGAGAGATAGGTTGCTTGGTTGGGCATTTATTTAAGCTTAGGTGGGAGAGGATACTTGGCCATGTTGAGAAAGGCCATGACATTTATACATATATGGGTGAATTTTCCAAATCATGCCCAAAAATCCCAAGTCTTAGCCACACTATATAACTTGGAAGTAAAGGTGGAAGCAGACACTAGCTTATGGAGGGTAATCCCTCTCGTACTATAGAAAAGTATTTCATGATCTTAGACCTACAAGGAGGAGCATATACTGTGCTCGTTAGCTTGAGGGATGTGATGATAGATGTCAACATGATGTCATCTCAGTGACCCGGGACCTCGAACCTTGAAGAGATTGCAATGTGCATAGAGGAGAAAGGGTCTAAGATTATGTGAGGTTAGACAAAAGGTCTTCTTGTACTATAACCAGAAATTGTCACATTGCATAGTGAGCTGAGACCATAATGGGACCCATGCTAGGTGGAATGGTGAGGTGGGTTCGGGGTGATGGTGTACTTGGAGGGCATGTCACATAGTGGGAACAAAAGTGAATGTTGAACGTTCAAAGGGAAAAATGAGTGACATGCGGTGGTCCTAGATAATTCCATGTAGATGAGATGACATCAACATGATGTTATCTCAGGTTGATGTCATCTTAGAACCTCGAGAGGGTTGGTAATGTGCACAAATCAAGGAAGGAGATGCAAATAGAGGATGGGATGGTGAATTATGTTGAAGCTTAATGGAAATACGGTTGTCAATTGACCATGGTCCTCGGGATATCGAGAGGATTGGTAGTATATGTGTCTCGGGGGAGGGTGAGGAAGATGAGGCTAAGAGATGGGAGGTCACATTGGTAGCTGATAGAATTTTTTTATGTCTCGAGACCTCAAGGTCTTGGATCATAGGGAAGTCATGCCATTGTTGGTAATGTTTAAAGGGAGAGCAAGGTTGATGGGGGGATGAGATGGAATGTCCTCCCATCAATTGACAAGGAGTTAAGTTTGTCTCACCCCAAGCCCTTTTATGATGTGCACAACATGGTGAACAGAGAAAGCACACTGAGAGTGAGATCACATATAACATAAAAGGAGGCGCGATGATATAGAAAGGCTAGGAGGATGTGGTCTTCCATGTGGGAACCTGTGTTGACAGGAAAAGCCACATTGGATACACGATGAGTGCCACGTGGTAGTCATGATGACATGGCAAGGCATAAAAAGGGACAAGTTGAAATGGCCATAACTTTAGATCTATAGATCAAATCATAATTTTTTTTTATTGTCGAAATGTTCTCGAAGAGCCTGACACACTGGTAGTATTAGTTTGTAGTTTCGAGGTAGTTGGAATTTGAGGAAATTTTGTGACCTGATTTGCATGATAAGACAATGGAGGTTGGGTTAAAATCAAGTAACACCTTCCAGTTTCCAATAAATGTCTAAGGGGGTGGATGGGGGTGTTACATCCATGATCCTGCATGTTTCTACTCTCTCAAGGGAAATTTCCCCTCTTTCTCATGATAGAATTTTTCCATGCAATGTTGCACCATACTATTGTCAATGCTTTTATTTTTGGTTTCAAATGGATCTTCTAATGTGCTTTCACACACACAATTTTTAGCTACATTGGCATAAACAAATTGGCTTGTTACCTTGCCATGCAAACACCAATCATGTCGATTTGTTGTTGTTCACACATCTAGAATTCATGTCAACCACATATTCTAGTAATCAAAAGTGCATATTAGTATGCTTATATTCGTATCATCACTATGTTTGAAATCAACCTTTTACCAAGACTATTATCCAAAACAATTGCAAGATCAAAAGTAAGCCAACAAACAAATTAACATCTCAAATTATTACATTCCTATCATTTCACAATTCTAATATCAACATTGATAAGTATAAAACACATAGTCTACAATCTACACATAATCATTAGTCACAATGCTACAACTAGAACCCACTTGCACACAACAAATAATCACTAGAAAACACCACACTCTATAATAGAGTTCTAAATTTTGATCTCCAAAGGTCCAATATAGAACTGCAAATATTTCATTTCATTTGTCTTGAGCCCATCTAGTCCAAGTATTGAACTTGGATGGTTTGATACCACTCTTTAACGCTTGCTCCCACCCCCTGGGATGAATCCCAACTGAATGGGTGGTGTTACTTTCAGTTAACCCAACCTCCATGTTCTCATTATGAAGAAGGGGTTACAAAATTCCTTCTCACACAAAATGTGTGGAACTCACTTTAAATGAAATTATCTTATTCAACTCATTGAGATCTTTCTGAAAATGCAATATTTTCCTCAATCTGACCCTTGGATTGAAAGCTATGCTCATTTGAAGTTTAGGACCCATAGCCCTTGCCACATTAGTAAAGATCTACCACATGGTACCCACGTGGCACTACCACCTCACATGAGGTCCACCGTGTTGCTCACCATGTCATACCACCATAGCACCAATGTATCCCGCACCATTTCTTTCAAAATGGTACCCCACTGAAGTGTACATGACATACCACACATTTTCATTGGGGGAATTTTGAGGTCTAAAATGGGCCTCCTAAGGAAATTATAAAATAATAGTGGAAATAATAAAATAATATTAGATTAAATCATCAAATTTTAGAGGGAAAAAATGAAAAACATTTTTTCAACTCGTATTTTAAACTTATCTCCCTATGGGTTTACTCAAATTTCAACCAGAAACACTAGTTGGATGCATAATTTGATTCCTCATCCAAGGAGTACCCGTGTTTCATACTTTTGATGGACCCTTCTACACAAAATATGAGAAATACATGAAAAATGTGATTGCAATCATGTTTTTTCATGTATTTCTCATTTTTAGTGTAGTAGGGTCCATTGAAAGTATGCAAAATGTGTGATCCTTGGATGAGGAATTAAATGTTGCATCCAACAAGTAATTCCGCTTGAAATTTGAGCAAAACCCTAGGGAGATAAGTTGAAAATACAGGTTAAAAAAGTAGTTTTATTAGTTTATTATTTTTTAGTATTTTTACTTTTTTGCTCCAAAAATGGTGAATCATTCCCCATGGTTGACATCATCATCTTGAATCCTGTTGCTTCTTATAAAGTTTATTTTGGTTGTACATTTTTCTTAGGAGGCCCATTTTAGACCTCAAAATTCCCCTAATGACTGTTAAATGACAGGGATGATCCTCGTCCTGCAACTTCTATATCCTCTGCACAAAATGGTAGAGCACTAAAAAATACCTTTGTAGTCCAAGGTCTATGGTGACATGGCTTCCAACCATGTGTTCTACCATTTCTATACCACGTAGAAGCACTATGCTTGGTGGCACCAAAACCACAACCACATGTTGCTTACGCCATGTTAGCATAGGCCTCCATGTCACCCACTTCTATATCATCTTGATGATGTCACATTGTCGTTAAGGTGATGTCACTCTACTACATGGAATCCCTTAGTAGTGCCACGTGTCATAAAAAGCTAGCCAATTAAATATGCAAAAGGCCATATTTTCTTGCCACGTGTGGTGTTATTAGTGTGCCACATTAGCAACTACAACACGTCACAGGTACACATTATTTGTTTCCTATGTGACATCTGAAATATCAACTTAGGTCATGGGTCCCACTAGGTATTTAGTCCTTCATGCAAAGCAACATTCTCCCATTTTAAACACAAGAATTGCATTTTGTCCCATCCTTCGTCATCAATGCCAAAGTGCACACACTTAGAAGTAATCCCTCATCTCTCCTTTTCGGCGGAATGGAAAGGTTTTGGCTGTAAGAGATGGGTATTTTCCCATCCTTCACCTTATGTCAACCATGCCAACTCCCATAGATGTCTCTCAGAAAACCTAGCTCGACGAAACATGAAAATCTACGTCGGGTGATGGAAACATTTCTTGTCTCGCACTTCGGTCTCTCTGCGCCTTCTGTTGCCTTGTACCAACTCTAGAGATGTCACTTCTCGACAATTGGAATGGTGCGGTGTTAATGCTAATATCCGTCATTAAGTGCTTAACCCTGAGATTAGCAGTAATCATGTAGATTAAGATTAGAGCTCATCTTTTGTAAATTTTTATTTTTTCCTTTGTAAATTATTTTGGGTCATTTGACCGAATAAAAGCCTATTCTTGGCAAACCCGAGTTCAAAGTATCATGGACTTGAATAGCCTACATAGCCATAATTGATACATGTGATGCAATATTTTATTTTGGACCATGACCATAAAGAAAAGGCCTTGAATCATCACGTAAAATAGAGATCCACACAATCTTGACTCATCATGCAAAAATAGATATCCACACATTATAATAGCTTAACGGAGCCCATCAGCGATTCATATAAGACTATGTAAGTAGCTCTATGACTCAGAAACATATCAACATTCAGAGGGATATTCATGCCCCTCAAACCATGAGAACGATTAGATATACATCCCATTAAGGACAACCATGAATAACACAATTTCTACATAAACATTGATGATACAACCATTGCTATGACCCATAAAAACATCATTCACTATTTATAAGTAAATACACTTATATGTATATCTTGAATGATTGGAAATTGAGGGACTTCAACTCCCTTCCTAACCATCGGCTAACTACGTTACAAATTTTCTCGTAATTGAAAACTCTTGAGCTAGATTCAGAGTTAGAGGAGTAAGTGATAAAGGGTATTCACACAGATGCTAATCAACCAATTCACAATAGAATCTAGACACCACCCTATCTCCACCTAATTAGTACAAGATTATTTCCCACTGTTGTTCCCTAGAGACAGTTCCTGGCTATAAGGGAACCAGTGCCCGAGACATCTCAAGATTGATGAAAAACTATTGCAGTCAGTGTCGGAAGGGACAAGCTATGAGAGCTTGCAACCAAAAATTATAATTTTGAAACCCTAACTTTCCAAAACTGAATGGCTATAAAAATATGAGAGTTGCAGGGCCTTGGATTGAAGGAGTGGTTTGAAGAGAAATAAAGGTGACAAAGTTTATATCAAGGCAATTAAGAATCTGAATAGAACTTCTAGAGAAAGAATAATGAAAGGGAAATATGTTGGGTGAATTTCCATCATGGTGGAGCACACTTTAAGGTTTCTTTAAGTAATATTTGCAGGTACTCTCTACTGAGGACACAACATTAGTATATATGCTAATAAAATTAAACCAACAACTTCATTACACGCATGCCGACAGAGGAAAAACATGAATGGAAAAAATGAAAACACAGGAAGGAAAGCATTTATGCATTTACTCAAAATTGGAATCAAACTGATTTTGTATTCTTTGATTTCAGAGAGATTTTCTAATTACAAGCTAGTTATAAATATTAGACTCTGAACCTCTACTCGATGTAAATTTCCAACTCTTGTTTCCTTCCCTAAAATTAGTTACAAAACCTACCCTTGAATTAGTTACAAAACATATTCTAAACAGTTATAGAAACTGCTTATTTAAACTGCTTATTTAAAGGGATTTTAAAAATAAAATTACAAACTTTTAAAATATTATACACATAAAATATATATAATATTTTATATTGATCCTTTACTCATTTTCATCCCAATTCTTTGTTATGACACAACACCCGTGTTCCAATATTTTAACATTGCATGCAGGCCCAACTGTTGTCATGCATATGTCATTTATCAAAACTAGAAACTACTTGTGCAAGCACCTCTGGTATTTTCGGGAAATAAGGAGTGATGTCGGAACAAATGTAGAATGTTGATCTGTGGGTGAGCCGTTCAATTAAATCACTTTCCGGGAGAACTCCTTAAAATAAGTTTTGTGTACTTTATGCTATCGAGATTTAGTTTATGTGAAGTAAATGCATTGTGAACCATTGATTTGTTGGATAGCAGTAAGATGTATATATTGATTTCTCACTTGTTGACTTTTCCGTGTGGTGATATTAGTTGTGGATATAACTCATTATTTATTTGAGCGACAATTCAAAACTAGCCTTCGCCATTCAACTTGCTAATGTCTACTTATCACTTGGAAATGTATATTATAATCGATGTGGTAGTCTAAAACAAATTTACATTCCCCGATCAAATTTGGAAATGAAGGGATATAAGTCATTGATTTCTCTTAAATTGGGAAGAGACATAAACTATAGCTTGTATTTCCTTGTGAGATTCTTTGGCCCAAAGATTCTAAGAAACATAATACCATTTTTCTATGTGCCTTACGAAATAGTGGTAGAACATTTTTTTCAAAGGAGGGGGACCCCACTGAAGAAGCATTATATTACAATATATACAATATGTACCACTGATATCTGTACAATACGTTGCGTCACACTTGACAACAACCCAGCAATAGACATTCATAAGTTGCATGCAGGCAACTCAACATGTTCAACGTGAATCGAACCGAGTGGGGAGGGCAATAGTGCTCCGTCCCAACCACCCGGGACAACACACGATACAAGTGGTAGAACATTATTATTTATGTATAGTTTATACCACTACTCGATTATACACTGCAATTCGCCTCCTTGCACAATTGTCATCGAATTTTCATCCAAACACGCAAGATAAATAGTTGATCTAATTAGCTCAAAACTTTTGAAAACTAGATCCCTTTGAAATATCTATTTTCTGGAACCCGTATTCTTCATTTTGCAATCTGAAATAAAACTACTGAAAACTGGAAATTAAATACTTATTATATGATATTATTTATGTATAGTTCCTATCTATATATTTGGATGAATTATTTAGGCGAAGTAAACCTTTCAGTCATACCAGGCCAACATTTCAGTCCTGGAACTAGTGCCTCTGTGCTCTTGAAAATTGAAAATAAAAACAAACATGCACCATATGAAATCCTTAGACAAAAGATTTGATACATACCCCATAAATGATACCAATTTTTGACCAAAGAAAGGTTCCATCTAGTCAGCTACCGGATCATAAAATTTATGAGAAAAAAAATTCAGCAGCCTCCCTTTCTTGAACAATCTGCTAAAGTAAGTATTTTTGTATAGGGCAGCCACTGTAACTGCTTAACTCTTCAACCTTGGGCTGTATAACACCCAATTTCTTTGCAAAATCAAATAAAATTTTTTTCCTTCATAAATATGTGTGCATAATTCATTTCTCAATTCTTCAGACAACCCTACTGAAGCTAAATTAATTTGATAGAAAAATTTGGAGAATCTAACATGTACTCTTTGTTGACAAGTTGGTGATATGATTTTTTTTCTTCAAAAATTTCACCATTGTGAGCCAAATGCTCTGTACCATTGGTTTTTTATAATGGCATCTTCAAGAAATACCATATCAAAAACATTCATGTATTCAAGAGTAGAAAAATCATCTACTCTATACGTAAAAATATTTTGTTGGCAAAATTTATTTAACATCTTTGAAAAATCTGATTTGTAAGCTATGAGACTAGAAGAAGTGGAAACATTTGAAGATGATGTATCTTCATTTTTCAACATGTACAAAATTAAACCTGATGAGTCTTGTTTATATCCCTTCTCCTACTGATTTATTTCCATATCTGCATGCAAATTATGATTTTGAAGCTTCCCACAAGCCCAAAGGTTATCCTCAATTTCTTGAGCATCAGTGAACATTTGCTCCAGGGTTTTGGGTTCCCTCTCCTTGAGATAAAATGCTACATTTGGATTAAGGGTTGCTAAATAGTATACTATGGCAAAAACCTTAGAAGGGAGAATTTCTTTGGGTATTTTGAAATCTCTTGTTGAATTCGCTTACTATTTCATTACTTCTCCTATGCAATATATTGAAATCAGAAAGACATTGCTCATGATATTTTTGTTTACCCCAGTAGCTTAGGAAAATTTCTTGAAATTATTTCCATGAAAAAATTGTATTTGGCCTTAAATATTGAATCTATTGTTGAGCATCTTCCTTTAATGAACGAGAAAATAGTCTCAAAACTACATCCTCATGAACAATGTCAAACATGTCCAGAAAATATTAAAAGTCCATCACATGCTTCTCGAATGTAATACAACTTTCTCCACTAAAATTAAGAATATATTTAAAACATCTTGGAGGTTGATTGTGAAGAAAAAGTTACAACTTAAGGGGCTTAAAAATTTCCTTAATTTTGGATTGGATGTTAGAGGGTTGTTTAGAAGAGATAGCGGTCACTGTCAAACGAGAAGGAGAACCAAAATTTTCATGTTCAAGTTGAAAATATTGGGGATTTTGAGGAGGGATTTTAATGCAAACATGATTTTTTTCATTTTATTTAGAAGAAGGAACGGGACCAAGATTTACCACAAAAGAAGAAGATAAATCCTCTTGTTTCAAGGAGAAATACATTACTAAGGGTTTGGACCAATCAGAGTATACAAGACAAGAAATAACCTCTTGAAATGTATGGGAAAATATATGATAGAACTGATAACAAAGAACAATAATTCTTTAAAAAATTTCAGGCCCTAATACCTGGTCTTTCCCTACTACTTCTTTATTTTCTATTAGCAATTTTTTTCTCTCCAGTAAAATATTTTCTAGCAGAGTTGCCAGATAAATGATTAACAACCAAGTTTTGATATCTAAATATTGTTATACATCAAGAAATATATCTCATTTCCCAAGGAAAAATAAATTCGTTTCTCCATTCCCCATCAATGACACCAATTTGATGTTGGTCCTCGGAGACAGTCCCTGGCTCTAAGGGAACTAGTGCCCGAGACATCTCAAGTTTGATGAAAAACTATTACAGTGAATGGTTGAAGGGATAACCATGAGGGCTTGCAACCAAAACTTATAATTCTGAAACCCTAGCTTTCCAAAACTGAATGGCCAGAAAACTCTGAGGGTTAGAGGGTCTTGGATTGAAGGATTGGTTTGAAGAGAAATAAAGGGGATAAAATTTTATCTAGGCAATTAAGAATCTGAATAGAACTTTTGTAGAAATAGTAATGAAAAGGAAAATAAGATTGGTGAATTTCCAGCATGGTGGAGAAACCTTTAAGACTTCTTTAAGTAAGATTTGTAGGTAATCTTAGCTGAGGAAACAAATTTAGTAAATCCAGTAATAAAAATAATCCACTAGCATCATTACACTCATGCTGATAGAGGAAAAGAATGAATGGAATAAATGAAAACACGGGAAGGAAAACATTTATGCAATTACCTAAAGTTGGAATCAAACTACTTTTTTATTCTTTGATTTCAGAAAATTTTTGTAATTACAATCCAGTCATGAATACTGGACTCCAAACCCCTACCTGATGTAAATTTCCAACTCTTATTTCCTTCCCCAAGCTAACTATCCAAAATTAGTTACAAAACCGCCCCTTGAATTAGTTACAACCGTATTCTAAACAATTATAAAAAATGTTTATTTAAAGGGATTTTAAAAACAAAATTACAGATTTTTGAAATATTATATACATAAAATATATATAATATTTTATATTGGCACTTTAATCATTTGCATCCCAGTTCTTTGTTATGACACAACACCTATGCTACAAAATTTTAACATTGCATGTGGGCCCAAGCCTTTGCGCTAAAGGATGGATGTCATAACAGGTCCCAATTATTGTTATGCATATGTCATTTATCAAAACTAGAAAGTACTTGCGGGAGCACCTCTGGCAGTTTCAGGAAATAAAGAGGAGTGATGTTAGAACAAATATAGACTATCGATCTATGGTTGAGCAGTTTAATTGAATCACTTTCTGGGAGCACTCCTTAACATAAGTTCCATGTACTTTATGCTATTGAGATTTTGTCAATGTGAAGCAAATGAAATGTGAACCATTGATTTGTTGGGTAGCAATTGTTAGCACTTTGTAACTTCCTTTAGGTTGAGAAAATGATTACAAAGGTAATCGTATACCACTTTTAGGATAGCATCCAACCCTACTAGCCTTGGAGAGGGCTCTCTCACTAGGTTTTCTTCTTAGTCAATCAACTAACTGAATGGGCTTTCATATTATGCTAGTTATGAGGATCAAAAGAGCAGGTTTGATTTACTATTTTGCTAGCAGGTAGGAGAAGATATACTCACTCAACATAGAACCAGTTTCAGCTAAGGTTTTGAAGTGAATAGGGATAATGAAGGTGATTTAGGAAGGGGTGGGATAAGAAGATTTGATGATAATATAACTTGATTTCATGGTAGGTAGTGTAAGTGAAGAATCATGAGGATGAAAATCAAAGCATCGAGTTATAGATGAATTCGAATCTCCATTAAGAGGAAAAAGACACATAAAATGTCCAACTTATATAAAACAGAGCACAATACTAAATTCTGCAATTTTTACTCTTAAGCTAAAATGTGAAGACATGTGTTTAAACCATGGAACCATAAGATAAAATTGATAGCACAAAGGAAAACATACCAACAAAGTTCTGACACAAGAATCCTTGTCAAACTCCTTCTGTTTTCTTCTATTCACTTGAGAAATTGATACAAAATACAAAATAACAACCTTGCTTCTTCACACCGACAAACCAAAGAGATTTACTATGTTTTTTACATATTACATACATCAAAATATTCCACTCCCAGCTAGCAGGGTTGATTTTTTCAAAAGGAAGCTAGTCAATAGCAAGATACATTACATTTTCACCTACTTTGCCGAAAAATAGGAACTAATTACTTACTACCAATCTATGCTTAACTCATCATGGAGGTTGGAATATTTAAAAAAACCACTAAATACACCTCCTAAGTCTTAATTAAACCTATTCACATGATCCAAACTACTTCTAGAAACCAAAAATTCGAAATAGCAAGTCAAAAGATGATGTCTGTAAAAAACGTAGCAGATCAAATTTATGGAAACACCAGCGTCAAAGACTAGATCATATCTCTTTAATCCTAATATTTGTTACAAAACCGAAGGACACCTTTTTATATTAGGTTGTCCTTGAGAGAAACCTCTCTCAGTTTCCAAATTTTTTTGTCTCGCTCCTCACAATCCGTACCTAAACATCATAACTAAAACAAGAAATGACAAGACCTAAAACATAGGTTTTAAAGATGCATTTTAATATTCCAATATATGACACATGTGCAAAAACAGAAGGTGGATTTTGTTATTTGGCTTGTTATTGAAAAAAACCTCTTTCCATTTTTCAAAATTAGTTTCCATTTTTCCAGAAATTTATTTTGAAAATGATGACAAAAATAGTGAAAAATGCACCAAATCTACCAATTGCGCAGCAAATGGAGTAGCCTTCTAAATTTTGAATGTTTGGAGCCTTCCTCTGATATAATGGAGAAAATGGGTAGTCTCAAAATATCCCCGTGATGGTAATGAACTCCTAAAACATCCTTTAGAATGATTGCAGACCTCCTGATCACCTGACCTTTGGCTGGCAATGTAGCAGACTTTCGCAAAAAAACTGTCACTTTCGCAACAACTTCAACGCTCTAAGCATATGACAATATATCTTATACAAAGTGGTTGAGGTAACTAATTCCTGCTATGATATACTTATAACACCTCACAAACCATTTCAAAGCGTCAAAAATTCATCACTACATCAAAATAAAGGACTTTGTAACTTGCTCAACAAATCCTTGCTGCATTTCTGCAACTTTACCAAAACTGACCTGTGCTAACTTCATGAGAAAAAAGAAAAAAAGAGAAAAACCTCATAGCATCCACCTTATGAAAATTTACCCTTGTGATGCTTCTATAAGGATATCTAGACTGCCTCTTCTTCCTTCTTCTTGAAGACTTCTTTACCTCAACTAGCTCTTGTTTCACTTTCCTCCTTCTCAACCAAGGGCTTCTTCACTGATGCAACTGCTGAAGGTAAGACCCTTTTGGATGCCATTGATGGAATTTCCTTCCAAGTCTTGGGACTTTCAGAACATTGTTCTAAGAACCCTAAAGATTCCAAGAATTCTTCCCATGTTTTCTCTCTCTAATCAAGCTCATCAATCACCAACAATTTGATCAATGAGAAGTGAAATAAGATGGATTCAATCAGATTTTCCTTTGATTGGACTCTATTAGAAATTTTACTTATGCTTCTGAATAGATAGTAAGGCAAATTGAGTGCTCTGTTCCCTGTAAAATGCATCAAAAGCCTAATATGGTATTGGCTCTACTAAAATTCTCTTCATGTGTAAAATATATTTATATGACCTTTAGCAATTCATTGTAGTGATCTAGCAGATAGGTTCTTGGGATAATAGGCCCATAGTCCTTTTTGTACTGTGGCTTCAGAAATTATTTATATTGGGCTATGTCTAGCTCTATGCGCTTAAACCACTCTTCACCTATCAAAGGGATACCAGTTGCATCATTTTGATCAAAGACAACAAACTCTAAGTTACCCACTTTCACCTCTTTTCATCTAAAACTCAATGCAAACAATTTAGTAAGCTGAAAATGGTGACCCTGGCCTTAAAACTTTTCACAAAAACTTATGCATTTGGTTGGTTCAAAGGCAATTCTGATTGCAGGGTCGATATTCACTAAATCCAGATTTTGGGACTCATATCGAAATATATCACCTCCTTGGAAATTTCTCTTTCCTTTTGGGGTATCCATCATCAAATATACAATCTCTACAATCTCCTCAAAATAGGATATGATGTTGTTGAAAAGTTGAATATGCAACACGTTGGAGGCAGGGTACTTTCACAGCAAACGGGGGAACTTCGCAGCAACTACGACCCAAGCTCTTTGAAATGGGATATGAAACACAAATTTGGTCAAATATTGATGGGGTGAGATTTTGGGGGTTAATCCAAAATCCCAATTCCCAAATAAATCGATCCTGAGGCCTGTGGGTTATGGCCCACAAAGCCTATCGGAAGCGCCTAAGGCTTTACGCCTTTAACCATGGACCATATTTTAGAATCGGAGCCCTTTTATCTGCGATCTTATACCCATCTATCGGAAGCCACCACTCATCTGCATATACATATATCATGCAAACTTTACAACATAGGCATTAAGCCTTAAAACCCCGCGGCCACATATATAAAAATATACGTGAAACATCATAAAACCCGTGGACTTCAAATCTTTTATGTCTAGCTTTATAATTATCGGTGGGTCCTGTTATCGGCACTTGCCACAAACAATAACCTCCCCTCCTCCAATGCGACGGACCCGATGCCCTTTACAAAACGGCCTATTATGATTTCGGCTCCATCATTTTGGCAGGTTCACATCGGCAGTTTTGTAACACAAAGGTCTGCGGACCCGACGCCACTTCAGACTGCCATTCATAATATTTCGGATCCGGTTATTGGATCGTACTGTCCAAGCCTTTGCGGACCCGACACTTATTAAGCTCAATTCTATTGTATTTCGGCTCCGGATTTTGGAGCTCGCCCCCTTGGTCGTGTTACGGGCTCCTTTCAAACCCGAAACTCTTATAAGCCGCATTCTATAATAATTCGGCTCCGATATATCGAAGCACTCAGTCAAGAGTTTAAAATGCCCTCTCCGATGTGATACAGATCAGGACCATTGATCATTCAATCCAACAGCTCCTGTGTGATTTCGCCATTTCACTCTAATTTTGCTCACCGAATGAAGGAATTCAGTGTTAAACACGGGTTTTTTCCATTGTCTCTCAAACACTCATAGTCCCATTAATATCTCTAGATTCTCATTGATCCATTCTGTGATAGATGGTCGATCATACGTATGCATTCATAATCTAGGAAATTAGCCTTGCAGACACATATGAAACAGAGTTGAGAAGAAACCATTTACGCATACATATATATAAAACATAGACAGATGCACAGTTCAACATAAACACACATATATTCTATTATATACAGAACAATTAGAAACTAAGGCATTTTAGCCTTAGAGACAAGTTCCCACTCGACTACATTGTGAACATATTGTTCTCACACACTTATCTATATCCCTCTGTTTCTCCTCCCTCTGAACACGCAGGTTCGACACACACATATATAAGAAGTATTGGATCGGATCCTTGAAGTGATCCGATCAGATTTTCCATGCTTTCCTCTTACAAAAGCACTAAAGCTCTCGGTACATGCATGCTCATGACACATGGCAGATTACATTATAAGTCTTCGAGACTTATCCATCTTTTCCCACTTTAAATCTGTTTTTCTGCTTTAAAGCAGACTTTCCTCTGTTTTTCTCCCTTTATTCAGCTCCACTGGTCCATGCACTCCTCTTCGCTCCGCTTGGATTCCTCCCTTCGACTAAGGGTGCTAGATGCTCCTGCATCAGACTCCCGAGGCACAAAAATTTATGACCTCCTGGTCATATGCTTCTTCCTGTCCTTAGCAATTCTACCCACTGGTTCAATCCTTCAGTGGAATTGCCTTCATGGTCTTCAGTGAGCTGCAACCAAACCTCTGCAGTAACAGTCTCCTCTATTACACGATACCTCACCAAGCCCTATGCACTCGGTCTTTTGGCATCCTTCTGGTTCTCTTCTATGGAACCAATTGAGCACACCTTGCTCTAGATTTGTTGCGATCTTCTCACCTTCCGCTGCCATCACCTGCACGAAAGTAAGACCATAAACTCTCCAGTCTTGAACAATTGTACCTTTGCTCCTTCTTTCTCTTTGGAATCCTTCTCCTCGCAGGAAACTTTCCTTGCTCTGATACCAAAATTATGGGGTGAGATTTTGGGGGTTAATCCAAAATCCCAATTCCCAAATAAATTGATCTTGAGGCCTGTGGGTTATGGCCCACAAAACCTATCGGAAGCGCCTAAGGATTTATGCATTTAACCATGGACCATACTTTAGAATCAGAGCCCTTTTATCTGCGGTCTTATTCCCATCTATTGGAAGCCACCACTCATCCGCATATACATATATCATGCAAACTTTACAACATAGGCATTAAGCCTTAAAACCCCGCGGCCACATATATAAAAATATACAGGAAACATCATAAAACCCATGGACTTCAAATCTTTTATGCCCGCCTTTATAATTATCGGCGGGTCCGGTTATCGGCGCTCGCCACAAACAATAGCCTCCCCTCCTCCGATGCGATGGACCCGACGCCCTTTACAAACCGGCCTATTATGATTTCGGCTCCGTCATTTTGGCAGGTTCACATCGGTGGTTTTGTAACACAAAGGTCTGCGGACCCGACGCCACTTCAGATTGCCATTCATAATATTTCGGATCTGGTTATTGGATCGTACTGTCCAAGCCTTTGCGGACCCGATGCTTATTAATCTCAATTCTATTGTATTTCGGCTCCGAATTTTGGAGCTCGCCCCCTTGGTCGTGTTACGGGCTCCTTTCGGACCCATAAGCTGCGTTCTATAATAATTCGGCTCCGATATATCGGAGCGCTTAGTCAAGAGTTTAAAGGCCCTCTCTGATGCGATACGGGTCAGGACCGTTGATCATTCGATCCAATGGCTCCTGTGTGATTTCGCCATTTCACTCTAATTTTGCTCGCCGACTGAAGGAATTCAGTGTTAAACACGGGTTTTTGCCATTGTCTCTCAAACATGCATAGTCCCATTAATATCTCTAGATTCTCATCGATCCATTCTGTGATAGATGGTCGATCATACGTATGCATTCATAATCTAGGAAATTAGCCTTGCAGACACATATGAAACAGAGTTGAGAAGAAACCATTTACGCATACATATATATAAAACACAGACAGATGCACAGTTCAACATAAACACACATATATTCTATTATATACAGAACAATTAGAAACTAAGGCATTTCAGCCTTAGAGACAAGTTCCCACTCGACTACATTGTGAACATATTGTTCTCACACACTTATCTATATCCCTTTGTTTCTCCTCCCTCCGAACACGCAGGTTCGACACACACATATATAAGAAGTATTGGATCGGATCCTTGAAGTGATCCGATCAGATTTTCCATGCTTTCCTCTTGCAAAGGCACTAAAGCTCTCTGTACATGCATGCTCATGACACATGGCAGATTACATTATAAGTCTTTGAGACTTATCCATCTTTTCCCACATTAATTCTGTTTTTCTGCTTTAAAGTAGACTTTCCTCTGTTTTTCTCCCTTTATTCAGCTCCGCTGGTCCATGCGCTCCTCTTCACTCCGCTTGGATTCCTCCCTTCGACTAAGGGTGCTGGATTCTCCTGCATCAAATATGTTCAATTTAGGTTTATAAAGGATCTGTTTAGAACTCAAAACAACTTGGTACGTAGTGAAAACAAGATTTATGTAACGAGAGAGGTGACAAAGGCCTTTACACAACAAAAGTCAGTGCATTCGTAAGTTTGAATAGATGAGGTTTCTTTCAGACTCTCAGACCAATTGAAGGATAAAATACATATCACATAAAATATATAGGATTCCACAGGAGATGAAGAAAACCTTACTCAGAGCCGTGATGACATTTTTCCAAATGCGCAACAACACTCAGACTTTCGTAGCAACAACTTAATTTTCACAGCAAGTATCTGATTTGCACAACAACTTCACTTTCCAACCCTACAACACTCTTCTTCTACCTCCAAAACCACTCCAAATCCAAGATGAATTTCGAATGAGGGGACATGAGGAGCCACAAGCATATTTAAACTCCTCATGCCACTAGAGCCTTCTTTGAAATCATGATGGCCCAGTTGTTGATGTGAGAGATGAGTAAGGGGTACCTTTGCAATGATGACCATGAAATAACACAACTAATCATAACTAACTCTTATGATTGACATGACATCAACATAACTAACTCATGATGACCATAGTTTTCATGACATGACCACTAGACTCTTCGATGATGACATAATGACCCCTCATGATTACCCTTTCAAATCATTATCCTTTATGACATACTCTTTGAATTATGACAAATAGACCCCTTTTGACTCATTCTTGTTTTACATGACACTCAATTCAAAACTACGCCCTTTTACAATGGACCCCTCTATACCACATCACTCATGAAACCAAGATTGTTATTTACAAATTGACTTCAAATGAATAGTAAGACAGAAATGACTATGATCCCTATAATATAGGACTATAAAATTGGCTGCAAGGGGATGGGATCCTCCCTGTGAGGTGCCAAGAACATCATAGATCATGTTCATGACCATTGGACTGATCCCAAACTCAATGTTCTAACTATAGCCCATAACCTGCTCTCTTCCAAATCTTCAACACACAACTATTAGATGAAAATGAATGTTAAAAAGAAATACCAATCTGCCAAAACAAACTATTGGAAACTAACACACTATTGAAATGGAAATCTTAAAATTATTGAAGTGGAAGCACAAACTGTTGAACTTATTCACACTGCTCTCTACACTAAACTGTTGAATAACCTACTCACTCAAGTGATATGGAATTTCCTGTGAAGCCAAGCAAGGAGGTGGCCACTCACTGGAATTCTTCTCACACCCTCCATAAGTAGACATAAAATGATACATAATGGAAACTTAAATTCCATATGAAACCGAAACCCATGCTCTATAAACAACCCAAAATATGACTTCACTGATGATTCAAATAGGATGACAAAATAATCTTGAAGAATATGCAAAGTCATCTCTTCATGATGAAAAAAAACAGTAAGAGAAGCTTCATATATCACTATTGGTTGTTCTATGTTTTCAGTTTCAAAATCATTCTCAAATATATCAGAAGGTGATTCATTTTTACTTTCAAAAGAATGAGGAGAAACAAGTTCTTTGACATGATCCTCCTGCATATCTAAGAAGCTACCAACAAGGACTAATTCAATGACTAAATTTTCCATGCCAACATCTTCAGAGATCTGATTTTTGTAGGCTTTTTTATGAGACAAAATTCAACAGAGGAATGACATGAAGGAAAATTTGAAAAACTATCTTCATCCCTATTTTGGTCAAATGAAGAATGAAAATCTTGCTATAAATCATCATTAAAATCATGGGATGTAACATGGCTTTCATTTTCCAAATCTAATTGGTCTTCAGTAAAGGAAGAAAACATTGTTTGATGGAAATTTTCTTGTGTATCAAGGCTAATAAAATCTACTAGTTCTTCCTCTTGATCAGTTAAAAACTGACAAGACTACTGAACATGTTCATTTAACACAGGAAAATAAACTTGAACATCAACATCAAGATCTTGATAAACTTAGTTGACAGTTAAGGAAGAAACTAATACCTGCTGAGAATTTTATGGATTTTCATGGTAGCTAGCTTATACATTATGACCCTGATGATGAAAAGGTTTCTCATGCAATGCCTCTAGTGTCTCTTTGTCCATGAACTGATCATCTTCATAAAAAATCTCCAAATACTCAATAAAATTTTGAAAATGAGTGCAACAATCTTTGACCAGCAACAAGGAAGGATGTAATTCTTTATATCTCTCATAAAATATTGTATAAAAATCTCTAAGAGAATATATACAGTTACAAAGAAGCAAAGTCACGTACATGTTGGTGCACTAATTTAAGAATACTAAGGGTCCTTACCATGGTATTAGCCCACAATATTGAGCGCAGTAACGATTACTTGATCCCGTCCAAGATTACCACCGACACTAGTGTAGTTTTGACCCATGTCATTGGCTAAGGCTCTAACTATATAAGGAGGTGAAGATCAAAGTTCTAAGTGTGCATGTGAAAGGGTTTTTGATGAATACGTCAATATGAAGTATATTTGCGTTATAAGGCCCATAGTTGCCACATAGATCTGAAATAATTATGCACTGCTGAATATAATGATGGATGAGGTTCATGAGACTTGAAATGACTTTCCATTGTATGATCTACTCATGGATTGACTAGATCTAAGTATTGATGCATGTTTTTATCTCTGAATATTATGTTATGAGTCTTTCTAAAGTTCTGAAGAGTTGCGCAATTATAAGTCAAAATTTGTAGATCTATACGCAGGTTGGTCTTGGTGAAGTCGCGTATACACGCAGGTTCGTTTCTTCAAAGTCACATATACAAAGGAATGGTTTATGTTCATAAATGACTGATCAACTTGATTAGTGTTGTTGTATCTCTACTATATATCATGATGTCCTCATGTTGATCTGAGTTGAGTGATATTGTTTGAAGTAGAACTAATTGAATGATGAATTTGAATTTGGTTACATATTGATTGGTTGAAAAGATTATTGATGTTGCTAACTGTATGAGGGTTCTATAAGCTACTCTGGTCAACTCTGTGTTTGATTCAAATTTACAAAATTTTAGTATATTGAGATCTGTATGCAGGTTGCTCTATAGAAAAGCACGTATATACGCGGGTTGCCTTAAGTGAAGTACGATATACATGTTGGCATATGAATGATCAGGGTTGTAGTTGATTCTGTGCGTTGATGCTATATTATGAGTTCAATTTGTGTTCTCGTTACAGTGATCTCATTGTTTTATTTAAATGAAGATGGTGTTTGCTTCAGTTGATCCACAAGTTGTGATGTATTAAAGTAGGTGGATCCAGTGTGAAAATTTATGAAACATGGTCCATGGATGTTGCTGAGGGTTGGAGCCTTTAGTGAGGAAGTTGAAGCTTCCTACCAGTAGTAGCTGGTAATCAGATCAGGGGGTTGGAGCTCCCTTCCAGTAGGAGTTGGAGAATGAGTGAAGGTTGTAGCCTTCAGCATGTGGGTGCCTGTGTACTGGCATGAGTCTGCACCAGTACAAGAATGTAAGAAGTTTTTATATTAATAAGCTTAAAGACTGAGGAGACATCAGCAATGGTTTTCTCCCACACTGGGTTTCCACCTTAAATCGTAGTATTCATGTGTGTTGCTTATGTTTGATACTTTATTTTGTTCTTACTGCACCTGCTTACTGCTTATCAAATGCCTGATAAATCTCTTACATTATGGTTTAAGTTTAACAGATAAAGAATTATCTATTTTACAAGTTTACTAAGCATGCACTAGTTCCTTTTACAACAGTTGCATACATATGTGAGTTGGGTTCAGTAAATTCGCATATATTTTAGAAAATAAAATTATTATTGTGAGTTTTTAAAACACTAATTCACCCCCCCTCTCAGTATTTTTCCCAAAAATTGGAATCAGAGTAGGTCCTTCAAAAGAAGTTTGATCGCTTGAAGGAAGATCTCCCAAGATGAGCAATCAAGACAGAATGACATCTATCATACCACCACTCTTCAACAGAAATAATTTAATATTTTGGAAGACAAGAACCAGATCCTATCTTCAGTCCCTTGGAGGAGATGTTTGGGCAATTGTGGAAGGAGGTTACCAATATCCAAATGCAGTTCCCACAGATGCAACAGAAAAGAAGATGTATGAAACCAGTGCCAAGTTGTCAATGCGTTATTGGGAAGTTTGACAGAATGAGAATTTATCAAAGTTATGCTATTAAACACAACAAAATAAATATGGGACAAAATCATTCAAAGCTGTGAAGGTGATACCAAGGTAAAAAGTGCTAAACTCCAAACTCTTAGAATTCAATATGAAACTCTCAGAATTCATAATGATGAAAGTATTGTTAGTTTCTTTCTACATATAGATGATATTGTGAATCGCATGAAAAATATAGGTGAAGAAATAAAGGAAACCACTTTAATAGAGAAAATCTTAGAATCTCTAACTCCTAAATTCGAGTCAAAAGTGTCTTCCATTGAAGAGAAGGAGGATCTGTAGACTCTTACTGTTGTTCAACTTCACGGGATCCTAACTGTTTTTTAAATGAGGAAAGGAGGTCCCTCAGAAGTCAGAGAATCCGCATTTAAAGCATCTGAAAAAGGAAATAAAAGGAAGAACACAAGGAATTAGGATATATATCAGAAGAAGATGAGGTGAAATTTGTAAAGAAACTTCAACTAGTCACTGAAATGTTTAGAGGTAAGCTTCCCTTCAAATGTTTTGCTTATGGTAGAGTTGATCATGATGCTGCTAAATGTCCTCATAAAGACAACCATGACAAAGGGAAGGATATTGCAAAAGTTAATAGGAGACGATTTGACAATAGAAGAAGTTATTATACTCATGAATATAGTGATGTATTGTCAAATAGTGAAGAAGGAGAATTTGATCAAGATATTCAAATACTCATGGATTTGAGAAAAATACTAATGAGTCTAATGATAAATTTGTGGATGCTTTAGAGGAAAAATATTTATTTGAAGAAATTACTCAACTCAAAATTTCCTTGGAAGAAAACAAAGTATCCATAGATACATTAAAGCATCAACTCATAGAAAAGGAAAATCATAATGAGAAGTTAGAATGTGAAGTAGTAAGTCTAAGAAAGAAACGTGAGAAAATAAAAATTTTGCATCTTAGATTTGCTAAAGGCTTTGAAACCTTAGATGGAATTATCAAGATACAACGCTCTCCTCTCATGAAGACAAGTCTTGGATAAACTGGAGAAACATATCAAACATAAAAGCCTTCAACCACCATCAAAATCTGTCTAAATGCAACAAAAACCAGTCAGCAAATCTCCAGTCCTCAACAAAATTATAAAGGCATTCCATAGGTAAATCATGTTCACTCTAATCCAAGGATGAAAAACAACAAAAGCACTAGTCAAAACTTAAAGAACACCATAATATTCTATGATCGCATACATTTATTCTTTAACAAAAAATGTTTCTCATGTCATAATTTTGGTCATAAGGCTTCTCAATGTGTTGCATAAAAAACCATCATGACTAGAGAAGCATGAAAATAAAGGAATGAGATAGGAGTCAAGAAGAACACTTATAATAACTTCTCACCTCTTATAGATGAAATTGAATGCTCATTTTCCAATAACTTTGGACATGAAGAATCTGAATGCAAGAGCAAATTACAACCAACATCTTAAAAAGAAAAAATATCAACAAATTCTAAGGTATGGAAAAGGAAGCAGTTACAGTATGAAAGTTGTGGCATAGCATTGTTTGCAAAAGGAAAAGAAAATCAATGGTACATTGATAGTGGATGCTCAAAACACATGAAAGGTGATAAAGATAAACTCATTTCATACAATGCTTTAGAGAAAGAAAAGAATGTCACTTTGAAAATGGCTCACTAGCAGTCATTAAGGGTAAAGGTTTTGTTTTTATAAAAGAAAATCTTAAACATGGTAATGTTATGTATGTTGATGGATTAAACCATAACTTGTTGAGTGTTAGCCAAATGTGTGACCAAGGAAATGAGGTGGTATTCCGATCAAAAGAATGTGTGGTTTGTGAACGTGACACATGAAAGACCATAATAAAAGGAACAATAACCTTGAGCAATCTGTATATATTGAAAGGTGTCCAAGAACAATGTTACCTAGGAAAGGCAAAGCAAAATTGGTTATTGCACAGAAGGTTGGGACATCTAAGCTTCTCTCAAATGAGAAAATCAAGCAGGTTCAAAGCGGTACATGATCTACCCAACATCACCCTACCAGAAAGTACCATATGTAATTCATGTCAATTCAGTAAGAAAATCAGAGTTCAATTCAATGCCAAAGAAGGATCAACAAGTAAGCCTCTTAAACTTATAGATATTGATTTGTGTGGACCAGTAAGGAAAAAGTCACCTCGTGGAGAACAATACTATATCTTATTCATTGATGACTTTTCTAGAATGTGCTGGATTGGTTTATTGAAACACAAAGATGAAGCAATTGATAAATTTAAAGTATTCAAAGCTTTAGTTGAAAATGAATTAGATCTAAAAATCAAATGTCTCAAATCTAACTAAGGAGGAGAATACATATCAGATGAATTCTTTGATTTTTGTGAACAACATGGCATAGAAAGACAATTTTTTGTAGCTAAAAATCCTAAACAAAATGGCATGGCAGAAAAAATGAATAGAATTGTTCAACAAATGGGTCTTTCTATGCTTGACGAGTCTGGAACTCTTGACACCTTCTGGGGTGAAGATGCACATACCGCAGTAAATATTCTTAACAAGGCTCATGTTTGTGTGAATAGTGATAAAACTCCATATGAACTTTGGTATGGTAAGCCTCCAACTATAAATCATTTTAGAGTTTTTGGAAACAAATGTTTCATCAAAAATAATGATGAAAAACTTGGTAAGTTTGAAGCTAGAGAAGATGAAGGAATACTTCTTGGTTACTCGTCTAGAAGCAAAGGATACAAATATTACAATAAGAGACTTCGGAAAATTGCTGAATGCATTGATGTTGTGATTGATGAAGCATGCACAAATCCCAAAAAGGTAACATCAACAAAAGAGGATCATGATGATAAATGCTTTCCCACATAAAATCACAATGATATAGAAGAAGAATCTAATGAAGCAACAAAAGAAGACACATCGAACAAAGAAGAGGCTCCACCTAGGTATGTTCAAAAGAATCATCCAAAAACTCAAATTATAGGAGAAAATGAATCTCGGGTACGAACAAGAAGAACCCTTGTAGGATCTCCTTGTTATCTAGATTTATTATCCACCATTGAACCACAAAATGTAAATCAAGTTAGTAAATATGAATGTTCGATTAAGGACATGAATGAAGAACTTGATCAAATTGAAAAGAATGTTGCTTGGGAATTGGTTCCAAGGCCTCATGATACAAATGTTATTGGGATAAAATGGATATTCAAAAATAATTTGAATGAAAATGGAGAGGTCATTAGGAACAAAGCTAGACTTGTTTGTAAAGGTTATGCTCAACAAGAAGGTATAGACTTTGAAGAAACATTTGCACCAATAGCCAGACTTGAAGCCATAAGAATGTTTCTTGCACTTTCAAGTTTTCGACATTTCAAAGTTTATCAAATGGATGTAAAATTTGCATTCCTTAATGGAGATCTAGAAGAAGAAGTATATATTGAACAACCAGAATGATTCATTTTAGGGAATGATGAAAACCTTGTATGCAAACTCAAAAAGGCTTTATATGGGCTAAAAAAGCTTCGTGAGCATGGTATTATCGTCTTGACAAATATCTTCAACAAAAAGGTTTCACAAAAGGATTTGCAAATAACAAATTGTACACAAAAGTTGAGGATGATAAACTGCTAATTATTGTTGTTTATGTTGATGATATCATCTTTGGCAATAATAAAGAATTTATGAGGAAAAACTTTTCTTCTATTATGCAGTAAGAATTTGAAATGTCTTTACTTGGGGAAATAAGCTATATTGTTGGTATACAAGTGCAACAAGCAAAAGCTGACATCTTTCTTTCACTAACAAAATATCTCAAGCAGATTCTGAAGAAGTATGGGATGGAAGATTTCAAACCTGTATGTACTCCCATGATGAGAGGATGTAGCCTCATCTCTAATGATGATTCTCCTGCAGTAAACCAACTAGAGTGTAAGTCTATGATTGGAATTTTTTCTTATCTAACTGGTACCAGACCATTTATCATGCATCCAGTTGGGATTGTTGGACGTTTCCAAGCCAATCCAATGGAATCACATCTTTAGGTAGTAAAGAGAATATTAAAATATCTCCAAGGAACTCAATACTTTGGCCTATGGTATCCTAAAGATGCAGATCTTACCCTTCATGCATACACTGATGCAGATTGGGTTGGAAATGTTGATGACCGAAAAATCACTAGTGGAGGTACATTTTACATGGAGCCCCAATTGGTATCGTGGTTTATAAAGAAACAAAGTTCCATTTCCTTATCTACAGTGGAAGATGAATATGTGGTTGTTGCATCTTGTTACACACAACTTCTCTAGATAATGAAAAAATTACAAGATATTAAATCAAATGTTCTCCACCCATCTCCATCCTATGTGATAATACAAGTGCTATTAGTTTTTCGAAAAATCTTGTTATGCACTCCAAGGCCAAGCGTATCCCAATTAAGTATCACTTTCTACGAGAACAAGTGCTTGAGAAAAATGTTAAATTGGAGTATGTTCCCTCCAAAGAACAAGTTGTTGATATATTTACTAAACCTCTTCCCAGAGAAACATTTGAATATCTCAGACAGAAACTGGGAGTTGTCTCTACCTCATTTTGTTGTTAATCTAGTCTGCTCAATCTAGTGGTGAAAATTTAGAAGGTTTCTTTCTGTACACGGGTTTGATGAAGTATAGTCACGTATATAAGTGAGTTTCTTTGCAGATAGTCGTGTATGTTTTTCTCTCATAGAAAAATAGTGGGGCTGACTCAAGATCAGCCTCTGACATGCTACTGACAACTATGATTTGATTTTTCTTGGTCTAGTGTTGATGGGTACATTATGCTAATATGCTATTGAGTTATCTTTTTCTCATTGATATTTATCTTATTGATGAAGATTCTTTGATGAATGAGTTGTTGACAATGAACAGGTAGCATAGGTTTAGGGGGAGCATTAGCCTTACAAAATATAATGCATTGTTGGCATTATGGTTGCTGAATTATGCTACTATTAAGATATTTTGGTCTCGGTTCTTAATTTCATATTTCTCATTTTATGTAAAGGTAATGTGGAGACCTATGATGTAATAATTTTAATATTCAGTCCCGTATGGACTTTTGAGGTCATGTCAAATATGTAATCCCACTTGGTTGGTTGGTTGATTCAAATATGTATCCCCACTTGGTTGGGTGATTGATGTAAGTATGAGTCCTTGGTGATAGGAAGGTCATACTTAGTTGATTTATAGATTCATATTCTTCATTTGAAAATATTTTTGAAGATTCATCATGTGCTCAAGGGGAGCATGGATAGTATAGTGCAAATCTGATCCAAAGGGGGGGCTTTGGTCTGCCCTTTTCCGTTGATGTCATAGGGGGAGAGTATCTTAGTGTTTGAATAATGGTTATTTGATGCATCTAGTAGGTTTCTATAGGTTGAGGTAATCAACACCAACATGGTTGTGATCAAGTCCAAAGGGGGAGATTGTTGGCATTATGATGCATGTGTTGTCCTTGATGGAAACTCACTTGTAACATAACAAGTATATGGTAACTAGATGAATCCACATGTCAGTTAAGAGGTGATAGAGTGATGGAACATAATAACAAAATGATGGAACAAAGGTTTACAAATCAAAATCAGAAGTTTGATAAAGGTGAATATTTGAGGGTCTATACACGGGTTCGTAAAGGCCAAGTCGCGTATACACACAGTTACAAAGAAGCAAAGTCACCTACATGTTGGTGCACTAATTTAAGAATACTAAGGGTCCTTACCATGGTATTAGCCCACAATATTGAGCGCAATAATAGTTACTTGATCCCGTCCAAGATTACCATTGGCACTAGTGTAGTTTTGACCCATGGTATTGGCTAAGTCTCTAACTATATAAGGAGGTGAATATAAAAGTGATAAGTGTGCATGTGAAAGGGTTTTTGATGAATACTTCAATCTGAAGTATATTTTCATTGTAAGGGTCATAGTTGACACATATATCGGAAATAATTATGCATTGATGAATACAATAATGGATCAGGATCATGAGACCTGAAATGACTTTCCATTGCATGATCTGCTCATGGATTGACTAGATCTAAGTATTGACACATGTTTTTATCTCTCCATATTATGATATGGGTCTTTTTGAAGTTCTAAAGAGATACATAATTTTAGGTCAAAATTTGCAGATCTATACACATGTTTGTCTCGCTGAAGTCACGTATACACACCGATTCATTTCTTCAAAGTCACGTATATAAAGGAAGGGTTTCTATTCATAAATGACTGATCAACCTAATCAGTGTTGTTGTATCTTTATTTTCTATCAATGAGGTCCTCATGTTGATTTGGGTTGAGTGATAATGTCTGAAGTATAACTAATTGAATGATGAAGTTGAATTTGGTTACATGTTGATTGGTTGAAAATATTATTGATGTTGCTAACTGTATGAGGGTTATGTAAGCTAACATAATATTTCAGAATAACTCTAGTCAACTCTGTCTCTGATTCAAAATTACAATTTTTTAGTATATTGAGATATGTATGCAAGTTTCTCTACTGAAAAGTGTGTATACACATGGGTTGCCTTAAGTGAAGTAGCATATACATGTTGGCATATGAATGATCAGGGTTGCAGTTGATTCTATGCATTGATGTAGTTTGCTAAGTTCAGTTCTGTGTTTTGGTTACAATGATCTCACTGTTCTGTTTGAATTAAGTTGTTGTTTGCTTTAGTTGATCTACAAGTTGTGATGTATTAAAGTAGGTGGATCTAGTGTGAAAATTTATGAAACGTGGTCCACAGATGTTGCTGAGGGTTGGACCCTTCAGTGAGGAAGTCGAAGCTTCCTACCAGTAATAGCTGGTAATCAGATCAGGGGGTTGGATCTCCCTTCCAATAGGAGCTGGAGAAGGAGTGAAGGTTGTAACCTTTAGCAGGTGGGTTCCTATGTACTGGTATGAGTCTATATCACTACAAGAATGTAACAAGTTTTTGATATCAATAAGTTTGAATAGTGAGACGATAGCAGCGGTGGTTTTCTCCCACATTGGGTTTCCACCTTAAATCCTAGTGTTCATGTGTGTTGCTTATGTGTGATACTTTATTCTATTCTTACTGCACCTGCTTACTACTTATCAAATGCCTGATAAATCTCTTATATTCTGGTTTAAGTTTAACATATAAAGAATTAGATCTTTTACAAGTTTAATAAGCATATGCTAGTTTCTTTTACAATAGTCGCGTACATACGTGAGTTGGGTTCAGTAGAGTCTCATATATATTTCAGAAAAGAATATTATTATTGTGAGTTTTTAAAATACTGATTCATCCCCCCTCTCAATATTTTTCTCAACATGGTTGACTGTTTTCCACCATCAACAATCAAATCTGAAACTTTGATGATTTTTCCCAGGGAAGATAGAACCTTTCGCTCCCTGGCAACAACGCTAAAATGTTAGCACTTTGTAATTTCCTTTAGGATGAAACTGTATTACAAAGGTAACCACAAACCACTTTTAGGCTAGGACCCAGGCCTACTGGCCTTAGAGAGGGTTCTCTCGCTAGGTTTTCTTCTCAGTCAATCAATTGACTGAATGGTATTTCATATTAGGCTATTTATGAGGATCAAAAGAGCAAGTTCGATTTAATATTTTTCTGGCAAGTGAGAGAAGATAGACACACTCAACATAGAATCAGTTTCAGCTAATGATTTCAAGTGAATAGGAATAATGAAGGTGATTTAGGCAAGGGGAGGGTAGGTAGTTTTTTTGATAATATAACTTTATTTCATTGTAGGGAGGGTGAGTGCAGAATCATGAGGATGACAATCAGAGCATCAAGTTACAGATGAATTCGAATTTCCATTAAGAGGAAAAAGACACATAAAATGTTCAGCTTATATAAAACAGAGCACAACAGTGAATTCTGCAATATTTACTCTTAAGCTAAAACATGAAGACATATGTTTAAACCATGGAACCATAAGATAAAACTGATAGAACAAAGGAAAACATACAAAGTTTTGACACAATAATCCTTGTCAAACTCCTTCAGTCTTCTTCTATTCACTTGAGAAATTGATACAAAATACAAAATAACAACCTTGCTTCTTCACACTAACCAATCAAATATATTTAATATTTTATTTACATATTATATACATCAAAATATTCCACTCCTAGCTAGCAGGGCTGAATTTTTCAAAAGGAAGCTAGTCAACAGGTAGGTACATTGCGTTTTCAACTACTTTGCTGAAAAATAGGAACTAATTATTTACTACCAATCTATGCTTAATATATCATCAAAGTTGGAATATTTACAACAAACCACTAACTACACATCCTAAGGCTTAATTACACCTATTCACATGATCCAAACTACTTCTAAAAACCAAAAATTCAAAACAGCAAGTTAAACGATGATGTCTGTAACAAATGCAATAGATCGAATTTCTAGAAAAATAGGGGTCAAAAACTAGATCATATCTCTTGAATCCTAACAGTTGTTACAAAGCCTAAGAATAATTTTGTAGATTAGTTTTTCCTTGAGATTAAAATGTCTCATTTTCCAAAAAATTATTCTCCATTTCATCACAATCCACACCTAAACATCATAACTAAAACATGAAATGACAAAACCTGAAACATAGGCTATAAAGATGCATTTGAATATTCAAATATATGACACATGTGCCGAAATGGAAGGAGGTTACTTTTACTTGGTCTGTTCTTGAAAAAATCCTGTTTAATTTTTTAAAATTTTGTTTCCATTTGGTCAGAAAAATCTTTTTAAAACGATGACAAAAAAGTAAAAAACACAACAAATCTGCTAGTTGCGTAGCAAATGGAGTAGCCTTCCAAGTTCTGAATGTTTACCGAATTCCTCTAACAAAATGGAGAAAATTTGTAGTCTTAAAATATCACTGTGATGGGAATGAACTCCTGAAATATCCTTCAAAATGATTGCAGACATCCTGATCACCTGACCCCCTTTGGCTGGCAATGTAGCAGACTTTCACAACAAAACTGTCACTTTTGCAGCAACTTCAAAAATCTAAGCATATGATGATTTCTTCTAATACAAAGTGGTTGAGAAATATCCTACCTGCTATGAATTCCTTATAACACCTCACAACCATTTCAAAGCCTCAAAAATTCATCACTACATCAAATTAAACGACTTTGTAACTTGAGCAGCAAGTCCTTGCTCCATTTCTGTAACTTTACCAAAACTGAGATGTGCTAACTTCATGAGAAAAAGGATAAAAAGAGAAAAACCTCATATCATTCACCTCATGAAAATTTACCCTTGCGCTACTTCTATAAGGATGTCTAGATTGCCTCTTCTTCCTCTTCTTGAATACTTCTTTACCTCAACTAGCTCTTGTTTCACCTGCCTCCTTCTCAACTAAGGTCTTCTTCAATGATCCAACTATTGTAGGTGAGACCCTTTTGGATGCCACTAATGGAATTTCCTTCTGAGTCTTGGGACTATACGAATATTGTTTCAAGAGCCCTGAAGGTGCCAATAATTCTTCCCATGATTTCTCTATCTGATCATGCTCATCAATCACCAACAATTTGATGAATGAGAAGTGAAATAAGATGGGTTCAATCTGATTTTCCTAAGAAGGGTTCAATGAGAAGTGAAATAAGATGGGTCACAATGCCATTCTCCAACTTATTAAATTGTCTTTTCTCACATTTATCCACAGATTTCGTTATATTATGTTTAATGTGAGGAGTAAATATGTGTTACTATATCATGTGTCCTAATGTGTGTTAAATGTAGGAATTGGAGCAAGTTTGAGTAGATTTGGGTGCATAAATTTGGTGTATACAAACAAGAGAGATTCTAGGAGGTGGTCTCCCTCCTTAACTCCTCAAATTAGTCAAAGATCTCCCACTCTATCTCATCAGCTCGGTGTCACTGGCATCCAAGAAAGACGAGTTCATTGGTAGCCAAGCCAGTGCCCGTCAAGGAAGAGTTATTCTCAATTTAGGGAGCCAAGTATCCCTATTTTTTAGGGAGTTATTGGTAGCTCCATTTTTGTATAGATAAGCAAGCTAAGGGACTCATTAGGATTCAACATTTTATTCTAACCAAGAGACCATTAAGCTGAAGCACATTTGACTGTTATTGTTATGATGTATTTGACACTTTTTTATTGATAATGAGAAATTCTATTCGAGCACTGAGTTGACTCAAAGGGATGAAGCTCTTGGGTTAGGTCCCAACCCTAGCAACAAAAATTCCTCTCTTATATATGTATTCTTAGCTTAGAATGTTGATTAATTGCTCGAGTTTATTTATGTTTCTTTGTAGCTTAGAGAGTTGATTAAGTTGTTTCTTATTCATGCTTCCATTAGCTTGAAGAGAAGATTAGTGTTGCATTCCAATGAAGGAAAATGAATAAAAAATCTTGTGAGAGTTACCGCTATCTCATCTCCCTCAGGGGATCATGATTAGAGGACCCCACCCTCACAACACAAAAACAAAGTTTGTATTTTGTTCATTGCATAGATTCAATTTCAGTCTTAGTTAGATATTTTTTTATGATTTCTTGGAAATATCTACAGTTGTTATTCTTCTTCTTAATATTGTTGTAGCTTAGGAGTAGTCCATTTCATAGATCTAGTTCTTAGCAATAGTTAGATCAGATTTCCCAAATTCAACTCACCTTTTCCACATTGACATGTAATGATTTGTAAATGAAAAGAGAATCAGGTTTGACTGTAGGGTTGTTGATCTATAGGCATGGATTCCTCCTACCAACTCCATAAAGGCCTTCTCTACCTTCTTCTGATGCATACCAGCCCATATTTGGAACCTCTGTTTTCCAGCCACTATGAGAAAGTTGTCTTAAGAAAATATGGCCTTCTTGGAATGTTGTGCTTGGCATTGGGTGATGTTCACCTTCCCTACACCTTTAAAAAATTGCATACACCCTTCCAACACTTCATCTCACCATTCTTGCCCTCCAAAACCTCTCAACCAACTTCTTGTAGCAGTTCAGGGTATCCTGTAGCAGTTCGGGACATCTTGTAGCAGTTTCCTATTGCAAACCTGTAGTAGCCTATTTTGACTTTTTTTGACCTGAAATGATATAATAACCTAGTGTATGAGTAGGTTAATCCCTCAGCTTGGACTCCATAACCAAAAGTTCCACCTAGACCAATCCTTTCCCTCCTTTCCCTCCTGCAAGATCAGATGGCATTAGCTTTTATATTTATGCATTTAGCAATTAGAAATTTTACCTATTCTAGAAGTGTGAATGAGATGGTTAATGCATGTATGTTTGAATTCTAAAATGATAGAATAACCTTCTATTTTAAAGCAACCCTGGTAGCTAGATGATCAAGTGCAAGATTAGCATAGTTTACTTTCTACAAGTGATTTGTGTCATTTCATAACTAGATGACTTATGTCATCTCATAGAATTTACAAGTTGGCAACTTTCATTTCCTAAATTGACAAGAATTTACTTTGTCTACAGTAGAACTATCCTTTAAATTCTACTTTTAGTAGTCATACTCCTTTTAGCTCAATAGAGGAATGGTCTGGAACCCTAATGGTCAAGTGCCCCAGTTGAGAAGTGACATGAGTAGAATGATGCATCTTTTGTGTATATAACACTTCCACCTCCAAGTTTATATGAAACCTCGGGTTGATAAAGTAAAGTTGGTAGTCTTGGGAGCTGCAACATTCTTGCTACAATACTAGGGCTCTTCACTTTTTGGCGTCGTTGTCCAAGAGGTGTCTAGGTAGATGTAATTCCTTCGTTTTATTTATATTTTTCATTTACTAGATACATGATACTCTTTCTTTCCTTTCTATCTTGCATTTGGTTTTGAAAAAACTTATAAAATAAAAAATATATTTCTTTCATGCCTCATAGGAGTAGAGACACTTTCAGTAAATTATTTCCAAATACCCCCACACCATCAAACAGTCAACCTTCCCTCTTCTTATGTGACTATCATCTTCCATCTCTGACTGTAGGAGAGTTAGAGGACCCCTTAGGTGAACAATATGAAATATTTGAAGAGCCCATTGGGGTAGAAGAAGAAGATACCATTCCACACACTTACACCATGTTTGAAAACAGAAATGAGGCTACAAACATGAATGGCGGTGCTTTTCTGGTTAGAGAGACTAATGGAGATACTAGGATGAAAAATATAAGTTTCTCTGCCCTTCCTCACTTCCATGGTGATGAGCCCCAATATTGCAGCAAGGATGCTGCAACTCCTAGGGCGACCAATTTTACTTTATCAACCAGGGGTTCATACAAACTTCGAGGTGAAAATGCTATATACACAACAGATACAACAATCTACTCTTGTCACTTCTCAAATGGGGTGATAGACCACTAGGGTTTTTCAAACCAATCTTCTATTGAATAGAAGGAGGCTAACTACTGAAAGTGAATGTGAAGCTATCTCTAATGAAGAAAGTAAATTCTTTCCTATGTTAAGGAAACGAAAGTGCTAAATAGAAAGTGCTATGAAATGACATGAAATTACCTAGATAAGAATTAACACACATTACTTGCAGAAGAGACCTAATTTAACCTTGCATTCTATCATCTAGATATCTGGACTAAGTAAGCATGGGAGTGATCCTAAAATTTCTAAGACTGATGTATGCATGCAATAGCTAAATTTTGCAGAAAAGAGTCTTTTGGTTTTCAATTTATAAATGTAAATGTTAAGCTAAACAAGATGATATTTTACAGGGGAGGAAGGTATGGGAAAACTGGTCAAAAATGGCATTGAGGGGTATGGAGGTCAAGTTGAAGGCCTACCCTAGGCTCTGATCATCATTTCTACCCAAAACAGTCTAAAACACGCTGCTACATGGTTTCCTATAGTTACTACAAGATGTCCCGGTTTACTATAGAAAACTTAGTTGAAAGTTGTAGGAAGGTAGTGAAGGTGAAAGGAAGTTTTGGAAAGGTGTATGATGGTAGAATAAGGTACGGGGAAGGTTCACACTACCCAAGGATCAATCCAACTCTTCAGGATGGTTGGATTTTCTCAAGGTGGTTATCCACGGTGGCTAGAAAACAGAAATATGAATTGGTGATTGGTAGGATTTGGTGAGAGGTAGAGAAGACTTAGATGAGGCTGGTGGAATGAATTCCTCCCTACAGATCAAAAGCTCCTACAACAACACATATTCATTTCTTCATTTGTGCACAACTTTATGTAAATGTCGAAAAGATGGGTTGAATTTGAGAAATTGATTTATTGATAACTAATGGATCAAATCTATTTAATCAAATGCTTTCTTATCTACAACAAACTCAAGAAACAAAAATGACAATTGCAGGTGCTTCTAAGAAATCATTAACAATGATTTACTCAACAAGAAATCCTAAGCTATGTAACAACCAAAAGATAAAACTATTTTTGGGGTTGTGGGAGTGGGGCCCTCAAACCATGATCTCATGAGGAAGATGAGGATGAGGCCACTGTCACAAGCTTTTTTGAAGTATTTTCTTTCACTACTGTAACACTGATCTACTTCTCCAACTAATGGAAGAATAACTAACCAATCATGCAAAGACTTGTAAATTAAATAAAATAGAGATAACTTCAACAACTAATCTATGATTCTAATATAAGGATACATGTATAAAAAGAAGAACCTATGCTACTAGGGTTGGGCCTTAACCCAAGGGCTTCATCCTTGTGAGTCAACTCAATGTTGTATCAAAGAAAACATTTTCATTATCACAAAAATGTGAGAAATAACATGAGAATAATAGCCACAATATCTTAAGCTCGAAATTGCCTCTTTTCTACCATAAAAAGTTGAATCCTAATGAGGCCCTAGGCCTTCCTATTTATACAACTGAAGCTACCAACAACTTACTTAAAATTAGGGAGGCTTGGCTCCCAAACTTGAGATTAACTTGTCTTCAACTATCACTTGCTTGGCTACCAATGAACTCGGTGGGCTTGGCTTCTAGTAGCTCCGAGTTGATGAGATCTAGTGGAGGATTTTTCGAGTGAATGAGAAGTTAAGGAGGGAGACTCAAGCTCCTAAATTCCCTCTTTCTTGTCTACTTTGAGTTCCTGCACTTAAATTGGCCCAAAAATGCTCCAAATCATGCAATTAATGCACATTAGGCCACATGACATATCATCTTACCTTTACCCTTCTCACTAAGAAAAATATAATCAAATATGTAAATGAATGTGAGAAAAGATTATTTTAATAAGTTAGAGAGTGGAATTAAGGCCCATATAATTTACCTATTGATGAGCCTCATCATCATGCCCCTAATGAAAGTGTTGCTCATCCTCTGAGAAACTTAGTCTATGTCCATATCTTTCATAGCTATTGTGGCCTCTTTGACATCCCAGGCCTCTGTTGATGGAGTTTCCTCTTGTGGATAAAACCCTGCATGTTTTTCTATTTCCTCCCACTAATTTCTTTCCTCTTCCTCCTTTCTACCTTCTAGCATGCCCAATAGCAAGGGTGGACTAAAATTCAAGCCAATCCAATTGATTTTGAGTCTCAGTAGTGCATTCTTATATAGTGGGGTCCTTTCTAGTCCATATCTCATCCTTTCATGGGAATGATACTCCCTGATCCTTAGGCTATATGGTAGGGTGTCCCATCTCCTTTGGCATGCTTGTTAGCTTTCATTCCCTATAAATCTCAAGGTGTTCTCAAAATGTATGATTTCTTGCTCTTGTGTAGCTAGGTATCTTGGTGCAAGCTAGGGATCATTGGCGATGATGTTGTGGGTGCTAATGACAACCATTTAATTTATCTGTTCTGATCTGATGTAAACGAGCTCCCTTTCTTCTCTTTCCAACACCCTCTTCACCTCCTTAGACCTGGCCTCCTCATGACTCATCCATGTTGTAAGGGCCATTAGTTGTAAGTCCCCCAGATTTTCATTGGGGTCCCACACATTCAAGTCTGTTAAGGCCAAGTTGTGCAAGTAGAATTAAGATATCTTGGCCTTATCCTCTAGGGTTACTTTGTCACATAGTTCAATGAACTTCCTATAGTCTTGGAAAGGCATAATCCTATGTTGTGCTAATGTATTTATCTGAAATTGTAGCCATTGTTCTTTGAGGTACAAGGCATACGATTTTGGTGACATCCTACACTAGAATGCCTCCATGGAGAGGCTTTCCATGGTGACCAATTGGCTTTATTTTTCCTATAACCACCTCCTTAGCCATGTGTTTTCTACCTCTAGCTAAGATCTCATAATTCATTCCATGTCTCTTATCCTACTCAACTATTTTCCCATCTCTGGTATCTTCTATTCCATATGGTCCACATCCTCTACCTTCTTTTATTTGGAAATTTTCATCCAGCGATGTGTCCTTCCTCTCTCCTTCTCAAGCTTAAAGAAGAGAGGGATGGAAAAATTTTGTGGTATTACACCACCTCCCTCAATGAATTTGTAATAAGAGCTCATATTGGGTTGTGGGATATGTTTTTGAAACTCTTGGAACTCTCCCTTAGATGTATTTGGAGAAGCATCCCCCTCCTATACTTTTGTTTCTACTTTCTTTCTTGTTGTCCTTCCTGCTTCTTTTTCTATGTTTCCTACAATGCTGACAGAGTTTCCTAAAGGACTGTTTGAGGATCATGTAGAAGGCTTTTTCCTTTTTGAAATGGGGTCAAAGGTGCCTTGTCTTTCTTTGCTTATTTTGACCTGGTGACAAGCCTCCTAACATAGGTGATGGGAGACTTTGGGGAATCTTGTTTTGATGTGCCCTCTTCACCTTTTATTTCCAAGGAAACTAGCTTTTCTTTCTCTTTTGGTGAGTCCTCACATATGGTTTGACTCCTGGTGGGTGTTTGTGGTTTCCCTTGTTTGATACTAGTGCTCCTACTTTTTTTAAATAGAGGGGAGTCTGCCTCTGTCTTTTCCCTTTTGACTTGACAGGTGTGCTTAAGGAAGTCAAGGCAGCAACTACCTCCCTCTCAGTGGGTTCAAGAGACAACCTTGGAGATTCCTCCCTTTCCTTGGTGTGTTCCTCAGGGCTTGCTTCTTCCTTCTGTTATTTCTCTTCACTTTTCTCCTCTTCTCCTTCTTCTTTTGCTTCTTCTTCCTCTATTTTATTTGTTTCTACCTCCTCTTCCTCCTCTGGTTCTTCTTCTTCCTCTTCAAGTTCTTCTTCATCTTCTTTTGCCTCCTCTTCAGGTTCTTCTTCATCTTCTTCTGCCTCCTCTTCACCACTAGAGGTATTGTCCCTATCATATTCAAGGGCTTGTATTTCAATCACAACCTCTTTGTCCATGTCTCTAAATGTGGACCATTGAATGGGGATTCTTAGCTGGCTCAAGGCATCCTCTAGTATTAGCTTAATAAGTCCATGGTGTGCCAATTGTTGATGTTTTCCCTCTTGGACCTTTAGGCTCATGTCTATTATTGATTGCAACAAGAAGTAGGGTACATTAAGTCTTCTGTCAATGGGTATCTCCTCTCCAAATCTCAACTCATGGAGGAGTCTAAATTGATAGCCATAGATTATATTGAGCCTCCCTTCACAAGAGATATATTTTAGAATATGATAGCTCACCTCATTCCAAGGGTAGGGAAGGCTTTCCCTTCTGATCCCATTTTCATCCCTAATTGTCTCTTCATCCCTTAAGAATAAGTTTTTCTTTGAAAAAGTGCTTGCAGACTTATCCTCCTTTCTTCATGGAATCCCTTGAGGAAGTGTAGTGATCCTGCTAATTACTTTAGGAGTAATTGTAATTGACAGTCCTCTTACCACAATAGTAGCACTGATTCTAGCCTAAGGGTTAAGTGCCATGGAAAATTCTTGAGCTACATCATCATCATACCCTCTAAGAAGCTCAAAGAATCCAAACCAGTTATACCTTCTACATATTTCTACCACAAGGGGATGGAGGTGTATCTTGGATGTCTTTGTGGTTTCCCTTCTGTTAAACCCTCTTGTCATGTCTCTTTTCTAGTTGGTTGACTGTAGGGCGTTTGGTAGGTTAACCTTATTTTTTAGGGTGACTGAGAGTTTACAATAGTGGTGGATGGCTACAATTTCTCCCTATCTCTACACAACTTTCAAACTATTCACAATTATTCTAAAACTCCTAGGCCCACTGTAATCACTTAAAAACTAATATTTTTCTGTTCCTAGCTATCAATTCAAAGCACAGGAGATTTGGGCCACCTACCTTTCACTGTGATGCTTTGGATGAGGATAATTTCTGAGAAACAGGACCTATGCACCCCCTTTTAGCGTTCTCTATGAATTTCCACTATTTCCTATAGATCCCTACAATTCTTGTAATTGTTCTTGTAGTTTTGTTTCCTATAGGGTGGCTGAAACAGGTTTGCCTCCTCGATGGCTCTCCAAGGTGGTCCTAGTCCTCTCTAATCTCAAAATGAACAAATGGTGCATGAGAGTTTGGAATTTTTTCTATTTATATTAGATTCCTTGGAGCATTGTATTGGATGGCAGTGTACAGGATGTCCTCTTTGAGACCATTGGCCCATTGTCAGTTATCATGCAACCACCCTTCATAATCATCACCCACTCTCACACAACTTAACTCGACCACCTTTTCAACTTATTCTTCTTGATGTGATGTGGCCACGAGTCAGACTGACTAGGAGTTCACTTTTTGTTTTCGACTTGAGGGTGCCCAAGTTAACTGGCCACCTCTAGCTTATAAAATTGAACTTTTTCATATTCCTACACTTTTATGATATTGTACTTAGGGAATAATTTAGATGAGGTGCCATACCTATGCCTTCCTTTGCTTGGTTGATGCATGCTGGAGGGTGACTCTGTTGTGCTTCTTTTTTTTCAGGTAAGTGCTTTTCCTTGGTCACTTTTCTATATATTTCTTCCTATTGATGTGGTTGTCCTCTTTGTTGTTGTGTGCAGGTGCCTTTTCTCTATTGTTGTTGCTGAGCTCTAGATGGGTGTCATAGTGTCTGCAGGGGTGTTGGAGTTGTTTGCTTGCATGGGTATTGAAGGAGAATGCATGGAGAAACTGTTGCTATGAGAACACATGCTGCTACAAGGTTTCCTATAGTTACTATAGGAAATCCTGTAGCTGCCTTCTTCATCATTATTTATTTATTTATTTTATTTTCTTTATATATATATATATATATATATATATATATAGATATAGATATAGATATATATATATATATATATATCAATTTATTATTTTCTTTTTTTCTTTTTCCTTTTTTCTTTTTAGTTGGTGGAGGAATGGGTGGTGATTTAGGAGTGGAAGGATGGAAATGGAGGAGATGGAGTGGTAGGTGAATGAGGCCAATGATGGCATTGCCCTTGGACTCTACTTGTCCATTTTTTTGTATTTTGTATTTTATTTTTCTCAGTGGTTTTTGATGGACACATAGGTTGGTATGGTCATGAGCTGGTGTTGGGTGAGATGTGGTGAGGTGTATGGTCCCTTTTTTAACCTAGAACAGGCATGCATCATCATTTTCCAATCATAATTTCATTCCTGTAGTGTTTCGGGATATCGTGTAGTACCATAGGAAACTCTTGTAGTAACTATTAGTGTCAGTGCTTTCACACTACCATCAGTGATCAAATTGCTTCTTTGCATTTCATATTAGGTGTCCCATTCTAATGAGTTGCACTCCATTAGGTCATGGATCAACTGATGGTAGGGTTTCATTTCATTTGTCCCTCATGCTATATACCTGCTGACCTATTTCACATATCTTTTCAATCATTCATAGTCCTTTCAGTTCATTTCATTTATAAAAACCAGTCCTAGGGTTTAGTTTCATTAGGTCTTAGGGTTTTATGCCATGGTCATTTAAGATGAATAATAATGGTTAGCAGACACATGGGGAGGTTAATAAAGTTCAGAATATCATAATTTCCTTTTTATAAGCTAAATAAAGCTCTTTAACCTCAAAACTTGTTTTGAGGTAAAACAGCGCATTTGTATTTTATTGTTCCATTTCATGTAATTTGATGTAATTTTGCTTTCTATATGTAATAAATATTCATATGCTCCTCCTAATCACCTGGTGACCTTGTCAACTCCTGCCACTGCTAAAAGCCAAATATCAGCAAAAACAGAGTATTTCAGGAAAGAAAGAGAACATTATAAAGTGGATTTTTGAAAAATACAAAATCAAAGGTTGAGAAGCTATAAAAGGCCATCCATATCTTATGTCACCTCATTGTTGAAGTTTAAATTGCTAAAGAGAGCCAAAAACGCGATTCTTAGTTGTCATTGAGCAAAAGGAAGCAAGTCATGGTGTTTTTGAAGAAATTTGCAGGCGCTACGCACTTGTCAGCTAGCATTGCGCATTGGATAGGCGTTGTGCACCTAGGAGCTTCTGCCAGTGTAAAATTACACTGGCACTGCGCATAAATTTGGCGCTACGCACCTGTTAAACACTCCCAAAACACTGCTAATTGTTCAAACTCACCTCAAAACGCCTCAAATCGCCAAGCTCATCCCCTTTACAAGTAAGTATCATTGCCATTCTTGCTTGAGAAGGATTTTTGCACTCAGTTTGTGGGGAGTTTGTCTCTTAAAAATGAACCCTAGTTGTCATTAAAATATCTCATATATTCTATAGTCCACTGTTTTATTGTTGTCTTTCTTCACCTAGTTGTTGTTCCCTAAAATCTAAGCCCCACACAAGATTCCCTAAACATTATTCCCTTCATATTTTCCCATTACCACACATAAAACTCCCAAACCCTACCTTACATACACCAACTATACACTATCCCTAAAATCCTATACCCTACATACAAAACCCTACTCACTCCCCTTATTCCCTAAATCCCCAAATCCTTCACTCCCTAAATCCCATTCATATTCCCATTCACCTCACACATTTCCCTTATTTTTAAAATATCTTCATACTCATCATTCATCCACCCTACTCCTTCATTCCTCACCAGCATTTACAATCATTAAAACCAATGGAGAGGGACAGTGATTATGAAACTGGGGAAGATACCCTTAGTGACAGTTCTAGGGAAAGAAATTTGCAGCAGAAGAGACCTCACAAAGGGGGAAAGATAATCAGGGAGGAGCCCATCAGTCTGAGAGAATTGCTTGCTTGTCCACTTGCCATCTCATGTTTCAAACATCAGCCTTGTTTTCGTTTACGTGAAATGGTGGAGAGGGTCAAATTCCATCATGAATTAGCAAGGTTATTTATGACACACCTGGACAATAATGAGGTAAAACGTGCTAGAGTTACCTTCACTCTGTCACCTACCATCATTTCATAGGCTACAAGCATTCCAAATGTAGGTGAAAAATGGAACAAAGGATAGTACATTGACAAGGAGTACTATGAGCCATACATCAAGGCTAAATACCATGGAAAATTGAAAAGAGTGTTTCCCTTCAAATTCTTGGAGGACAAGTTTGCTCCACTCATGAATATCATCATTAAATACTTTACTTGTGAAGGTAGGTTTTCAAGGTTGTATCCCTACCACATTGGATTATTAATGCATTTTACTAGAGTGAGGATGATGGATATTCCTTTCTTCATGTTTCGGAATATTGAAAAGATGGTACACTATGTTAAGAAAAAGCCATATCCCCAATAGTTAAACAACATTTACCACTTCTCTGTGATCAAAATTATTGTCTTACATCAGCTGAATCGATTGAATATACCATGGGAAACCTTCATTTATCATGAGGTGTTCAAAGGCCCTCAAGTATTTTCATCAGTGCATCAGGAGGAAGGAGGACCTTCAGGACATGAACAAGTCAAAGAAAATGAAACTATTGGAGTGCCAGTGTTTTTCACTTATGAGAGAGGTACTAGGACACTTTTTTCAACTACCAGGTGAGTATTATCTCCACAAGGAGTGGAAGGGGTCTCGCCTTCATCTACAGGCCACAGGCAAATGCTATCTCTGGAAGGAGTGGAAGGGGCTTTGCCTTCTTCTTCAGCAAAATAGGTACATGTTGGGCAGCACAGCAAGGAAAAAGGTAAAGCCAAAGAAGAAATGCAAGAGGAGGATCCTAGTGATGAGAAAGAGAGGGACTTTGACATGTTGTTCATGAGGAGACACAGGGAATTGATGTCATTGATGTTGAGACTCAAAGCACACAGATAACTAAGGACATCATCAAGAAACAAGAGGCTGACATTCAAGCTTTGTCAATCAATTTGGAAAGGGAAAAGTGGATCATTAATTACCTTGAGCAGGAAAACAAGCAATTAACTGATAAGCAAGTTATCATGGAGTTGCAAATGATTAAGGAGAAGTAGCAAGAGGCAAAGAAGGCAAAAGTCAAGATGACCTCCATTGAGCAAGAAATCGAGAATGATCGAGAAAATTGGCTAGAAAGGGTTAACATTCACCTTGAGAAGCTGCTTGAGAAGGCCAATAAAGAAAAGAAGATGCTTCTCCACATGGCCTATCACTATATGACACAGAACAAAATATGCAATATAAGAATGAGGAAGCCTAAGTCAAGGTTGAGGAAGGATTTGAGAAGCAAAAAGGAGCAAAACAAATTGGAAATCCTAGTTGATGCTTCATTAGCTCATCAAAGTAGTGCATGAGGGTGCCTTGTGCCAATTTTAGGACAATTTTGGTAAAATTTTGTAATTTTCAAATTTTAAATTTTTCAACACAAGAAATTCCAATAGGTGCACTTATTGGAAGAATGGCTTTCATATTTGGATTCAGTATGAAAAAATAAGAAAACCCAGAAAGTTTCATCAAATTTGGAGCAAATCTTGGTCACCTAAAGGCCAAAAAACCATCAAAAAATGACCTCTCTGCCACTTTTTGGACACACAGGAAGCAGTCTTGGGAGATTATAATTTTGAGGGGGGAAATGACCTCTAAATTCAGAAATTCAAGATGTTCCAGAAACTAGATAGTGAGTCCTTTCCAACAAGCCATCCTGGGCTCAATTTGGTTAAGGGGAAGGCCCCCAAAATTGGGTTGGACAAAGCATTGCACATAGGATCAGTGGCGCTGCGCATAGGATGAATTTGCCAGTTTTGCTCAAAAATCAAAATTTCGCCTAGCTTTTCTACAATTTGAATTTTGCTCTCATTTTGGATGAATCTATGAATGTAAATGAAGCTATGGTGTGTAAATGTAATTGCAAAATGACTGTTGAGGGTAGATTCATCATTTTGAGGTGGTTTGGGGGGTTGAATGAATCAGTTTTCATGGTTTTAGAGGCAAGTTGTTCCACTGCCTATATTCCTGTTCTTAGTTTAGATATGGTTGAAACCACCCCTTTTCTCATGGATTTGACCCCTGATGGCTAGCACAGGTGGTTTGATGCCTATATTATGTACTTTCTTAGTCATTTGTAAAGGTTGGACTCTTGTGGATGCTTTGAGCTTCATTGTACACTTGTATCAGCAGTTTGGCAAGGAAATAAACCAGGATTTGAAGCTATTTTTGTGGGATTCTTGTGGTAATGTGTTTTTGCATTGTTTCTTCTTCTATAATTAGTTTTTCCTATGTCTTATGTGTGCCACAATCTTATTCATTCTTCTAATTAAATGAAATCAAGATAGATAGGTGGAATACATTGGTTACATTGTTCTGCCTTGGGAATTTATTTAGTTTTTTATGTTTTCTACTGTTTGAAGAGGACTCATGATCTGGATGCCCTCCTTAGCTCCTCACTAGTCTTAGAGCTACCATATTACTCTATTTCAAGTGCTTAAACACCTACCTACCTCTCCCCATAGAACACCCTGCATTTTTGAGCTGATTTCCCAGACCCAAAGTTGCCTGCTCCATTTGATCTAGCAACAAAACCTTCAAAATCAACCAAAAACCCTAGAGCTACTATACCTAGCCTAAAATCCATATTCAATTCAGTCATCTCAACTAATATTGACAAGGAGAGAGCCCTCTCCCGACCTGGTAGGGCTAGCTACTAGGTTAAGCTTGGTTTGTGGTTATCCTAAGATTGCCTCCCTGCAGCCTAAGGTTGATCTAGGCTCTAACATAGTGGCGACCATACGGGGGAACGAAAGATAAATCACCCCAGTACAATTGAGAAGTTCTGAACTTTGGATGATAAGTTTAGAATTTAGTAGGATGAAAATTGGAAAGTTGTAAAGCAATATCAAAAATCTTAAGAATTTCTGAACACACTGGCTTCAAGAAGATACACCAGGTCCAATCCCAATCCCGATCCTCCTCTCATATTTGAAAATCATAATCTCATTCCCAAGATTCTCATACAAGAGAGTTTATCAAGTCCTAGATTGGTTTTCAGATCTCATTCATGCCCTGTGGAGTGGTTGTTCCTTGAAGATCTTCCTTTTGACGAATACTTTGGTCTATCCTTGTTTAGAACCACATCAGACAGTGAATTGTTGGACATAGTTGCAGACCCCGAATTCATCAAGGAACTTGAAGTTGAAAAGGCCAAACTGATAAGTAACCATAATCTTCAAGACTCTCCTCAGTCATCTATCACCACTGATCGAATTCCTGAACACTCTAATTCGGCTTCAACATCTTTTGCCTCATTATCATTTCCTCATATTTTAGAGAATCATCTGACACCTCCATTCATACCTTGAATCCGTCAACAACCTATCATTACCCCTCAAACACCCGTCACTTCTGGTACATCAACTCCTCTTGTTGTCACAAATCCCTCAGTTACCTCATCATCAGTTTCAAATCTGCCTCGAGTCATGGTTGCCAGATATGCACCTCTCGTTTCGCCTCAAATTTGGATGCTATGCTTGCTGATTACCAAAGTAAGATACCATTGTTCGATGCCACTCAAGGTATTACAACGCAGCAACATGTTGACAGGATGAATGACTTCTATGATCTCCATCAGTTAGATGAAGAAAATGTTACCATGCGATTATTTGTGCAAAGTTTTGGAGGCGAGGTTCAAAAGTGGTTTAGAGCATTACCAGTGGGATCCATCAATACTTTACCAGTTCTACATAGACAATTCCTGGACCGATGGGAGGTAAAGAAAAATCCACTCCAAATTTTATCTGAGTATGAAAATATAAAGAGGAATGTAAGTGAAAGTGTCCAAGATTACTGCGTAAGGTTCAATACAGTTTATAATGCTATTCCAGCTAACATTAAGCTACCAATGGGGTTAGCATTGATCAAATTTCCCAATGGCTTTGATGTTGATATGGCATATCAGTTGAGAGAAATAGATCCTACCACACTTGAGGATATGCAGAAGAACGTAGTAAGTGTAGAGCCAAATTTGTTGGCCAAGAGAGCAAGGATGAAGATTGAAAAGAAAGTGATTATAAAGGAGGAAGCATCTTCTTCAGATGTTAAAGTAGATCATATACTCTGGAAAAGTAAGAAGATGTTTGATCGGTTGACAATTGCAGACAAGCCTAAGAACACAATCAGAAATCCAAATTTCAGAGGACAGCAGCAACCTCAATTCTGGATTAAACAATGGGAGTAGAAGGCACAAGACCAGTCATCACAGCAGCAAGTCAAAACACCTTTGCAACAAAATTATGCACACGAAATGGAAAGTGAAGATGATGATGATCCGGTGGTGGAAGCAAATCATTTCTTTATTGCTGATGGTTTGCCCATTTTTCTCACGGAAGATGAAGAATATTCAGAGGTTTCACATGTTCAAACAAATGAAGATTTCATACTAGCAAATGAAGGGGTTTTAGAGGATGAATCAGATGATTATCAAAGGGGATATATGAATGCATTGACAGCACAGTAGAAACAATATTCATTGAGAAGCAGAGATGTACCAGTCAACCCAGTTCAAAAGAGAAAAGAGGCGCAACCTAAGAATGACTCCTCAAACACTCAGAAGAAAGGAAAGGAGCCTGCTGACCCAACTTCCAGCCAAGGACCATCTATAAATGAGAAGACCAATCAGAAAAGTGCAGCAAAGGAAAAAGTCGAAAAGAAGGACTCTTCAGTCAAAGAGGTAGATAAAGTTTCAGCTTTTAGTTTAGAAAATGAGATTGCTAAATTAAAGGTTTCGATTCCTTTGACTGAATTGATGAAGAACAACAGTTATAAAAGCCAAGTGTCCAAAATTTTGAACATAGATCCTTTATCTGATATGGTCAACGTAGAAGATTATCAACCGGGGCTTATCTTTGGCCATGCATTGGAAGGTCAGTCTGAGGATAGTGAAGTGCCTCCATTCTATAGAAGCCTTAGATTGCATGAGTATGTCCTTCATAATGCCATGTTTGATTCCGGAGCCTCCCATAATTTGATGCCAAAATCCATTATGGAGAAATTGGGCCTTGACATTACTCGTAAATATCATGACCTCTATTCTTTTGATTCCAGTAGAGTTCGATGTATTGGTCTTATCAAAGACTTGGTGGTGTCTCTAGATCAAATCCTGGCCAAAAATGTTCTCATGGATGTGGTTGTTGTGGACATTCTGCCATGGTTTGACATGCTTTTGTCCAGATCGTGGGGTGCAAAGCTTAAAGGAACTTTACAACTAGATTTCTCCTATGCTACCATTCTCGTGTTTGGTCAATTGAGAAAATTATATAGGGAGAAGAAAATGAAGTACATGATTACAAGCAAGGAGAAACCACTTAATCATCCAATTAATGTTGTACATACAGATTTAGAATCGTTTGTATTATATTCAAATAGTGGCTTGAATGATATTGATAGTCAGTTAGTTGAAGTAGAAGATGTGCCAGAGATTTCAGAGAATTTCAGAGCAGTCCTTGATCAAGAAAGACAAAAACTTGCAAGTACCTTTAAGCAGTCCGCATTCTGGCAGCAGCAGAAAGGTAATGAGCAGCAGCAGATTGAAGAGATCAGTCAAGGTAAGAAATAAGATGAAACATAATTTTAGCACTTATAGGAAGAATCAGGCTTATGGAGCATGGATTTTGATGAAGCTATGGGTAAGGATGGTGTCGGCATTGGGATTTGGATCCACAGCCCTGTTTTCCAGCCAAATAAAGTCCCTAGTAATGTTGTAATTTGTTCGTATAAATTGGCCTTTGACTGTTCTAACAATGAAGCCGGATATGAAGCGTTGATTGCAGGTTTGAAAATTCTCAAAATGTTGAAAGCAAAAAGGATATCAGTCTACGGGGATTCGGAGTTGATAATCAAGCAGGTTAACTGTGAATATCAAGCCAAACATCCACAGATGAGGGCCTACCATAATGCAGTTTTGGATATCCTAAGGATGTTTCCAGATTATACCTTGACATGTGTACCACGTGCACAAAATGTAATTGCATATTCACTTGCTACTGCTGCTAGTAATCTGAAGATCCCGATGAATTCCAATAACAAGTTTGGGATCCATGTCAAGCACCGACCAGCTGTTCCCGACAATCTAAGGTATTGGCAGGTGTTTTGGGATGATAAGGAGATTAATAATTTCTTACAAAATGAAGGCAACTACAAGGATGCTTCCATAGATTGTGATCGTGATGATGATGAACTGGAAATTGAAGTGAATCAGATGGAAATATTGCAACTAAAGGATAATGTCATTCCTAAAGGTCTTATACCTTTAGAGGAACTCTTCAATCAAGATGATGTGGCTAGGAAGCCAAGCTTGGTACCAACAGACAAGGGTGTTGAGGATGTGAATCTTGGATCAGCCAAGAAGCCCAAGTTTGTGAAACTATCAAAGACATTATCTCCAGAGGTAAAATATAAATATGTCGAATTATTGTCTGAATTTGCTGATGTGTTTGCTTGGGATTATTTAGATCTAAAGGTATATAACAAAGAAATAATTCAACACACAATCCCCATCAAGCCAAATCAGAAACCATTCCATTAGAAGCTGAGAAGGATTAATCCCAAGTTGCTACCTTCAATTGAAAAAGAGGTAAACCGATTGTACAAGGCTGGTATAATTGTCCCAATCAGATTTTCTGATTGGATTTCTAATCTTGTTCCTGTGAGGAAGAAGACCGGGGAGATCAAATTGTGCATTGATTTCAGAAATTTAAATAAAGTGTCATTGAAGGACAATTACCCACTGCCAAAGATGGATCACATCCTCCAGAGAGTGGTTGGAGCATCGCGTATGTTGCTGCTTGATGGATATTCCGGATATAATCAGATTTTAGTGCATGAAGATGACCATGATAAGACTGCATTCACCACCCCTTGGGGAACATTCCATTATGCTAAAATGTCATTTGGTTTGAAAAATGCAAGAGCCACATTTCAGCGTGCAATGGACATCACTTTTGCTAATGAAAATGATGTATTTTTTGTTGTATATTTAGATGATTTGACAATGTTTTCAAATTTAGATGATGAGCACCTTCACCATTTGTGGATTGTGTTTCAGCGATGTAGGAAATTTGGGATATCGCTCAATCAGAAGAAAAGTCTCTTTGCTATGAATGAAGGGATGTTGCTTGGCCATATTATCTCGAAGGAAGGCATTCGCATTGATCCATCAAGAGTAGAATCAATTCAACAGATAGATTTTCCTAGGAACAAGAAAGAAATATAAGCATTCAACGGTAAGATGAATTTCTTATGAAGATTTGTTCCTAATCTTGTTGAACATTTGAGAGAAATTACTAATATGTTAAAGAAGGATAGCATGGTGAAATGGACGGAGGAAGCTATGAAATCATTTAATTTGGTAAAGTATGCCTTATCTACAGCTCCGGTTTTGATTAGTCCCGATTATACACAAGATTTCATTTTATTCTCATTTGCATCCGAGCATACCATGGCAGCAGTTTTAATGCAAAAGAGAGATCAAACAGAAAAGCCCATTGCATTCTTCAGCAGAACTATTAGGGATGTAGCCTTGAAGTACAACATAATTGAGAAGCAGGCTCTTGCTCTTGTCAAAGCCTTGAAGGACTTCCGAGTGTATATTCTGCACTCTCACATCCTAGCATATGTTCCCAATGCAGCAATTAAGGATGTGTTGCTACAAACCGATTCGAAAGTAAGACGGGGAAAACGGATTGCAGCAATGTTAGGATGCAACTTGGAGATCAAGCCTACAAATTTGATCAAAGGACAAGGCCTGGTGAGGTTGATGGCGGAATCAAATTTGCATGCGTTAGATATAAATCTTATTGCTGCCATGTCTGAAGATGAAGAGGATAGCTCCCTGATTCAAGTATCTGAAATGTTCCTTCAGTCATTGTGGTATTCAGATGTTGTATATGTACTTCAGCACCTTTCTCCGCCTCCAGAATTGTCAAAGAATAAAGGTAGAACTATTAAACTGAAAGCTGCTAAATTCTGCATTTTGAATAACGCTCTTTATTGGAAGGATCCAGGTGGTGTTTTGCTAAACTTTTAATTGAAGATGAAGCCCAACAGGTAATGAGTGACTTTCATAAGGGTGATTGTGGGGGTTACTTGTTTTAGAAGACAACAACAAACAAAATTTTGAGAGCGGGATATTATTGGCCCACCTTATTTTCAGATGTCTATAAAATAGTCATGAGTTGTCATGAGTGTCAGGTCTTTCAAGGGAAAAGAAAATTGCTACCTCTTCCTTTGGAACTGGTTGAAGTCAGTGCACCATTTCAGTAGTGGGGACTCGATTTTATCGGTGAGATTCATCCAACATCATCGGCTCAACAAAAGTGGATCCTAACATCAACAGATTATTTTACCAAGTGGAAGCAATCCCGACCAGACAGGCAATAGACATGGTAATCATTCAATTGTTGGAATCAAATATTTTATCTCATTTTGGTTGTCCTAGTAAAATCATAATAGATAATGTAGCTGCATTCAAATCCAAGAAGATGATCAATTTTTGCAGCAAATATAAGATTAACTTGGGTCATTCCACAACATATTACCCACAAGGTAATGGTCTGGCCGAATCATCTAATAAATCATTGGTAAACATCATTAAGAAGTTGCTGGAAACAAACAAGAAAGGATAGCATAAGAAGTTAGTTAATTCTTTATGGGTGGACAAAGTGAGCCAAAAGAAGTCTATAGTTATGTCTCCATTTGAAATTGTATATGGCATTGATACAGTCTTTCCGACATCCCTGACAATCCCAGTTGTGAAACTTTTACAGGAAGTTGGAAGTGAGGAAGATGATTTTCAGTGAAGAATCAATCAGATGATACATTTACAGCAGACAAGGGAGGAACTTTTCCAAAATACTTTCAGAGTGCAGGAAAAGATCAAAAAGATCTATGACCGGAAAACTAAAGTAGATAAATTCCAACTTGACGATGTGGTGTTACGGTGGGATGCTAGGAATGAAGATAAAGGTAAGCATGGAAAGTTTGAAAACTTGTGGAAGGGACCCTATAAGATTGTTACATACAGAGGGAAAAATGCATTCCTGCTCAAAGAGATGGATGGGAGGACCAAGAAATGGTAGGCTCCTGAAGCGCTACTTCTTTTAAGGTTATTTCTGAAGTCATGAAGTGATCATTGTATATACCATTTTCTTTTCATTACAAGTGTTCAAAAGATACAATTCATTTCAGATTGGGGCCCGAGGTGAAGTCTATAAAGTTGAGTGTTTTGTATCAGTTTGAGTTTTGTGTTAGTTTGAGTCTTGAGTCAATTTGGGTCTTGAGTCTATTTTATAGTATCAGTTTTAGTTTTCGAAGTGTATTGACTGTATTTCCCAATGGAAGAGGCACTAGTCTACTTATTCTAGAGATATGTGGTTCTTGGCACCTTCAAGGAGCTACCATCCCCATTGGAGCCAATGTTAGTGTCAGTGCTTTCACACTGCCATCAGTGATCAAATTTCTCTTTTGCATTTCATATTAGGTGTCCCATTCTGATGAGTTGCACTCCATTAGGTCATGGATCAACTGATGGTAGGGTTTCATTTCATTTGTCCCTCATGCTATATACTTGCTGACCTATTTCACATATCTTTTCAGTCATTCATAGTCCTTTCAGTTAATTTCATTTATAAAAACCAGTCCTAGGGTTTAGTTTCATTAGGTCTTATGGTTTTACACCATGGTCATTTAAAATGAATAATAATGGTCAGCAGACACATGGGGAGGTTAATAAAGTTCAAAAGATCATAATTTCCTTTTTATAAGCTAAATAATGCTCTTTAACCTTAAAACTTGTTTTGAGGTAAAACAGAGCATTTGTATTTTATTGTTCCATTTCATGTAATTTGATGTATTTTTTTTTCTATATGTAATAAATGTTCATATGCTGCTCCTGGTCACTTGGTGACCTTGTCAACTCCTGCCACTGCAAAAAGTCAAATATCAGCAAAAACAGAGTATTTCAGGAAAGCAAGAGAACATTATAAAGTGGGTTTTTGAAAAATAAAAAATCAAAGGTTGAGAAGCTATAAAAGGCCATCCATATCTTATGTCACCTCATTGTTGAAGTTTAAATTGCTAAAGAGAGCCAAAAACGCGATTTTTAGTTGTCATTGAGCAAAAGGAAGCAAGTCACGGTGTTTTTGAAGAAATTTGCAGGCGCTACGCACCTGTCAGTTGGTGCTGCGCATTGGATAGGCATTGCGTACCTGGGAGCTTCTGCCAATGTAAAATTACACTAGCACTGTCAATACAATTAGTGCTACGTACCTGTTTGTGGGTGTTGCACACCTATTAAACACTCCCAAAACACTGCTAATCGCTCAAACTCACCTCAAAACGCCTCAAATTGCCAAGCTCATCCCCTTTACAAGTAAGTATCATTCCATTCTTGCTTGAGAAGGATTTTTGCACTCAGTTTGTGGGGAGTTTGTCTCTTAAAAATGAACCCTAGTTGTCATTAAAATATCTCATATATTCTACAATCCACTGTTTTATTGTTGTCATTCCTCACCTAGTTGTTGTTCCCTAAAACCTAAGCCCCACACAAGATTCCCTAAACATTATTCCCTTCATATTTTCCCATTCCCACACATAAAACTCCCAAACCCTACCTTACATACACAAACTATACACTATCCCTGAAATCCTATACCCTACATACAAAACCCTACTCACTCCCCTTATTCCCTAAATCCCCAAATCCTTCACTCCCTAAATCCCATTCATATCCCCATTCACCTCACTCATTTCCCTTCTTTTTAAAATATCTTCATACTCATCATTCATCCACCCTACTCCTTCATTCTGTTAGCGCTTGAGATTTCACCCTAGGCTGAGGAAGGTAAACCTTCAAGGCAACATCAAACCATTTCACCTCGTAGCTAGCCCTATGGGGTATGAGAAGGCTCTCTCCGGTCAAACTCGGTAGATCTTTCAATAGGATGAGCTGACACAATTAGGAACACTGATATTAGGCTAGTAAACTGATAAGGGGGGTTGATTTAAAGTTTTTGGTGTTTTTGGTGGCAATTGGAGGGAGTGCGATTCAGGGTGCGGAGATTGAGCTCAGTTTTTGCAGGTGGGTCTTTGGGGCAAGGTAGGAGTTTGTGATGATGCCTTTAGCTGAGATGGATGATCAAAGAAGAAAAAAGAGAAGCTAAAGAGGGCAAACAATGACTTTGAATCCTCTCTAGACAGTGGAAAACATAAACATTAAACAAATTTGAAAGCTGAGCATGGCAAGCATGAATTCAAACTTTATCACTTCATTTGTTTAATAAGCTGCAGTAAAGAAAGAGATGGAACACATAAACACACTTACAATTACAATAAGAGAACACACCATCAACACAATAGTCCACAAGAATCCCAATGATGTCTGCAAAACCCTAGCCTTCCTTTTCCTCAAATTGCAGAGATACAAGTAAAATATACAATAGAGCTTCTCCCTCCAGAGTCCAACCATGAAAATGAGCAAGAGAAGGCATAATATAGATGATCTAACTCCTTTCCCCACCTCTAGGGGTCAATCTCAGCTTCCTAGGAGCTGTTTCAACTAATTCTAAACTGAGCACTAGATAATAGGCAGTCAAAACAACTTGCCTCTAAAACTTAGGTAATCTATCCATGCATTAAATATTCACTATTTACATCAAAGAAACTTCTAGAAGTGTCAAAGGAGGGTAAATGTATCCAAGTGCTATGAAAATTACACAAAAATCCATCATTTACATGCCTCAAAAGTCAACCAAAGTAAAAACAGTGTTTTGCTGGCCGAACTGGTCAAAACAGTGAAATTTCCCTGAGTGGTCGCGCCCCTCACTTTGACTGGTCGCGCGCATTGACAGCTCTGTTTGAGGGCCTTCCCGGTGTCCACATCAGGTGCAAGATAGCTCATTGGAAAGGTCTATCAGTCTACTTTCCAACCCCACTGGAATTTCGGAATTTGGAGTTGATTCGATCCCTCAAAGGTCATTTCTCCCAAGGCAGCTTTCTGCAACTCAAAAAAGGGGCAGAAAGTCAAAATTTGCATGTATTTTGAGCTTTTGGAAGCCCAAATCTCCATAAAATCTGAAACCCATCCATAGGCAAGTGTATTTTTGCATGAAAATTCCAAAAATGTAGAGTTTTCCCCGTTCTGAGCTTTCCCCATGACTGGTCGCGCGCGGGGTGAGACCACTCAAATGGCCAAAACCTGTAAAATTCTCAAAAATGCCAAAAATGTCTCAAAACTCTCAAAATTTCTTGGGTTTGCTGCTAGGAGGAGGCTAATGAGTATCATGGTGAGTGAGAGAGGCCTCAGCCAAGATACGGAGCGGGTTGGTCTTCTTCTTCCTCCTGCGGGCCTCGGACAACTTCCTTTGGAACATCTTAATCTTTGCTTTGCAAACATGCATTCTTGCCCAATAATGATTTTTCATGTTCCGTAGCAGCCTCTTGTCTTGGTTGGCTTTCTCCAACAGTATCTCCAAGTGTGCATTCACACGGATAAGCATGGATTCCCTCTCCTTGGGCAGCAAGTCACCGGGCCTCCTACGGTTGATGTGCTCATAGGTTTCAGTGGTTGACATGGTGCTTTTGAGCAAAGTGAAGCAAATAGATAGAGTAAACTGCTGCCCTTGCCTGCAAAAATGCTGAGAAGTATGCTGTTTTCAAGGGGAAAAAATCATAAGGGAAATGTTAGGGGAGGGATTTTTAATAAGGAATGGGAAAATATGTAAAAACAGGGATTTTTAAGGGATAATTCACAAAATGTCAAACATATCATCTCATCTTCCATCATTAGGAAATCATTTGCAAAGAAATACTTTATTAGGGAAAATACGTATGATAGTCATCAAGGGAAAGGACATGCATTTGCAACAGGAGTATAGGACAGCATAGATAGCTTGCTCCTTTGAGTTTTTTGTTTTTTCAATGTACATCATAAGGCATACTCTGTTTTTCAAGGGATTCATGTACATTTGATGTTAAGGGAAACAAGGGATTCTTTTATATTTGTCATAGGGGAAGGAGGGCTTTATTTACATTTTTGTCAAAAGGGGAAAAGGGATTTCATTGACAACTTCAAAAGGGAAAAGAGTTGTATTGAAACAAGGATATTTAGGGGATAGAAGGGAAAAGGAAAAACAGGGTTTGGTTTTGGGAGACACAGCAACATTATTTTTGTAATGAATACTTAAAGCAATATGTCTTTTTGATAAATATACACAACTACATTGTCTTTGTTTTTGCTTTGAATATACACAGCAAATATGTTCTCTGTTTTGTAATGACTATGCACAGTCATTTTGCCTTTCTTTTAGTTTTTGTCATTTTGCCATCATATTGCCTTTTTCTTTTTGCACGTCATTTTATTCTTGCTGTGTTTATTTGTTATCCTTGCTGTGTGAAGGACGTTAGGGTTTTGGGTAGATTAGATGGAGGGCATTAGGGTTTAGGGAATGTATGTGAGGGAGGGATAGGGTTTAGGTATTGGGGATGGGAAATTTAACATTCTTTGCCAATGACATAAGATAGAGACATATCATAACAATTATGAATTTAATGGGAAACAATGGAGGGAATAAATGGGAGTTTAAAACCTTGAAAAAGAACACCAACCCTAGCATAATGCCTACATGAACAAGCAATAACTAAAATCCATTCCTCTTTACATTCTTGGTAGAAAATATATATAAGCACAAGCCCAACATCCTTGATTTCAAGCATCCAGCATGTTAGAAGACCCTACCTCGATCAATTTAGCAAGCAAGAGGGCGATTGAGCAAATTTGAAGTGGTTTTGTGGAAGACAGTTTGAGTGGTCGCACCCCTGCTCTGAGTGGTCGCGCCCTGCCTGAGTGGTCGCGCCCTTTAGAAAAATACACTGCAGAGGGGTCGCTGAGTGGTCGCGCCCCACCCAACTGGTCGCGCACTGAGCCTGAGTGGTCGCGCCCCTGAGAATGACTCCAACTTTCTGCAAATCGCCTCTTTTGACCTCTCACTCATTTTTGCAAGCTCTCAAATGCATAATGAGGCTGTTTAGAGGGAAATTTACTCTTTATAAGCCCAATTTGAAAAAATTTACTTACCAAACCCACTTTCTAATGTTTTGTTTTGACATTCTCTTTAACACTGTTTTGAGTTTGCTTTGTCCTGAATTTGACTTTTTGGGTGCTTTAACTCCGTTCTTTTTGCAGGTTGACCATCTGATGGACTCTGGCGAGGAGACCAGGGTTATTGCCGGCATTTTGAAGAATTTTGAAAATTTTCCTTATTTTTTGCAAATTTCACATGACCTTGGGTTTAAAAACATGGTTTTTAAATCCAAGGTATAAATGAGTTGTACCTGATGAAAATATCCATGAAACATATTTACATACCTCCTTCCGGCTTGCTGGGGACCCATGGACCTCTGACTCATGATCTTGCAATGACATTTGACCGAAACCCTAGACCTAAGACTTTGGACTTCAAGACAAAACAAAACAAGCGTGACACAAGTTCATTAACTGATATGACCTGATCCAGCAAAGCCAAGAAGAGAACAAGGACCAGCTCCTCCATCAGTTTTATGGCATGCCTAACGGAATGCAAAACTGACATCGATGAGACACCTACTTATGCATATGCAAAGAGTTTTTTGATCACTGATGGAGGGCATCATGACCGACACTAACATTGGCTCCAATGGGGATGGTATCTCTTTGGAGGTACCAAGAACCTTAGACCTCTGGGAGAGCAGACCAGTGCCTTATTTATTAGGCGATGGAGTCATTATTTCGGCAAACGACACAAGACTTTGACTCATTTATTGACTGAAACCTGACTGAAACTTAACTAAAGCTTGACTCAAACCGACTCGATGGCAAAGTGAAATAACTTGAAAAAACTCACTCAATAGACCAAACACAAATGACTCATGACTGACTTAACTAAAACAAGAGAAGGGCAGCAGTCCATCAAGATGTGAAATCATGATGACAACCACCTGCATAGTAATGAAATATGTACAATCATGTATAATGAGCTTTCCAATGTAATCAATCCAGCAGATGGCTACATACCAAATTTCTGCTCTCGCTTATCTCGAGCAGGCGAAACGATGAACCTGTAGGCAACTCAAAATAACCACTGAAACCAAAGCTTATGATAATGAACCAGGTAACATTTATCCTTTCTAATGCTTGCAGAAGAATGCCAAAAGGATCTTGATAATCCTGAAGCACTACCTTGTTTGGAGATCCGGCTGCAAAAATATAAGTACTTGCTTCATTCTGATATGAAAGAACAGTGGGTTGCTGATTGATAGGAAGGCACAGAGAGGTATAAGCTTCTACCATATGAGTGTTGGCTATAAATTCCTTGACCGTGAGAAATTTTGACATATTGTCTCTCTCAAGCTCATATTCCTCAATTTCATGTTCTAGGTCATTCTTAAACAGAAAACAATCCTCAAGATCATCAAACATGACAGCCTCATTATCTTCATGAAAGAAAATATTATCTGTTTGTTGATCTATAAAACTAATTACAAGACTGTCATCATTTTCAAAAGAGGAAGAAGTTTCACCAACACTTTCGTGACCATGTGCACACTGCCGATTTGCTTTAGCTTGGGTTGTAGCATGACCTTTCAAAAGCTGATCTATCTCCTCTTCAGACAAAGGAGATAAGACTTTCTGTTTCCCTTTGCTCAAACAAGTCTTGTCTTCTTGAAATAACATTTCAAAACATGAAAAATCTGAATGACAGTCCTGATCTTCTGAAACTTGGAAACATTGTTGATCATCTTCATATGACATGGCAATCAAACTATCCAAATTATGATTGAAAGAAGAGTTTTCACTTACTTGAACAAAGATCTCATCTTGATGTTCATGAACTGGCTGAATTACCTCCTCATGCAGGCTCTGTTCTGATGGCATAAGGACATTTGGATCAAGAACTTCGTCCATGATCTCAACAACAAAACTCTCCTTTTCAGGATTCAGCACAAGGTATGCTTGGTTATCACAATCTGAATTTTGTTCTGAAATAGCTGAGTTGACTGCATTACATTCTAAAATTGAATCTTGGCTACCTTGCACGCTGTCTTCTTCTGTGGGCAGATCTGAAACAAGCTCTTCTCTTTCATCAATTACAGCCATATGGCCATCTTCAACCTGCTGATTTTGACAAGTATCCTCTAAGATTTCTATGTGCTGCTGAAACGGCTTTTCATACAGGGCTTCCATGATCTCTTCATCCATGAAATTATCATCTTCATAAAACTTCTCAAGGCTTTCAATAAAACTATAGGCATGCTTGCAACAGTCTTGAACTAGATGTAATGATGGATAAGAGTCCATATATCTTTCAATGAACATAGCATGAAAATCCTTTAAACAATAAATACAAGCAGGTGGCAAACTTTCATACCATGATTGGGCTTTACCTTCCAGAGTGGCCAAGAATATCTTCATCAAGCAATCTTCAGGAAAATCCACCTTCAACTTGCGAATATGCATGTGAAATCTAACTAGATGTAAAGCAGCATCCTTCTTACCATCATGATTAAATGTAGGCAAATTCCTTGACCAATCTACCTTTGGAATTTTATTTGGAAAACCTGGAATGTGATCTCGGCTCAGGGGAGCATATCTTCTTGCAATCCGATCCATCTTGAAAATCTCAAAGCTACTGATCTCTCTGCAGTGAAGTCACCATGAAGCACTGATTGCTGGATTCTTCAGTGAAAGGAGTCGCCAAGTGAATGATTCAGCCTTTCAAGTGTTTGATCGTTGTCCACTATCAACAATCAAATCTGAACTTGATATATGTACTGGGGTAAAATGCAAATGAAGTGCTGTATTCACAAGCTCACGGAGATGGACTGAAGCAACGTTTATCTACTAACGCTGATGTAAAACAAGAGCGTTTTCGAAGGCTACCTGGCGTAACTTCAGGCTCCGTCTAAGACTTATGAAATAACACGTCAATGAGCAAAGGATTAGATGTTCTCCCCAGTATGGTCGCCACTATGTTAGCGCTTGAGATTTCACCCTAGGCTGAGGAAGGTAAACCTTCAAGGCAACATCAAACCATTTCACCTCGTAGCTAGCCCTACGGGGTATGAGAAGGCTCTCTCCGGTCAAACTCGGTAGATCTTTCAATAGGATGAGCTGACCCAATTAGGAACACTGATATTAGGCTAGTAAACTGATAAGGGGGGTTGATTTAAAGTTTTTGGTGTTTTTGGTGGCAATTGGAGGGAGTGCGATTCAGGGTGCGGGGATTGAGCTCAGTTTTTGCAGGTGGGTCTTTGGGGCAAGGTAGGAGTTTGTGCTGATGCCTTTAGCTGAGATGGATGATCAAAGAAGAAAAAAGAGAATCTAAAGAGGGCAAACAATGACTTTGAATCCTCTCTAGACAGTGGAAAACATAAACATTAAACAAATTTGAAAGCTGAGCATGGCAAGCATGAATTCAAACTTTATCACTTCATTTGTTTAATAAGCTGCAGTAAAGAAAGAGATGGAACACATAAACACACTTACAATTACAATAAGAGAACACACCATCAACACAATAGTCCACAAGAATCCCAATGATGTCTGCAAAACCCTGGCCTTCCTTTTCCTCAAATTGCAGAGATACAAGTAAAATATACAATAGAGCTTCTCCCTCCAGAGTCCAACCATGAAAATGAGCAAGAGAAGGCATAATATAGATGATCTAACTCCTTTCCCCACCTCTAGGGGTCGAGCTCAGCTTCCTAGGAGCTGTTTCAACTAATTCTAAACTGAGCACTAGATAATAGGCAATCAAAACAACTTGCCTCTAAAACTTAGGTAATCTATCCATGCATTAAATATTCACTATTTACATCAAAGAAACTTCTAGAAGTGTCAAAGGAGGGTAAATGTATCCAAGTGCTATGAAAATTACACAAAAATCCATCATTTACATGCCTCAAAAGTCAACCAAAGTAAAAATAGTGTTTTGCTGGCCGAACTGGTCAAAACAGTGAAATTTCCCTGAGTGGTCGCGCCCCTCACTTTGACTGGTCGCGCGCATTGACAGCTCTGTTTGAGGGCCTTCCCGGTGTCCAAATCAGGTGCAAGATAGCTCATTGGAAAGGTCTGTGAGTCTACTTTCCAACCCCACTGGAATATCTGAATTTGGAGTTGATTTGACCCCTCAAAAGTTATTTCTCCCAAGGCAGCTTTCTGCAACTCAAAAAAGGGGCAGAAAGTCAAAATTTGCATGTATTTTGAGCTTTTGGAAGCCAAAATCTCCATAAAATCTGAAACCCATCCATAGGCAAGTGTATTTTTGCATGAAAATTCCAAAAATGTAGAGTTTTCCCCGTTTTGAGCTTTCCCCATGACTGGTCGCGCGCGGGGTGAGACCACTCAAATGGCCAAAACCTGTAAAATTCTCAAAAATGCCAAAAATGTCTCAAAACTCTCAAAATTTCTTGGGTTTGCTGCTAGGAGGAGGCTAATGAGTATCATGGTGAGTGAGAGAGGCCTCAGCCAAGATACGGAGCAGGTTGGTCTTCTTCTTCCTCCTGCGGGCCTCGGACAACTTCCTTTGGAACATCTTCATCTTTGCTTTGCAAACATGCATTCTCGCCCAATAATGATTTTTCATGTTCCGTAGCAGCCTCTTGTCTTGGTTGGCTTTCTCCAACAGTATCTCCAAGTGTGAATTTACACGGATAAGCATGGATTCCCTCTCCTTGGGCAGCAAGTCACCGGGCCTCCTACGGTTGATGTGCTCATAGGTTTCAGTGGTTGACATGGTGCTTTTGAGCAAAGTGAAGCAAATAGATAGAGTAAACTGTTGCCCTTGCCTGCAAAAATGCTGAGAAGTATGCTGTTTTCAAGGGGAAAAAATCATAAGGGAAATGTTAGGGGAGGGATTTTTAATAAGGAATGGGAAAATATGTAAAAACAGGGATTTTTAAGGGATAATTCACAAAATGTCAAACATATCATCTCATCTTCCATCATTAGGAAATCATTTGCAAAGAAATACTTTATTAGGGAAAATACGTATGATAGTCATCAAGGGAAAGGACATGCATTTGCAACAGGAGTATAGGACAGCATAAATAGCTTGCTCCTTTGAGTTTTTTGTTTTTTCAATGTACATCATAAGGCATACTCTGTTTTTCAAGGGATTCATGTACATTTGATGTTAAGGGAAACAAGGGATTCTTTTATATTTGTCATAGGGGAAGGAGGGCTTTATTTACATTTTTGTCAAAAGGGGAAAAGGGATTTCATTGACAACTTCAAAAGGGAAAAGAGTTGTATTGAAACAAGGATATTTAGGGGATAGAAGGGAAAAGGAAAAACAGGGTTTGGTTTTGGGAGACACAGCAACATTATTTTTGTAATGAATACTCAAAGCAATATGTCTTTTTGATAAATATACACAGCTGCATTGTCTTTGTTTTTGCTTTGAATATACACAGCAAATATGTTCTCTGTTTTGTAATGACTATGCACAGTCATTTTGCCTTTCTTTTAGTTTTTGTCATTTTTCCATCATATTGCCTTTTTCTTTTTGCACGTCATTTTATTCTTGCTGTGTTTATTTGTTATCCTTGCTGTGTGAAGGACGTTAGGGTTTTGGGTAGATTAGATGGAGGGAATTAGGGTTTAGGGAATGTATGTGAGGGAGGGATAGGGTTTAGGTATTGGGGATGGGAAATTTAACATTCTTTGCCAATGACATAAGATAGAGACATATCATAACAATTGTGAATTTAATGGGAAACAATGGAGGGAATAAATGGGAGTTTAAAACCTTGAAAAAGAACACCAACCCTAGCATAATGCCTACATGAACAAGCAATAACTAAAATCCATTCCTCTTTACATTCTTGGTAGAAAATATATATAAGCACAAGCCCAACATCCTTGATTTCAAGCATCCAGCATGTTAGAAGACCCTACCTCGATCAATTTAGCAAGCAAGAGGGCGATTGAGAAAATTTGAAGTGGTTTTGTGGAAGACAGTTTGAGTGGTCGTGCCCCTGCTCTGAGTGGTCGCACCCTGCCTGAGTGGTCGCGCCCTTTAGAAAAATACACTGCAGAGGGGTCGCTGAGTGGTCGCGCCCCACCCAACTGGTCGCGCACTGAGCCTGAGTGGTCGCGCCCCTGAGAATGACTCCAACTTTTTGCAAATCGCCTCTTTTGACCTCTCACTCGTTTTTGCAAGATCTCAAATGCATAATGAGGCTGTTTAGAGGGAAATTTACTCTTTATAAGCCCAATTTGAAAAAATTTACTTACCAAACCCACTTTCTAATGTTTTGTTTTGACATTCTCTTTAACACTGTTTTGAGTTTGCTTTGTCCTGAATTTGACTTTTTGGGTGCTTTAACTCCATTCTTTTTGCAGGTTGACCATCTGATGGACTCTGGCGAGGAGACCAGGGTTATTGCCGGCATTTTGAAGAATTTTGAAAATTTTCCTTATTTTTTGCAAATTTCACATGACCTTGGGTTTAAAAACATTGTTTTTAAATCCAAGGTATAAATGAGCTGTACCTGATGAAAATATCCATGAAACATATTTACATACCTCCTTCCGGCTTGCTGGGGACCCATGGACCTCTGACTCATGATCTTGCAATGACATTTGACCGAAACCCTAGACCTAAGACTTTGGACTTCAAGACAAAACAAAACAAGCATGACACAAGTTCATTAACTGATATGACCTGATCCAGCAAAGCCAAGAAGGGAACAAGGACCAGCTCCTCCATCAGTTTTATGGCATGCCTAACGGAATGCAAAACTGACATCGATGAGACACCTACTTATGCATATGCAAAGAGTTTTTTGATCACTGATGGAGGGCATCATGACTGACACTAACACATTCCACACCAGCATTTACAATCATTAAAACCAATGGGGAGGGATAGTGATTATGAAACTAGGGAAGATACCCTTAGTGACAGTTCTAGGGAAAGAAATTTGCAGCAGAAGAGACCTCACAAAGGGGGAAAGATAATCAGGGAGGAGCCCATCAGTCTAAGAGAATTTCTTTCTTGTCCACTTGCCATCTCATGTTTCAAACATCAATCTTGTTTTGGTTTCTGTGAAATGGTGGAGAGGGTCAAATTCTATCATGAATTAGCGAGGTCATTTGTGACACACCTGGACAATAATGAGGTAAAACTTGCTGGAGTTACCTTCACTCTGTCACTTGCCATCATTTCAAAGGCTATAGTCATTCCAAATGTAGGTGAAAAATGGAACAAAGGGCAGTACATTGACAAGGAGTACTATGAGCCATACATCAAGGCTAAATACCATGGAAAATTGAAAAAAGTGTTTCCCTTCAAATTCTTGGAGGACAGGTTTGCTCCACTCATGAAGATCATCATTAAATACTTTACTTGTGAAGGTAGGTTTTGATCGTTGTATGCCTACCACATTAGATTATTGATGTATTTTACTAGAGTGAGGATGATGGATATTCCTTTCTTCATGTTTCGGAATATTGAAAAGATGGCACACTATGTTAAGAAAAAGCCATATCCCCAACAGTTAAACAACATTTACCACTTCTATGTGATCAAAATTATTGTCTTACATCAGCTGAATCTACTGAATATACCATGGGAAACCTTCATTTATCATGAGGTGTTCAAAGGCCCTCAAGTATTTTCATCAGTGCATCAAGAGGAAGGAGGACCTTCAGGACATGAACAAGTCAAAGAAAATGAATCTGTTGGAGTGCCAGTGTTTGTCACTTACGAGAGAGGGCAGCTTCTAGGTGAGTATTATCTCCACAAGGAGTGGAAGGGGTCTCGCCTTCATCTACAGGCCACAGGAAAATGCTATCTCCGCAAGGAGTGGATGGGGCTTTGCCTTCTTCTTCAGCAAAATAGGTACATGTTGGGCAGCACAGCAAGGACAAAGGTAAAGCCAAAGAAAAAATGCAAGAGGAGGATCCTAGTGATGAGAAAGAGAGGGAATTTGACCTTGTTGTTCATGAGGAGACACAGGGAATTGATGTCATTGATGTTGAGACTCAAAGCACACAGATAACTAAGGACATCATCAAGAAACAAGAGGCTAACATTAAAGCCTTGTCAATCAATTTGGAAAGGGCAAAGTGGATCATCAATTACCTTGAGCAGGAAAACAAGAAATTAATTGATAAGAAAGTTATCATGGAGTTGCAAATTATTAAGAAGAAGCAGCAAGAGGCAAAGAAGGAAAAAGTCAAGATGACCTCCATTGAGCAAGAGATCGAGAATGATTGAGAAACTTGGCTAGAAAGGGTTAACATGCACCTTGAGAAGCTGCTTGAGAAGGCCAATAAAGAAAAGAAGATGCTTTGCCACATGGCCTATCACGTGGAACAAAATATGCAATATAAGAATGAGGAAGCTTAAGGCAAGATTGAGGAAGGCTTTGAGAAGCAAAAAGGAGCAAAAAAAATTGGAAATCCTAGTTGATGCTTCATTAGCTCATCAAAGCAGTGCATGAGGGTGCCTTGTGCCAATTTTGGGACAATTTTGGTAAAATTTTGTAATTTTCAAATTTTAAATTTTGCAACACAGGAAATTCCAATAGGTGCACAGTGCCACCGGCGCTGCACTTTTGACTGGGGAAATTGTTGGAAGAATGGCTTGCATATTTGGATTTAGCATGACAAGATAAGCATACCTAGAAAGTTTCATAAAATTTGGAGCAAATCTTGGTCACCTAAAGGCCAAAAAACCATCAAAAAATGACCTCTCTACCACTTTTTGGACACACAGGAAGCAGTCTTGGGAGATTCTACTTTTGAGGGGGGAAATGACATCCAAATTTAGAAATTCAAGATGTTCCAGAAACTAGCGGAGACCTTTCCAACAAGCCATCTTGGGCTAAATTTGGTTAAGGGGAAGGCCCCCAAAACTGGGTTGGAAAAATTGCTGCACATAGGATCAGTGGCGCTACGCATAGGATGAATTTGCTAGTTTTGCTCAAAAATAAAAATTTCGCCTAGTTTTTCTACAATTTGAATTTTGCTCTCATTTTGGATGAATCTATGAATGTAGCTAATTCTATGGTGTGTAAATTTAATTTCAAAATGACTCTTGAGGGTAGATTCATCATTTTGAGGTGGTTTGGGGGGTTGAATGAATCAGTTTCCATGGTTTTAGAGGCAAGTTGTTCCACTGCCTATATTCCTATTCTTAGTTTAGATATGGTTGAAACCACCCCTTTTCTCATGGATTCAACCCCTGATGGCTAGCACAGGTGGTTTGATGCCTATATTATGTACTTTCTTAGTCATTTGTAAAGGTTGGACTCTTGTGGATGCTTTGAGCTTCATTGTACACTTGTATCAGCAGTTTGGCAAGGAAATAAACTAGGATTTGCAGCTATTTTTGTGGGATTCTTGTGGTAATGTGTTTTTGCATTGTTTCTTCTTCTGTAATTAGTTTTTCTTATGTCTTATGTGTGCCATAATCTTATTCATTCTTCTAATTAAATGAAATCAAGATAGATAGGTGGAATACATTGGTTACAGTGCTCTGCCTTGGGAATTCATTTAGTTTTTGATGTTTTCTACTGTTTGAAGAGGACTCATGATCTGCATGCCCTCCTCAGCTCCTCACTAGTCTTAGAGCTACCATATTACTCTATTTCAAGTGCTTAAACACCTACCTACCTCGCCCCATAGAACACCCTGCATTTCTGAGTTGATTTCCCGGACCCAAAGTTGCTTGCTCCATTTGATCCAACAACAAAACTTTCAAAATCAACCAAAAACCCTAGAGCTACTATACCTAGCCTAAAATCCATATTCAATTCAGACATGTAAACTAATATTGACAAGGAGAGAGCCCTCTACCGACCTGGTAGGGATAGCTACTAGGTTAAGCTTGGTTTGTGGTTATCCAAAGATTGCCTCCCTTCAGCCTAAGGTCGATCTAGGCTCTAACAGTAACTATAGGAAACCCTATAGAAGTTAGAAAACAACATTAAAACTGCTTTTTAATGCCTAGAAGTGAGTATGGATGATGAAGACATAGTAGGCATGGGAGATATGAAGTAAATGGAGGAATAATAGGGTGATTCGTGGCTTGCTGTCCTCTGAACTTTGAGTACTTTGTTTCCTTTAAAAACCTGCAAAAATCATAGAATTTTATTAGTGGGCAGGTTTGAGGTCCCTACCATGTCATTTTGTTTTTTTTTCTTTTCTTCCTTTTTTTTTTGAAATAGATACAGGTCACCTCAAAGGAGGTTTTCAACCTATCTACCTTCCCTACGCGCCTCAAGGGAGGTTTTCACCCAAGGATATTATTATTTTCCTTTTTTTACTCTTAGGCTACCTCAAGGAGGTTTTCAACCCAAAAGTTGGCCTCATGTGCCTCATATAGGTTTTCACCTAGGTCCCTTATCATTTTTTTTTTCATTTTTTCAAAAATAAAAGCAATCTTCAAGAATTTGGTGAGTTGGAAGCTAAGACATTTCCAATAACATTCACTTCCTTACTGATAGTATTGATGAACTCTTCCCTTGAAAAAAGTCTTTCATAGGCTTTCAATATGTATCCATTGACAAGCAAGGAGATACCTTCTTCATCAATGGTCCTTATTTGCACAGCCCCATTGCCTTAGCACTTTTCTATCAGATATGGGCCCAACCACCTAGTCATCAATTTTCCTTTGAAGTCCTTGAACCTTCAGTCATATAGTAGAGCCCAATCACCTTCTTGAAAAAATTGTTTTTGATATTTTTGTCATGTCAAACCTTTCTTTGTACTTGAGTAACTTCTATGTGTAGGAGGGCCTGCATCCTGAATTCATCTAAACCATTGAGCTGGAGCAACCTCTCTTGTTGTGCCTTTGTAACATCCAAATCCAACTATGCTGCCATTCTCAAAGTGTTGTACTCAAACTCAATGGAGAGCGGAGCCTTCTTCCCATAGACCAATTCAGAAGGGGTGAAGCCAATTGTTGTCTTCCAAGTTATATTATAGGCCCAAGTGGCCTCCACTAGTCTATCAGCCCAATATTTTTTGTTGCTTCTCATAACCTTGGTGAGAATGCCTTCCAATGCTCTGTTGGTAACCTCTACTTGTCCATTGGCTTGAGGATGATAAGCAGTTGACTTCATGTGCTTGATCTTATGTTGCCTCAATAGATTTTCAATCAGGTGTGAGGTGAATTGAGATCCCTAATTAATGACTAGCTCTCTAGGGTACCCAAACTTGTAAAATACATTCTCCCTTAAGAACTCAACCACTTTCTCTTCTGTTTCTACCTTTACAGCCTTGGCTTCAGCCCACTTTCTCAAATAATCAGTGCACACAATTATGTACTTTTCTGCCGTGATGGTGGATCAATGGGCCTAATGAAATCCATTCCTCACTTGTCAAATGGATTAAGACTCACTTGAGGTTGCAAAGGCATTTCATTCCTACGAGTAGGTTTTGCCATTCTCTAGCCCTAGTCACATCGACTGGTGTATCTTCTTGCATCTTGGTGGAGAGTGGGACAGTAGTAGCTAACTTGCAGTACCTAGAAGGCTGTCCTCTTGGCTGTAAAGTGATCCCCACAAGGCCCATCATGACAATCTAGAAGGATGTCAAAGAATTCCTCCTCCCTGACACATCTCCTCAAAATTTGATCTAGTCCTAGCTTGAAGAGATTTCCCCCAATCCAAGTGAATGGGGCGCTCTTTCTTATAATTCTACTCTTTTCCTTGGAGGATAGATTTGGAGGGAACTATGCAGCCACTAAGTAGTTGGCTATGTCAGCAAACCATGGAGAGAGAACTGAAATAGAAAATAAATTCTTATCTGGCAGCTGATCATCAACCATTCCTTCCTCACCTGTAGGCAAAGCAAGTCTAGACAAAAAATTTGCAACTACATTTTCTCTACCAAGCTTATCAATGATAGTTAGATCAAACTGTTGTAATAAAAGCAACCATCTAATAATTCTAGCATTCACATCAGGCTTTTTCATCAAATATTTAATAGTAGCATGGTCAATATGTACAAAGGTCTGGTAACCAGTGATGTAATGTCTAAATTTATTCAAGGAATGGACAATAGCTAGGAGCTATTTTTTAGTCACAGTATAGTTCAATTCAGCATTGGACAGATTTTTGTTGATGAAATAAATGGCATAAGTAAAATTGTCATCTATCTAGCCTAGAGCTGCTCCTATAGATTTTTTAGAGATATGAACATGGATGTGGAAAGGAAGAGCCCAATTTGGGCCTCATAGTATGGGTGCAATAGTCAACTTGTCCTTTAAGGTTTCTAAGACCTCTTGGTAGCTTTTTGACCAAAAAAATTCAAAGTCCTTAGCCAATAGTCCAAAAAAAGGGGAGGATACTTTGCTAAAGTCCTTTATGAATCTCCTATAGTATCCATATAAGCCCAAGAAACTTCTGAGATCCCTGTGCTTCTGAGGAGTACGGACCCTCTTTATGATAGCAATTTTATTTGGGTCCACTAGCAGTCTTTCGTGGGATATTGAGTGACCTAGAACAATCCTTGCATTCATCAAGAAATCACGCTTCTCAAGACTAAGGGATAGGCTCATTTCAATGCATTTATTTAATACTTTCCCCAAGTTAGAGAGAGCCTCTAGGAAATCACACTCGTAAGGGGTGAAATCATCCTTATAAATTTCTATAGAGTCATGGACTAGCTCTGCAAAGATTCTCACAACTACCCTCTAAAAAGTGGTAGGGGCATTACATAATCCAAAAGGAAGGACCCTATAAGAAAAGGTACCCCAAGTACAAGTGAAGGTGGTTTTATCTTGGTCCTCTAGGCTGATCTAGATCTGATTGTAGCCACTGAATCCATCCAGGGAAGAGAACAACTTCTTTCCTGCAAGACCATCCAAGACTTGATCAATGAAAGGTAGAGGGAAATGGTATTTTTTGGCAGCTTTGTTTAACTCTCTATAGTCCACATAGATCCTCCATTTTCCATTCTTCTTTTGGACTAGAACCAGAGGAGATATCCACTCACTATCTGAGATGGGGTAAATGAACCCTTCATCCAACAACATCTACAGTTCTTCTTTAACTATATCTTTGAGGGTTGGGTTCATTCTCCTTTGGGGTTGGCACACTGGCTTGCAACATTCCTTGATGTAAATGTGGTGAGTACACACTGAAGGGTTCACTCCCTCCATTTCCTTATAACTGTAGGCAAAGGTATCCAAATGCTCTCTTAGCATGCAACATAACTCCTTTTCCTAATGTGAAAAGAGAGAGGGGTTGATTTTTAATGTTCTAGTTGGACCAAATTCTATCATCTTGAGATGAGTAGGACTTGAGTCATGTAGGCACAAATCAATCCAAGGGTTATCTTCAGCTTTTTTTACTAACTCATCAAGAGACATGGTGTTGGGGGGGCTGATTCTATAGGATTTGATTCGGGTCGTCTTCATCAAGTTGCCCCCTTCCTATAGTAGCATTTAGGGTACATATTGGGTAAGATGTGGCAGAGTAGACTTCATATTCCTCCTTCGCTTCCAACTATAAAGGTAAGTCGTGCTCTAGAGATGGTTGAGCAGGAGGGTACAAGACCAATTGTTTGGAAAAATGCCCATTTTTAATGGTCATATTCTCAATCCCCAACTTATGTAAGCATCAATAGTGGCTAGCCATGGATTTCCAAGGATGAGAGGATAACCATTGAGCTTGATCTTAGGTTTGAGAACTAAGAAGTCAGCAGGGTATTCCTAGGAATCAATGGAGATCATCACATCCTCAACAACTCCCTCAGGAGCTACTGTGGATCTATCTGCAAGCTACAAGTTTGTTGTGGTCTTCCTTAATGATCCTCAAAGATTCAGTTTAAGCAAAGTATCCTTAGTCATCACATTGATGGCAGCCCCATCTAGATACTTTGGGAAATCACTCTCCCCAACATTAATACAGACAACTATCCAATGACATTAGTGGTAGGGGTGTCTTTATTTCTCCTTGGGGACATCCTTGATAGATTGTAGGATTGGGATCTCAAAACACAAGTTTTTAAATTCACCCAGAAGTTAAATCTCTTCTGGGGTGTGCTCTCTCAGGAAAAGGAGGTGGATTGACTTGAGGAACACTCTCTTCCTTTTCCTCTTCAAACTCCTCAGGTGGAGATGGAGGTTGATTATCTAGAAGCACTCTTCTATACCTGAGGTTGATTTCTTGAATTTCCACAACTTAGGCAAGGTAATATGTCTCTCCACTATAGACCTATTGTGCCTGCTTGTTGTTCGAGTTCAGATTTGGCTAATAGGGCATCTAAGGTTTCTTAGGTGGATCAGGGTGAAGGAATTGTGGTTGAGATGGAGGTGGAGGCAGTAAGGCTAGAGATTGGTTGTATGGGGGCCTCCACCCCTATGATGGTTTATTCCACCGAGGTTGTGGGGGAGCATATGGTTGAAATGATTGATTAGCAGGTTGGGAATGGTATTGAGGTGAAAAAGACCACAAAGAAGGTATGGACCATGAAGGATGAGCAGAAGGACACCAAGGGGGAATGGATGCATTCTAGTTAGGGTGTTAATAAGAATAGGAAACCCCTTGCATGCCCTGCTGGTATGGTCAAGGTCCTTGAGGCCTCCTTCAGTTGACACAGCTGAGTTTTTTAGTCACACCTTCAGTTCCTTGATACATAACTTTCAATCGAGACAGAGAAGGGAACTTGTCAGTGGAGTGGTTCTCTTCACAAACTAAAAATATCTCTATAAGATTCAATGGGCATTCATTTCTAGGGTGCCTCCTGGTGGATCTAGGGCAAAATACATCTAAGGATCTTTCTGCTTCCTCCCGCATCCTCTTGATCTGCATGGTGTCCATTTGCAGAGAAAGGGTATGCAACATTTCACTCTTAAAGTCTTCCAACATGTTCCCAATTTCACTTTTGATGGATGTGTTGGAGGAGGATGAATTGGCCAAAGCTTGACTAGCCCTACCCTTATTTCTGGCTACCCTAGAATTATTTTTGAAAATTGTCTTGATATCATCATAAGATAACTAGTATATGTCCTTTTTTGACAACATGTTTAGGGCTTCTAGGGAGATCTTCCATTATCCCTCTAAGAAGGACTAGCTTGAGTGATTCAGGATCTAGGGTGCATCTGGCCCTTTTGTAGATGAGTTGGAAACTTTCCTCATAATATTCAAAAGATTCACCATGTCCCAAGGTCATTCTAAAGATTTCCTCTTTGGTGTCTTTAGACCTACAATAATCCATGTACTTGTTGTTGAAGGCTTGTTGAATTTGAGCCTAGGTAGTGATGTTGTCCCTAGGTAAACCCATGAACCAGTGCAAGACTGCATCCTTAAGGTTGGATGGGAACAACTTCAACGTTTGGTTGTTAGAGGCATAATCATAAGTTCTGCAAATGACAGTAAAATCGAACAAAAAGGTATCAAGGTCCTTTGAGGTTAATCCATGGAAGTGAGGAAGGGAAGAGGGGCTTATGTTTTTCATCCTAGCATCCCCATTAGTTTCTTCGATTTGGAAAATAACCCTCAGTTCTGTTTTTAGCTCCATTACTATTTCCAATTCAATTTCTATTTTTAGCCATGACGTAGGTTGGTGGAATGGTTTCTTCTTCTTCTTCCTTGATAGGCTCTTCAAATATCTATGGTTGTTCACATAATGGGTCCTCTAGCTCACAACCACCGAAGAAAAGGGAAGGGTGGTTGTTTGATGGTGTGGGGCTATTTGGAAAAAAAATGCCTAAGTTGTCTCTACTCCTACAAGGCACGAAAGAAATTTGTTTTTTTTTTTCTTTTAGGGTTTTTTTTAGAACTACTTGTAGAATGGAAAGAAAGTATAAATTGAAACTACTTTTTGAATGGAACTACTTGCAGAATGGAAAGAAGTCAGAAATTGCAAATATCTATTGAATGCAAAACAAAAGGAAAACAAGAATTGCATCTATTTACTGAATGTAAAATAGAAAGGAAAGAAGAAATCACATCTACCTAGACACCTCCCCATCAAAGGCACCAAAAAGTGATGAGCCCCAATATTGCAGCAAGGATGCTAACTCCTACAACGACCAACTTTACTTTATCAACCCAGGTTTCGTACAAACTTGGAGGTGACAGTACTATATGCACAACAAATGCAACAATATACTCTTGTCACTTCTCAACTGGGGCGATAGAGCACTCAGGTTTTTCAAACTAGTCTTCTGTTGACTAGGAGGTTGACTACTGATAGTGAATGTAAATCTATCTCTAATGCAGAAAGTAAATACTTGCCTATGTTAAGGAAATGAAAGTGATAAACAGAAAGTGCTATGAAATGACATGAAATTACCTAGCTAAGAATTAACACACATTACTTGCAGAAGAGACCTAATTTAACCTTGGATTATATCCTCTAGTTATCTGGAATAAGTAAGCATGACAGTGATCCTAACATTGCTAAGGCTGATGTATGCATGCACTAGCTAAATTTTGCAGAAAAGTGTCTTTTGGTTTTCAATTTAGAAATGTAAATGTTAAGCTAAACAAGCTGATCTTTTGCAGGGGAGGAAGGTATGGGAAAACTGGTGAAAAATGACATTGAGGAGTATGGAGGTCAAGTTGAAGGCCTAACCTAGGCTCTAATCATCATTTTTTATCAAAAAAGTCTAAAACAAGCTGCTACAGGGTTTCCTGTAGCTCCTACATTGATTTCCTACAGTTACCATAGGATGTCCTGGTTTACTACAAGAAACCTACCTAAAACGAAGCCGCGTATATTTCTTTGGCGAGAAAGGGTGGGAAGGCCATAGGTTGGGTTGTTAAGCCAAAGGTCTTTGAGAACATTTACACTCGACATTGTGTTTTACGCCAAGCAGACGTAGGAAGGTAGGGAAGGTGAAACGAAGTGTTGGGTATGTGTATGATGGTGGAATAAGGTATGGGGAAGGTGCACACTACCCAAGGATCAGACCAACTCTTTAGGATGGTTGGATTTTCTCAAGGTGGTTGTCCATGGTGGCTACAAAATAGAAATCTGAATTGGTTATTTTTAGGATTTGGCGATAGGTGGATAAGACTTAGATGAGGCTGGTGGAATGAGTTCCTCCCTGCAGATCATCAACTCTTGTAATAACACATATTCATTTCTTCATTTATGCACAACTTTATGTAAATGTGGAAAAGATGGGTTGAATTTTAGAAACTGATTTATTGATAGCTAATGGATCAAATCTATGGAATGGAATGCTTTCTAATCTACAACAAACTCAAGAAACAAAAATGACAATTCCAGGTGCTTCTAAGAAATCATTAACAATGGTCTACTCAACAAGAAATCCTAAGCTATGTAATAACCAAAAGATAAATTCGTTTTTGGGGATGTGAGTGTGGGGCCCTCAAACCATGATCCCATGAGGGATATGAGGATGAGGCCACTGTCACAAGATTTTTCGAAGCGTTTTCTTTCACTACTATATCAATGATCTACTTCTCCAACTAATGGAAGCAAAACTAACCAATCATGCAAATACTTGTAAATTAAACAAAAAATAGATAACTTCAGCAAATAATCTATGATTCTAATCTAAGGATACATTGATAGAAAGAGGAACCTCTACTACTAGGGTTGGGCCCTAACCCAAGAGCTTCAGCCCTCTGAGTCAACTCAGTGTTGGATCAAAGATACCCTTTTCATTATCACCAAAATGTCATAAATAACATGAGAATAACAATCACAATATCTTAAGCTCAAAATTGCCTCTTTATTACCATAAAAAGTCAAATCCTAATGAGGTCATAGGCCTTCTTATTTATACAACTAAAGCTATGAACATATTCCATAAAATTAAGGAGGCTTGGCTCACAACCCGAGATTCACTTGTCTTCAACTATCACTAGCTTGGCTGCCAATGAACTGAGTGGGCTTGGCTTCTTGTAACTTCGAGCTGATGAGATCTGGTGGAGGAATCTTCAAGTGATTTAGGAGTTCAGGAGGGAGAACCAATCTCCTAAAATCCCTCTTGCTTGTCTACTTCGAGTTCCTACACTTAAATTAGCCCAAAATTTCTTGAAATCTTGCAATTAATGCACCTTTACCCTTCTCACTAAGGAAAATATAATAAAATATGTAAATAAATGTGAGAAAAGTTGATTTTAATAAGCTAGAGAGTGTCATTAAGGCCCATATAATTTACCTATTTATGAGCCTAATCACATGGCTTAACCTTAGAGGACCCTGACACCTTCTTATTTTAGTTTGTTGTCATCTACAGAACTTATGATTATACCTCTGATGACCAGAAGTTGTAGTTGTTCCCATGAACCGTTAAGGATGTATTATGCTAGTTCATGGGTCTACCTGAAGATACCATCACCACCTTGGCTCAAATGCAACAATCCTTTAGAAATAATTACAAGGACTATTGTAGGTCTAAACACACCAAAGAGGAAATCTTTAGAATGACCCTAGGACCTGATGAATCCTTGGAAGATTATGAGGAAAGGTTCCAACTCAGTTACAAAAGGGCCATATGCACCCTTGATCATGAATCACTCAAATTAGTCCTTCTTAGAGGAATTAGGGAAGACATACTGGAAACCCTAATCATGTTGTCTGGAGGGGAAATTTATTAGCTACCCTATAATGATATCAAGACAATATTCAAAAACCATTCTCGGGTTGCTAGAATGGAGGGTAGGGTTAGTCAAGCTTTGGCCAGTCCCTCTTCCTCCACCACATCTATCAAAAATGAAATTGGAAACATGTTGGAGGACTTTAAAAGTGAAATGTTGCACAACTTTTCTCTACAAATGGACACCATGCAGATCAAGAGGAAACAAGAGGAAGCAGATAGAGCCTTAGTTATATTTTTCCCTAAATGCACTACGAAGGACCCCATAAATGAATGTCCACTAAATGTTATAGAGATATGCTCAGTCTATGAGGAGAACCATTCCATATACAAGTGTCCTTATTTTCCTGGATTGAAAGTTGTATACAAAGGGGTTAAAAGTGGGATTGAACAACTCTTTTATATCAACCAAAGAAGGCCTCAAGGACCTAGGCCATACTAGTAGGGCATGTAGGGTGCATCCTATTCTTATTACCATCCAAATCATAATGCATCCTTCCCCCTTGGTGTTTCCCTACTCACCCTTCATGGTCCACACCTTCTCCTTTGTCTTATGCACCTCAGTATCCTCCCCAACCAGCTAATCAAATATTTCATCCATATGCTTCTCCACCTCCTTAGTGGAATACACCATCACAAGGTTGGAGGCCTCAATTACACTAACCTGCTGCTTTACTGCCTCCACCTCCATCTCAGTCATAGCGCATTCATCCTACTCCACCAAGCAAACTCATATGCCTTCTCAACCAAATCCAAACCCGAACAAAAAACAAGCACATCAGATCCATAGTGGAAAGACATCTTACCCTGCATATGCTGTGGAGATTCAAGAAATTAACCTCGGGTCTAAAAGAGTGCTACTAGATAACCAACCTCGATATCCGCCTAAGGAACTTGAAGAGGAAAAGGAAGAGAGTGTTCCTCAGTCCAATCCACCTCATTTTCTTGAAAGATTGATCCATCCTAACTAGTACACCCTAGAAGAGGCTGAACTTCTGGGAGAATTGAAAAACTTGTGTGTGATAATGCCACTCCTCCAAGCTATCAAGGACGTTCCCATGTACAATAATATTATAAAAGAGAAATGCTTCAAACATCCTGGGAGGAGAAAGAAAGATACCCCTACCATCAATGTTATTGGTCAATTGTCTGATTTGATGCTGGGAAGAGTGATTTTCCCAAAGTATTTAGATCCTGGAAGTCATGTGGTAGATGTACACATTGATGGCATCATTGTCCCTCACACCTTGATTGATCTTGAGGCTGCCATAAATGTGATGAATAAGGAAACCATGCTCAAAATAAACCTCCAAGTATCTTTGAGAAAGACCGTAACAGTGCCGCAACTTGTAGACAGTTCCATAGTGGCTCCTGAGGGGGTTGTTGAGGATTTAATGGTCTTTATTTATTCCTGGGAATATCTTGCTAACTTCCTAGTTCTCCAACCCAATAGCAAATTCAATGGCTACCCTCTCATCCTTGGAAGACCATGGTTAGCCAATGTTGATGATTACATAAGTTGTAGAGCTAGGAGCATGACCATTAAGAATGTGCATTTGTCCAAAAAATTAGTATTGTACCCTCCTTCTCAACCATCCCTTCAGCATGACTTGCCCCTATGATTGGAAGAGGAGGAGGAAGATGAAGTGTATCATACTACATCCCATCCATTCGGTACCTTAGATGTTATCATAGGAGGGTGGCAGCTTGATGAAGATGACCTCATTGACCAAATCCTCCAAGACCAGCCCCCCAACACCATACCCCTTGATGAGCTTATGAAGGAATATGAGAATAATCCTTGGAATGAGTTATGCCTAGTGGACACAAGTCCTTCTCATGTCAAAATGGTAGAATTTGGTCCATCTAAAACTTTGAAGATCAACTCCTCTCTCTCAGCCAACCAAGAAGAGAAGTTGTGTAATATGGTGAGAGAACAGTTAGATTCCTTTGGTTGGATCTTTAAGGAAATGAAGGGAGTGCATCCTTCGATGTGTACTCACCACATCTAAATCAAGGAAGGAGGCAAACCAGTGCACCAATCTCAGAGGATAATGAACCCAACCCTCAAAGACATAGTAAGGGAAGAGTTGCAGAAATTATTGGATGCAGGGTTCATTAACCCCATCTCAGTTAGTGAGTGGGTGTCCCCTTTAGTTTTGGTCCCAAAGAAGAATGGAAAGTGGAGGACCTTTGTGGATTACATAGAGCTGAACAAATCCACTAAAATATACCATTTCCATTTACCTTTCATTGATCAAGTCTTGGATGGTCTTGCAGGGAAGAAATTCTTCTATTTTCTGGATGGATTCAGTGGTTATAATCAGATCCAGATCAGCCCAGAGGACCAAGATAAAACTACATTCACCTGCCCTTGGGGTACATTTTCTTATAGGGTCCTTCATTTTGGATTATGTAATGCCCCTACCAATTTTCAAAGGGTAGTTCTCAGCATCTTTGCTGAGCTAGTTCATGACTCTGTAGAGATTTACATGTATGATTTCACTCCCTATGGGTGTGGCTTCCTAGAGGCTCTCTCTAACTTAGGGAAGGTCCTAAGGAAGTGCAATGAAATAAACCTCTCACTTAGTCCTAAGAAGTGTGAATTTTTTATGAATGAAGGGAATGTCCTAGGCCATTTAATATCTCAGGAGAGAATACAAGTGGACCCAATTAAAATTTACATCATAAAAAGGGTCCATACTCCTCAAAAGCAAAGGGATGTTAGGATTCTCTTGGGCTTAGTGGGATATTATAGGAGATTTACTAAAGACTTTAGCAAAGTATCCTCACCCTTGTTTGGATTGTTGGCCAAGGACTCTGAATTTTGTTGGCCATATAGTTGCCAAGAGGGCATAGAAATCTTGAAGTACAAATTGACTACTACACCCATACTTAGAGGCCCAAATTGGGCTCTTTCTTTCCACATCCATGCTGATGCATCTGGAAAAGTTGTATGGGAAGCTCTAGGATAGATAGATGACAAGTTTCCTTATGCCATTTACTTCATTAGCAAAAATATGTCTAAGGCTGAACTGAATTACACTGTGACTGAGAAGGAACTTCTAACTGTAGTTCGTTCCATGAACAAATTCAGACACTACATCACTGGTTATCAAACTATTGTGCACACTTACCACGCTTCTATCAAGTACTTAATTAACGATCCTGATGTGAATTCTAGAATTATTAGATGGTTTCTTCTATTACAACAGTTTGATTTAACTATCATTGATAAGCTGGGTAAATAAAATGTAGTTGCAGATTTTTTGTCTAGACTTTCTTTGCCTGTAGGTGAAGAAGGGATGGTTGATGACCAGCTACCAGATGAACACCTATTTTCTATTTCATTTCTCTCTCCATGGTTTTCTAACATAGCCAACTACCTAGTTGCTACAGAATTCCCTCCAAATCTGTCACCCAAGGAGAAGAGAAGAATTGTGAGGAAGAGTGCCCCTTTCACTTGGATTGGGGGAAATCTCTTCAAACTGGGACCAGATCAAATTTTGAGGAGATGTGTCAGGGAAGAGGAAGTATTTGACATCCTCTTAGCCTGCCATGATGGGCCTTGTAGCAGTTACTTTACTTCCAAGAGGAAAACTTTCAAGGTTCTACAAGCTAGCTACTACTGGCCCACTCTCCACCAAGATGTAAGAAGATACACCAGTCAATGTGATCAGTGCCAGAGGATGGGGAAACCTACTCCCAAGGATGAAATTCCCTTGCAACCTCAGGTGGCTTTAGATCCATTTGACAAGTGGGGCATGGATTTCATTGGGCCAATTGATCCACCATCAGGGCATAAAAAGTACATAATTGTATGCATTGATTATTTGACAAAGTGGGCTGAGACCAAGGCTGTCAAGGTAGAAATAGAGGAGAAAGTGGCTAAGTTCTTAAGGGAGAATGTATTCTACAAATTTGGGTACCCTAGAGAACTAGTCACCGATCAGGGAGCTCAATTCACATCACATATGATTGAAAATTTGTTAAGGCAGCATGGGATAAAGCATAGAAAATATACTGCCTATCATCCTTAGGCCAATGGACAAGTAGAGGTCACCAATAGAGCATTAGAAGGCATCCTCACCAAGGTTGTGACCAAAAATAGAAAGGATTGAGCAGAAAAATCAGTGGAGGCCACTTGGGCCCACAATACAACTTCGAAGACAACTACTAGTTTCATGCATGAATTGGTCTATGGAAAGAAGGCTCTGCTCTCCATTGAGTTTGAATACAACACCTTGAGAATGGTTGCACAGTTGGTTTTGTATGTTACAAAAACACAACAAGAGAGGCTGCTCTAGCTGAATGGTCTAGATGAATTCAAAATGCAGGTCATCCTAAAAACTGAAGTTATCCAAGTACAGAGGAAGGTTTGGCATGGCAAGAGCATCAAGGCCAAGGTTTTTCAAGAAAGGGATTGAGATCCACTATATGACTCCAGGTTCAAGGACTTCAAAGCCAAATTGATGACAAGGTGGTTAGGCCCATACATGATAAAGAAGTGCCATGACAATGGAGCTGTTCAAATTAGGACCATTGATGAGGAAGGTATTCCTTTGCTTGTCAATGGATACAAATTTAAGGCTTACAAAAGACCTCTATCTAGGGAAGATTTCATCAGCACCATTAGAAAAGAGTTAAATGTGATTGGAAGTGCCCTAGCTTCTAAGTCACAACATTCTTGAAAACTGTTTTTATTTGTGAAAAAATATGGAGAGAGAAAAAAATAAGAGGCCTATATGAAAACCTCCATGAGGCATCTGAGGCCAACTCTTGGGTTGAAAACCTCCTTAAGGCAGCCCAGAAGTGAAAAAATAAATAAAATAGAAAAATAAAAGATCCCTTGGTGAAAACCTCCATTGAGGCATCCAGGGAAGGCAAGCAAGGTGAAAACATCTCTTGAGGTAGCCCATGTGTCCCTCAAAAAACAAAAAACAAAAACCATGATAGGGAACTCCAACATGTCCATTAATAAATTGAGTGATTTTGCAGGTTTTGAAGACAATGGAAAATGTAGAGCTACAGGGACAACATGCTCAAGTTTCATTCTGTTTCCCCCACAATCCACTCCATACCCTCCATGTCAACCATGTCCCTACTACTCGTATCCATCCTCGGGGCTCAAAAATAAACTTTTTGGCATTCTCTGGTTTGCTACAGGATGTCCTGTAGCTTCTACAGGAATCTCCTGTAGCACTATAGGATGTCCCGAAATGCTACAGGAAAATGGATCCGATAGAAAAATATTTATGCATGGCATGTCCTAGGTTGAATAAGGTCTCTTCACTTGATCTGACCACTCAACCCTCATCCATGCATCATTGATAACAAAAAAAAAATGACCATCTCCCCATACCAAAGCTTTGCCTCATTAAAAAAAAACAGGGAAATTTTCAAAAAAAAAATAGAGGACATGTCCTCCATTTCCACAGCCCTTCAATATAGGGCTCTTCTATCGTCCTCCAAGCCCTACACTACTTCCCAACATCCCTCTAAAGAAAAAAACATTTGAAAAGAAGAAAAGGGGATTCTACAAGATCTCCTATAATTTTCTTCCCATCCAAGAGGAAGAGAGGGTTCCATCATCCATGGACACCTTGATATTCCTAGAAAGACTCCACAGGAGAAATGGAAGCAGGACCTGAGATATCAAGCACCTGTACATAAGAACAGAAACAAGTAGTTAGTTATACAAGAGTGAAAAGAACTACACAAACAAAAGGGCAAGGTAGCACATCACTCAGTAGTAGAACATAAGTCCAACACTCCAGCATATACAGATCAAGCACGAGGTAAGCATAGGTATGGTAACTTCTGAGCTCTTCCATAGGTATGAAACAATGAAAAATGTGCAAATGGTGAGGAAAGGTCTTTTTTATAAGCTGGAGGTGGCCAGTTAACCTAGACACCCTCAACTCGTGAACAAAAAGTAGTCATCAGTCATCATGCCATGCAAAAGTGTCACATGAGTCGAAATCAATTAAGAGGGAGGTTTAAATCAGTTAAGAGGGAGTGGTTAATGATTATGAAGAACATGAGAATGATCACTCGAGGTGGGCCAACGATCCAAACAAGGAAAACTTGTACCATCAATAGCCAGCACAACGCTCCGAGCCTTGAGCACATATAGCTTAAAACCCAAACTTTCCTGCATTTTTGACTCATTTTGAAATCAAGGATATAGGGACTAGCTTAGGAAGCCATCAAAAAAGTAGAACCCTACTCTTGAAATCCTACTGGAGGCAGCTACAGGAAACAACTATAGGAAGTGTAGAAGGCTACAAGAAGCTACAGGAAACATTGAAATTCCATAGGAAGCCTGCAAGAGTGCAAGAACGTGCCTAGGGTCAACTTGGTCCTCAATTTTCAAAATATCAGGCATTATAATGAGAAGTAAGTGGTTTATCTCTCCTCCATCCATGATTTCCATACTGGTACACTATAAACTGTCTTAGTAATTATAGTCATCCTATGAATTAAAAAGAGTTTGGGGCTATGAGAGTAAATAATTTTGTTTCTATAAGGAGTTGTAGTAATTACAGTGATCAACTAAAGTATAGCTCTTAGCTACTATTTAATTCATATTGAAGCTATCCCAGAAAAAATCCTACACCTAGCTAAAAATAGAGAAGAAAATCGGTGGGGGATTCAATAGGAGAGAGCCCACAGATACATCGCGAATTCATGTTCATTCCCCTGTGGTAGACATCTTCAAGAGGCATCACTGGTTAGGCTTATTTGACTTTCTCAAAGGATATGATGATGATATAACTTATGAGTTTTCCATGTCTCTAAACCCTCAAGCAAGAACAAGTGCTATGACTGTGGTGTGAGGGTTATCACCATTAATCCTGAGGTGATCAACAGGGTGACAACGCTTCCTCTAGGTCCAATGGAGAAAGGAAGACAAGGCCAAAAATACTCTTTCTAAGAAAACATTCTTCACCAAAGATGAGAAACCAATTGAAGACAAAAATGGGGTCAAAAGGGAGAACCTTCCCTATCCCTCGGATGAGGTAGCCTACCACATTCTTAAATTTATTTCTTGTGAAGGAAGACTGAGTGTAGTCTATGGATATCAATTTAGGCTACTCCATCAATTGATATTTCAAGCCAGATTGCCCATATCCCAAAGACTCAGTGTGCCTTATTTTCCCCTACAGTCCATCATAGACATGAGCCAGAAGGTGAAAGATGGAAAGAAACAACAGTTAGCACACTATGGTCTTATCAAGGTAATAGTGGAGGATTCTTTGAGTAAATCAAGAGTTCATGTTCTCTGGTCCATATTAAGAGATATGGACAGAGAAGCCTTCGTTGAGGCCTAAGTCCTTGTACTTGGTGTTATAGCATAATTTACCACCTTTCTATACTTGATGCTCTGAGTCGTGGCCTTGGGAAACCCTTTCCCTTCAGACTTGGTCCAAATATTAAAAAATATTATTTTAAATTCCATACACGACTCTACTGTGCAAAAAGCATGTGCACACACAAGTTCAGCTATATCCAAACCGTGTATATGATTTAAAATATGAAAAAAATATAAAATCCTTATTTTTTGGGCGACGTTTATGGGTTACACCGGAAGCCTACCTACAAAAGCTTGTGGCCTAACTGTTTCCCTACTAAAAAAATTGTTTTGAGGTCATATAAATACACCTCTTGGGGAAGGCGTAAGGGGATAAAAATATAGGATATTGATATTATATCCAACTTTTCCATGATCAAGTCTGATTTATCCCTATGCCTCCTGCACTCCCAGCTATAGGAAACCCCTATTTCCTCATTGTGATGTCCATCTCCTTTATATGACATCCATGTGTATGTGTTCAAAAGAGGATTGTTGAGGCTTGGGTTGGACGGATCCAGAGGAAGGTTTTGCTTGGATCCATGGATGAACCAAGTTGTATTCTTCCACATCCTTTAACAGTCATCAATAAATAATCCATGTATTGTTCCTGATGTTAAGATCTTAATGCGTTAATTCATGTTTTAATCTAACTAATGTATGTTTTCATGCTTTATACTTATATGCTTATATGATCTAACACTTATTTCATGAGCATGTTTTAAACTATTGCTGGTGTATATGCTTTTCTTGAATGAGTTGCAGGTTTTGAAGCATTGGAGGAAGCAGAGGGTTTGGACCCTATGGGAACGACCTCAAACGTAGGACCTTTGGGTAATACTTCTTCTTCCTACTTCAATAGTTTAAGTATTAAGGCTACTTGTTTGTTTGCTTCTTGTTGGTGTATGCCCTCTGCTCTATTGGGGTGCTCAACCCATACCCTAGGGTGTATTATTACCGTAACAGAATTAGTGACTCTACTGGGGAATACTTCTAGTATTTCCTAGTTTGGGTTGTTTCTTGCTTGATCTGGGTTTTCTTGTTTGGTTTCTTGTATTTCCAGTATCTTTGACTTGTCTACAACTTGGGAAAATAGTCTAATCTTCTGGATCAGACCTAAATTTTTTATTTTTCCTTACTGACTTTTATATACATGAGTTTTAGTTCACATAGTAGCATATACACATTCTTTTGTCCAAAGAAACACGCATATACACTTGTTTCCTTTAGAACAGTCGCGTATAAATGCAAGTGTGTCACAACATAGTCACGTACAAATGCGGGTATGTCAATACACAGTCGCGTATGCCTGGTTTTATTTGAATTTTTGAAATGTTGAGTATAGTAAAGAGTTTTTCCTAATGTTTCTTGCCTTTGTTTAGTAATTGATTGTCTTGGAAAGTCCTACTTCTGGCAAATTTCCAGTTTCCTCTCTCTTTGCGAAAAGACCTAGTCAACCTAGGGTTTTCTTTTTCGAAAGGTGTTGGTTTTTGTGTCTGGTTTCAAGGATTCTTATGGAAGTCCTTGGTCGTTCTCAGTCTTTGGAACAGAAAATTGGTTTCAATTTGTTTATAGCCCAACCTTTGCATTACTTTTCCTTTCTTTCCTAAAAGTTGGAGTTCTTGGTTTTTTGTTGGTTTTTGAGAAAGTTTTTCTTGCAATCTTGCAAAACTTTCTTGGTCTTCTTGAATTATTTCTTGTTTGCTAGAGTTTGTGTGCTTCTCTTCAGATCATTTCATTTGAGTTTGTATACTCTTTTCACTCTAATTCTTATCATACTTGTGATATCTGTGGCTTGTGAATTTTGAGGTTCTTTATGCTTGAATTTGATTTTGAAGCCTTTTGTAGTTTTTTTTTCTCGAAAACTCTTAGTGTCTTTGTAAAGAAAAAGATAAAATCATTGTTTTGTTGCCTTTATTATTTTTTTGTTTTTTTTCGTTTTGTCTCTTTATCATTTTGAGCAAGTGTGAAGTCTTTTCATTAGGTTGAATTCCATTGATTTTGGGAAGAGTTTGTGAGTGAATTCGTTCTTCCTCTTGTCAAGTTTGGCCTCTTGATCATTCTAAGAAACACATTTTCTTGTTTTTAGAGTAGTCATTTGAATATTGGATTAAGCATTTAGTTTGCAATAGGATAGTTTCACTGTAAGCATTTTTAGTCCTTTTGTAGATTTTGAATGTGTGAGCATGTGTTTTGAAAAAAGAATAATAAATTTTTTCTTTCATAGTTTGTTCATAGAACCTTGTAGAAATCTCTTTTCATCAAAAGAAAAAGCTTGCATGTGCATGTAGCCAGGTTTTCTATTGATTTCTTATGCGTCCATAACAACATAAATTTTCACTTCCATTTTACCTCTGACCTAAGAAAATCAATTAAAATCAAGCGCTTAATTTAAAAAGAACTAGATTTTTTTTATTTGTCATAGTAACTGGTGAGCTCCAGTATTGCAGCAATAATGCTACAACTCCTGGGACTCCCTTCTTTACTTTTATCAACCCGGTAGTTCGTAACAAACTTGGAAGCGACGGTGTTGTATGCACAAGTACTAGCTCTTGCCGCAGCTGTCACTTGGTCAGCTGGTGCAAGTCCGCTAGGGGCTCAAGCCAGCTTCTATGAGCTCTGAGAAGAAGCTTTTTAACCGATGGATGAAAGCTAATTTAAAGAAGGCTGATCTACTTGCAAAAAGACATTGAAAAGCTAAAAGAAAACGCAAACCCTAGCAAACCCTAATTCTACCAGCTAACCCTACTGATGCAAGAAAGAGGATGCAAGCTACTGAAAGAAATTCCATTGACTTCTAGGAAGGTAAATACATGTATCTAAGCTACTTCTACAGTAAAATCTTAAAAAAAAAAAAAAAAAAAAAACATATTTTTGTATTTTTGAATAAGTTGCCAGAGTTATTATGCATATGATTTGACTGTTTTTGGCTGTGCATAGGTGGATGGGCGAGAGGAAATTCTTGGAGGAGGTCAAGAAGGTTCAGAGGGGGCCTAAGGGGTCCCTAACACCCTTCCATAGAGTTTCACCGAGTTTGGCTATCAAGAAACCTCATTCGTGAGCCTCTACAGGAAGTCTGCAGGGGTTCTACAGGATGTTTGCGATTTTCTATATGATGTCTGTAACTTTCTACAGGATGTTCAGAAATGAGGCTTTTGGTGGATGAATGGAGAGGGAAAGGTGAAGGGGTGAGTGTGGAGGTAGGGTGAGGGCTGGAGATGGTCTAGGACTCGGTGGATGGAGTTGTGGACAGGTGTAGATGGCTGTATTTCGTTTAGGGAAGACTGAAGCAATTTTACACACAAAACTAGGGTTATGGGAGAAAATGGCGAACAGGAGGCAAGGATTCTAAGTAGAGGGTGGAGTGGAAGGTGTTTATGGAGAATAAACAGATGGAGTGGTACATGTGCTCTGCAAGGCGTTTTTCCAACTGATCCAACGAAGACTTGTAAATTCAAAAACCTAATTCCAATGACCTAATTTGCTAGCTGCCAGTAAAGAGAATGAACAGAAGTGTGACCTGCAATGAAACCATGTATTTTAACTCATGCAACTAAGCACATGAAAGTCTGAACTTGTAACCAACTTCTACACATGAAATTCAAACACTAGTGATTGCATGGAAAAGCAAAATCAATGTTTTTGTGGGCAGCAAAGTTTTCCTGATCCCAGCTCCAGATCCTACTGAAGGAAAGGTGAAACCAGAGATGTTTGATGGCCCTTTTCTTGAAGCTTTTTCTATTAACAACCTATCAACTAAATCTGATCATCCAAAAAGTGTTATGCTCTTAACCTGCAAAGTAATACCCAAACATGGAATTTGCGAAGAAAAGATACCGAGAACACAGAATATGCGAAGAAAATATACCCAAAGCACAGAATAGCAATGATTTTATTATTCAGAGAGAAATGTTCACAGGCCTCTTCGAGGGGGCAACCTCTAATAGAGCAGAGCTCGATTACAAAACAAGACACGATACTCCTCGCAGGGAGTCTCTATCCTTTATATATGACTCATACATGCAATACCACGGGCCAATATCGTGGGTTTTATTAATACCATCTATTTAATACTACCGCCCATTTACCATCTATCTAATACTACCGCCCATTTGCAACTAACTGTGGTCCCGTCATTAATTGCGGGTTAACCACTTACAAATATTAATATGGGCTTTATTGACTCTTGACTATGATGTGATCCCATGACATAAATAAGGGGGTTAGGGTGGGACCCTAACATGCCCTCCCCCTTAAGACTAGCCTTGTCCTCAAGGCTGAAGCTGCAGAAACTGCTGAAGAATAGTGGCTGGTTCCCAAGTTGCATCTTCTGGAGAGGTGTCTTTCCATTTGACGAGGACCTCCTTAATCATGCGGCCGCGCAGGTGCTTGTCTCGTGTGTCTAGAACCTGTTCAGGTTGAAGCCAGATTGACCCTTCTTCGTCCAATTCAGGTAGACTGGTTTGAACTCGGCAATTGTTCCCAATCACTTTCTTTAGGCACGATACATGGAAAACTGGGTGGATTTTTGCTGTAGGTGGCAAAGCCAACTTGTAAGCCACTTCTCCAATGTGCTGAAGTACTTGGTATGGTCCGTAGAATTTTGGAGAGAGCTTTTGAAAACCCTTGTCTTTGAGTGATGTTTGCTTATATGGTTGCAGCCTCAAAAAGACCTGATCCCCTTCTTGAAATTGGCGCTCTAAGCGATGGTTTTCAGCCTGTTGCTTCATACGGTTCTGAGATTGATGAAGATTCTCGCGCAGATGGGCAAGCATGGTTGCGCGGTGTTGTAGGAGTTGATCCACGGCTTGTACTTTGGAGCACCCCGTGAGATAAGAAGTAGGGGAAGGCGGAAGTTGTCCATAGACTGCTTCATAGGGAGTCATTTTTGTGGTGGCATGATAATTGGTGTTATACCACCACTCCGCCAGAGGTAACCACTGTACCCAAAGGTGTTGCTTTTCTGAAGTGAAACACCTAAGGTAGGTTTCTAGACATTTGTTGACGGCTTCTGTTTGACCATATGTTTGCGGATGATATGAAGTACTGAGTTTGAGTTGAGTGCCTTGTATTCTGAAGAGCTCCTGCCAAAAATTACTGGTGAAGATTGGGTCGCGGTCGGACACAATAGAAGCGGGCATGCCATGCAATTTGAAGATCTGATCCATGAAAGTTTGAGCAACCAAAGTTGGTGTAAATGGTTGGGGTAGGGCGCAGAAATGAGCATACTTCGACAGTCGGTCCACGACCACCATGATGACTGACTTGTTCCCAGACTTTGGAATACCTGTAATGAAATCCATGGAGACCTCCGTCCAAATTGACGCCGGAATGGGCAATGGTTGTAATGTGCCTGGTGTGTTGACGGTTTCCCCTTTGTGGCATTGACAGATGTCACATTCTGCTACGAAAGTAAGGATGTCTTGTTTCATGCCGGCCCAAAAAATGATCTTCTGGTGCGAGCGTACGTCTTCTGAAAGCCCGAATGTCCTGCAATGGGAGATGAGTGCAATTCTGCCAAAATGCGACTTTTGAGGGTGGATGTTGGCGATATTATGACTCTGTCCTTGTAGCGAAGAATATCATTCTGCCACGAGTAGCCCTTGCTGGAATTAGGATCTACCTGCAATTGAGAAATGAGTTGGGAGAGCCCGGGCTGTGAAAACCATTCCCTGCGAGCCTCTTCAATCCGGTCGGGAATGGGGAGGGAAATTGCGAGCGGAGTACTTTCCTCCTCAAATTGGCGCGACAATGCATCTGCTAACCTGTCGTCTTTCCCTTTCTTGTAAATGATCTCATAATCATATCCCAGCATTTTGGCTAACCATTTATTTTGTTGTGGGGAAGATAGGCATTGCTCCAAAAAATATTTAAGACTGTGATGATCTGTGTGGATTTGGAAACGTCGCCCCAACAAGTAAGGTCGCCAGGTCTCGACTGCATGTAAGATGGCCATCATTTCCTTCTCGTAGGTAGATTGGCCCAGATTCCTCCCACTTAGTTGTTGGCTGGTGAAGGCCAATGGTCGCCCTTCCTGCATTAAGACCGCTCCAATACCTATTCCCGAAGCATCACATTCAATGACAAATGATTTGGTGAAGTCCGGTAGTGCTAAGACAGGAGTGGAACACATGGCGGTTTTGAGAGCGGTAAATGCCTGTTGTGCTTCCTCGTTCCAAAAGAAGGAATTTTTCTTTAGGAGTTGCGTTAGGGGCTTCGCTATGCGGCCATAGTTGCGGAAAAATTTACGATAATAGCCTGTGAGACCCAAAAATCCTCTCAAGCTTTTCAAGGTCTTAGGTTGAGGCCATTCTTGCATTGCCTGGATCTTTTTGGGGTCCACCTTGACACCTTCACGCCCCACAATGTGGCCCAAATACTCAACTTCTTCCATGCCAAACGAACACTTAGACATCTTGACAAATAATTTATGCGTGCGAAGCAGTTGCAAGAGTAGATCTACATGCTGAAGATGTGCCGCCCAAGTGCCACTATAGATGAGGATGTCATCGAAGAAGACAAGGACAAATTTTCTGAGATATGGTTTGAGGAGGTGATTCATAAGGCTCTGAAAAGTAGAGGGGGAATTACAGAGACCAAATGGCATGACCAGGAACTCATAATGGCCTTCATGAGTTCTAAAAGCTGTCTTGGGAATGTCGACTTCCTTCATGCAAATTTGGTGGTAGCCTGAGCGAAGATCCAACTTAGTGAAGAATTGAGCCCCATTGAGTTCGTCCAACAAATCGTCAACCACTGGGATGGGAAATTTATCTTTGACTGTTAACTTATTGAGGGCCCTGAAGTCGGGACACATCCGCCACTCCCCATCTTTCTTGAGGACCATGACCACTGGGGATGAATAAGGACTAATGCTGGGACGAATGACACCTGCTTCCAACAATTCCTTGATGATTTTTTCTATTTCATTCTTTTGGGTGAACAGATATCTGTATGGCCGCACATTTGGGGGTTGGGCCCCTGGAACCAATGTGATGCTATGATCATGTTCCCCTCGCGAGGTTGGAAGCTCATGAGGCTTGTCAAAGACCGTCCGATGTTTATTTAAAATCTGTTGCATCTCAGGATGAATTGGCGGAGACATGGTGTCTACTACCTGGATGGCATTGAATTGAGCTACCACTCCATGATGACCCTTTTTTAACAATTTTTCCATCCTATGCGAGCTGATGATAGAGGGGGCTCCTGCCTGTAGTCCACGGAGGGTATGTGTGGAGTTGTTCTGCTTAAAACTCATATATAACTCCTGGAAATCCATTGTGATTGGCCCAAGAGTGCGGAGCCATTCCGCGCCTAGGACAATGTCGCAACCCCCCATGTGTATTGCAAACATGTGGGTTTTCAATTGATAATCCCCCATTTGAATTTTGACATTTTCACAGCGACCTTCACATTTCATTGTGACCCCATCTGCAATCTGGACTTGGAAGTTAGAAACTGCCCGGACGAAACAATGTGCTGCTTCAGCGATCTTTTGATGGATGAAATTATGGGTACTTCCACTATCAATCAAGACTACTACTGGGCGATGTTTAAGAAAACCCTTGATTTTGAGAGTTTGAGGGGAAGAAATTCCTGCCAATGCATTTAGCGAAATAATTGGTTCATCAGATACAATTTCCTTTTGGTTATCTTCTTCGATCTCCTCCAGTTCCTCAAGTGGTGGATCTTCCTCGATGGAGCTGTAGTCAGTGGCATCTATTTGAAAAAACTTGTGCTCTTTGCATTTATGACCCGGGGAATATTTTTCATCACAGTAGTAACATAGTCCTTGCTTCCTTCTTTCGGCCATTTCCGCAGGTGACACCTTTTGAATCTTAAGTGTTTGAGTCGTATTGGGAGCCTGTGAGGGACGACCTTTAGCGGGGAAGTTGGGGCGGCTGGATTGGGCTGTTAATGCACGTTCCACCTTACGGGCTACCTGGCAAGCCTCTGTCCATGTGGGAGGGTGGTGGAGTAGAACCTAAGCTTTGATGGCTTCTTTAAGACCGCTGATAAAGCATTCCATGTATAACTCATCTGTGAGACCCCTAGTGCGGAAGGCTAAGGCTTCAAAAGCAGTAATATATTCCTCCACTGTACCCGTCTGTCGGAGCTTAGTGAGACGCCCCAAAAAAGAGTCTTCCTATTCAAAGCGACTGCGAAGAGTTTTGGCAAATTGGGCCCAATTCTGAAAATGTCCATTGCAACGCTGATGCCATTCCTTCCATTGCCATCGTTCATTGTCCAAGTACATGGTGCCCACCATAAGCTTAGTCCCCTCATCTATGATATGATTCAATTGGAAATACTGCTCCATTTGTGCTAGCCATGCGGACGTGTGAGAACCGTCAAATTTATGCATATCCAACTTGGGAGGTCGCTGACTAGGTGGTGGATGGGTGTGCCAGACGTGCTGAGAGTGGCTAGACTCACCCTCATGGTATTCATGGCCATTATACGCCTCCTCGTGGGCTGGCTCCTTGCCCTTTGGGAGTGCATCATGTATCTGGTTACTTATTCCTTTAAGCTCAAGTTCGATATTCTTCACCGCAGTTTGGAGGGAGTGCACATGGTCTTCAATTTTGTCGATCCTTTCATTGGCCATCGCTTGAGCGCGAGTTTCTACCATACACCAACCTGAGGAAAAAATTGGGACCGCCTAAAAAATTTTTACTAAGAAATTGAATGGTACCACCTTGCTCAGCTCGTCGTCCTGATTCTGATGGGCTAGGTCACCAATAAGCGCCCCGGAAGATCTCAGACTCTTTTTTTTTTTTTTTTTTTTGGAAAACTCCTGACGGAGTTTTACTCCTTCCTGATCAATACTGCAGTCACCAAATCCTCAGAATGTCAATGCCGCCAAAAGTCCTGCGAAAATTATATCCAGGGATAGGAACCCTTCACAACTACTCCGATCTGGTGGATCTGAGAGATCTGAATGGTGGAACAACTGCTGCTGCTGATCTGATGGAGCTGCGGGACTGATTTCGGCTGTTGCTGCACTTGCTGATCTGGAATAGGTGATGTGTGATCCCCCGATAAAAAGGGAACTAGGGTCTTGAGGAGTGTCAGGTGCTACAGATCGCAATATACATAAGGGTCTGACAGTAGTACTCGGCCCAATGTTTCAGGGCTCTAACTAAGGAGGATCGACCGTACCCTTAGCCGTACAACCCGACTACCCTATCGTACGGGCGAGTAATCTCTCCGAGTGTTGTTCTCGGTGTACTGTAGCCACAAGACGGCCGAAGTTTTATCTATGGCGAGGTTTCAAGGGAGCTAGGGGGCTTCCTATATACCTAGAGGGTACGTGGAAGACAGTCCGTGCGCGGTTCTATCTAATGCGCTACTACTCGAAGGGGTACCCACAAGGGTTACAAGGGAGTCCAACAGACGTGACCACCTCTTGTATTTCCTGCGTGCATGCCTCCCCAAATCCGCAGTTTTATGCGCTTAACGACAGATCCCGTGGTTTAAAGACGCCGGAACACGTCTCTAGCCAAAAAAAAATTGCTAAAATTTGGAGATCCCACCGAGCCCTGGAAAGTGCTCTGATACCACTTGTTATGCTCTTAACCTGCAAAGTAATACCCAAACATGGAATTTGTGAAGAAAAGATACCGAGAACACAGAATATGCGAAGAAAATATACCCAGAGCACAGAATAGCAATGATTTTATTATTCAGAGAGAAATGTTCACAGGCCTCTTTGAGGGGGCAACCTCCAATAGAGCAGAGCTTGATTACAAAACAAGACACGATACTCCTCGCAGGGAGTCTCTATCCTTTATATATGACTCATACATGTAATACCATGGGCCAATATCGTGGGTTTTATTAATACCATCTATCTAATACTACCGCCCATTTACCATCTATCTAATACTACCGCCCATTTACAACTAATTGTGGTCCCGTCATTAATTGCGGGTTAACCACTTACAAATATTAATATGGGCTTTATTGACTCTTGACTAAGACGTTATCCCATGACATAAATAAGGGGGTTAGGGTGGGACCCTAACAAAAAGTCTTTCTAACCATTAACAATGACCTCGTTAATCAGCAAACTTTAACCTACTTAACAAAAATGTTTCTGCAAATGCATAAAGAACAACTAACAATACATACAGGAGGCCTTAGCACTCGGGTTGGGCCCAACCCCAAGAGCTGCAGGCTCCTATAAAGAACTCAGATCTGATGCCAAGTAAAGCTGCTTCCCATTGTTCAAAAAATAACCATCATATGAAAGTTGTACAACAGTAGCTACAATAAAACAGGCTGAGCAAAATGACAGCACTATAGTGCAAAAACAACAATAGTTCCAAAAGTAAACTACGAAGGCTGAGGCCTTCCTATTTGTACAATATGAGGGGGCTAGCAACCCTCCTAGATTCAAGGGACTCGACTGTCCCAACTGCTAGTGAACAGTCACTCCTCCAAAAACTGCTTGGCTGCCTTTAAAACTCGTTTTGGTGGCCTGTGGAGCTCGGTGTTGAGGGTGGAGATTTCAAGGAAGGCCATTAAATGCAAGAGACAACCTCCCTACGAATCCTCCCCTCAAGCTTGGCTGTCAGCTGACCCATGATTGCTTGGTTTTGCTCCAAAATTTGTCCAAAAATCCTGAAATAACCACGTATTAGCCTCCTAGCTAGAGTGACCACCCTTATTCGTTCAAATAACATAAACATACTAGAAAAACATGCATAATCTATGAAAAATGGAAGATTGAACAAGGACAATTAGGCAAAACGAGCCCAATAGGTTACCCAATTTGGGGGCTCATCATCACCCCCTGCTGAATCGGTTGCTCATCCTCTGAGAAACTAGTCCAGATCATCATCCTTTATGGCTTTGATCGCCTCCCTCACGTCCCAAGCCTCTGCTGTGATATCCTCTTCCCGGTCGTGGAATCCTGCCTTCCTCTCCACTTCCTCTCATTGTCTACCTTCCTCCTCTTCCTTCACTCCTTCTAGCAATCTGAGAAGTAAAGGAGGACTGAATTTCAAGCCAATCCATTTGGCCTGCAAGTTCTGGATCAACTGTTTGTAGAGAGGTACCCTTGCCAAGGCCTCCCTCATCCTAGTGGGAGAGTGGTATTCCCTTATCTTCAGGCTATGAGGCAGTGTGTTCCATCGCCTTGTGCAGGCATGCATACAGTTTTCTCCCAACAGTCTCTCCATGTCCTCAAAATGGGCAATGGCTTGAGCCTGTTGCTCAATGTATTCCGGTAGGTCCTGAGGACTGTTGGCCAAGTGCTGGTGGGCACTTATCACTGCTGATGGGTCATCTGGCTCTGCTCTGATCATGAGAGGCTCACTGAGCTCTTTGCCTATGATACTGCAGACCTCTAATGCTCTCTTCTCCTCATGGCTCATCCAAGAGGCCATGGCCATAAGCTGGACATCTCCTATCACCGTGTTGGGATCCCATGCGTTCATGTCCGGAAGGGCGAAGTTGTGCAAGTAGAAATCTGCCAATTTGGCCTTATCCTCAGATGAACTACTGCCACATAAAGCTGCAAACTGATGATAATTTTGGAAAGGGGTGATGCCCCTTTGGGCCAAGGTATTGATTCGAAAATGTAACCATTGGTCCTTGAGGTATAGGGCATAGGATTTGGCAGGCTGCCTGCACTGTAGGGCTTCCATTTCCCAGCTGGCCATGCAGGCCAGTTGGGCCTCCTTTTCTTGCAGCTGTTGTTTCAGAGAATGTATCTGCAATTCTTGTTCCTGTAGCTGTTGGTTCAATGCCTCAATTTCAGTCTGTGTCCCTTCCTTTCTTTGTTTTTCATAAGGGGTATCTGTGGCTGTTGTGGGCCCCTCCTGTTGCTCTTGTTCCCCCAAGATGTGAGGCCTGTCTTCCTTCCTCTGTCCCTATAATTGTAGCTGCTGTCTAAGCAGCTCATTTTCTTCCTGTAGCCTGACCCACTGGCTGCTCTCCACATGTCGTACCATAGCCAATTCTCTCCTGGCCTCCTTGAGCTGCTCCTCTAGAGGACCTATATCTACCACTCCCTTGGACTTAGCGATTTTCATCCAAGTGTGGGTCCTCACTCTCTCTTCCTCTAGTGCAAGGAAAAGTGGCACTGTGAATTTCTGAGGAATGATCTTTCCGGCCTCCAAGAAGTTATAATAGGAGCCCAAGCTGGGCTGGGGGCTAGGTTCCATAATGTGCTCGACCTCTTCTTCCTTATGTGGTTATTTGGCTGCCTCACCTTCCATTTCTTCGGTCTCCTTGAGCCTGGCCAATGTTTCCTGTAGAATAGTTTCAGCATCCTGTAGAGAGGGTTTTGTGTCCAACCTTTCCATTCTTTCTCTCCAGGTGGATGTCTTCGAGCTTCCCCGCTCATAAGTGATGGATGCCTTGGAGGGGGACCTCTCCTTTGGTGTGGTAGGGGTGTCTACAATTGTGATTGGTTCTTTTGACGGAGGCTGGGGTCTTCCAGTCTTAATCCTGACACTCCTTCTTGCCTTAAAATACAGGGGAGGCTCGCTCTTCCGCTTCTCCTTCTGCTTGGGGATGTGCTTAGGGTGGCAAACACAACTGCTGCCTCCCTACCTAAAATCTCGGCCGATTTCTCCTTCTGCTACCCTTTCCCCAGACTTCCTGTAGAAAGTCATGTAGTGGCCGTTTTCTGGCTTCCTATAGAAGCAGTTTTCTGGCTTCCTATAGAAGCAGTCTGCTGGCTTCCTGTAGAACCAGTTTTCCCTGATTTGGCTTGCTTGGTTGGGGGTGCCTTCTCTTTGACTTATGTTTTGGTTGCCTTGGGTGTGCCTTTACTTTTTGGACCTTTTCAGTCCTCTCTGCCCGGGTTTGCAACCGCTTCTCCCTTGGCGTTTGTGTTTTTACTCCACTCACAGCTTTGGCCTCAGTGGCTTGTCATTTTTCTTGCTTTTCCTCTTTCCTTTCCTGTGGCTTTTCCTGTGATGGCCTGCCCTGGGTTTTCTTACCCTCATTTTTCTTCTCTGCCTCAATATGCTCCTTCTCCTCACTACTGGATGACGTGAGTTCTTCTGCCAGAGTCCGGATATCATCATCCTTGGAGATATTGCGGAAAATGTCCCAGGAGATAGGGACATTATAAGTATGGAGGGCATCTTCTATGAGGATCTTGATAAGCCCATGATGAGCCAGCTGGTCTGGTGTCCCCTCCTTCAGTTTTGTGCCACACTCAATCAATGACTGTAGGAGGAAGTATGGGATGCTCAATTTTTGTTCTAAGGGAAAATCCATCTTATGCCTGAGCTCGGTTAACAAGCAGAAGTGATAACCATACACAATACTAAATCACCCCTCACAGGTAATATATTTCATAATTCGAAGGCTGACCTCGCTCCAAAATGGTTGAAGACTGGCTCTCCGGACCCCATTCTTATCCTCTGAAAACTGTTCTTCTGGTAGGAAAAAATCCTTTTTGGCCTTCTGGCCCAATTTCCTTTCCTCTTTATCCCACGGTATCCCCAAAGGCAACTCCGTGACCCGACTAATGAGTTGTGGAGTGAGTTTGAAGGTCAATCCTCTGAACTTTATAGTGGCCAGTGTTTTTGATTTGGGCTGTAGGGACCTTAAGAACTCCTCTGTTATTTCATCATCGTGACCTTGAATTCTGTCACAGAAGGTCATCTAGTGGGCACGAGTAAACAGTTCTACCACCTCGGGAATTTCTCTCAACTTCTTGGAATCCGAGGATTCCTTTTTGATAAACCCTCCTGGCATGATGAAAACACTCTGTTTTTGGCTTGAGCTCTGGGTAGAATGGAAATTCGGATATGGTTTCCTCCTTGACTCTCAGGACAGGGTTTCTCCGTTGTGTGTATCTCCCCTTTCACCAATTCTTTGGTTATAATACTGCTGCCGCCCAAAACTCGACTTGTCAAAAGGAATTAAGCTCTCATAGACAGAGTGCAAAGCTAATGTTCACACCAACCATGTAATAGTCACAAATTTTTTTATATGTGCACAGGTGAGCCTTACAGCGGTTTGTCGTTATAATGGGGAGAGTTTGTTAACAAGAACCATGGAGGTGAATATGACACAGCACCATTTAAAAGAAATTATGTGTATCATATAAGCAAACCACCATTCTTGACCCACAGGGAGACTGGTTTCAATTTTCCCACTTCAAACAAGCTAGTTCACCACCTTTCGAAAACTAAGCATGGGGATGGCGTGTTCGAGCCTACCTCTCTTCGAAATTTCGAATTTTGACGCAACAGACACGGGTTTCTCTACTTCGGGAGCTTTCGCTGTGCTTCCTGTAGAGCTCCTTCCTGTAGAGAGCTTCTGCTACTTCTGGAGGACGTCACGGCATTGCGGAGCAAGTCTAGGACGCGGGAAGAGTTTGAACCGTGGTGAGAAACTCAGGCTAACGAACTGCAGAGGAGGAGGACGCTCACGTTGCTGAAAAACTGGTTGTAGGCGTAAATGACAGTGGTTGATGTGCGTGCTCTAGCCGAATGATTTTGAAATATGGCACAATTCATGGCGCGGGGTGAGGTGTCCAGGCCTAGCCATTAGGCAACATCACGACCATCATTCCTCGGTGTGTCTCTAACCGCCAATATCTATCTATGCCATTACCCGCAGTCATCCCTGTCAGTCCACCGATTTCACTGCAAATCTGCTGATCTCTCGACTAGAGACTTCCCACGTGTCGGCTCCACATCCTTCCGGTGGTATCGAGCGTAACCATGCTCGTTCGGATCCCACGAGGCAATTCTACTGGCTGTGGGTGGCCAGTTGACTGGCCATTGCATTCATTCAATCCGCCCATTCACAGATATGCAGTGTTCATAGTATAGCTTATGGAATTTGACGAAATAAGGTTAGGCACTTACCTGGGGTGACCGCGGACGTGTTTTGCAGGTTTTTGGACGTGAAACAATGGCTTTGCTTACTATTGCTTCGTGCACCGGCGTTTGAATTCCCTCGTTCATTTGCTGATGCTGGATGCAAGGTTTTCAGGACCCGGTCCTCTGGTGGTGAACGTTGCATGCACGGCCCTGTCTGTTCTCAGCTGCTGAGGAGGTGTTCATATTTACGCGGAGCTGGTTGCATGCCTCCTATATTGATTTCAACTGCTTCTGACTCCATAGTGTGTATTCTAGGCGGATCAGCTGCTACTAGATTCCTATAGGACATCCTGTAGCTGCTTCTCCTCTTGGGATGCATGCTGAAACGGGCATGGCTACAGTCACGGATGAAGGGTCCTATTGGAGCTTTTGACAGGTAGAGTGTGTGAGCCTTCATGTATTTTATTTGTCCCTTGAAAAAAGTGGCGATCTGAGGAAAACAGGATTTTTTACATGACTGTGCAGGAGTACAAGACCAAATTGTGGTAATGGCAGAGGAAAGAGAGGAAACAGGTGATGGATGGGACAAAGGGGTGGCTGCAGGCCTCGCCAACAAACTTCAAGTTATAAATCCTCCTCCAGAAGCGATTTTGGCTTGCCCAAAGGTTCTACAGGATGATTCCTGTAGAAAGCCCTGAAAAGCTTCCTGTAGGAGGTTGAATCTTGACCCAAATGTGTCCAAATCCTGGAAAAAGTGTGTGGCCATGGAGGGAGTGTCGGTGAGGATGCCTGGTAGCTTGGGATGGATCCCTGTCCTTGATTTGCGCAACCCTCTTTATCTGCATTATATCCCTGCAACGTGCAATAATTTCAAAGATCATACCTGTTTTTTTCTTCTTTTTCTTCTTTTTCTCTTTTTTTTTTTTTTTTTGAGAGACAGAAGGGGCGCCTCTATGAGGTTTTCACCCCCACTATCTACCCTGGGTGCCTTAAAGAGGTTTTCACCCAAGGATCTTTTTTTTATTCCATTTCTTTATTTTCTGAGAGACAGCGGGGCGCCTCTATGAGGTTTTCACCCTCACTGCCTGCCCTGGTCGCCTCAGAAAGGTTTTCGTCCAAGGATATTTTTATTCCTCCTTTTTTTTTTTTGATGATCAAGGTGTGGCCAGAATAGAGGCAAAACCCTGCTCTATTACCAGCACTGATTTTTCCACAGTTTCAATGAATTCCTGCCTCGAGAGGGGTTTCTTGTAGATTTTCAGTCGATGCCCATTGACAAGCATGGGGATGGCCTCTTCATCAATGCTCCTGATAAGGACTGAACCATTATTGTTACATTTCTCCACTGTATATGGTCCTAACCACCTTGTCCTCAGCTTTCCTTTGAAATCCTTGTATCTTGAGTCATACAATAGCGCCCAATCTCCCGGCTGGAATTGCTTCTCATTAAGGTGTTGGTCATGCCATATCTTCCTCTGGAGTTGAATTACCTCTGAGTGGAGAAGGGCCTGCATCCTTTGTTCATCTAATCCATTCAGCTACAATAATATTTCACGTTGAGCATGGCTGAGATCTAGGTCCAGCTGAGCTGCCACCCTCAATGTATTGTACTCGAACTCTATGGACAGCAAAGCTTTCTTCCCATAGACCAGCTCATAAGGTGTGAAACCGGTTGTGGTCTTCCAAGTCGTGTTGTAGGCCTAGGTGGCCTCAACCAAGCGATCTGCCCAATCCTTTCTATTGCTACTCACAACCTTGGTCAAAATCCCTTCCAATGCTCGATTAGTGACTTCCACCTACCCATTTGCTTGAGGATGATAGGGGTGGAAGTCTTGTGCTTGATCTTGTGATGCACGAGCAAATCTTCAATAAGGTTGGAGGTGAACTAGCTTCCTTGATCTGTGACTAACTCTCTTGGGTAGCCAAACTTGTAGAAGATATTTTCCCTCAGAAACTTAGCCACCTTTTCTTCTGTTGCTGCTTTGATTGCCTTCGTTTCTGCCCACTTGGTCAGATAGTCGGTGCACACAATGATGTAAGACCGTTGCTTCGAAGGAGGGTTGATAGGACCCACAAAATCCATGCCCCACTTCTCAAATGGCTCGAGGGTCACTTGAGGTTGGAGAGGCATTTCATCTCTTGGAGTTGGTTTCCCCATCCTCTGACATCAGTCGCACTGGCTGATGTATCTTCTGACATCTTGATGAAGAGTAGGCCAATAGTAGCCTGCCTGTAGAATTTTGAAGGCAGTCCTTTTTGCTGCAAAGTGGCCTCCACAAGGTCCATCATGATAGGTTAGGAGGATGTCAAAGACTTCCTCCTCCCTAACACAACATCTCAAGATCTGATCTGGGCCAAGCTTAAACAAGCTGCCCTCAATCCAAGTGAACGGGGCGCTCTTCCTTACGATTCTGCTCTTTTCTTTTGAACACAGAGGCGGAGGGAACTGTGCTGAGACCAAGTAATTTTCTATATCAACAAACCATGGAGAGAGTACTGAGATAACAAATAGATGTTCATCTGGCATCTGGTCATCCACTATTCCTTCTTCACCTGCAGGCAAGTCCAATCTAGACAAGAAGTCAGCAACAACATTTTCCTTACCCGGCTTGTCAACAATCGTCAAATCAAATTGTTGTAACAAAAGTAACAATCTAATAATATGAGCATTGACATCAGGCTTATTCATTAAGTATCTAATCACAGCATGATCAGTGTGTACAAATGTTTGATAACCGGTGATGTAGTGTCTGAACTTGTTTAGGGAATGGACTACAGCCAGGAACTCTTTCTCAGTTACAGTATAATTCATTTCTGCCTTGGACAGGTTTTTGCTGACGAAGTATATGGAATATGAGAGTTTCTCCTCAATTTGTCCTAAGGCTGCCCCTATGGCTTTGTTTGAGGCATCAGTGTGGATGTGGAAAGGTAGGGCCCAGTTTGGAACTCTCAAGATCGGGGCAGACACCAGCTTTTCTTTCAACTCATCCAGTGCCCCTCGACAGTTGTCAGTCCATTTAAACTCAACATCTTTCCCTAAGAGGCCAAACAATGGCGAGGCTAGCTTGCTGAAGTCTTTAAAGAATCTTCGATAATATCCTGCTAGGCCTAGGAAACTTCGAACATCTCTTACCTTTTGAGGAGGTGGGACCTTTTGGATGATAGCAATTTTATTAGGATCCACCTGTAATCCTTGGCGAGAAATGGTATGTCCTAGCACAGTCCCTTCAGTCATCAGGAATTCACATTTTTCAGGACTGAGGGACAGGTTCATCTCAATGCACTTGGTTAGAACTTTTCCTAGACTGGTTAATGCTTCTTGGAAGTTGGACCCATAAGGAGTGAAGTCATCCATATTGATTTCTACCGAATCATGGACCAACTCAGAAAATATGCTCAATACTGCTCTCTAGAAAGTGGCAGAAGCGTTGCATAGCCGAAAGGGAAGGACTCGATAGGCAAAGGTACCCCAACGACAGGTGAAGGTGGTTTTATCTTGGTCTTCCACGCTGATTTGGATCTGGTTATATCCACTAAACCCATCTAGGAAAGAGAAGAACTTCTTCCCTGCCAGTCCATCCAACACCTGATCTATGAAAGGCAAAGGGAAATGGTCTTTCTTAGTGGCTTTGTTAAGTTCTCAGTAATCTACATAGATTCTCCACTTCCCATTCTTCTTGGGCACAAGCACTAGAGGTAAAACCCACTCACTATCGAAGATAGGATAGATGAATCTTGCATCCAACAATTTTTGCAATTCTTCTTTGACAATGTCCTTAAGGGCTGGATTCATTCTCCTCTGAGGCTGCTTGACTGGTTCACAATCTTCTTTAATGTAGATGTGATGGGTACAGACCAAATGATGGACTCCTTTCATCTCCTTATAGTTCCAGGCGAAATCATCTAAATGATTGTTCAGTAAGCTACACAGCTCCTTCTCCTGGGAAGGAGATAGGGAGGAGCTGATCTTTAAAGTTCTCTCGGGACCAAACTCCACATTCTTAACTTTGGGAGGGGTCGGATCAGTCACACAGAGGTCCACTGAGGTGCTGGCTTGGGTATCCTCCACCAATTCCTCTAAGGACAGTGCACTAGGAGGTGGATTTTGAATCAAGGTCTCAATCAAATCATCCTCAGTTTGAGGACCTCCCCTAGGGGTTTCTATTATGCACAAGGGTGCAGAGTAGACCTCATCCTCATCTCCTTCTTCCAACTAGAGCGGTAAGTCATGTTCTAGCAGAGGCTGGGCAGGAGGGTATAGGACTAGCTGCTTGGACATAGGACCATTTTTGATGGTCATGTTTCCAGCTCGGCAACTGATGTAAGCATCCGCAGTGGCTAACCAAGGCCTTCCCAAAATGAGGGGGTATCCAGTAAGCTTTGCCTTTGGTTGAAGGACCAAGAAGTCTGCAAGGTACTCCCAAGAGTCAACAGAGACCAAGACATCTTCCACAATCCCTTCGAGAGTCACGGTGGAGCGATCTACCAACTGCAGGACTGTCGAGGTCTTCCTTAAGGAATTCTGAAGGTTGAGTTTAAGCATGGTGTCCCTGGTCATCACATTAATGGCAGCCCCTAGATCAATCAAGGTATGGGGGATAATGGTGCCATTGATGTGGACATCAACTACGGGGCTCCCAGGGCCCAAATACTTTGGACAGATTACTTGCCCTAACATTAGATCAGACAGTTGTCCTATGACATTGATAGTCGAGGCATCTCTCTTTCTCCTGCCTGGGTGCCTGAAACACTTCTCCTTAATCAATTTGTTGTATATCGGTACATCTTTGATGGCCTGGAGAAGGGGTATTTTCACACACAACTGTTTTAGTTCCCCCAAAAGTTCAGTCTCCTCTGGGTTTGGTTGTGTGGTTACTATTAGTCGCTCAGGAAATGGTGGAATGGCTTTGGGTTCACTTTCCTGTTTCTCTTCCTCGTCCTCTGGGGGAGGAGGATGGCGATCTGGAAGGGTCTTCCCGGATCGCAGGTTGATCTCCTGGATCTCCACAGCATAGGTAGGACATGTTGTCTCCCTAGTGTATACCTGTTGGGCCTGTTGGTTGTTGGGGTTCGTGTTCGGTTGAGCAGGCATTTGGGGTTGTCTTGGAGGAGTAGGAGGTAATGGTTGTGGTTGAGCCGGTGGTGGAGGAAGAATGGTATGAGGAGAGTTGTATTGGGGCCCCCACCCAGGTTGAGATGCATTCCACTGAGGCTGTGGCTGGACATGTGAGTGAAATGAATGAGCAGTGGGTTGAGTATGGTATTGAGGTGGATAAGACCACGGAGGAGGTGCAGACCAGGAAGGATGAGTAGGGGGACCCCAAGAAGGCATGTGAGAAGATTGGTTGGGGCTATAATAAGCTTGGGATGTCCCTTGCATCCCCTGCTGGTAAGGTCTTGGTCCATGCGGCCTCCTTTGGTTGAGGAAGTAGAGAGGTTCAGTGGGTGCCTTAGTCCCTTGGTACATGGCTTTGAATACGGGCAAGGTTGGGCATTGGTTTGTGGGGTGGTCCTCCTCACAAACGAAACATACCTCTACCGAGTGCAATGGACACTCGTTCTTAGGGTGCTTCCTCGTACATCTAGGACAGAAGATGGCCAAAGCCCTCTCAGCTTCCTCTTTCTTTTGTTGGATTCAGAAAGTATCAAGTTGCATGGCAATGGTCTGTCTCATCTCACTTTTGAGGTCTTCCATCTGATTAGAAAACTCATGCTTGGAGAAAGTAGTACTATCTGAAAGTGGATTCCCCCTACCTCTTTTCCGGGCTGCCCTAGAGTGGTTTCTAAACACAGTCTTTATGTCCTCATAAGGTAGTTGGTAAATATCTCCACCAGCTAGCATGTGAAGGGTATCTAGAAGGTCTTCAGGGAATCCTCAGAGCAGAACCAGCTTTAGAGATTCAGGGTCAAGTGTGCACCTGGCCCGTTTATAGCTAAGTTGGAACCTTTCCTCATAGTCCTCTAGAGACTCATCATTTCCCATGGTCATCCGAAAGATTTCTCCCTTGGTTTCCTTTGACCTATAGTAATCCCGGTATTTGTTGTTAAAGGCTTGTTGCATCTGAGCCCAAGTAGTGATACTATTTCCAGGTAACCCCATGAACTAGCGTAATGCCACATCCTTGAGGGTAGAGGGAAAGAGTTTCAACTTTTTCTCGTCTTCTGTATAGTCATAGGTTCGACAAAGGACAGCAAACTCAAACAAGAAGGTATCAGGGTCTTCAGTGGTCAATCCATGGAAATGAGGTAAGGCTAAGGGACTTATGTTCTTCATTTTCATGTCCCCGTTAGTCTCTCGGATGGGGAAGGTACCTTCTATTCTCTCATCATTGTCTCTACCATTTCTGTTGTCAGCCATGGTCTCAAAAGGAATGTTTTCGTGCTCTTCTTTTGTTATAGGATCTTCGTATATCTCAGGAGGTTCACCTATAGGTTCTTCTGGATCACTGCCACCGAAGAAGAGAGAAGGGTGACTCAGTGAAGTGGTGGGGGTGTTGGATAGGAATTTTCCCGTATTATCTATGTTCCTACGAGGCATGAAAGGACTTTTGGTTGTTTTTGTTTTTTTCTGCTTGTACCTGCAAAACTGAAACAGATGGGATTGCAACTAGCTAAAATCTATCTTGCAAAAATGAAAATGTGCAATTGAAATGAAAGCAGGAAAAGACTAATCTATTTTGCTAAAATCAAATTGTGAGAAGGAAATACTAGACTACGCTTGCAAAATTTAAATTCTATTTTACGCTTGCAGAATTGAAATTCTATCTTACGCTTGCAGAATTGAAAGGTTAATCTACAAAAGCAGGAAATGTCTAATTTAATTTTGTAGAAATGAAATTCCAGAATGGAAATGAAATAAACTATTTAGCAGAAGGCGAGAGTAGGAAAATAGAAGAAAAGTAGCAATCGCAAATACTCTGACGTTTCCCTGGCAACAACGCCAAAAAGAGGTGGTGAGCTCCAGTATTGCAGCAATAATGCTACAACTCCTGGGACTCCCTTCTTTACTTTTATCAACCCGGTAGTTCGTAACAAACTTGGAAGCGACGGTGCTGTATGCACAAGTACTAGCTCTTGCCGCAGCTGTCACTTGGTCAGCTGGCACAAGTCCGCTAGGGGCTCAAGCCAACTTCTATGAGCTCTGAGAAGAAGCTTTTTAACCGATGGACGAAAGCTAATTTAAAGAAGGCTGATCTACTTGCAGAAAGACATTGAAAAGCTAAAAGAAAACGCAAACCCTAGCAAACCCTAATTCTACCAGCTAACCCTACTGATGCAAGAAAGAGGATGCAAGCTACTGAAAGAAATGCCATTGACTTCTAGGAAGGTAAATACATGTATCTAAGCTACTTCTACAGTAACATCTAAAAAAAACATCTTTTTGTATTTTTGAATAAGTTGCCAGAGTTATTATGCATATGATTTGACTGTTTTTGGTTGTGCAGAGGTGGATGGGCGAGAGGAAATGCTTGGAGGAGGTCAAGAAGGTTCAGAGAGGGCCTAAGGGGTCCCTAACACCCTTCCATAGAGTTTCACTGAGTTTGGCTATCAAGAAACCTCATTCGTGAGCCTCTACAAGAAGTCTGCAGGGGTTCTACAGGATGTTTGCGATTTTCTACAGGATGTCTGTAACTTTCTACAGGATGTTCAGAAATGAGGCTTTTGGTGGATGAATGGAGAGGGAAAGGTGAAGGAGTGAGTGTGGAGGTAGGGTGAGGGCTGGAGATGGTCTAGGACTTGGTGGATGGAGTTGTGGACAGGTGTAGATGGCTGTATTTGGTTCAGGGAAGACTGAAGCAATGTTACACACAAAACTAGGGTTATGGGAGCAAATGGCGAACAAGAGGCAAGGATTCTAAGTAGAGGGTGGAGTGGAAGGTGCTGATGGAGGATAAATAGATGAAGGAGTGGTACAGGTGCTCTGCAAGGCGTTTTTCCAACTGATCCAACGAAGACTTGTAAATTCAAAAACCTAATTCCAATGACCTAATCTACTAGCTGCCAGTAAAGAGAATGAACAGAAGTGTGACCTGCAATGAAACCATGTATTTTAACTCATGCAACGAAGCACACAAAAGTCTGAACTTGTAACCAACTTCTACACATGAAAATCAAACACTAGTGATTGCATGGCAAAGCAAAATCAATGTTTTTGTGGGCAGGAAAGTTATCCTGATCCCAGCTCCAGATCCTACTGAAGGAGAAGTGAAACCAGAGATGTTTGATGGCCCTTTTCTTGAAGCTTTTTCTGTTAACAACCTATCAACTAAATCTGATCATCCAAAAAGTTTTTCTAACCATTAACAGTGACCTCATTAATCAGCAAACTTTAACCTACTTAACAGAAATGTTTCTGCAAATGCATAAAGAACAACTAACAATACATACAAGAGGCCTTAGCACTCAGGTTGGGACCAACCCCAAGAGCTGCAGGCTCCTATAAAGAACTCAGATCTGATGCCAAGTAAAACTGCTTCCCATTATTCAAAAAATAACCATCATATGAAAGTTGTATAATAGTAGCTACAATAAAATAGGTTGAGCAAAATGATAGCACTATAGTTCAAAAACAACAATAGTTCCAAAAGTAAACTACGAAGGCTGAGGCCTTCCTATTTGTACAATGCGAGGGGGCTAGCAGCCCTCCTAAATTCAAGGGACTCGGCTGTCCCAACTGCTAGTGAACAGCCACTCCTCCAAAAACTGCTTGGCTGCCTTTCAAACTCGTTTCGGTGGCCTGTGGAGCTCGGCGTTGAGGGTGGAGATTTCGAGGAAGGCCATTAAATGCAAGAGACAACCTCCCTACGAATCCTCCCCTCAAGCTTGGCTGTTAGCTGACCCATGATTGCTTGGTTTTGCTCCAAAATTTGTCCAAAAATCCTGGAATAACCACGTATTAGCCTCCTAGGTAGAGTGACCACCCTTATTCGTTCAAATAACATAAACATACTAGAAAAACGTGCATAATCTATGAAAAATGGAGGATTGAACAAGGAAAATTAGGCAAAATGATCTCAATAGGTTACCCAATTTGGGGGCTCATCAGTAACATCAACTAGTCTAGGTCATATTAGGGCCTTGGAATAGGCGAGTGGAGAGTTAACTCTCCAAGGCCACACTAAATTTAAAATCTAGAAGTTGATTAAAAGAGTGAAATCTGATGTTGTGAAGTTGACTGGGAAAGATCTTCTCTTCTGGGAGTTAAGCACGAGGGTGAGTGAAGGCAGGAAAGAGAGATATCCCCACTCCGACTTGTTGGATCCTAACTAATGACTGTTTCGCTCGGCTGCTAATATGAATTGGTGACCTTAGCTTCCTTTCCTAGGGACCATATAGGTGACTGTGGGGGGGAATACCTATGGTACCAGAGGCACACGCTGTATCACTCTCATTAGTACTTCTAGAGGGTGCCATTGCAAAGCCTGGGTACTTGCACCAGCGAAGGATTTTGATTGGAGGTCAGTGTAACTGTTTTTGTTACCTTCACTGGTAGGCTTGGGCTGTCATTATCCCAAACTATATTTGGAAGGTCCTTTATTTCGCTTTCTTGTATTTTGGTGTCTAGTCCTAATCACCTGCAGTAGAAATACTTGGAAGTAGCTTGATTGATTGTATCTTTATGGAAATTTCAATGAGTGTTCTTTTCTCCTAGATTTCCATAGATTTATAATTTTTCGAGTCTTTACAAGTTCTCATAATAATTAAAAGTGGTTGGCGACCAGTTTGTCAGTCTAGGAGGCTTCGTGGACTCTCACCTACGAGTGTCGAGACTTATTCTAGAAGGCATAGAAGAAATTATGTTGGTGATTTTCAATCAGTAGCAGCGAATGCATTAGATATTAATCCTTTGCATCAGGATATAGTTTCATAGGGTAGACCTAGTGCAAGTCGTGATTTGGTTGGGAGTACTCCTATCCTTTCTAGGGTCCTCTTCCAGTGGGCTGATGAAGTTGAGGTTGAAGAGATTCCTGAGTCACCTGTAACTCCTTGTTCACCTCTTCCTCCTAATTATCCAGACATTCTATTATACGTTGGGACCCTAACTCACGGGCTAACAAGCCATGGGTTTTATCATCCTTTTCCTTCGATGGCCACTGCCGGGAGCAAAAAATATGGTTATGAGTGCTACTAGTTGTTGGGTAAAATTAATTACTTAATAAATAAATAAATAAAACAACTAATCACCTAGACATTAATTATAAACCCGAAGAGCGTCTTTTTATTTCAAGACAATCAGAAAAATATATGCATAACAATACCAACAACTAACACTGTTTCTATATGATTGTGTTCTATACTATCAAGCTCATTCAACAAGAAACAAAATGTAAGACTTGAATAATAAAACTAAAATTAAAAAGAAGAAAGTAAATGACAGGAAAAACAATTATGCTAATAACACAACTTGAATCATTGCTAAATTAAACCACACATTGTTGAATTGGAAATTTAATCTATTGCACCCAACGCAATTCAAGTGCTAACCTAGAGCAACAAATTAAATGAAATCTAGAAACTGGATGAAATAACAAATATGGAAAATGCAGCAAACAACAAATTAGTTAAAAGAAAGGAAATCTACTTCAAGGAATGACAAATGAAATTCAAATAAAGAAACACATAACTACATTAATTTACTTGTTCAAGGCAGCACCTCGTCCAAGGTAGTGGGCCCAACTGCCCAAGACTCAATTCTGCCTCGAGAAATACTTCAGATCAGATTACAACTAATAGATGTAGAAATCAGTGAATAGCTTCCTTTATTAAAATATATGTTATGAAACCAGCTCACAAAAAGATAGAAAAGATAGATCAATGCCTTAGAATTCAGCCTCTTCCAGGGGGCAACCTCCTTTACATTACACAAATGAATGATTCTTTGATGATTCAAATGACAAAACCTCCTTTCTATATATAGGAGTCTAAGGAGTCACAATATAACCCAGCCAACCTAACAATAATAATGTAAAGGCACAAAAATTGTAGGTTTTAACCCTGTACAGAAATTACCTGCATACGAATTCTAAAACACAGAAAATAAACAATGCGAGATCATAACACATAAAACACATATACACAGAGATTTTCCCCTAGATCCCAAAACCGGCACTACCAGCTTGATTTTTCATTATGTTCCTTTCAATGTTATAATACATATTTATACATGCCGAAGCATCCAATACCATGGATCAAAAACCATCACGTCCAAAAAACATGTGCAAAAATCATGCACAAAACCATAGGTGGGTCCGCCCAACCTAACATAGGGTCCAAAACCAAAATTTTCCAGGGCGCTGCCCCGGACCCCATAAAGTGGGGTTACGGGTCCCCTCAAATCCCTTGTGACCTCCCCCCCTCTAACCCCCGGTTAACTACATGGGTTAGTCGTGGAAAGAATATAACACAACCCAACATTCTCTCACTTGTTGCTTTCTTTCCATAGGGGGCCACAAGAGAGCTTAGTCATTTATCCAGCCCTGCAATGCCCATTGTTTCTCTACACCAAGAGAACTTCTCAGAGCTCACAGATTTTGTCAATGCATCTACAGTATTCTTCAAAGTGTCCACCTTTACCAGCAACACCTTTTTGTCTTCTATCATATCCCTCACAAAGTGATACTGAACATCAATGTGCTTTGTCTTTGAATGATATGCGGGGTTCTTTTCCAAGAAAATTGCACTTTAGCTGTCACAGTCTATCCTTATATCTTCCTATACTAACCCCATACTTGAACACAATCTCTGCAACCAAACTTCTTCCTTGCTTTCATGAGTGGCTTCCATGTATTCTGCCTCTGTAGTTGATAGTGCCACTACAGATTGTTTCTTACTCATCCAACTAACTGCACCTCCGAATAGGTTAAACACATACCCACTTGTAGATCTTCTATGATACAGATCTCCAGCCCAGTCTGCATCAACAGAGCCATGAATATCCAACACTCTGTCCAATCCTGGTCTCCCTTGGTAGCACAAACCATAATCACTAGTGCCACGCAAATACTTGAAAACCTGCTTTACTACTATCCAATGCTCCCTCCTTAGTTTTGACATAAACCTACTCAATACTCCCACTGCATGTGCAATGTCTGGTCTAGTACAGACCATTGCATACATCAGGCTACCGACTGCACTTGCATATGGAACACGAGACATGTCCTCTTCCTCTTCTTGTGTGTTGGGACACTGTTCAGCAGATAACCTCACACCCACAGGAATAGGAACCTTCACCGGTTTACTATCCTGCATATTAAACCTCTGCAATATTGTCTCAACATACTTGCTTTGGTTTAACCAAAGCTTCCTCTTTGTCCGATCTCTTTTAATTTCCATGACCAAAATATAATTTGCAGCACCAAGATCTTTCATGTCGAATTTGGAGGACAAATGGGTCTTCAAATCCTGGATAATTTCTTTGTCATTTCCAACCAGCAACATATCATCTACATACAAGACCAGATAAATAACACGGTCACCAACTAATTTAAAATACACACAGTGATCTGCTTTGCTTCTGATGAAGCCAAGTCCCCATATAAATGTATCAAATTTCTGAGATCACATCCTTGGTGACTATTTTAACCCATACAAGACTTCTTTAACTTGCATACCAGTTCTTTCTTACCCTTCACCGCAAAGCCTTCAGGTTGCTTCATGTAGATCTCCTCTTCTAGATCCCCGTGAAGAAATGTTGTCTTCACATCCATCTGTTCTACCTCAAAATCAAAAGCAGCAGCAACATATAAAAATAATCTAATAGAAGTTACCTTGGCAACAGGAGAAAAAATATCACCAAAATCAATTCCCAGCACCTGGGAATAACCTTTTGCTACCAACCGAGCTTTGTATTTCTCCACTTTTCCTTCTACATTTGTCTTCTTTTTGAACACCGATTTGATGCCAATGGGTTTCCTTCCATCCGGCAACTCCACCAGATCCCAAGCCTCATTTTTGTGCAAAGATGCCATTTCATCAACCATGGCCTCTTTCCAGAGTTTTCCATCCTCTTAATCCACTACTTCCCTCACAGTTCTGGGATCATCATCAGTAACAAACAAAGAAAAATTACAAAAAGCAGATGGACTATACCTTTCTTGTTGCCTTCTTTCTCAAACTGATCTTCTCATAGCCGGTGTTTGTGGCTCTTCATCTTTTGATTCCTCCTCTGTTGTAGAGTCTGATTCTTCCTCCTTTAGCTCAAAATCTATCTTCTCAAGTTCTTTTGGTTCGATTTCATGTTTAATAACATATTTTACCTCTCTGACACCACATCTCAGTTGTACACAATCTTCCTTGTTATTGGGTTCCAAAGCTTATAACCCTTTAAACCATCCTTATACCCAATAAAGATGCACTTTTTAGACTTACTACCCATACCTCTTGTGGAGTCTTATCCTCCAATGATGATGAAGGTGACCTGTTAACCAGGTAACATGCAGTATCCACTGCCTCTACCCAAAATTCTTGTCCTAACCCAGCACCACTGAGCATGCTTATTGCCCTTTCCATCAACGTCTTGTTAATTCTTTCTACAACCCCATTTTGCTGAGGTGTATATGGAGTAGTCTTCTGCCGTGCTATACCACACTTCTTACAGAATTTTTCAAATTCCTTGTTGCAAAATTCTCCACCATTATCTGTCCTCAGCACCTTTATCTTCTTCTGTGTCTGATTTTCCACGAGAGCCTTAAATTCTTTAAACTTGTCAAAGACTTCATGTTTCTTCTTAAGGAAATATATCCATGTATTCCTTGAGAAGTCATCTATAAATGATACATAGTACATAGACTTACCTACTGATGGAACCTTCACAGGTCCAAACACATCACTGTGCACAAGCTCTAATCTCTGTTTCGCCCTCTTACTACCAGAGGGGAAACTCACTCAATTTTGCTTCCCATATACACAATTTTCACAGAAATCAAAATCCAGAGAACTATTACTCATACCTTCTACCATACCTTTACCATGAAGTATTCAAAGGCCCTTCTCTTCAATATGTCCAAGCCTTTGATGCCACAACATGGTCTTCTCTCCAGAGACCACTAGATTTTCTGCTCCACTTTCAGGAACCACAGAACTGTTGCACCCATCAATAACAATGCTACCTTGTAGCTTGTACAGAGTTCCAATTCGAACTTCCCGCATCAATACCAGTGTTGTCCAAACCATTTTGCAGGTATCCTTCTCGAACACTATTTTTACACTTGCATCATCCAACTTGCTTACAGAAATCAGATTTCTGGCCAATGCAGGAATATGCAGAACACCCGGAAGTGTTCTAACCCTTCCACCTTGCAACTTCAACTTTACTTTTCCGCAACCAATGATTCTAGTATTCCTATCATCCCCTAAGAAGACATCACCACCATCGTATTTCTCATACTCACAGAACCAATCTCTATGGGGAGTGAAGTGAAAGGATGCACCTGAGTCAATCAGCCATGCCTCATGATCTACATGTGTACTTGAAGAAGCCAAGTATACATCCCCACCTTCATCTGAGGTGGTTTTTACCTTTGCAGAAGGAGCATCATCAAATCCCTTTCCTTTATCAAGAGCTTTAGATTTACAGTCCCTTTTGTAGTGCCCTTCCTTTCCGCATTTCTAGCACACCAACTTTACAGGTTTTCCTGGAGATTTAGATCTCCCTCTAGATTTAGATCTCCCAATCGATGACTTATTTTGTTTTTTTGGGACCGTCCTCATATAGACAAGGCATCACCATCCTGGCTCTCCATATTTTTCTGTCTCATCTCCTCCGTCAGCAAGGATGAGACTATTTCATCAAACTGCAAGGCAGTTGCATTGCTACCTATTGCAATAACCAGACTATCCCACGAATCTGGTAGAGAATGCAACAAATTGATGCACTTATCTTCATCTGAAATTTTAATATCAACAGATGCTAACTGACTTGTACCACAGTATTAAATGCGTTCAGATGCTCTGTCACCGAGTCTCCATCTTTCATCCTCAGGTTATACAACTTTTTCCGCAGGAACAGTTTATTCACCAGAGACTTAGATTGGTACAAAGTCCCTAACTTGTCCCACAAAGCCTTCGCCATAGCTTCCCCTGATACATTCAGCAATAATGAATCTGAGACACACAATTTTGTGCTCTTTGCCTTCCGACCCAACTTCTTCCATTCTTCATCGGACACTCCCATTGGTTTAGTACCCGGATCTACTGCGATCCACTGATCCTTATCCACCAACAGATCCTCCATCTTTAGTTTCCACAACTCAAAACTCTGACCATTAAATTTCTCGATCTCTATCTTTCCATTGCTCGCCATCTTCTTTCATCACTATAATCGATCTCACAGATCTCCCACTGAACAGGGTCTACCACAGGCTCGAGAGAAACCCCTCAGCAACAAAGGCATCCCCTTGAAGCCAAAACTGCTCTAATACCAAATGTAGGTTTTAACCCTGTACAGAAATTACCTGCATACGAATTCTAAAACACAGAAAGTAAACAATGCGAGATCATAACACATAAAACACATATACACAGAGATTTTCCCTTGGATCCCAAAACCGGGACTACTAGCTTGATTTTTCATTATGTTCCTTTCAGTTTTATAATACATATTTATACATGTCGAAGCATCCAATACCATGGACCGAAAACCATCGCGTCCAAAAAACATGTGCGAAAATCATGCACAAAACCATACGTGGGTCTGCCCAACCTAACATAGGGTCCAAAACCAAAATTTTCCGGGGCACTCTCCCGGACTCCATAAAGTGGGGTTACGGGTGCCCCTAAAACCCCTTGTGACCTCCCCCCTCTAACCCCCGGTTAACTACGTGGACTAGTCATGGAAAGAATATAACACAACCCAACAAAAATAACAATAGAGGGATTCTATGGGGCACAGTAATAACGATATGGGGACAACAGGGGCATAAAAATATTAATAAGGGATACAAATACAATAGTAATGGGGTAATTACTAGTATTATAGGGACCTAACATGCCCCTCTCCTTCAAAAAAGTGTTGTCCTCAACGCTTGAGTAGTTTTGGATGCTTCTGTATAAAATTCTCATCCTCCCATGTGGAATCTTCAACGGATAAGTTCTTCCACTTGATGAGATACTCCGAAATTGATTGATTTCGTAGCTGTCGAGTTCTTGTTTCTGTGACTGCTTCTGGTTCCAATATAATTTTTCCTTCCTCGTCTAGTTCTGGCAATATTGTTTGAACTGGGAGCTTGTCACCTATAACCTTCTTTAAACATGAAACATGGAAAACTGGGTGCACTCAAGAAGCTGCAGGAAGCTCCAATTTGTATGCCATCGTACCAATCTTTTGCAACACCTTGTACGGACCATATTACTTTGGTGATAATTTATTATCCTTCTTAGCTTGCTTGAGGGACATTTGTTTATATGGTTGTAGCTGTAGGAATACCCAATCACCTACATCAAAACTTGTTTCGCTGCGATGTTGATCTGTCTGTTGTTTCATTCTATTATGCGCCAACACGAGGTTATCCTTTAAGAGTTGGAGGACTTGTTGTTGATGCTCGATGTGATGTTCCACTGCTTGAACCTTAGAATTTTCTCTTAAATATGATGTGATGGATGGTGGTCGATATCCATAAAGTGCCATAAATGGGTTCATTTTTGTTGTTGTATGGAAGGAAGTGTTATACCACCATTCAACCAGAGGCAACCATTTGACCCATTATGTCTGTTTATCAGATACAAAGCAACGAAGATATCCTTCCAAACATTTGTTTACTATCTCAGTTTGCCCATCAGATTGAGGATGATAAGATGAGCTATGAGCTAACTGAGTACCGAGACAAGAAAATAATTTTGTCCAAAAATTTCTAGTGAAAATGGGATCTTTGTCACTTACAATAATCTTTGGGTTTCCATGTAGCTTTTGAATTGTTTCCATAAATGCAGTAGAAACTGTACTGGCTTTAAATGGATGTGATAACACACAAAAGTGTGCATACTTGGTAAGTCTGTCAACTACCACCATGATGACACTCTTTCCCTCAGACTTGGGTAAACCTATGATAAAATCCATTGAAACCTCCTCCCAACGTTGGCTTGGAATGGATAAAGGTTGTAATAGACCTAGGGTCTTAATTGTTTCAACTTTATTTTGTTGGCAAACCAAACATTCCACCACAAACTTTTGAATATCCGATTTAAGGCCATCCCAAAAAAATTCCTTTTTAACCTGTGGTAAGCTTTTAAAAATCCTGAGTGCCCTCCTAAGGGAGAGGTGTGTAATTCCATAAGAATCTTTTGTTTGAGTTCGGAATTCTTACAGAGGTATAAGCGATCTTTGTACCATAACAAATCATTTTGCCAGCTAAATGTATCAGATGTACTGGAATCTTGTTGTAACTTTAGAATAAGTGCCCACACTTCTTCATCATTCTTCCATTCCTCCTTTGCTTCGTTTATCCAATCTGGTTGGATAAAAGAAATGGCACACAACAATGCTTCCACATCCTCATCCTTTCTTGAGAGTGCATCTGCCACCACATTTTGCTTTCCTTTTTTGTAGATGATTTCAAAGTCATAACCCAACATCTTTATGACCCACTTTTGTTGCTCTTTAGAGGATAATCTTTGTTCTAAAAAGTATTTAAGGCTATCATGATCTATTTTTACCTTGAAGTGTCTTCCCATTAGGTAGGGTCGCCATTTCTTAAGTACATGTAGTATTGGCAACATTTCCTCCTCATAAATAGCTTTGTGTAAAAACTTTCCCTTGATTGGATGCCTTTCAAAATCGATGGGTCTTTCATCTTGCATTAAAACAGCACCAGTTCCATTTCTTAAAGCATCACATTCCATAATAAAGGTTTTTGTGAAGTCTAGTGTAGCTAAGCCCGGTGCTTGGCACATTGCCTCTTTAAGATGTTTGAAGGCCTTTGTTGCTTCTAGAGTCCATGAAAATGCATCTTTCTTCAATAATGTTGTTAGAGGTGCTGCTATTCTCCCATAATTCTTAACAAACTTGCGATAATGCCCTGTCAACCTGAGAAATCCTCGCAGATGCTTTATGGATGTGGGGATTTTCCATTCCTTAATGTCTTTAATTTTGCTAGGGTCTACCTTAACTCCTTCATGAGATACAATATGACCTAGATATTCCACCTCTTGTACTCCAAAGAAACATTTCGATCCTTTTTCATATAATTGTTTCTCCTCCAATAGTTGTAGCACCCTGTCAACATGTTCAACATGATCCTTCCAAGACTTGCTGTAGAATAGTATATCATCAAAAAATACTAACACAAATTTTCTAAGGAAGGGTTTGAAAATGGAATTCATCAAACCTTGAAATGTAGAAGGTGCATTGGTAAGGCCAAAAGGCATGACCAAAAATTCATAATGACCCTCATGAGTTCTAAATGTTGTTTTTGGAATGTCTTCAGTCTTCATTCTGATTTGATGATATCCCGAATGAAGATCCAACTTGGTGAAGTAAATTGATCCATGCAATTCATCTAGTAATTCATCAATGACAGGAATGGGAAACTTATCTTTAATAGTGAGCTTTTGAGCTCCCTATAATCTGGACACATGATCCATCCTTCTTGTGCACCAATACTACTGGAGCAGAGAAAGAACTTTGACTAGGTTGAATTATACCAGCCTCTAGAATTTCTGCAACCATACGTTCAATTTCACTCTTTTGGGCATAGGGATATTTGTACGGCCTGATGTTTGGAGGAACACTTCCTGGAATCAAATGAATAGCATGATCATGATCACGAATAGGTGGGAGACCTTTGGGAGTCTCAAATACCTTGGAATGATTGTCCAAGACTTTTTGGAGATCTGGAGAAATAGATGATTTCGATGTGGAAACATCTAGTGAACATAATTATGCAATTACACCTCTTTCTTCCTTTTTTAGAAGCTTTGTCATACCGTTAGAGCTGATTATCTTTCCCAGTTTCCCTGCAATACCCCTTAATTCAACTTCCTTTCCTTTCGTAGAAAATTTCATGAAAAGTTCTTGAAAATTAAAAGCTATTGTACCCAAGGATTGTAGCCATTGGACTCCTAGTACAACATCAGCACCTCCCATTGGAATGGAAAGCATTAGGCTAGTCAATACATATTCTCCCATGGATAGCTTGATTTATGGCACTTTCCAGAGCAATTTATCGTTCCTCCATTTGCAACCATAATTTGACACTTTGGTGTTGGATATAGGAAGCAATTCAATTCTTTTTCTATCTTACAATGAATAAAATTGTGGGTACTTCCTAAATCAATCAACGCTATTACCTTTTTCTTCTTGATTTGTCCTTCTATCTTGATGGTTTGAGGAGTGGTTATTCCAGCCAATGAATTACAAGATATGGTCGGATTCATTTCTTCTTTATCTAGGCTTTGTTCCTGGAGTATATCCTCTTCTTTTGACCTTTCTTGCTCCTTTTCTTCTTCCTCTTCACAATCTATGTAGAATAATTTCTTCTCAGCACACTTATGACCTTTAGTGTATTTGCTATCACAACTGTAACAAAGCCCTTTTTCTCTTTTTTATTCCAATTGTTGTGGTGTCAACCTTATAGGTTGTGGAAGACTAGGGGTAACAACACTTCCATCTTTATAGTTGTGAGTGTTATGCTTCCTGGTTGCCATAATTTTGCTTTCCATTTTTCTTGCTAGCCTGAATGCCTTTTCTAATGAATCAGGTTCCCAAAGGCGAACATCATGTTGGATATTATCCTTTAAATTCCCTATGAACACATCAATCCTATGCTTCTCTGAAATATTTTTTACCCTTATGTTCAATTTTTGGAACTCCTCAATGTGCTCCATTATTGAACCCTTTTGTTTGAGACTTATCAATTGGCTAAAAAAAAGTGTTGCTTTTTGTATCCTCATAATGTGTTGTCAATTCTTCCGTAAAAATTGTCCAAGTGATAATTTGTTTACAAGAGAAAAGCCATTGATACCATATAAACTGATTTGGTTCCAAATATAAAGTTGCAATACATACCTTTTGTGTGTTTTGCACATTATTGAGATCGAAAAATTGCTACATCTGTAATATCCATGTTGCAGGATCCTTGCCATCAAACTTCCTCATATCGATTTTTGGAATATGGTGGGTCTTCGATCCAACATTAGAGTCTATTAAAATAATGATTAACATTTCTTTTGTTCGCATCATGAGTTTCCTTTACTACCCTTTCACCATTAGTAAGTATTTCTTGTAGAAAATTTGTCAAATCTGTCTTCAAATCTACCATGCTTGTCTTCAAATATATCTTCAAATTGTCCACCTTAGCTTCCACGCCATTCATCTTAGCTTCCATACCCTTTATCTTAGATTCCACGCCATTTATCTTAGCTTCTATTAGCTTTTGTGAGAGTGACATTTGTTGCACTTGGTCTTCTATTTTTGATATATCATGTAGCATTTCTTCCTCTTCTTCATGAGTCATGCTAGAGCTTTTAGGTTTCTTACTAGGTGTTTGCATTTTCTTTCCTCGGGGTATCAGTTACCAATAATAATGCTCTACTATGCCCTTTGAATTCCTTCAAAATAATTTTTCAAACCAAGCTTAAGAAAAAAATTTAAAATATCTACACACCTTTTTTCACTTTATAGAAGCTCGATATTGCCTCTAATGTATCTCTATAATTTCGGATCATCCAGTTCTAAAATTGTGACCTGCAGTACCCTTTTGTGTCCTCTTTCCAATGCCACCAGTCTGATCCAAATTGGATTCTCCAAGGAAGAGTTATGCCAAATCTCCCACAGTGACCTGATTATAGACTAGTTTAGTAGAGCGAACTTGTATGACGTGCCACATGTCCCTGTTTCAACCTTTGGCTCTGAAAAATATATACATGAAACTATAGTCTGTCCTCTTTCTATACCTTCTTACGAAATTTCAATCCGATGCTCAGAGAGAAAGTTATGACGATTTTCCCCAGGTCACCTGCTTGGAATGTAATTCAGGAGTCTACAAAAAGACCAACTTCCTTAGATCATATCTCTGCAAATATAGCGCAAAAAACTCTGAAATTCGGACCCGAGGTTCAGTGCGATTTCTTCTCAAATGGATTTATTTTTTCTCTTCTGAAACATCACAGAAGAAAAGTTATAGCGAAAATTCCATGATGACCTATTTGGAGCAACGAAACTTTAAAATCCAAAGCTCTGATACCAAATGTTATGAAACCAGCTCACAAAAAGATAGAAAAGATAGATCAACGCCTTAGAATTCAGCATCTTTAAGGGGGCAACCTCCTTTACATTACACAAATGAATGATTCTTTGATGATTCAAATGACAAAACCTCCTTTCTATATATAGGAGTCTAAGGAGTCACAATATAACCCAGCCGACCTAACAATAATAATGTAAAGGCACAAAAATAACAATAGAGGGATTCTATGGGGCACAGTAATAACAATATGGGGACAATAGGGGCACAACAATATTAATAAGGGATACAACTACAATAGTAATGGGGTAATTACTAGTATTATAGGGACCTAACAATATATGAGAGAAATAATTAAAGCATAATGTTCTTAGATTTCCTCAAATTCAACAATTGTTCATCTCCCATCTATCATCTCTTATCTCTTCTTCTACATCCTATCTAATAATTTTCCATCTCCTATCTCCTAATTATCCCTTCATTGTCCCTCCAATTATCCCCTCATTATCCCCTTCTATTTGATCTCTGTTTTCATTTAACTACACAGAGAGCAAAGGGAAGTTACAACAAAGCTGATTACAAAATGATTTCCATTACAAATCTGGATTGTACAAAACAAATTGATCAACAAGATTATATCTAAAAGATCTTTCCATCAACATTCAATGGGAACAAGTCAAATTTGGTGTTGCCAGGGAAAATTTTAAGAACCCCCCCTAAATTTATAAATATAATAAATGGGCGAATCTCCATGGTATATAGGAAAAATGGAAGGCGATTTTATCAATAATATAATATGTATATATAATTTTTTGGCGAATCTCTCACCAGGCATGGCGAATATTTTACTCAGTTATAAAATCTTGTAAGATCTTGGCGAGTCTTTCACTAAATAATAAAACTTTGTAAATTCCTAGTGAATCTTAGCATAGGCTACATGCTGGTTTAATTCCCCCATTTAAATAGGCTACATTCCAGGTGAATACTATGGGTCAATACCATGTGCCATTTTTGTTTTTATTAATTCTAATATTAGGGTTAATAATGGTTTTTTGCATGGTATTAATAACAATCTAGTCCATGGTATTTGTCCCATAGTATTTTGGCCATAGGTTTCACCTAAATATAACCCATTTTTTGAGTGTTCGTAAATATAAGGTGACTTATGGAGTAAATATAAAAAAAAAAATGTTTTATTTGTTTACCATACCTCTCGTTTATTTATATTTTTATTAATTTACCATACCTTTTTTACAAATATGGTATTTGGCCCATAGGATTCACTTAAATAAAACCTCTTTCTTGAGCCTTCATAAATAGAACGAGGGTTATGTACTAAATATCAAAAGAGGTTTTATTTATTTACGATACGTCTAGTTTATTTATATTTTTATTTATTTACCATACATTTTGAATAAGTATAAAAAGACGTTTTATTTATTTACCATACCTCCACTTTACTTATATTTTTATTTTTTTACACCCTTACATGTATATAAGGTGACTTATGGAGTAAATATAAATTTTTTTTTATTTATTTACCATACATCCACTTTACTTATATTTTTATTTGTTTACACCCTTACATGTATATAAGGTGACTTATGGAGTAAATATAAAAAATGTTTTATTTATTTACCATACCTCTCATTTATTTATATTTTTATTAATTTACCATACCTCTTTTATACATATGTATTTGGCCCATAGGATTCACTTAAATAAAACCTATTCTTGAAAATGGGCGAATGGATTCACTTAAATAAAACCTATTCTTGAAAATGGGCGAATGAAAGGTTGTAAGTCCTAATTTCAAGGGCTAAATTTACCTTTTTTACCCTCTCCCTTAAAATAAGGTGGGCTATTTGAGGTGATTTGTAAAAATGTACTATGATACAAAATATTCGCCCACTAAAAATTTAAAACCCCTTAATTTCGCCAAAGGGCGAACATTCGCCCCTAAAATTATCCTTGGGTGTTGCAATCAGAAGAATTAGGAAAATGGTTGCAACATCAAATGTAAGAAAATCGTCTTTGAAGAACCTTCTGTTTCTCATAATAACCTTTCGTTTATGAATTGGAGATCAAATTTGCAATTTGGAAAAGATCTTGGAGGTTAAAATCATGAATGATGTTACAACAAATTCTATAATAAACCATCATTGGTAAAATCATGCATAATAACAATCAATTTATTAAAAATAAAGGAGAACAAATATTATTTATCCATAAGAGCATAAATTATATGATAAATTATGATAAATGACGTGATAAACAAGGGTCGAAATGGATGAAATATGCGTTAAAAAATGATAATAATAATGACAAATTAATGGCCCAACATACCCTCAAAATGAATATGTGGCATGTCCTCATGCAACCCCAAGCCTCTGTATTAACCAAGCTATAAGAAAAATGTTCATCCCAACTCATGAAATTGATGGAACAAATGAATTATTCCTCAAATAATGAATATTCAATTTTAGCAACGTTTATGAAGGCGTAACAATTTTCACATTTACTTTCAACTATATGTATATGAAGTTGCAACAAAATATGATATAAGTAACGGAAAACTTCATTAACCATTTTATCAAAAACTACAAACTATATTTTGCTTAAATTGTGCAAACAAATATCTACTATATTAACGCTTCTCTGATCCAAAAATCAGATTGTTTTGATGCATGGATCATGAGATATAAGAAAAATGGTTGTAGGTGACAGTGCATGATTTCTGAAATTTTACAAACTAATTTAACTTGAAATTTTCTGCGTTTGTGTATTTTAATGATACCTCTTTGCTGTCTAGAAATCACAAGAATTCAGTTTATAGTTTTAAAGATACACAAAAATCAATTTCTGCACTGTATAAAAATGAAATTGTATGCCTTAAATAAGAAAGAAAGTAGAAAACATCCATCATGTGTAGCAATTCCTCCCCCAAACTGGAGAATTAGCATGCCCTCATGCAATACTAGAAAACAAATTGAGGTGGGTGCTACAATCATTGTTGAAATCTATGCTTTGTATAAATGCAATAATAATATTTTGTCAAATCAACAAGTTATGGCAGAGTTCAATAATTATATCTTGTCATATCATCATAGTGAATGACCTTCCCCCTCTAATGAGAAAAGGGCGTCCATGACCATCAAGCATAATAAAAAGCAAAATGACATTGGGGATTCATAAATGCAGTTGGACAATCAATCAAAGTGGCGTAAAATACGCAAAAGCAATCAGAGCAGTATAAGCAGCGAAAATGGGAAATGACTGTAAAAGGAATAAAATAGAGGATTGATCATTATGCGAAGAGATATTTCCTGAGGTGGAAAAATGTGATGAAAGGATGACCGACAATAGATGATAATGACTGCTAGTATCAATTGATCGAACAGTATTGATATAATGCATATAAAAATATATTGTACCATGCATATTGATTAATAGAGTTATAAATGTTGTTCAAATGGTAACTTCTCCTTTAGAAATGAATCCATAGGAGGTAATAGGATAAATAGTATTTGGCAATGTAACATAGTACTTCAATACCACAAGCAGAGCCACTGCTGCTAGCAGGCATTCATAGCCTCGACAAGGTTGTTTTTTAACTCAAAAATGAGCCAGAATCCTCCATTTAATAATTAGATGGTTTTCCTTTTTTATTGCTATAAAGAAACCACTATGTTAGCATGGTAACCAGATAATCATAGTGCCATTCACTAGGATATAACAAAGTGATCAGGCCTACTCGTGATGAGACCTCCTGTCCTTATGACAGTTTTGACTATCTAGAAGGCCATTACCCTGGTGTGGTGGCCATAATGGAATGTCACTTGTTACATCCTTATGATCATGGTAGGCTGGATTGTAATGAGGCCCCTTATCCTCTTTAAGACAATGTTTGTTTCATTTTCATATTTTCATAGTTTTATGTTTTTATTGTAAAAATAGGGAGGCTCATTTACTCCTTAAGAGTCAGGGATGACGTAAGAAGTAAAAAAATGTCAATGAAAGTTATACTTTTACCCCCATATCATCATATCAAAGGGATTTATCAATTGAAAGTGTGAAAGATAAACCAACATGGTATTAAGATAATAAATCATTTTATGATATGTCAAAAGAGAAGATATTCAGTCAGTCATTTTATAGATGAACCGGGTCAATTTCGGAATAAAGATAACCATCAAAGGTTTTACAAGTCATAATGGTATTAATATTATTGTTTTTCCTTTATCTCGGGTACAAATTCTAAATCCAAATAGATGGTTTTTATTCGAAACATAAAAGAGAAAGAAAAAATGGCAAAAAGAATGATTGACGATGAAACAAAAAAGAGAAATCACAATTATTCATTCTACCGATTTAAACAACAAACACACAAAAATAAAAATCGGGGTTGTTCAATTGATTGAATAGCAATCATTCAATCGATTGAACAACATACACTCAAAAAGTGTTGTTCAATTGATTGAACAACCATTCAATCGATTGAACAAAAAACACGCAAAAAGTGTTGTTCAATTGATTGAACAATCATCGTTCATTCGATTGAACAAAAAACACACAAAAAGTGTTTTTCAATTTATTGAACAACCTTTAAAACTATTGAACAACAAACACGCAAAAAGTGTTGTTCAATTGAATGAATAGCAATTGTTCAATCGATTGAACAACAAACACGCAAAAAGTGTTGTTCAATTGATTGAACAACAATCGTTCAATCGATTGAAAAACAAATTTATCGTAGAAAAGCAAAATTGTTGTTCAATTGATTGAACAAGAATCATTCAATCAATTTAACATCAAAATCATAGAAACACAAAAGTGTTTTTCAATTGATTCAACAATAATCATTCAATCTATTGAACAACAAAATCGAAAAAAATGCAAAAGTGTTTTTCAATTGATTGAACAGCAAACGTTCAATCGATTGAACAGGAAAATTGAAAAAACACAAAAGTGTTGTCCAATTGATTGAACAATGATCATTCAATCGATTGAACAACAAAATCTTAAAAACACGAAAGTGTTGTTCAATTGATTGAACAACAATCGTTCAATTGATTGAACAACAAAATCATAGAAACAAAAAAGTATTGTTCAATTGATTGAACAACAATCATTCAATTGATTGAATTAAAAAAATGAAAAAAAAACACAAAAGTGTTGTTCAATTGATTGAACAACAATCGTTCAATCGATTGAACAACAAAATCATAAAAACGTGAAAGTGTTGTTCAATTGATTGAACAGCAAAAAAAACACAGAAACAAATAAGTGTTGTTCAATTGATTGAACAACAATCGTTCAATCGATTGAACAACAGTCATTCAATCGATTGAACAACAAAACACATAAGGTGTTATTCAATTGATTAAACAACAATTGTTCAATCGATTGAACAACAACAAACACAAAAAAATAAGTGTTGTTCAATTGATTGATCAATAATCGTTCAATCAATTGAATATAAATATGCACACAAAAATATGTGTTGTTCAATTAATTGAACAACAATCGTTCAATCGATTGAAAAAAAATAAAAATAAAAATCAGTGTTGTTCAATGGATTGAACAACAATCGTTCAATCGATTGAACAACAAAATACAAAAAAGAAAAGAAAATAAATTGGAGTTGTTCAATTGATTGAACAACAATTATTAAACACACCCAAAAACAAATTAGAGTTGTTCGTTCTACCGAACAACAACTGTTCAATTGACTGGACAACAAATGTTCATTCGCCAACGGAACGGAAACTACAACTTTGAAGGAAGCAACACTTGAAACACAAAAACATAAGAGAAATCAGAAAAGAAACAACACTTTATTTAAAAATAGTAAATAAATTAATTAATTAAATTACAACATCTATGATGTTATTTCCTAAGGGAATATCAATCTGTCAATGGAAAAAAATGATCTCTTGGAAAAATGTTTTGACAGCGATGACATGAATCTTCAAATTGAAATCAATTCTCCATTTATTCTGTTATGAATCCGTTATGTAATGAATTAGATGAAATGCCCTTGTTTCATTAACATTTCTTTCAAGAATCACTCGTTCATAAATTGACTTATTTTATTATCCTGGAACTTGCAAAAAACGAGTGTCTACTTGGAATAAAACATGAAATCATGGAAGAAGAGAGGTGATCGGGCCCTCATAATCCAAGACATATGAAAAACATAATAATTAGTTACTCCATAAAACAAATCCATAGAAAGATAAACAAAGAAAAATTTATTTGTCACCTGCGGGAGAGCAGTGGTCGACCATACTAACCAGCAATGTTTTAATCATAACTCCTTTGATTTTCGTCTGATTTGAGTGATTCCAAAGCCAAATGAGAGCTACTTAAAATTTATATCACAAATAGAAACAGGTTTTGAAAATTTCATGAGATGATCTATCACATTTACTTAGAATGGACTGCATAACAAAGTCATTTTCGATTTCCCATCTCAGACCAACAGTGGATATTTTAAGTATTAATTTTTCATTTGATGACAGATTCAAATAATTAAAATTGGAGATTAAATTATATTCATGTATATATCTCCAATAGAAACATTTTTTGAATACTACAAGAATTAATGGGTCAAATACGCAAGTGAACAGCTGGAAAAACAGAGTTTTAAAAGTGCAGATTTACGATAGACAATCAGTATTTTAGTCATAACTCTCTCATATGATATCAAAATTCAGTGATTCAAATTGCCTTGTAAACTATATTAATAGTGGAATATACCATAGAGAAATTTTTTAAAAATATAGTCATTTAGGCCTCCAAAAACTAACTGTTCCAACTCTGTTCGTGAGCTGCCTATTAAACACCCTGTCAATGTTTTGGTTATAACTTCTTTGTTTCAAATCCAAATGGAGTGATTTAAATTGGATGGGAAAGTAGAAATCAAGGGATACTTAGTATAGAAACAGATTTAAAAATATTCCCTTTTGGTCCCTCAAAACATGACTGTCCCCACTGTGTTGTGAGAACTTTCATCAAGCCTGCAAGCCAAAAAATACGACTTTCAAGCAATTTTTCCAAATTGGTGATAAAAATGAATATGAGTGTTTGTAGAAATGTTATTTTCAATACAATACATCTAAATACACAAATAAATTAAAATATTTATCATCGATGTTGATTTCCATAGCGTGTTTCAAGAAAAACAACTATTTTTACATAAGAATAAAAAATGTATTTTTTATGTCCTTATTTATTTTATTTTTTACACTAACCTACTCTGCTTTGAAAGATAAATATGTTTACATATAAGAGTACTTCCAATGGAACCATTTTTGAAATAAGGCCTCAAGTATGTACGTACCCAAATTTGAAAAGTGCATGCTAATAAATACTATGGTATGAGAAGCCAACTTCCCTTAAAAATATGGTGTCAAAATTGTTGAAGTATGGAATGATGCTGCAAAAAAATGATGGAGTTAAACCAATATTCAGTATGTCCTTTACTTTCTTGATTTCCCATAATCGTCATATCATGAAATTCTTGATTTTTTAAAACAACTTGCTGATGCAAACTAGAAGAAACCTCATTTTCTTCCATAACTTCTACAATTTCTGGATTTGAAACATTCATAATCTCAATATAAATTTTCTGCAATGGTGCATATGAGATAGAATGGGTGGGAAGGGTAAGTAAATTTTGCAGTTCAACACTGTAAGCATGTTGTACTAGTTTATTATGATGAGGGTGTGGAATGAGCTGAGCAGGAAATTATGTAGTGCATGGAGCATTTTGATGATGTAGTTGATTGGATTGTGTCGATGGATTTGATAGGCAAGGAAGATGTTGTTGAAAAGCTGGAAAAGAATATGGATGATGTGTTTGTGCTACAAGATGTGGGAGAGTATGTTGAGATTGACATGACTGCCCTAATACATGAGTATTCCATAATGGATTATGTAAGTAATAAAATGGAGAGGAAGTGTTTTGAACCATACATGTAGGCCATGATTTCCATGGTTTTGACCTTGTTGCAGCTTCCCCATCTCTTTGATATGCTACTTCCATCCTAGATAAGGAAGAGTGACTATCTATGGGATGCTCCTTTCGATAATGAGGGAAAAACACTTCTTTCACTTTCTTGTTTTTTTTGAACCTACAAAACATCCAATTGTGAATTTAGAGAGCTAATAAAACCAATTTTAAAATGTTCAAATAAATCATTGATTTCAACTCCTATATCTCTTGTTCTTGTAGTAGATTTGGAAAATAAAGAAGAAACTTCTCTAGAATTATTACGGCCTTGGAGATTCCTCTTGAATACCTTATGCATAATTCACAAACATCATCATATGATAACTAAAAAACATCACCTTTTCCCATTAGATTTAAGAGTTCTAAAAGTTCATATTTGATTCCTTTAAGAAGGAGTGTTTTTAAGATCTCTTTTTCCAAATACTTATGCTTTGATTGGTTGTATTGAAATCACTCTACATAGTCCTCCAAGCTTTCATATTTCCCTTGCATCATACTAAAAATATCTTCACTGGCCTGGCAATAGGCTTGATACCCTTTCACGAATACATTCTTCATGTCCTCCCATGTTTGAATGCAGTTCCCACCAAGGCTCATAAACCATTAGAGAGCTGCTCCTTTTAAATTAAGAGGAAAATTTTTCAATGTTTGATCATTAGTACAATAATCATATCCTCTACAAAGTACTTCAAACTCAAATAAGAATGTATCTCGATCTTCATTTTCCAAACCATGAAAATTTGGTAGAGCGGATGGAGGAATTATGTGCATTTGTGTCATCTTCCTAGATCTTTGATAGGGAATTTAATAGAAGATGTTCTTCATGTGTTTCTTTGAGGCTCTTCCTTCAAATGTTCATGTCAATTAGTTAGTGGAATGGGTGGTGTTCACATCACCACTTGAGTGGAATTATGAGATTTTTTTCAAAATTCTACCTCTAAAATTCCTACTTCTATCAGTGCATGCTATATGACCTAAGCCTGACTACTAAGGGTAGACCCATCACTAGTTCCCCAAGATGCACACATAGGTTCTTACCTTCCGTTTTCAATCTCCAACTCTCACGAAGTCAGGTATGCATCTATAACCAGATATTAGTGTGGTAGTGAAACTTGACTGTCTCCCTAGCAACGACGCCAAAATGTTGGGTAAAATTAATTACTTAATAAATAAATAAATAAAACAACTAATCACCTAGACATTAATTATCAACCCAAGGAGCATCCTTTTATTTCAAGACAATCGGCAAAATATATGCATAATAATACCAACAACTAACACTGGTTCTATATGATTGTGTTCTATACTATCAAGCTCATTCAACAAAAAACAAAATGTAAGACTTGAATAATAAAACTAAAATTAAAAAGAAGAAAGTAAATGACAGGAAAAACAATTATGATAATCACACAACTTGAATCATTGCTAAATTAAACCACACATTGCTGAATTGGAAATTTAATCTATTGCACCCAACATAATTCAAATGCTAATCTAGAGCAACAAATTAAATAAAATCTAGAAATTGGATGAAATAACAAATCTGGAAAATGCAACAAACAACAAATTAGTTAAAAGAAAGGAAATCTACTTCAAGGAATGACAAGTGAAATTCAAATAAACAAACACATAACTACATTGATTTACTTGTTCAAGGTAGCACCTCGTCCAAGGTAGTGGGCCCAACTGTCCAAGACTCAGTTCTGCCTCGAGAAATAATTTAGATCAGATTACAAGTAATAGATGTAGAACTCAGTGAATAGCTTCCTTTATTAAAATATATGAGAGAAATAATTACAACATAATGAAGTTCTTAGCTTTCCTCAAATTCAACAATTTTTCATATCCCATCTCTCATTTTTTATCTTTCCTTCTACATCCTATCTAATAATTTTCCATCTCCTGTCTCCTAATTATGTTTTCATTATCCCACTAATTATCCCCTCATTATCCCCTTCTCTTTGATCTTTGTTTTCATTTAAATACATAGAAAGCAAAGGGAAGTTAGAAAAAAGTTGATTACAAAATGATTTCCATTACAAATTTGGATTGTACAAAACAAATTGATCAGCAAGATCATATCTGGAAGATCTTTCCATCAACATTCAACAAGAACAATTTGAATTTGGTATTGCAATTGGAAGAATTTGGAAAACGGCTGCAAGCAAATCTAAGAAAATCATCTTCGAAGAACCTTCCATTTCTCTTAATACAAACCGAATTTTGGAAAACTACATAAAATAAAACTAACTTGGTCCGTTCTGGACAAAACCCATGTTTCAGATTTTGTCGATTCTTCTTCATTTGTCTGAAACATCCAGTGCAAGACTATCACTTCTTATTCCAACACATTTCTAAGTTGGAATATTTAATTATGAGCTCGAAATCAAATTTGCAATTTGGAAAAGATATTGAAGGTTAAAATCATGAGTGATGTTACAACAAATTCATTAATAAACCATCATTGGAAAAATCATGTGTAATGATCATCAATTTATTAAAAATAAAGGAGAACAAATATTATTTATCCATAAGAGCATAAATAAATATAAAATGGAATTATATGATAAATTATGATAAATGATGTGATAAAGAAGGGTAGAAATGGATTAAATAGGCGTTAAAAAGTGATAATAATAATGACAAATTAGTGGCCCAACACTAGTGAGCATACTCCTCTTTCGGTTCAAGGAGGAGGTACTATTGCTATATCTATTGTCACTCCTAGTACTGCAATATTTGGCTCTACTTCTATTCCATCTTCGAGTGGGGGCAACCAAGCTTTTGCTTCCACACTAGTTCCTTCCCCTTTGGGATGTCTTCTAGTGCAATTCCCTTAACTCCTCTATCTATCCCATCCACTGTTTCCATAGCCATGACTTCTATGGATAGTGGTTCAGCCTCTTTTTAGGGTTTTCCTTTTCGAAGTGGTCATATACCTCATTCTAATTCTTCTTTAGGATCTCTTCCTTTTTCCACTCAAGGTCAAAGTTACAATCCTTTTCAAGGGTGGACTAACCATTATTTTAGTGGTTTAGGAACCAGGAATTAGTTTTATTTTTGTTAACAGGGGAACATTCCTTACTCCTTTGTAAGTTCCTTTCAGGATTTTTCTCCCTTCGCTAATGCATGGAACCCTTACCAAGGGCTCTCCTCTCCTTTTAATACTTCACTTGGGGGAAATATTCCTAGTTATGGTAACTTTTTGACAGGAGTTGGTCAAACTCCAAATTTCTCTGGACCACAAGCTTTTTGTTACAGTTCAATTTCTTCTACGAGAAATCCTTGGCAACCTGGTGCCTCTACAAATCCAAGATATTCTTTTTAGACTGTTGGGAATCCATCTCATAGTGGGTGGAATTCTCAAGCTCCTCTGCGCTTACCATTCTTGGAAACCCTAAACTTGCCAGATCTCTCAAAATTGACAAATGACTCCATCCGATATAATCCGGTGTGGCATTTGGTTCTTACCAAACTTCCATCGAATATTCCAAAACTCGAAGGAAAGTCTGGGGAGGATCTGACTAACCATATAACAACATTTCATTTATGGTGTTCATCTAACTCCCTAATTGACGATTCAATAAGGTTGAGATTGTTTTAGCACACCTTAACTAGAAATGATACTAAATGGTATATAGAGCTTAATGAGGGTAATTTTTCTTCATTTGGTGAGTTGGCTACTATGTTTGTGAACCATTTTCAGTTGCCCGATCAGTATAATGTTGGAACTAAGCTATTGACTAGTTTCCAACAAGATACGGCAACTCACATTTCTGACCATATTCAAGAATGGTGAAGAAGGAAGAGGCTCATTAAAGCCTATATTCCTAATGAATTCTTTTTCGAATGGTTTTTAAAATCTTTACAGCTAGAAATTTGTAAGGATGTATCAATCTTTGGAGTGTTCACCAAAGAACAGGCTATCTTTAGAGCCAAAAAATTAGAACTTAAATATTTTCAGTCTGGGATTCTTGAGAAGATTTTACCTGATGCTCCTCGATCCAATATCAATTTAGCTAAACTAAAGCCAAGTCCCCATGTTGATGGGATTTTCGAATCGATCGATAGTAGCATGGCAGACCTGCTAAGTCAATTACAACATTTGTCTTTACAAACTGCTTCTTCAATTCAGGCATCGTCGTTAGTGTCTACATCTTCTCAACCTTCAGCTATTAACGTTATCCAATCTTCCAACCCCAAATGAAATCAACAATCCGATGGGAAGAAAAAGTGACGAGGTAAGAAGAAAGATAATGATGGGAAGGGTAATGCGAACATACCTAGTAATAATACTTAGGAGGGTAAAAATGATTCTAAAAAGAAAGTTAATTTCCCTTGCAAATTGTGTAATGGAGACCATTTAACTCATATTTTCCCTAAGATTTAGGATGCTCAACGCTTGTTAGTGCACCAGGGTTCTTCTAGCTCCTAGGTAGTTCTAACTAACCCTTTTCCCCAAGGGCAGCAAATATTTTCTGGCGTGAATGCTGGTACTAGAAACCCCACAAGGGGCAACCAGGAAGGGGGAAATACATCCAATGTATATATGATGAGTACTCATGTCGATGTTGCTACAATATCACATGATTATGGTGAACCAAAATCCTCGAGAGCCACTCCATATTGAGAGGCAAGCAGTTGAGTCTATACCTCATATGCCGAAAGGCTCTGCAAAATGTTTGACGATTAACCCTAATGACAGGGATGCCTAGAACTACTCCACTATTGAATATCTAGCCAAAATCCCTTGTGCGATGTCTGAATTAGAGGTACTCAAGTCATGTACAACACAAAGGAGTGTGTTTCTCACTGTGATTAGGGCTATAGATCCGAAAAAATCTCTTATTGTTACATTTGACATGTCAAATATTAATAAGAGACTACCTCATCACATGTCTTTCCAAATTGAATCTACATATCAAAAGATCAATATATTTCGTACTGTAGTTCATGAGGGAGCTTCCACATGTGTCATGTCTATTGCATGTTGGAAAGCTATCCAATCTCCTCAAGTTATTGCTTCACCTACTCTCTTAACTACATTTGATGGTCATTCTCATAGGTCTTATGGAATTATTCCAGCCTTTCCCATCTTTGTTGGGGGTAAGGTGGTCAATATAGAAGTGGAAATAGTCAATGAAAATTTGGATTATAACCTTCTATTGGGACAAAATTGGATTTATGAAATGCATGCCATTGTATCATCGGTATTTCGCATCCTATGCTTTCCCCATGAAGGGAGAATTGTTATTGTTGATCAGATGGAGCACTCTCCGAATGAATCCAATGAATCATCTAATTCCTCCATTCCCTTGGTGAATAATCCCAAGCAACCTGTTAAGAATTTAGGAGTTTGAATGTGTTCCTCATTGATGGGTACTTTTGATCTTCCTTTTCCTGTTGCTCGAATAAATTCTATTTCATCACCCAAGAACCCTTCTCGAAGAGAGTTCTTTAAAACTAATAATTTTTCGGATCCTTGGCCCTTACCCTCTTCTACAACCACATTATAAGCAAGGAAGTGGTTCAAATGGAATATCCTATGTCTGCAACTGAAATTTATTATCAATGTATTGTCAACACTACAGATTCTAATCCTACTCCTCTTTCACTGGAGGAATTGGATGGAGATGTGGCTCCGACTTGGACTCTTGACTCTACTTCTTATATGGAATGCCTTGATAAATTTTTATCATATGAGGAAGCAATCCTAGAAGCAATACGAGTATAGACAGATCGTGGGATGTTTTGCATCATCAGTCATATTTTCTCCCAGACTTGTGTGAATTAGAATCAAGTTTGTCTATTCCTTCATTGACTAGTGATGTTCACAAAGTTTCAAACCCTTTGGCCCCAGCACAGGTTTTACCGAAGGTAACATGTCTATTATTTCAGAAACTATTCTGGTGAACATCTCCAGGAATCCCAATGTAATTAAGAATGTTTTTATCAGAGCTGAATGCTTCTCTGAAGAAATTCAAATCTATACTCATCTTTTTAAAGAATTCCCTGATGTGGCTTCTTGGTATTATAAGGAAATGTCTGGAATTGATCCATAATAGTCCAACATGAGATAAAGAATTATGTGAATGTGAAGCCTATACGAAAAAAGCTTCAGCCAATAAACCCTAGGAAAGCAGTAGCTATCAAAGCTGAGGTTGAGAAGCTGCTCAAGGTGGTTTTTATATACCCCATTCTATTGACTGAGTGGGTCTTGAATTCAGTCTCGGTTGATAAAAAAAAGGAACAATCCACATATGCATAGACTTTAGGGATTTAAATAAGGCTTTTCCTAAAGATAATTTCCCAATGCCGTTTATTGATCAGATTATCGATGAATGTGTGGGAAATTAGATTTTCTCCTTCATGGATGATTTCTCGAGTATTAATGAGATTTCTATCCATCTTGAAGATCAATAAAAGACCACTTTTATCTACACCTAGGGTACTTTTGCATACAAGAAGATGCCTTTTGGCCTTAAAAATGTCGAAGCTAAATTTCGGCGAGTCATGTCCTACGCTTTCCACGATATCAAACATATCATCGAAAATTATTTGGATGACCTAGATGTTCATTATCGAAAGAGAATTGATCATCCTCATCATCTTCGATTGGTTTTTGAGCGATGTCGTTTTTACAAAATTCGATTGAATCCAAATAAATGTGTTCACTATCACATCTGGTCAATTATTTGGATTCATCATATCTACTGAAGGGATTCATGTAGATCCTTTCAAGGTTGAGGTAATACTTCAGTTGCCTCCCCCATATACCATCTGTTAACTTCAAAGTCTCCAAGGAAAAGCCAATTTCTTGAGGAGATTTATAGTTAATTATGCTGAGATTACAAAGGGATTTATGCGATCGCTGAAGAAAGGAAGTTCATTTATGTGGGACGATCTCACTAAGCGTTCGTTCAATGCTTTGAAAAAAGCATTGACCTATACTCCATTATTGTTTTCACCCGATTATAGCAGGGACTTTATCTTATATCTTGTTGTGGCAGAATAGACCATTGGTATGGTTTTGGTTCAAGAAGACGATGCTCTCCACAAGAACGTGATTTATTATCTAATCTGAGGCTTGGTAGGTCCTAAACTACGATATTCTCCTGCATAGAAATTAGATTTGGAAGTTGTTCATGTTGTCCAGCGACTTAGACACTATATTTTGCTTAGATTTTTTTTTGTCTTGGCAGTTGTCAATCCATTTCAATTTGTTCTCAGTAGGCAAGTAATTGGGGGAAAATATAATAGATAGATTGTTATTTTACAAGAGTTCAATCTCAAGTTCTTGTCAACCAAATCTAATAAATTGTTAGTATTTGCATAATTAATTTCAGAGTTTCCTTGTGAAGAAGAAATAGTTTATGAGGAATCATTCCCTGATGAGCATATTTTTCTTATTTCTTCACAAGATCCTTGGTATGGATATATTATTATATATCTTCAAACTTCGAAGTTTCCCCTCTCTTTCAAAGGATGAGCGAAGAAAATTGCATCACTTAGTGAAACATTATGTTATTATCAGTGACACTTTATATCATCATAGGGTGGATTCAATCCATAGATGTTGCTTAACCTTAGAAGAAGCCAAGCCAATTTTGAATGATTTCCAAAGTGGAGCTTGTGGTGGTCATCTATTTGGGCTTGCTACAACCCAAAAAATCTTGCGTGTAGGGTATTTTTGGCCTTCGATTTTCAAAGATTGTATTGAAGCAGTAAAAAATTGCCATCCTTGTCAGGTTTACACTCAAAAACTGTGCGCTCATCTAGCTCCGCTTTTTCCCGTTATTACCATTGATCCATTCACAAAGTGTGGCAATGATTTTACAACTTGTAACCTGCCTTCAGAAAAGGGTCATAAGTATATTATTTTAGAAATGGACTACTTTACCAAGTGGGCCAAAGCTATACCCACTGTTGTGAATGATGGTGAAATAACAGCCTTGTTTCTTTTTAACCAAGTCATGTCTCATTTTAGTATTCCAAAGGAGATTATCACTGACCATGGTAGTCATTTCTAGAACTAGATGATGGCTGAATTGGCTTTCAAGTTGGGTTTCCGAAAGGAGAGTTTGTCTCCTTACTATCCTCGGACCAATGGTCAGGTGGAAGTCGTGAATAAATCCCTGAAAGTTATCCTGCAAAGGAAAATTAATAAGGCTCGATCCAATTAGCATATCATGTTATATCCTAGGCTTTGGGCATACCAGATATCGGTTAAGACCACAATGGGTTTCACTCATTTTCAACTAGTTTATGATTTGGAATCGATATTCCCTCTGGAATGTGAAATTCCTTCTCTTAAATTAGATGTAGAACTTCTTCTAGACACTTCTAGTCTTGAAGAACACCTTGTTCATTTTGAACATCTTGACGAGCAGCATCGAGATGCTACCACAATTAACGAAGCTCATAAAAAAAAGAGTGAAAGTCCAAATATGATAAGGTTGTGCATCCTAGGGTTTTCTTTGAAGATGACCTTATCTGGGTGTATGACCAAGACAAAGGCACCTTGGGGGCAGGTAAGTTTAAACCCATTTGGTATGGTCCTTTTATCGTTAAAAATGTGTTAAAAAAGGGAGGTTACGAATTTGGGTGATTTTGACGAAAACGAGTTTTCAGAGCCCAGAAATGGGCTCTATCCTAAAAAGTATAATGTGTAGGTTTCTACCTAGCATTTGCTTGGTTGTAGATATTGCATATATTTTTGCATATCTGTCTATAGGTTTCATAGTGATATCGATATTTTTGATCTGCTTTGGCATGTGTCGATGGACGATTTGGTATATCTAGGGTTCGTCAATGGTGCTAGTCGAGATACACAGAATTTGGCTTCCGCAGCTTGGGTAATTTCTATCCATCCGATCAGTTGTTGGTTTCAAGAGGCATATGTATCAGCCCTGCTTCAAATAATGTTGCCGAATATACTGCTATGGTTAACCTGCTATATGAAGCAATATCTCTTGATATTGATTCGTTAGTAGTATACTTGGATTCACAATTGGTGGTTTCTTAGTTAAACAACATCTATCGTGTGAGAGATCCTTCTTTATATCGCCAATTTCTGAGAGTGCATTTATTACAAAGATCATTTAATTTATAACATTTATTCATATTCCACGATCAGAAAACTCATTTGTTGATTCCTTAGATAATCAAGCATTAGATTGGCATATTAATCATTCATTACATTAAAAATAAAAAATAATCGAGCATCATCTGTATATATGATTATCACATCATGAAACTGTTTGTATATAGATAGAAGTTTTTGTTCAAAATATTATACAAACTCGAGACAAAATGTCCTACAAAATTAGGGATTAAGCCTGATCATGTCTATCAAAATCTGGACATATCTAATCTATATATATGGGTCCAACGCCATATGTGCATCTCATAAGAAGATGATGGAATTAGCCACCCATCGGAAGAGCCACACCCAATCTCGTGGTAGTCCACCACACGTCTCCACATAGCCTCTTGTAGATCCTCTATCACTGCCATAGGTACCTAGTGAGTTACCCTCCCCAAGTTCCTCTCTATGGTATGGAGGAGTCTCTCCGTCTCAACTGCAACACTCTCCGCGTCTCTTCCACGACACTTATGCTTGGGCAGACCGCCAGGTCTTACTGGTCCCACATATGTATCATGATCAAATAATTTTGTAAGAACATTTTTATAATAAAAAACAATTTCAATTCATAATTTTTTGAAATCCAAAAAAAATCAAATAACTTTAAATTTTTTTATTTTTTTTACCTATGGCACCCCATGCAACATCTGGTGGAAGCACTAGATCTGGATCCCCTCTAAAGTCCATACCTGCATAGGGGTAGTCATTAATGGCAATGACTTTTTTTTTCTCACCAAAGGAAAAACTCATCATCATAAGTTGTTCTAGGGACCTCGCCAACCCCTAGTCTCTTCATCAAATCAGCCCATATAAATATACGTGGATCCCTCGGGATGTTGATGGTAGAGAACACTTTGGGTTGAAGCCCTAGTATCCTCTCAAATAAGAAAGTGAAAAGGATGGTACCATACCCAAAATGTTTGGTATTACTCTTTTTTATAGAAGTAAGTTGGTTTTTCATATTGATCAGTAGGGCTGTACACCAATCAAAAACTGTGGTGAGGCAATCGACTGCTAGGATCATTGTAACACGCAATGCTTGATGCAATGAAGCTGAACCTACTACCCTCACAATAGTAAAAAGGAGAATTCTGAGGGGTAGACTCTCCACATTCTTTATTGGGATTTGTGTATCTACCTTCTCATTATTCGAGGGGAAATTTATGCGAATATAATCATTTACGATGAGGTTGCCACTAGCCTTCCCTTGCAAGTTAACTGGCTCCCCTCTTTGGGAAAGTTCAGTGATGAAGTAGATACATTCTACTTCAATTCGCAAGGGCATTTGATCAATCATAAAAGCATCCTCTTCTAGATCCCAGTAATTCACAAGAATCTCCAACAACCTTGTGTTGGTTTTCATATTAGGAATTTTGAAAATTTTCAATAATCCACACCCTCTCAATGCATCCAGTGACGGTAGGTCATTCATTACTTCATAGTATATTTCACTATGCTCTCTTTATTTCCATGTGATAGTCATCCTGCAATTCAAACATTTTCATCCATTAAAATTCATAATTTGAAAATTTTCACTGTGCACATGCAGGTTCACTTCATACACAGTTGCGTATAGGGCTTACTCATACATGACTTCGATATGCCCAACCCGCGTATGCATAGAGAAAAAATATAAAAACAAGATCTCTACGGTAAAAATCTTGAAAAAATGTTTGAAATGTACATAAATTCATTAAAAGATTGAATTTGAGGAATACCTAAACGTTTGGTAACTGTTCAGGCCGAGAAATAAAGGTGGATTGTGGTTGTTGGTATTTTCTCCAGAGCTCCTTTTCTCAATTATTCAAAACACAAATGAGGTTTGTTGGGACAAAAGGTCTATTTATAACTTGTAATTTGAAAAAAATTTAAAAACCCACTTTTACAAAGTTTATCTTTTATTTTTAATAATTTTATAAACTTTGTGACCTTTTGGCTTTGAGTGCTAGGATAGGTTGTCTTTTAGGTTAAATTGAATACTTTCATATTTTTTCTACTACTTTGATTACATGACCGCTGATTTGACATGGAAGGTATAGTTTTTCGTCACTAACATATAGGTTAGGGAAGATCACTTTTTCGTTGCATTATGCATTCTAGCCTCCATACTGTGATATGTTGCCTTAGGGTCGACCCCATTGTGTTATGATTCTTAAAACCATTTTCACTCGTCGACTTATAAAATCATGACATGATGGTAGAGCCTTCCTTTACATGGGCTTCCTAGTTAGATCCTCGCTGACATATGTTTCCCATGCTGTAAAGATTGAGTAGGCTCAGGAGTCCTCTTTAGTCCCGCCATGACTTTTTGCAATGAAGCTTCATTCTCCTTCTTCTTCGCTATCTTTCTAGCTTTATACCCTAGAGGCTCCCACATGTTGAGTTGTACTATTGCATTACATGTTGACTATTTGTACCTTTTGGCCTTAATCTGGCTTCACTTGGACTCATGTATAAGCCACTTTTTGACCATGTCATTTTGTAAAATCAACCTTGCAATCACTTAGCCTCTGCAACTTGACACATTTTTCCCGTGGAAAGAACATTCCTTTGAGTGTCATTGACTAGTCTCGTCACCTTGCATTGAGCATAGGAATGTTACCCTCCCATGAACTAGCGCATCTATATTTGGACACTCGTTCTTCCCACTGTACCATAAGCATTCTTTTATTATTTTTTAGGCTTTTCAAATATGAAAAAGACAAAAAATAATATATTCCAAAAAAGAGCGAGAACAAGACTTTACTTCCATCATTGTTGGCAACAAGATTAATTTGTGTCACCCTTGAACAAAGCACTCAAAAAAAGTCTTTCCTCCATCGGGATGGGCTTTAGTTTGACTTAGTAGAGCTATAATCTTGTTATTGAGTTAATACTCCTCTAGTTGGTTATCTCTTCCAATCATATGGAGAGCTTGTTTATGCCTCCTACATGAAAAACATATACAAAGTTATCATATACTGCCATATAGTCACAATTGAGTCGTGATTTTGTTCAAGGGAATTAAACATGAGTCATCCTTTCTGCATTGTCTCTTGACTCATATTCAGTCAACCATAATCAGTTTTGTTCCTTAAGAAACCAATTGCCTGGCTGTAGGGAAATTGTGCTTAAGACATTGATAAATATTATTTATTGTCACTTATTTGTCACTTAGATATATGTTGTATCTTTAAATGAAGGACCTGGAAACTTGGTCTTTAACCCTTAGTACATGTATGACTAGAACATCTCAGAATGCCATTTGTTGCTAGATAAATGATGAACGAAGAAAGCTTGAAGGAAAAGTTAAAGATATTATGCTAATCTTTCACATAAACTACTATCCATCACTTGGAAGAATTATGGAAATGAGAACTAAATCATAGACAATATGCTGCTTAACACAGAAACTACAATCTGTGACTTTGGGAGAAGTTAAAGATAAGATGCTAGTCTTTCACATAAACTATTATTTATAACTTAGAAAAGAAGGTGGGAACTTCAAGTATAGGCGTGCTCTTTTAAGGAATTTTAACTTTATCTACATAAGCAAATAAAGACCTGCAGCTTCATTACTATACTTGAAATAAGAAAACATAACATGACACATAATAGAGAAGGTTACAAAATTATACCCAAGAACTCATGGAAACTTCTGATTCTTTCATTAATCAACGATGATATTAGGAATACAGTGGCCTAGTCTCTGGGTTCTCCAAAATTCGAACCCTCTCTTAGTAAATTTTCCTCTTTTTATACATTATGGAACAGTTGATGATTTCTGAAACTACCCAAATTATCTAACTACTTTTCTAACCATATGAAGTAAAAACTATTACAGAATTTTACAGAGGGTAAAATACACCTCAAAGAACATGAAATAATAAAAACATAACTGGATTTAGAAGGGGATGATAATTGTTAGCTTGCTCTATTGATCCGCTGCCGAATTCCTCTATAAATTCCCTAATGATGCTTAATTCATTTTAGCCGTAATGAAATACGTTTAGTTTGTGTAATCTTGGGCCTGCATGGGCATTCCGATTGGCCAAAATGCAAAGAAACATACCAGATTGTCTTCCTTTTCAACTTTGGCTCTAACCCTAATTATCCACTTTACACAACGAAATTAATGCGAACCTTTGATTAATATGGAACTCAAAAGAGTTAATCCTGCTTTATAAACCTGTCAAATCCACCCATTCAGCACTCCGTTGACTTCCATCGCAAATCGCAATCAACTCGATAATCACTGTAAAACTTAACTTACACACCCTTAGGCCGCATAACTATGGAAGTGTTGGACTTATGCGTAAATCCTTTATATCTGTGCTTTTCTATTGTAAACCTTTTATAATGAAAATATATTATAAAACATGCTTTTTCCGCTTTCGACTCCACACAATTTTTGAGGTATACCTTTCTACTGATACATCCCACAATAGATCTGCGCTTTCCAGATCAGACGGTCTATAAAGGTTTTGGGTGGGACATAAGCCCGGAGAATACTTGCCCGAAATGGGCAGTTTCCTCTCTCCACACGGCTGCTATGTGTTGATTGATAAGTGGGATCGGGTTGGTTCCAGTAAAAACAATTTACAGTTTTTGCTCCACCCGAAAACCTGCCTTATAACTTGAAATCTGCCTTTTCATACGCCTTGCGGACCTGTCGAGCTTATAAATCATAATATGTATATGCTTTGGGTCCATTATTTCTGTTATAACCCCTTACAATAGAAATACATATAAAAATACGTAAACAAAATATATATGAAGGGATTTTAATATAGCGACCTGCCGGACTTTACAATAAAACATATATATATATTTGGGGTGCAGCCCTTATCGTAGATCACGATCGGCAGATCACATACATATAAAATAAGTGCTCTGTGTTATTTCAGACCCGCCGACATTATAAAACATGGCATATATGATATCGGGTCTAGAACCCAATCGCAAATCGCAATCGGCGCTATCAGCGGAACCAGTCATATATATCATTGCGGACCTGTCGAACTCTATAAAACACAACTTATAGTATTTCAGGTCCGGCTTTAACCCTTTTAACACTTGTTTCTTTTGAAACTCTGATATATTACTTTGTTTCTTTTGTGCTTTGATTCCGATATACAATTTGTAACGTCTCCCTCTTGCCTTATCATTTTTCAAAATATTTTTCAAGCAATTTTTTGAATGAAACAAAAAGATACATGTTACAACATCTAGCTCCACTTGGGGATAGTGTTTTTTCCACAGAAGCACTAACAACCTTATATTAGTTCCTTCACTTTGGGCATGGAGTCATATATTTTTTTGCATAAAATGAAATGCTATGACATTTGTACACTGATTTCACTCCGGTATTTACAATGAAATGATGCTTATTCTTTAGAACTGGAAGTAGTGCTTTAAGTATTGCCCATTAACAAACAGCTGTAGAGTTCACCATCAATATTCTCAAGGATGAAGGTATTATTGGATCTCACTTCATAAATTCTAAAAGGACCATACCAGAGAGGATCAAACTTCCCATGTTTACCCTTATCTTCTCTTCTGGTATCCCATCTCAATACTAAATTTGCAACTTTAAAATCAATTTCCTTGGCTTTCCTGTCAAAAATATTTTTCATCTTGGATTGATATATAATCAAGTTGTCTCTTACCTTGTCCCTGTTCTCACTTAGCTCCACCACTTTGTTCATTCTTCTTATCAAAGCATTTGGTTCTTCTTTCGCCTCTTGAATCATTGCAATCACTGGCTTTACAAGTTGACTTGGAAACAGAGCCTGAGTTCCATATACTAATTCAAAAGGTGATTTCCCTATAGATCTTCTTGTAGTTACTCTAGCAGCCCACAGAGAAAACTTTAACTTAGAATCCCAGTCTCTTTGATTTTCTGCAATGGTTTTCTTAAGGATCTTCATCAAAGTTTTGTTAGTAGATTCAGCTAATCCATTTCCCTAAGGATGGTAACTTGTTGAATGGGACAAAATAACATTATACTTGTGACAAAAAGCAATGAACTTACTTGAGTTGAAGACTTGAGCATTGTTTGTTATAATTTTAACAGGGCATCCAAATCTGCTGAAAATATTTTCTTTCAGGAACTTCATTGCTATCTGATCATTTGCTCTCTTAGTAGGAATTACCTCTACCCATGTTGTGAAGTAATCAGTTGATGTGAGAACCCACTTGTGTTGTTTGCTTGAAGGTGGATTTATTTCTCCAACAAAGTCCAATCCCCATTGTCTAAACGACTCCTCTGTGAAAACTGGAATCAAAGGTAAAGGGGCTAACCTCTTTTTCTCAGCAAAAATTTGGCACTTCTGACAACTTCTAACAAACTTGTATGTATCACCAAATAAATTAGGCCAACAAAATCCTACCTGAAGGATCTTATGTGCAGTTACTTTCCAACTGCAATGTCCTCCATAAAACCCCTCATGACAATCTTTGATTGTTTCTGTAAATTCATCTTCTATTAAACATAGAAATAAAATTCCAGCAGGATCCTTCCAGTACAATCTGCCTTCCACAATCACATATGGTTGTGCCTTGATATTTAGTGCCCTATGCTTTGTTCTATCTAAGGATTGAGGACAAGAAAGAAAGCACAAATAATGAATTATATGCTTATACCATTCTAAACAAAAAAATTTATACCTGATTTTCATACCTGGATCTTGCTCTCCTTCACTTTCTTCATCTACTTTTTCATCCATAGGTGCCAACAAGTTAATTCCCAATGCCTGTAAGTTTGATTTTGTTAACATTTTTTCTGATCCTTGTCCCTTCACCAACTTTGTGGGTTTTATGTCCAAATCATATTCTTGGATCTTGGCAATCCACTTTCTTCTTTTGCCTTCTACATCTCCCTCTAATAATACATCTTTCACTGCAACATTTGGCATATAAGCAAAGATGGGACTACAACACATAATTTCTAAAAGCTTTTAGGGATTTTACCAAAGCATACACATGTTTCTCAAAAATATTATATTTCAGCTCAGAATCCCTAAGAATCTTACTGAATAATGCAACTGCCTGCTCTCTCTCTTCATCATTCTTCGCAGTAAGATAATAGTTACTGAACTTGATGATGCAAATGAAAAAACTTGAAAAGGCTTTTGGTAATCAGGACTGATCAAGACTGGAGCTTCCTGTAATGCCTCTTTAATCCTGGAAAATGATGCTCTAGCTTCTTTGGTCCAACTCACTTCATTCTCCTTCATTAGGATATTAGTAATTTCTTTTAAAATTTCTGCATAGTTGGATACAAATATTCTTAGGAAGTTTATCTTTCCCATAAACTTTTGAATATCCTTTTTACTCCTGGGCAATGGTATTTTCTGCATAGCTTGTACTCTGGCTGGATCTATCTTCACTCCTTCTTTTGAAACAATGTGTCCCAATAGTTTTCATTCTTCCAGAGAAAAAATGGATTTCTTGGGATTTAACGAAAGTCCAAATCTTCTACATTTATCAAAAGTCCTTCTCAAATGATCCAAATGTTCTTCATCAGACTTTGAGAAAACAATAATATCATCTAAATATATTACTACAAACTTATCTACAACAAAAGCAATGTCCATAGCCCTTTGAAATGTAGCACCTGCATTCATCAATCCGAAAGGCATCCTGGCATACATAAATGTTCCCCAGGGAGTTGTGAATATTGTTTTCTTATGATCCTCCTTATCCACAACCACCTAGTTATAACCAGAAAATACATCTAGCATTAACGTTCTAAAAGATCTCGTTACCTTTTGCATCACATGATCCATCTTAGGCAATGGATAGTTATCTTTCAAAGAAGCCCTGTTGAGATTTTTGAAGTCCACACACAACCTTATTTCTCCATTTTTCTTTCTCACATGTACTAAATTAGCCACCCAATCAGAATACCTGAGTGGGACTATTATTTTGGCATCAAGCAACTTCTTGACCTCCTTTTCAATTGATGGTAGAAGCAGAGGATTTATCTGTCTAATCTTCTGTTTGTAGGGTTTAACCCCCCACTTCAATGGAATCTTATGTTGAATAATATTCACATCTTAGGTTTTGAGATCTTCATAGGACCATGCAAAGACATCAACATAATTATTGAAAAGTTTAATATATCTTTCTTGAAAATTAGGTGAAACTCCAGCATATAATTTGACTAACCTGGGATTCTCCTGAGTTCCAATGTTGTGATCCTGAATATGTTCATCCTATGATATTTTCCCTGAGTCCATAGCCACATCATTGGAATTAAAAATCATTTCAAGAGGAACAAGTCCCTTTGGCATAATATTATCTTTCAATTGAAAGATCCTCTGATTTTCTATTGAATCTTTTAAACCACCGGCTTCTGCAATTTCTGTTTTCTCTTCTTCATCCTGGTCAATTTTTGTGCCCTGGAACTCTTCAACCATAGTCAAAAACTCCTTAATCTGTTGGTCATCTTCAAAAACTTGCCATTTCTTAACATTATCAGGAACAGAAGGTTTGTGTCTCATTTCTACCTCATATCTTAGTCTTGGATTAATAGGAGGCTTGAAAGTGCTCGCAACCACAGCCAATGAATCTACCAATCTATTCTCATCTCTTGGAATGAATTGAATGTTAAAAGCTCCAAAGAAGTTTTCAATCAAATCCTATACCTCATTTCTGTATGCCCAGAGCCTAGGATGCTTTGTTTGGCAGTGATCTTTTATCTGCTTAATAATTAGCTCTGAATCTCTAAAAGCAGAAATTGACTTGACTTCCATACGTTTGGTTGTTTGTAGAGCAATAATAAAGGACTCATATTCTACCACATTTTTAGTTGCCTCGAACTCTAATTTAAAAGAAAAAGGGAACATATTACCTCCAAGTGCAATTAGAAGAAAACCAGCACCTGTTCCTTCCTTGGAATAAGCTCCATAAAAGAAACATTTCCACACTTTTTCTGTTTGCAGATCTGTAATTACATTGGTTGAAGCAAGTTGCTTATGATTATCTTCAGGTCGCTTTGCATTATCATGCAGTGTGAAACAAGTGAAGTCATTCTTGTCCTGACTATATAAAGGTGAATTGCTTGCTCCACTTTTCGTAATTATTTTTACAAACCTAGTTTCTATGTACAATCTCCTCTCCTCCCCACCAAAAATCGGTATAACAACATATGTAAAATCTAGTTTCAGAACACCTCCCAATTTAGCCCCCCAGGACCTAGATAGAAGCATTCCAAATCTAGTAGGAATATCTGCTACTACAACATCCATGACCAAGCTTCTAGCTGGAATTTGGGCTAGTGACACTACCAAATCCTTAATAATGCCCAGACACTTGAACTTCTTCAAATCAAAATAATACAAATCCCTATAAGGTTTGGTCACTTGTAGATTTAGTTGCTTCATCACTGACAAAGGCATAAGATTATGTGAAGCTCCCGAATCAAACATACAATTATGTAGGAGTAAATCATGAACCAATAGGGAAATATAAAAAGGAGGTATTGAAGAATCTACTTCCTCTATATGTGGACCAAAAACCACTATTGGTTTATCCTCCTGTAGATTTACAGTGTCACTCTCATTTTCTTTTAAATTAATAAACTCAGCAATCTCATTTTGATAAGTAGGTGTTTTTGCCAATTCTGTAAGGGGAACTTGTATTCTTACCTTTTACAACTCCTTAGTAAGACTAAACAAGTGACCCTGTTTAGCAGTCTTTTCATTTTCATCTTCACCTTTCTTCATGACTGGAATTACTTGAGGAATTGAAACAAGTTTCTCCAAAGGAATTTTTCTAGTTTGATCTTGTGAAGAATCACCTCGAAGTATTTGTGTCTTGTCATTTTCATTCTATTGCTGCTTCCCTTTATTTACTTGTTTTACAAGCTGAGATTCTTGTCGAGTCGCCTTTGGTGAGGAAGTTGAAACTTGCTACTCACTTTCATTTTCTTGATTTGTTGATATTTTCTTAGATCTCAGGTCATATTTCTTATGTAGTTCAGCCTGCATAAAATCAGAGAATTGTTTCCAATATTCATCAATTTCATTTTCATCATGAATAGCATCTACTTCATCATACACATACTCTTCTCCTTCAACTCCAAGTTCATCTTCATCTACTGCATATAATGTAGAAATTTGATCTTCAGTTTGTTCTTCACCAGAAGCTACTTCTATATATAATGGTGCTTGAATTTGATTTTGATCTTTCCTTTCCTTTTGCAAGATTTGCAAAGGTTGTCTTCTGTATTGGGGATTAAAGTTCTTATTGTATTGTGTTTGTCTCTAAGAGTTCTTATGTTCTAACTCTAACCTATTTAACTTATCTGACAAAGTTTTAATTACATTACACATATCCTCCAATGATTGACTTTGAGAGGATTATATCTCTTCCTTTCCCTTGTCTTGGGTAGGCTGTGTTTCTGGTGCTTTTCCTGCAGCCACCAGATTTGCTTCTATCTCTAAAGCATCTGTTTGGATTTGATCAAGGGTTGGAGCTCTTCTTTCCCTTAATTTGAATCGAAAATTTGATTCAAAAACCCTTGCAAAAGTTATTTTTGCACCAGCAAGAGGAGGCTTAATCTCTACTGGGAGACTATTGTACAATTTGTTAAATCTTCTGACAAATTTGGCCACAATTTCATCAGAATTCTTCTTTGTGGCATTAAACTCTGTTAATGAATATCCATGGTCCCTTCTTTCTCCCCATCTCTGAATAAACACATGTTCCATCTCTTCCCAAGAAGGAATGGTATTATTGGGAAGTCCTTTGAACCATTTCCTTGCTTCTCCATCCAAGGACTGAACAAAGAGTCTTAGAACAACATCTAAATGTTCAACATTTAGGCTTTCTGCAAAATTACAAAATACTACTACATGATTCTGTGTTTTCTGTTCATCTTCTCCTGAAAAACAAGGAAGAGTTTTGAGGTAATCCTGTGGCATTTGATTGAATGGTTGTGGTAGTTGAAGAGGTGCATACCTATTCACTAAGAATGCAAGTGCTGCCATGTTTACTGAACTTTGATTACCAACAGATGTGGAACCTGATTGAGAGGTAAATGAAATGTGCACAGGTGGTAATGTGGCTATTGGTTGAGGTTGAATGATTATAGCATATAAATGAAAAGTAACAGATTCTAAAGATTGCTCTTGACAGTTAGGTTCCTGAAATGAAGATGATGAAAAAGATGACTCTTTATCAGATGAATGTTCAAGTGAATAGTTGCCTGATGCAGACAATGTAGGAATTGGTGTAATTGGAATCCTATACCTTCCAACCCTCCTTGAAACTAGCCTTTTAGGATCTGAAAGAGCTTGAACCTTCTGTTGTGAAGTTTCTAATCTAGTATGGGGCCTTCTTGAAGCCAGAGTTATTGCTTTGATTAAAAATAGCCAAATATTTCCTCCTCACTGAACAACCAGAGGAAAATATTGAAACCCAAGGAAAAGTATTCCTGTCTTTTCTCCCTGGCAATGGTGCCAATTAATGATGTTCCTTAAGAAACCAATTTCCTGGCTATAGGGAAATTGTGCTTAAGACATTAATAAATATTATTTACTGTCACTTATTTGTCACTTAGATATATGTTGTATCTTTAAATGAAGGACCTAGAAACTTGGTCTTTAACCCTTAGTACATGTATGACTAGAACATCTCAGAATGCCATTTGTTGCTAGATATAAATGATGAATGAAGAAAGCTTGAAGGAAAAGTTAAATATAGTATGCTGATCTTTCACAGAAACTATTATCCATCACTTAGAAGAATTATGGAAATGAGAACTAAATCATAGACAATATTCTGCTTAACACAGAAACTAACATCTGTGATTCTGGGAGATGTTAAAGATAATATGCTGGTCTTTCATAAAAACTATTATCTATAACTTAGAAAGAAGGTGGGAACTTCAAGTATAGGAGCGCTCTTTTAAGGAATTTTAACTTTATCTACATAAGCAAATAAAGACCTGCAGCTTCATTACTATACTTGAAAGAAGAAAACATAACATGACACATAACAGAGAAGGTTACAAAATTATACTCAACAACTCATGGAAACTTTTGATTCTTTCATTAAACAATGATGATATCAGGAATACAGTGGCCTAGTCTCCCGGTTCTCCAAAATTCAAACCCTTTCTTAGTAAATTTTCCTCTTTTTATACATTATGGAACAATTGTTGATTTCTGAAACTGCCCAAATTATCTAACTACTTTTCTAACTATATGAAGTAAAAACTATTATAGAATTTTACAGAGGGTAAAAGACATGTCAAAGAACATGAAATAACAAAAACTTAACTGGATTTAAAAGGGGATGATAACTGTTGGCTTGCTCTGTTGATGTGCTGCCGAATTCCTCTATAAATACCCTAATGATGCTTAATTCATTTTAGCCATAATGAAATACATTTAGTTTCGGTAATCCTGGGCTTACATGGGCATTATGATTGGCCAAAATGCAAAGAAACATACAGTATTGTCTTCCTCTTCAGCTTCGGCTCTAACCCTAATTTTCCACTTTACACAACGAAATTAACGCAAACCTTTGATTAATACGAAACTCAAAGAGTTAATCCTGCTTTATAAACCTATCAAATCCACTCATTCAGGGCTCTGTTGACTTCCATCGCAAATCGCAATCAGCCCGATAATCACTATAAAACTTAAATTACGCACCCTTTGGCCGCATAACTATGGAAGTGTTGGACTTATGCGCAAATCCTTTATATCTGCGCTTTTCTATTATAAACCTTTTATACTGAAAATATATTATAAAACATGCTTTTTCTACTTTCAATATGGGCTCTGCACAATTTTCGAGGTATACCTTTCTGCCGATACATCCCACTGTAGATCTACGCTTTTCATATCAGACGATCTATAAAGGTTTCGGGTGGGACATAAGCCCGAAGAATACCCACCCGAAATGGGAAGTTTCCTCTCTCCACCCGGCTACTACGTGTTGAATGATAAGTGGGATCGGGTGAGTTCCAATAAAAACCATTTACCATTTTTGCTCCACCTGAAAACCTACCTTATAACTTGAAATCTACCTTTTCATATGCCTTGCGGACCTGTCGGACTTATATAACATAATATATATCAACTATCGGATCTGGCCCATCGCAAATCGCAATCGGCATGCCATATACATATATATAAAGTGTTATGTGATGATCGCGGACCCGCCAGGCTTATAAATCATAATATGTATATGCTTTGGGTCCGGCCTTTCTATTATAACCCTTTACAATAGAAATACATATAAAACTACATAAACAAAATATATATGAAGGGCTTTTAATATAGCGGACCTGCCGAACTTTACAATAAAACATATGTATATATATTTCGGTTCCGACCCTTATCGCAAATCGCAATCGACGAGATCACATACATATATAATAAGAGCTCTATGTTATTTCGGACCCCCCAACATTATAAAACATGGCATATATGATATCAGGTCCGGAACCCAATCGTAATCGGCGCTATCAGCGGAACCAGTCATATATATCATTGCGGACCTGTCGAACTCTATAAAACACAACTTATAGTATTTCGGGTCAAGATTTAACCCTTTTAACACTTGTTTCTTGTGCAACTCCGATATATTACTTTGTTTCTTTTGTGCTTTGATTCTGATATACAATTTGTTACATCTCCCTCTTTCCTTATTTTTTTTCAAAATATTTTTCAAGTGATTTTTTGAATGAAACAAAAAAATACATGTTACAACACCCAGTCTGTCAGAGCTATGTTTAGTATCACATCAATTATTTGGTCCTTTGCTTGTGCTGGTTCAAGAAGGTCTCCATTGACTTCTTGCTGGCGAGTCTTCTCTTATCAACTTCGACACATTACTCTGAAAGTAGGCCTAGAGTTGCACCATGGCCCTATTTCCATCATTGATAAGTGACCTTGTGCTCAACATCGATCAATATTATGGGTCTTTGATTAAGTGGTTTCCCTTGTGTTTGACGTCAACTTACATTATCACACATTGGGATGCGTGAAGTACCTTGGTTTCCATTTGAACCTATTGGTGGATTCCTCTCCTTTGTGTCAGATTTCATTATTGGTTGGTTCAGAGGGTTTCTGTCATGCACTAGCCACATCTTGTGTACGCCGGAAACGTGCTTCGGTTTGGTTACTTCATCTTTCTTTGTTTGATTCCTTCCACATTATTGGCTTGCAGATTACACTCGCATTGGATTGATGTAGGATGCCTTAATGCCTTCCTTCAACAGATCTTTTCCCATCGAATCCAACTCATTGCCTGGGAATAAGATCTAGAGTCTTTTTTTTCAGTACCTTAGGGTTTGTAGTCATTAGTGGCAGACTCCTTCACTATCGACAATGAGAATACATCAATGTATCTTGATTTATAGATTCTCTCAAGTGTTCAAATTCAACTCATTTATTTGCACTTATTAGATTGTACTAGGGTACCTTGACTCTCATCATCATTATCGGTGAGTTGTCTCACGTTTGTTAATGGTATACATCAATGACCAGTAATCAAACGATTTCTCACATGGTCGACTTCAGCTCATTTATTACCATAGTGTAGAAATGTACCATGGCAATCGGTGAATACCTCATGTTGCATCAACATTCCATGGTTCACATGTCAATCCCTCCAGTTTACTGTCAATGAAACCATCCACCTTATATGTTGCAGTCATCACAGCGGCATCCTATATGTTGGCACCCGAGTTGCATGCAGTACCATTATTCCACTTTTTTGACTTGCTAATTTTGAAAATTAGTTATGTGACTTCAGTGATTGGATATCTACTTCAACATCATTGATCAGTTCTTCTATATGTGAAATTGTGACGTGGCCTTGATATGTAATTTTGTGGCTATGATCAGATGATCCACTATGTATTTCTCAGTTTCCTTTGTACCTGTATACATATTGGATCCACACTACACTTGATATGCGGACATAATTTACTATATCTGAGCATGGGTATGCCCATCTCAAACATGAACTTTCTTTCGATCTCTTCCACGGGTTTGGTAGGCTGGAATCTGGTGATCTCCTCCCAAGTCCTCACATGATTCTTTCTATACAGTTAATACATTTCGGCCATCATGTACCCCTTCTAACCTTGTATATTACGGGGCATATTTTATAGCATCATTTACCACCTTTGTATACTTGATGCTCTGAGTCATGGCCTTGGGCAACCCTTTCCCTTCAGACTTGGTCCAAATATTAAAAAATATTATTTTAAATTCCATACGCGACTCTGCCCTGCAAAAAGAATGTGCATACGTAGGTTCAACTATATCCAACCTGCGTATATGATTTAAAATATGAAAAAAAATATAAAAATACCTATTTTTTGGGTGGATTTTATGGGTTACACCGAAATCCTAGCTATAGGAGCCCATGGCCTAACTATTTCACAACTGAAAAAAATATTTTGAGGTCATATAAATGCACCTCATGGGGAAGGCCTAAGGGGAGAAAAATATAGGACATTGATATTATATCCAACCTGTCCCTGATCAAGTCTGGTTTATCCCTGTGCCTCCTGCACTCCCAACTATAAGAAACCCCTATTTCCTCATTTTGATGTCCATCTCCTTTATATGGCATCCATGTGTATGCGTTTGAAAGATAGTTGTTGAGGCTTGGGTTAGACGGATCCAGAGGAAGGTTTCGCTTGGAGCCGTGGACGAATCATGTTGTATTCTTACACATTCCTTTGCAATCATCAATAAAGAAGCCATGTCTTATTCCCGATGTTAATATCTTAATGCTTTAATTCATGTTTTAATCTAACTAATGTATGGTGTCATGTTTTATATTTATATGCTTATATGATCTAACACTTATATCATGAACATTCTTTCAACTACTATTGGTGTATATGATTTTCTTGAATGAGTTGTAGGTTTTGAAGAATTGAAGGAAGCATAGGGTTTGGACCATATGGGAACGACCTCAAACATAGGACCTTCAAGTAATACTTCTTCTTCCTACTTCAGTAGTTTAAGTATTAAGGTTGCTTTTTTGTTTTCATCTTGTTGGTGTATTCCATTTGCTCTGTTGGGGTGCTCAACCCATACCCTAGGGTGTATTATTCCTGTAACACTTGGTGAGAACCTGACCTTAAGTGATGAAGAATAAGAAGGAGAAGAAGAGGAAGGAGAATAAGAGGCAAGAGAAGGAGAGTAAGAAGCAGACAAAAGAAGAGGCATGAGAAGAAGAGGAAGAAGTAGAAAAATAAGAGGCAAAAGTAGAATATGGAGGAAAGGAAGAGGTGGAGAAAACAGTGGGAGAACCATAGAAAGAGGAAGAGGTGGAGGAATAAAAAAATGAAGAAGAAGGGGAGATGTCTCTAGAAAAGCAAAGGTTGTCTCCTAAACCCACTGGAAAGGAGGCAACTGTTTCCCTGGCTTCCTTGAGCACACCCATCAAATCCAAGAAGAAAAGGCAGAGGCAAACTCCCTTGTATTTCAAAACAACAAAAAATACTAGGATTAAGCAGGGGAAGCCTCAAACACCCACAAGGACCCCTATTCTGATTGAAGAATCACCCAACAAGAGAGAGGAGATGGAACATATTGAAATGAATTTTGAGGAAACCACATCTCCTAGAGCCATCTCAAAGACTCCCATAACCTATGTAAGGAAGCCTGTCACTAGGGAAACCTCCTCTAAACAGCCAAAGGTACTTGTCACACTCCAACATAAAGGAAAAGGCCTGATATAGGAAACACAAGAATTGCTACAAGAAACATAGGAAGTGCTACAAGAAAGACAAAAAATGCTATAGGAGGCAAAAAAAGGGGCAGAAAAAAGACAAGGAGGCAACACCATAGGTACAGGAGGAGAGAGATTTTACAGGACTTCGGGAGCCTAGCCCGCAACCAAATTTGAGCTCCTATTACAAGTTCATTGAAGGAGGTAAAGTGATCCCACAGAAATTTGCAGTACCTCTCTTCTTTTCACTTGAAACATAAAGAGGAAGGAAACATGGGTGGATGCAAATTGCCAAATCTAAGAAAGTGGAAGATCTGGGCCTTATGGAAGAAAGACTCATAGAAATGGGAAAGGAGTTGAGTGAGTTGAGGGATAGAGAATACAACATGAGAACACAGTGCAGGCATAAAACAAATGGTTGAGGGAGAAATTACAAGAGAAGGAGACTCAATTGGCCATAATGGCAAGCCTCTCCATGTAGGAACTTCAAGGTAGACTACCATCCAAAATCTATGCACTTTTCCTAAATGACCAATGGATGCAGTTCTAGATCAAGATAGTAGTAGAGCATGGGTCCATGCCATTCTAGGACTATAAATAGTTCATTGAGTTGTGTGACAAAAGTGGCATGGAAGACAAAGCCAAATTGGTTGAGTTCTACCTACACAACTTCACCCTAACTGACATGAATGTTTGGGACCCCAATGAAAAATTGGGAGACTTGTAGTTGATGGCCCTTTCATCATGGATAAGGCATGAGGAAGCCAAGGTTGAGGAGGTGAAAAGAGTATTGGAAAAGGAATAAAAGGAACCCCTCTACATCAAGGGAGAGCAGATAAGTTCCATGGTTGTAATCAGCAATCACAACATCATTTCCAATGATGTTAAGCTAGCATCTAGATACCTTGCCACCCAAGAACAAGCCATTTTTCAATTTGAGGACACTCTTAGGATGTTAGAGATAGAGAGCCAATAGGAATGTCAGAGAATGTGGAATACCCTATCACACAGTCTCCAGATCAGAGAATATCATAATCCCGAGAGATTGGAAAATGCATTGGCTAGAACACCTCTGTACAAAAGGGCCATGTAGATATTGAAAATCAACTAGATTAGAATGAAGCTCAATACACATTTTCTATTGGGTCTACAGGAAGGAAGGAAGAAGAGGAAAGGAATCAGTGGGAAGAGATAGAGAAAAATGCAAGCTTCTACCCTCAGGAAGAGACACCATCTACAGAAGCTTGGGATGTCAAAGAGGCCACCAGGGCCATGAAGGACATGGATATAGATGACTAGGTTGCTCAAAGGATGAGAAACAATTTTAGTAGGGGGGTAATGATGAGGCTCATCAATAGGTAAACTATAAGGGTCACAATTCCGTTCTCCGACCTATTAAATTGTCTTTTCCCACATTTATCCACAGATTTTGTTATATTATGCTTAATGTGAGGAGTAAAGATGTGTTACTATGTCATGTGTCCTAATGTGTGTTAAATGTAGGAATTGGAGCAAGTTTGAGTTGATTTGGGTGTAGGAACTCGAAGTAGACAAGAAAGAGAGATTCTAGGAGGTGGTTTCCCTCCTTAACTCCTCAAATTAGTCGAATATCTCCCACTCTATCTCACCTGCCTGGTGTCACTGGCAGCCAAGCAAGCCGAGTTCATTGGTAGCCAAGCCAGTGCCAATTAAGGAAGAGTTATTTTTGAGTTACGGAGCCAAGTATCCCTATTTTCTAGGGAGTTGTTGGTAGCTCCAGTTTTGTATAAATAACAAAGCTAAGGGACTCATTAGGATTCAAAATTTTAATGTAGACAAGAGGCCATTAAGTTGAAGCACATTTGATTGTTATTGTTATGAGGTATTTGACACTTTTTTATTGATGATGAGAAATTATGTTTTGATCCAGCACTAAGTTGACTTGGAGGGCTGAAGCTCTTGGGTTAGGGCCCAACCCTAGTAGTAGAAGTTCCTCTCTTGTATCTGTATTCTTAGCTTAGAATGTTGATTAACTGTTGAAGTTTATTTATGTTTCTTTTTAGCTTAGAGAGTTGATTAAGTTGTTTCTTATCCATGCTTCCATTAGCTTGAAGAGTATACTAGTGTTGTAGTCCAGTGAAGGAAAATACATCAGAAAGCTTGTGACAATGACCCATATCTCATCTCCCTCATGGGATCATGATTAGAGGACCCCACGCTGACAGCCTAAAAATAGAGTTTGTCTTTTGTTCGTTAAATAGATTCAGTTTCAGTCTTAGTTAGATACTTATTTATGATTTCTTGAAAATATATACAGTTGTTATTCTGCTTCTTAAGATTGTTGTAGTTTAGGCGGTAGTCCATTTCATAGATCTAGTTCTTAGAAATAGTTAGATCAAATTTTCCAAATTCAACTCACCTTTTCCATATTGACATGTAATGATTTGTAAATGAAAAGAGAATCAAGTTCGATTGCAGAGTTGTTGATCTGCATGCACAAATTCCTCCTACCAAATCCATCTAGGCCTTCTCTACCTTCTATTCATACATGCCAACCCATATTCTGAACCTCTATTTTCCAGCCACCGTTAGCAAGATGTATTAAGAAAATATGGCTTGCTTGGAATGTTGGGCTTTCCCTTGGGTGATGTTCACCTTCCCTACACCTTTCACAACTATCATAAACCCTTCCAACACTTCATCTCACCATTATTACCCTCCAAAACCTCTCAACCAACTTCCTATAGAAGTTCAAGGTATCTTGTAGCAGTTTAGGACATCCTGTAGCAATTTCCTGTAGAAAATTTGTAGCAGTTTGTTTTGACTCTGCTTTGAACTGAAATGATAACATAGCCTAGTGTAGGAGTAGGTTAACCCCTCAGCTTGGACTCCATGACCAGAAGTGCCACCTAGACCAGTCCTTTCCCTCCTTTCCCTCCCATAAGATCAGATAGCATTAGCTTTTATATTTCTGCATTTAGAAATTAGAAATTTTACATATTCTGCAAGTGTGAATGAGATAGTTAATGCATGCATGTTTGAATTCTAAAATGATAGAATAACCTTCTATTTTCAAGCAACACTGGTAGCTAGATGATAAAGTGAAAGATTAGCATAGTTTCCTTTCTCCAAGTGATTTATGTCATTTCATAGCATTTACAAGTTGGCAACTTTCATTTCCTGAATTGACAAGCATTTACTTTCTCTACACTAGAACTAGCCTTTACACTCTGTTTTTAGTAGTCAAACTCCTTTTAGTTCAATAGAGGAATGGTCTGGAACCCTAATGGTAAAGTGCCCTAGTTGAGAAGTGACATGAGTAGAATGATGCATCCACTGTGTAAATAGAACTGTCACCTCCAAGTTTGTACGAAACCCCGGGATGATAAAGTAAAGTTGGTAGTCTTTGGAGTTGCAACATTCTTGCTGCAATACTGGGGCTCATCAAATAGTAAAGCAAATTGAGTGCTCTCTTCCCTATAAAATGCATAAAAATCCTGATATGGTATTGGTATACTCTACTAAAATTCCTTTCACAAGTAAAATATCTCTGTATGACTTGATCTAGGTGGATCCAGAAATAGAAGTGGCCTTGAAAATAGCTTAAAAATCAAAGTCATCGTATGGAAGTGAAACTAGAACCAAATCATAGTGCTCATCACCCTAATTCCAACAGTGTGAATGACACTCAAATCTGAGTTCATATGCTCAAGTTATAGTTAGTCAAAGTTCTAGCCAAACTGGGCCAAGTGGCAGTCACTAACAAGGCAACAATTTGGCAGAGTCCTGATGCATGAAATCTGACCACTAGAACGGGTGAATTTGTCGCCTCTTTAATTTTTCTTATCAACCATAATTTAAGGTGGAATATTTGTGACTACATGGTTATAAAAAAACAAAAACTATATATAAATGGGGTGGCGGGCCACCATCCCCTCAACCCCTCCCAATGGTATAACATATTGTATAATTAAAAAGGGTGGGAGGGCCACCCTCGGTGGACCTGCCTAACCTTGTTCGAGCCACACCATGTATTACAACCACATATTATATTAACCACCACGGTATTTTATCAATTGTGAAACCACCACGTGCTATATATATATATGACCCACACCAAAAAAAGGTTTCGTGGGGTTCGACCCAGGAACTTCCCCAATCATCGTGCCTTATCATAGTACTGCCGACCAACAAGCCAATGACCTATCCATTGAAATGTCTGCCCCACAAATTTTACTTAAACGTTACGCAATTTCCATTAGAAATGATGGAGGGCAGAGCGGGGAGCTATGGAACCAGTAGCGGCCAGAGGAGGGCGAAACCTTGAGGGGGATCTTGGAGATGCTGAAAATATTCCTTTGGGGTTTAGACGTGCTAGTGTCTGGATTTGACAAATTTTATAGTCATTTTTATACCATTTTGCAACACAAATCCAATGGCTATGTCTGTTTCTACGTTTGAGCTTTTCATTTTTCGTTCATGGCTGATATTGGAAGTATAAGGGTCATTTTTCTAAAGTTGCTTGCAATTCATTTCTTTGCTTTAATCTAATGAAAGAAGGCCTCCCCACTTTGAGTAGGGACCAAAGATGTAGCCCACATTGGGTGAAATCCATAATCAAATCATTTTTGTGCCTTTGATCTCATGGTTTCTTTATGATTTTCGCTTCTTTTTCATGTGTTAAGTTATTTGGTTAATATGCAATTATATGTGCATTCATGAAGTAAAAGATCTGGATCAACTTTGGTATCAGAGTAGGTATTCTTGATGTGAGTTGCATGAGTGAATTCCACGTGAATCTAACTAGGAACAAGCTCCGGAGAGGAGAAGGAAAAATTAAATCCTTTGATCCTGAATCAGGGCGTGTACCACAAAGAAAGAACATGGCAGACGAGGAAGCTCGAATGGAAGAAGAGAAGAATTATCACAAGATCTTCTTCACCATGGTAAAGAAAGTTGACAAGTTGTTTGCAGAGTATGAGAAAAAAATCAAGCTTGGGAAGAAAGAGTGAGATGACCATGCATTGGTAAATCATGAAGGTGGAAGAGGAGAGCCTCCTGAACCGCCCTCTCCATCCTATAGCAATAGTTCTTCTTCTTCTTCTTCTCATCACTCTAACAAGCATCATAGGAATACATCTAAGATGCCATTTTCTAAGCTAGATGTAAAGTTTGATTTTCAAACATATAATGGAGAATGTAATGCAAAGAAACTAAATAATTAGATTTGACAAATCGAGGTTTATTTAGATATTCCACAGATTAAGGAAGATGAGATAAATATCATATTAGCATCTCTTCAACTGAGTGGCACCGCTCTCATCTGGTGGGAGAGAAAGTTGTAGAAAGACAACAAAAACTTAGGTAATCTCCTTTCTTCTTGGTCCAATTTTGTTTCTTCATTAAAATATCCGTTTTATCCTTTGGACTATCGATGAAAGGCTTTAATGGAATGGTAATATTTAAGGTAAGGAAAAGGTCAAAATGTACAAAGCTTCACAAAAGAGTTTAGAAAAAAAATCATTGAATTTGGGCATTTCACTTGATTCACTGGAAACTCTAACAAAGTATATTGGTGCTTTACATAGTTAAATCAAACTTTCTTTGTTATTATTTGATCCTACTACTATTGATGCAGTCAATGTGAAGGTCATTCACCTTGAAAACATGGGAAAGAATGATAAAGAAGAGAAACCAAAGAAATCATCTTTCAAACCTCATAATTGCAAGTTCAAAGGAAAAGGCAAGGGAAAGGACAAGAAGGCAGCTACAACCAAGAAGGAGGAAGGAGAAAATCGATCTTGCACACATTGCAAGAAGGGAGGCCATCACGATGAACATTGTTGGAATTTGCATCCGGAGTTGAAACCAAAGAGATTTGGTGGGATGAACAAGAAAAATATGGTGGCAACTGCACAAAAATACCTTGGATCCTATTCTGGTGATGAGACATTAACAATAGCAGTGGGCACACAAGGTATTCTTTCTCTTCATGCTAATGAAAATTTTGAGTTACATTCAAGTACAAGTTCTTCAAATGAGCCTTATGTTAATGAACGAAAGAGAATTGAATTGTTCAACATTAGAGTCATAATGAAACATACTAAAGTGGAAACCTTGTTTGATCCAAGCTCACAAGAAAATTTCATTTCCAAATCCTTGGTTAAAAAGTTGGGATTAGATGTAGAATTCCTGCAGAAACTTTGATAGATCTAGAATTCTAGTTAAATTAAACACAAGTAATTTGCTGATATTCAAGAGAGGAGAGAAAGAATTTGCTCCATAAAATCAATGTATTAAATTAATGAAAAATAGTAATACATGAGCAACCAAACCTCTAATCCCAAAGGGATGTGGTTATATAGAAATTGTTGAATCTAGAAAACTAGGAAAAAACTAGTAAAAAACTAGAAAAGGCTAAGAAAAGCTAAAGAGAGGCATAAAATAGCAACAATGACTCAAGACAACCTATGCCAACTATCTACCACGAGGAAATCATGAGGAGGGGTGCATTTCCCAAGGAAGGCAACTTTAAAACATGCTAAAATGGTCCGGGGGACCAAATCCCTTGATTTAAGGGGGAATCTTCATGTGGGGCGCCAATCCTCAAATAACTCAAGTGGATGAGGTGTGGTTAGGTGTGAACATGCAGTTAGATTTATAAATGGTTTAGGAAAGTGGTTGGACCAATATTTCCGTAATATTAAGCCTTTAAAGGCAAAAAACAAGGGAAAGTTGGTCCACCGAGATAGTTTACCAAAAACCAAGTGTGAACATGATTTTTAGTGCATGTGGCTAAGTCAAGGATACTTAGGCTAAAAAATAAATGTAGATGTTAGGATTATATTCCAACACCCCCCCTTCATCTTAACTCACTTATCTAAACTGAGTCCCGGCCAAGATGCCATGTTAGATACTCAGGGACAATAAATAAAAGATCCTCATAAAATGAAGAAAGAGGGAAAACCTCGTGGGAACACCCTCCCCCCCCCCCAAAAGAGGAAAAAAGGGCTAAGTGGCCAGAAGGGCTTACTCAGCTATCTCCACCACTCCAAGCATAGCTCTCAATTCTGAAAATTTCTTTTCAGTGAAAGACTTGGTGAAGATGTCTGCAACCTACTGCTCAGTGGGGCAGTACTGTAGTGATATGACTCAATCACGGATTAGCTCATGGATGTAATGCATGTGAATCTCGATGTGCTTGGTCCTCTACCTCTGAACTGGATCAATCGATATCTGAATGGACCCCTGATTATCACAAAATATGACAGTCGGAAGTGGATACTGAATACCAAACTTAGAGAGAAGCCCCTACAACCAAACAACTTGTGTAGCTGCATTCACTGCACCTCTATACTCTACCTCGGCTGTAGATAAAGCAATCGTGGATTGCTTCTTGCTAGACCAGAAAAAAAGACCCTGAACCAAAGCTAAAAACATAACCAAAGGTGGACTTGCGGTCTGTACCATCACCAGCCCAATCAGAATCTATGTACCCAATCAGTGAAAGTGGGCAATCTGCAGCATAAAAGATACCAAAACTGGAAGTACCTTTCACATATCTAAGGATTCTCTTTGCAGCTTTCTAGTGAAGCTCATGGGGCTCCTACATATATCTGGAACAAACTCCTACTACAAAATATATATCAGGTCGGGTGTGAGTAAGATACAATAAACCCCCAACCAACTTTCGATACAATGTACTGTCCACCAAAGGTGTAGTACCCGCATCCTCAAATATGATCCCCGAAAGAAAGGGAGATTTTGTTGGCTTGCATTCTATCATATAAAATCAGACAAGTAGATATGATGCATACTTGGACTGTGCCATATTGATCCCTGAAGTAGACTGAGAAACTTCAAGACCAAGAAAGTAGTGCAATAGTCCCAAATCTGTCATGGAAAATCGATCGTGCAATGTTGATTTTGTTGAATCAATAGCTGAGGTAAGGTTCCCTGTCATCAGTAAATCATCTACATAAAGTACAATAAGAAAAAGGGCATCATCATGTTGCAGAAAATAAACATTTGGATCATATGGTCATCGAATGAATACAATGGAAAGCAGGAAAGAATCCATCTTTGCATACCAGGCTCTGGGAGCCTGTTTTAGGCCATACAAAGATTTATTTAATCTATAAACAAGGGAAGAGTTCTAAATGTATCCCTGTGGCTGCTCCATATATATCTCCTCCTTGAGATCTCCATGAATAAATGCACTCTTCACATCCATGTGATGAACTTCCCATCTGCGAGAAGTAGCAATGGCTAAAACTAGTCGAATGGAGTCCATTTTTGCAACAAGTGCAAATGTCTTTGTGTAGTCTATGCCATGTACCTGTGAGTATCCTTTTGCAACAAGTCGAGCTTTGTACTTGCTGATCTCACCATCTACAACAATATTTGTTCAATAGATCCATCGGCATCGAACAAGATTTCTTCCTTTCAGAAGTGGAACCAAGTCCCATGTGTTGTTTTCCATGAGAGCAGAGTACTCTTCATCCATGGCAGCCTCCCAAAGTGGGTTTCCAGCAGCCTCAGAGTGTGACTGTGGATCTAAACCAAGTGTCATATAGAAATTTATGGGAAGCAATGGTTCGATGGCAGCTAGGGCTTGAGGAGCCCCAAAAAAATGTGATCTATTCCTTCTCGCATCCACAGGATCACCGACCAGTTCACACGCATCTTGCAGGGTTTTCTCTGCCCAAGTTGGCAGCTGAGTTGGAGCAGCCATGACCTGCTCCTCATCCTTTGAATCAAATGCAAGAGGCTTCTCTGATGGCTACTCTGAAGTGGTCAAAGAAGTTTCAGACTCCTCCTCATCAGTCGCAACAAGCGGTTCCTCAACAGGGTCTATTGAAAAATCATGCAGTATTCTTCTTCAAACTTCACACTTCGAGCTACAAGGAACTTTTCAGTGTGAGAGTATAGCAATCTATATCCTTTGACACTGTTAGGATATCCAACAAAGATACATTCAACACTTTGAGGTTCCAAAGCCTTCTTCTTATCTGTCGGAATGTGAACCCATGCTTGTGAACCAAAAATGCGAAAGTGCAACACTTTCGGTTTCTTACCGGTCCAACATTCAAATGGAGTGGTGCTTTTGAGTGCTTTGTGAGGAATGTGGTTCTAAATCTATGCTTCACAATTAATAGCTTTAGCCCATAGCTTAGGAGCTAATGATTTGAACTGTAGCATACAATTGCACATTTCTTTTAACGACCGGTTTTTCCTCTCCGCAACACCATTCTGCTATGGTGTATATGGCACTGTGTGTTGTAGTTGTATACCTGCATCAATAAAAAGTTGTTGCACATCTTTGTTGACATACTCCCCCCCATTATCAGTATGGAGTATCTTAATCTTACACCCAAACTCATTCTCAACAAGTGCTTTAAATTCTATAAGGCATTCAAATACTTCCGATTTTAATTTCAGAAAAAAAATACCCAACTAAAGCGAGAGAAATCATCTATGGAGGTGAGTACATATCGAGCCTTACTAATTGAAGGCTGCAGGAATGAGCCCTTGATGTCACTGTGAATCAGCCCAAGAGGTGAAGAAGCTCTCTGTGCCTTCCCTTTGTCAAAATTTTGCTCCAGATGTTTGCCAAGAATGCATCCTTGACATACACCGCTTGTGAATTTAATAGCGAGTAATCCTTCTACCATGTTTTCCTTGCTGAGTTGATGTAAGTACTTATAGTTTAGATGGCCAAGTATTTCATGCCATAACCTATTGATATCATTAGATTGTGATAGAAATACAGTGCTAATAGATTTAGGAACAAAGTGGGAGAAGAAATACAAACGAGAACCATGATCTACAATTCCATGTGCAAGTTGTGAGCCTGTGGAAATGTCGGTAATCACTGCGGAGTCCGGAGTGAACTCCACCTTCCTTCCAGAGTTGGAATGAGTGATCTGATATATCGAGAGAAGATTTGTGGACAACGAGGGAACATGAAGCACATTTTTGAATCAGCCCCCTTCAAGGTCTACAATTCCTTCTTCGCACACCTTTGCGAGTGTGGCATCTCCCAAGTAAATTGGGGATCTGGTGCTTTCTTCGATGGAGGAAAATTCATCTTTTGATGCAGCCATATGATTCGATGCACCTGAATCAAGGATCCAAGATGATGGAGTGGATGTGACAGCCATTAAAGCATGACCATCTCATGCTCTCCCTCTCCCATCTCTCGTTCTGTTATCATCCTTCTGCTTTGCATTCTCGGGCACGGTGAGATTGTGTTGCTGCAATTTCTTAGCCATCTCATCGACTGTTTTCCTCATGAAATTCTCATTGGGATGAAAACCTTTGGAATATTAGCTGCAAAGTGTTCTTTCCTTCTTCTTCTTACCCTTAGGCAAAGAAGAGCTCTCTGAAGATTGTATGGGTCTCTCCTTCTTCGATTCATTAAATTTACCCTTCCCTTTTTGCTTGTCTCTTCCACTGCTCTTTGGAGCATCAGTAGCCACAAGTGCTTGGTTCTTTGAATGCTTGATGGCACCCATTTGGACTAACTTAGCTTACTCTTGAGTCAATGCTGCAATGAAGTCATTCAATGGAGGCATTTTCCATTTTTCTTGAGTCAATTTAGATGCTTGAAAAGACGATACAAATATGGAATATTCAGGGCCTAATTTCGAGAGAATCGAAAGGATGAGTTGATCTTCCTCTTTCTTGACTCCACATGCATCAAGTTAAACGAGGAGGGATTTAAACTTGGTGAATTATTCTTGCAGGTTGCTGAAATGAGTTGGATTGAGGGATATGATTTCATTCTCCAGTTGATGCACTCTCATTTCATCCTGCTTACCGAATAGTCCTTCCAATGTGGTCCAGACCGCATCAGGAGTAGTGGCTCCGCTGACATGAAAGAGGAGTTCTCTGGAAATTGATAGGCATATCAGCCCAATTTCTTCATCTAATTTATTGAAATACTTGATCTTCTCCACTGCATAAGTCGGTTCAGTCTTCGTTCCCATTGTTACCCTGTAAAGCCCTTTGCTTCAGAGGAGCAAAGTGATCTCTGTCTTCCATTCGAGGTAATTGAAAGGATTTAGAATGAGTTTTGTGGGCTGAGAGAGATGATCCATTGTTGATAGTTGCACCTCCTGATGATCTATACCTGCAAATAAAACCATGTACAATCCACTAGATTCGAACTAGCTCCAATACCATGTAGAATTCCTGCAGAAACTTCGATAGATCTAGAATTCTAGTTAAATTAAACACAAGTAATTTGCTGATATTCAAGAGAGGAGAGAAAGAATTTGCTCCATAAAATCAATGTATTAAATTAATGAACAATAGTAATACATGAGAAACCAAACCTCTAATCCCAAAGGAAGGTGGTTATATAAAAATTGCTGAATCTAGAAAACTAGTAAAAAACTAGAAGAGGCAAAGAAAAGCTAAAGAGGGGCATAAAATAGCAACAATGACTCAAGACAACCTTATGACAACTATCAGCCACGAGGAAAGCATGAGGAGGGGCACATTTCCCAAGGAAGGCAACTTTAAAACATGCTAAAATGGTCCAGGGGACCAAATCCCCTGATTTAAGGGGGAATGTTCATGTGGGGCGCCAATCCTCAAATAACTCAAGTGGATGAGGTTTGGTTAGGTGTGAACAGGCAGTTAGATGTCTAAATGGTTTAGGAAAGTGGTTGGACCAATATTTCCATAATATTAAGCCTTTAAAGGCAAAAAACAAGGGAAAGTTGGTCCACCGAGCTAGTTTACCAAAAACCAAGTGTGAACATGATTTTTAGTGCGTGTGGCTAAGTCAAAGATACCTATGCTTAAAAATAAATGTAGATGTTAGGATTATATTCCAAAATTAGAGACCAAGCCTCACCTGAAACCGTACCCCCTTGGTTGGGTGTGTGATAAAGAAAAATTACATGTAACCAAGAAGTGTAGAGATAGATTTTTTATTGCATCCAAAATAGTAGATGAGGTTGATATTAATGTTGTACCCTTGGATATCTATGGTATTGTATTAGGGAGCCCATATTTGTATGACAAGAAAGCAGTTTTCTTTCATCACGAAAATAAGTATCATCTCATGAAAGATGAGGTGGAATACATTGTTAGAGCTCATCGTGCCAAAATTAGTGCTAATCTTGTAAGTGCGGGTCAGATGAAGAGATTAATTAATTCCAGCAAAGGGTGCATGCTTATGGTTGTGAGAGAAAAAGATACTGAGGCATCTTAAGCTTTCCAAGGTTGTGATCCCACTCATAAAAACGAATTGTATGAAATTGTTTCTAACTATCATGGTATTTTTCAGAAACCAAGTGGGTTGCCTCCAAAGCATGAGATCCAACATGAGATTCACTTGTATCAGGATGCTCCTTTACCCAAAATTGGTATGTATATGTTGTCATCTAACGAGATGGAGGAGATAAAGAAGCAGGTACAATAATTGTTGAACTAAGGGTCATAAGGCCCAAGTTCTTCTCCATGCGATTCACCATCGTGTTGGTGCCAAAAAAGGATGGCACATGGAGGATGTGCATAGACTACATGTCACTCAACAAAATAATGATGAAGAATCGATACCCTCTCCCTCGCATTGATTATTTATTAGATTAATTGAAAAATGTTGTCTATTTCACAAAACTTGACTTGCGTAGTGGCTATCATCAGGTCAAGATTGTAGAATAGGATGTATGGAAGACTGCATTCAAAACTAAACAGGGGTTGTTTGAATGGTTGGTTATGCCATTCAGACTATGCAATTCCCTGACCACATTCATGAGGGTGATGAATGAAATTTTCAAGCCTTTTCTAGATGATTTTGTACTTATATATCTTAATGATACTTTTATTTACAGTAGGACACGGGATGATCACGTGATTCATGTTAAAAAGGTGCTTGATGTTTTGAAAAAACAAAATTTGTAGGTCAAAATGTCTAAATGTGAGTTTGAGAAGACCTTTTTGGTTTACTTTGTAGAAAATCTGACTGTAGGTTAACCCGATAATACAATATAAATCAAAGGAGAATACTATAACCTACTTCTACTATCAATTTGCGGAAGCTTAAAGATTGAGCTGAACAATATAACCAGAAGAAGAAGAATCAATGCACAATACACATGAAAATACTTTGGCAAAAGCCTCAACTAAAAACCCCACTATCTATATTATCATACAAGGTGGAAATACATAGGAATTATACAAAGCCTTAGCTCTCACAGCTAGCCAGCTCTCAGTGCAATCCTCACAGATGCTCAAAAGAAATCTTGGCTTCTCTCAAGCCTTCCTCTCTGCCCTCCAAGCTCCTATTTCCTTGCGATGTTCCTCTGGGATGATTCTCCTTCAACCAAGTGGAAAACTCATTCACCAAGTGGATGATCACCTGATCTCACATACTGTCAGAACTACGCAATCCTCAAGGAATTGATTCCCTCTTCATGCATGAGTTTTCTTTATAAGAAAACACATGCAATTGATAGTACATTGTCCTTGACTTTAATCTCAACTGGGTCTTTATCAGAATAGACATGCATGAGTTTTTGATGAGGGAATCTTCAGTTAACTAGAGTACACTAGTTGAGTGCATGCATGCATCAACTGACTGTTAACTCTCTATTAGTTCCTCAAATAGTTTGGAACTAATTTAACTAGACTTAACTCAGTTAACTAATTACAACTCAAATATAACTCAATCTTATCTCCTTAATTTAAGGCTTATCTCCTTAATTTAAGGGATAACTCTTGCATGACTTCAGAAAGACTTCTAACTTGAATTTCTCCAACTAATTAAGTCAAAATAACTTAATTAATTATTTCCAAGTAGCTGTTAAGACTAAATTTGATTTTAATTCACAAGTTAATTCAAAGACAAATTAAATTGGAATATTCTTGTTGCCATATTTCAACATACTTAGGTCACATTGTTGGAGATGAACAATTGAAAATAGATCCTTCTAAAATTGATATGATTGTAAAGTGGCCTAAACCCACCAATGTTACAGAGGTTCGTAACTTTTTGGGTGCAGTACAATACTAGAGAAGATTCATTCCCAACTTCTATGTCATTGCATCCCCCTTATATGCATTGATGAGTGTGAATCAAACCTTTCAGTGGGGAGGAAAGCAACGGAAAGCCTTTGATACACTAAAAGAGGATTAGTATCGCACCAGTTTTGGCCTTACCTGATCTCCAACAACCTTTTGAGATTGATACCAATGCTAATAGATATTCCATGGGAGCAGTATTGGTGCAACAAAAGGAAACCTGTGTGTTACCATTCATAGACATTCTCCCAAGCTATTGTGAACTATCCCACATACAACAAGGAGTTATATGCCTTGGTTCAAAGCGTGGAGAAGTGGAAGCACTATTTGATCAACAAGGATACTGATGAGCCCCAAAAATGTACAATTATTTGGGCTCATTCAACCTCCTAATTTGGCTTAGTCCACCATTCTCATTTGTTTATTGCATGTTTTTTATTATTTTTATGTTAATAGAGTGAATTTGGTTAGTCATTATGCCAACAAGTCTAATGGGTGCTTTGTGTAGCCTTTTTGTTCAACTTGGAGACAAAATTGAAGGTCTTAATGAGCACTTGGCAGCCAAATTCGTGGGAGAACAAGCTAGAGGATTTGTAGGAAGGTGTCCCCCTCATTTATGGGCCCTTACCTCGAATTCTCCACCATCAGCTCGGAGTTCAAGGGCCACCGAATCAATCAGCTCAAGGGCAGCCAAGCAAGTCAAGTTGGACTGCTGTTAACTACAAGTCTTGGGCAGCCAAGTCCCTAAATTTTAGGAGGATTGTTGGGTCCTCAAATTGTATAAATAAGAGGGCTTAAGACCTCATTTCAGTTAGTCATTTTTGGGATTAGCTAGTTAGTCAATTTGGTTAGCCAATTAGTCTTTTTGTAAGCCAGTTTTGGCATGATGTTAGACTCATGATTATTCAATAAAGGCAGGCAGGTTTGGATTCAATTCTGAGTTTTTAAGGGAGCTATAGCTCTCAGGTTAGGGCCCAACCTGAGAGCAATAGACCTCCTCTTCCTTGTATCGTTACTTGTTTCCTTGCAGCACTTTATTTCCTTTGTTTTGACATGCATTTAGAATTTCCAGTTTGCTGATTTGATTTGTTTTGTGTGATTGAAGTAGGATTAGCTTATGGTTTACGTGCTTTTAGTTGTTTAGATTAGAGGAGGAGGATTGTAATTCATTAGAGTCAAGAAAAGGTTTATAGTGCACTCGCTGCCATCTCTGTTTAGAGATTGGGGGTGTGGGATGTACCAACCACCAAAAAACGCAGTCTTATGCTTTCATGCAAGCTACCACATAGTTATTTTAATTATAGATCCATGCATGCACACTTTCTCCACTTTAGTTCTCTGTTCCTGAGCCATCACAAGCCTCATTTCCATCCTACCTATTCACCCATACACTTCCTCCACTCCTCCATCACCCAAAACTCCAACCACAGACCTTCCCGTAGAAATCCCGAGACTTCCTGTAGGATCCCCTGCAAACATCCTGTAGAAGCCTGCAAACTCGGTTGCTGAGCATCTGAACGTGTGGAACTTCTGTGGGATGATGTTAGAGATCCCCTGGAACCTCTCCTAGCCCTCCTGACCTTTCCCAAGCTTTCTCTCCCTTCGCACCACCTCTGCACAGCCAAACCCTAATAAGAAACAAAATCATAATCACTCCATCCACTTAAGCAAAAATACAAAAACAATGTTCTTTTTCATAGAAGTAGTTTAAGTTCATGCATTTCATATCACTAGCAGTAATGGCATCATTCTTAGACACTTGCACTCCCACCATTGCATCATAGAGGTTAAACTAGAAAGCTTCTTCTGAGAGCATATAGAAGTTGGCTTGAGCCCTAGCGGACTTGTGCCAACTGACCAAGTGACAGCTGCGACAAGAGCTAGTACTTGTGCATACAACACCGTCGCTTCCAAGTTTGTACGAACTACCGGGTTGATAAAATTAGAGATAGGAAGCTCCAGGAGTTGTAGCATTATTGCTACAATACTGGAGCCCACCATCTTTTTGGCGTCGTTGCCGGGGAAGCGTCAGAGTATTAGTAATTGTTGCTTTTCTTCTATTTTCTTACTCTTGCCTTCTGCTAAGTAGTTTATTTCATTTCCATTCTGCAAAAGTAGCATAGACATTTCTTGCTTTCATAGATTAGCATTTCCTGCTTTCATAGATTAGCATTTCCTGCTTTCATAGATTCGCATTTCCTGCTTTCATAGATTCGCATTTCCTGCTTTCATAGATTAGCATTTCCTGCTTTCATAGATTAGTGTTTCAATTCTGCAAGCGTAGACTAGCATTTTCATTCCTGCAATTTCATTTGAGCAAAATAGATTAGTCCTTTCTTGCTTTCATTTCAATTCCGCATTTTCATTTTAGCAAGGTAGTTAGTTGTAGTTCAATCTATTTCAGTTTTGCAGGTAGAAGTAGAAAAAAGAAAAATCAACCAAAAAGATTTCATTTCATGCCTTGTAGGAGTAGAGATAAGTTAGAAAAATGATTGCACAACACCCCCACTGCTTCACACAGCCAAGATTCTCTCTTCTTCGATGGCTGTGATTGAAGAACCCCTGGGTGGACATCAAGGCATATTTAAAGAACCTCTAGGGGAGAAGAAGAAGAAAACATTCCTCTGGAGCAAATGGCTACAAGCACAAATGTTGGGAGCAACATCTTGTCCAAAGATGAATTTGAAAATCAGATCAAAGATTTCAAGAGTGATATGAGGCAGTTTCTTGCCATGCAACTGGATACCTTGCGGATCCAACAGAAGCAAGAGGAAGCCAAGAGGGCTTTGGCCATTTTTTGTCCTAGATGCACTAGAAAGCATCCTAGGAACGAATGTCCAATGCACTCCCTAGAAGTGTGTTTCATCTATGAAGAATACCATCCTACAGATCAGTGCCCTTCCTTACCCAGAATCAAAGCTGCATATCAGAGAGCCAAAGGAGCCACTGAATCACTCTATCATATGAACCAAAGGAGGCCGCATGAACCTAGATCTTATCAGCAGGAACTGCCAGGGACATCCGAGACCTATTATGACCCCTATCAAGCCACTTTCATGCCTTCTTGGGGTCCCCCTGCTCATCCTTCCTGGTTCACACCTCCTCCTTGTTCCTTCACAGATCCATATTATGCCCAACCAGCTGCTCATTCGTTTCACTCTTATGCTCAGCCACAGCCTCAGTGGAATGCACCTTATCAGAAGTGGAGGCCCCAGTACAACTCTCATCCCGCTCATTTTCCTCCACCACCTGCTCATCCACAACCATCGCCTCCTCCTCCACCAAGGCAACCCCAAATTCCTACCCAACCACAATGCCATCCATCTCCATCTCAATTTCACACCTCCACTCAACTACCTGTACCATTTCCAAAGCCATACAATGGAGCAGCTCAACCCCATTGCAAATCTGAGGCACAACATATGCAAACAACTCCTCTTGAGCTCAATGATCTTCACCATAGCTCAGGAAAAGCATTGCAAAAAAGAGATCATCTTGAAAGCATTGAAGGATCACATCCAGCAAAAGAGGATTCAAAAGAGGAGATCAAAGAACCATGGGCTGCACTTGATGAAGAGAATAGATCAGAATCAAAGATCGAGAGAGTTTCCTCATGGTTACCATCAAATCTTCCATGTATTCAAGAGAAAGATCAGCAAAAGGAGGAAGATGAGAAAGTCATGATAGAAAGTGACATGAAGAATGATCCAAATCAGCAAAAGGACCAAAGATATCAAAGCTATATTGAGACATGGTTCCAGACAGTCACTAAGTTGCAGCAGTACTCTCTTCCTCAACTATGTTTGATCCCTTCAAAGTCAGATCATTTGGTCTCTGAGATCTGGATACCTGTCAGAGCATGCATTTCGAGCCTCCACATCATTTTTTCTCTAATCTCGATGTGCACATGGCTCCATTGGAAGTATTCCTATACTTGAAAATGATTTTGTTTTTCAAGTAGGGTAGGGTAGAAAAATAAAAGAAAAAAGAGAAAAAAAAGAAAAAGAAAAAATGAAAAAAGAAATCTAAGGTGAAAACCTCCTTGGAGGCGCCTTAGATTGGCTCATTGATTGAAAACCTCCATGAGGCGGTCAATGGGTTGGAAAAAAAGAGAAAAGAGAAAAGATCTTTGGGTGAAAACCTCCCTTGGAGGCGCCCAAGGCAGGCAATTAGGGTGAAAACCTCTGTGAGGCGCCCTAGTTGTTTTTCAAAAAAAAAGAGAAAAAAGAAAAAGAAAAATAAAGCTAATCTCCATTGAATAAGTTCATGTTGCAGCAATGACATTGCAGGTTGCAAGAAGGACGTTTCATGACAGGAGGAGCACTCAAATCAAGGTTAAAGGAATCTTTTTTTGTGCCTTCTACAGGAAGCTCTGTATTTCTACAGGAAACATCCTGTAGAACCTTTGGACGAGCCAAATCCAATTTCAAAAGTGAATCTGATGGTGGGAATCTGTTGATTAGGGCTACAAGCACTTGTGTGTCCATCCCTTGCCTTCATCCATCATTTTTTCACCTCCTTGTGCTTCTTATTGTGCTTCTACAGGAACTTCCTGTAGAAATTGTGGGAAACTAGGCATGCATTTCAAAAAGTGGTTTGGCGAACATGGTAGCTTCCTCAAGGGTTCAGAAGTCCTCATGCAGTCTTCCAACTCCTCCTCCATCATCTCTATACCTGCATCACAACCAAAATTCATTTTGTCATCCCATGCAACCAAAATGCAAAGTGCCTTGAAGCAAAAACACATAGAGCAGAATTTGTTTTTGCCATAACTTGAAAACCATGCATCCATTTGACAAACCGTTTTATGGGGAATTGTACAAGGTTGATGACAACATGCCTGAGAAGTTTCATGCAATTCCGGTGCACGGTTTCCAAGAAATCAGCCTCCATCACCATCAGCCATTTTTGCATTTTCTCCATATCCGTGCATCCGTTTTAAAACCTGTTTCATGGGGAGATGCACATGGGTGATAGTAACCTACCCAAGCAGTTTCAGCCGATTCCGATGCACGGTTTCCGAGAAATCGAGCTCTGAAATCTTCAGCCATTTTCCATTTTTCTCGAAATCCGTGCATCCATTGATCACGATTTTGCTATGGGAGATGCATAATGATGATAGGAACATGCTCACCAAGTTTCAGATCAATCCGATCTACCGTTTGGGAGAAATGGCAAAAATAAGTTCTGGTTTTGTGACCATGCAGCAGCAGCAGCTTGAACGGGCAGAGTTGAATGTGGAAACGATTGCATGCAGCTCAGATCCGGCCAGAGGACACCTGCACAAGGAAAAGCAATCAAAAATCATTAGCCAAGCCTCATGCAATCAAAGGATCCAAGCATGCAGCAGCAGAATCAGAGCATGCAGCAGCAAGAAGCTTCACAAGCAACCGTTTGGCTTCAGGTACGTGACAAAACCTATTCCTCTATTGCATGAATCTAATTCAAGAACTGCATGAACGAATGGAGTGATGGAATTAAGCCACGAATTTAGGAAGGTTCACTTGATGTCCAGTTCTCTAGCAAGTCACGCAGCATGCATGGGTCAGCCATGCATGTGAAAGTCAAAAAACGGACAGTATGGGCAGTCTAACTCCAGTGCAGCTGAATCGATGAGATTTCAAGCAGAGAACAAATGGTGACCACTGCAGTTCATGATTGCAAAACAGTCACATAAGCCAGCACACGTATGTGCCACCTCACTCCAAAAATCACGCAGACATCACTGAGCGCTCGGCTTAAATTCAAAGACCGTTAGTCAACTTGCACTTGCATCATGTTCACTCAAAGAATACATCCTCTGCTTCCACAATCGGCTTAATCTATCGTCCTCCGCTGAGTTTCCTACTTATTTTCGAATTTCTCTAGTGCATCGGGCTCACCCAAAGGCAGAATCACGTTCTACAGGAAACGGGTGAAGTCTTCTACAGGAAATACAGCATAGCCTTCCGGAGCAGTCTAACAAAGATGGAGAGTACACGACAAGGTGGGATGAATGAAAATCCAAGAGACAATGATGCTGGACACAACACAACTGTTATTGCATCTTTTCAAGAAAAACATGTTGATTCTGGACAGTCAAAACAGCCTATTTCAATTCCAATATTGGGAGAAATAAATGAAGATCATGCAGGGAGATGTGTAACAGAGGCTACTCAGCAGGATGTTTTGCAAGGACCATCAACATCCTCATTGGATGAGAATGGCAATGAAGACACAGGAAAATATGCTGCTGGGAAGGATGTCGTGATAGCTAACTTGCAAGGGTGTCCAGGACCATTGGTGGATGAACGTATTGAGATTATGTCATGTGGTGAACTGAACTGTTGGACAAAAATGAAGAGTTTTGGCCAAAGATATCAGTCCTTCTAACAGTGAGGAAGAAGAGCAGAAAGGGGGAGAAGATGAAGGCTGCCACAGCCCAGCTGAAAAGAAAATCACCCACAGCCAAGCAGGACACAGTGAAGCTTGAAGAAAGGTAGGCTCAAAAATACCATTTCCATGCATGAGATTTTAAAGGGTGGTGAACTAGCTTGGTTGAAGTGGGGACAATTAAAACCAGTCTGCCTGTGGGTCAAGAATGGTGGTTTGCTTGTGGGATACACAGAATTTCTTTCAAATAGCGCTGCATCACATTCTCTTCCAAGGTTCCTGTTAACAAATGCTCCACATGATAATGATAAACCACTGTAACGCTCACCTGTGCACATATAAACTACTTTTTTCTTTTTGTGGCTGTTATATGGTTAGTGTGAAAAGTAGCTCTAAATCTATCACTGAAGCAATTACAAGCTCAGCATACCTGAAACGCAGTATCCCGGATGGACAAAGAAGACTGTGTATATAGTGCAGAAATAACAAGGGTTACATCTCGGCTCTATATTCAGATCTATCTAGACAGATCAAGATCTTAATGAAGCAGTGATGAATGATGATGAAAAATGTGACACTGTCACACGGGTATTCTCACCATGCCTAGCAGCACAGTTCAAGAAAAAGGCACCCTCAGCCACGCAGACCAAAACAGTGACACAAGACCTTCTACAGGAAGTCTGGAAACGGAGCAGCAAAGGGAGAAATCGCCTGAGATTTTGGCCAGGGAGGCGGTAGCAGTGCTAGATGCCCTAAGCACATCTCCAAGGCAAAAAGGGAAGCAAAAAGGGAGCCTTCCATGTACTTTAAGGCAAGAAGGAGCATGTGGATAAAAGCTGGCAGACCCTAGCCACAGTCAAAGGAGCCAATTACAATTGAGGACACCACAGCTAAACAAAAGGAAGAGTCTCCTTCAAAGGGGTCCATCATCTATGAATGAGGAAGCTAAAAACCTTCACCTAGAGAGAAGCAAATCAAGGTGATGGACTCAAAGACTGTTTCTACAGGAAGACAGAGGACTGTTTCTACAGGAAGCCAGCGAACTGTTTCTACAGGAAGTTTGAAAATAGGGAAGCCAAAGGAGGAATCAGCCGAGATGTTAGCCAAAGAAGCCACCAGGGCCATCAAAGACGAGGAGAGAGATTGGTTGCTCAGAGGATGAGCAACACTTTCAGTAGGGGGGTGATGATGAGCCCCAAAAATGTACAATTATTTGGGCTCATTCAACCTCCTAATTTGGCTTAGTCCACCATTCTCATTTGTTTATTGCATGTTTTTTATTATTTTTATGTTAATAGAGTGAATTTGGTTAGTCATTATGCCAACAAGTCTAATGGGTGCTTTGTGTAGCCTTTTTGTTCAACTTGGAGACAAAATTGAAGGTCTTAATGAGCACTTGGCAGCCAAATTCGTGGGAGAACAAGCTAGAGGATTTGTAGGAAGGTGTCCCCCTCATTTATGGGCCCTTACCTCGAATTCTCCACCATCAGCTCGGAGTTCAAGGGCCACCGAATCAATCAGCTCAAGGGCAGCCAAGCAAGTCAAGTTGGACTGCTGTTAACTACAAGTCTTGGGCAGCCAAGTCCCTAAATTTTAGGAGGACTGTTGGGTCCTCAAATTGTATAAATAAGAGGGCTTAAGACGTCACTTCAGTTAGTCATTTTTGGGATTAGGTAGTTAGTCAATTTGGTTAGCCAATTAGTCTTTTTGTAAGCCAGTTTTGGCATGATGTTAGACTCATGATTATTCAATAAAGGCAGGCAGCTTTGGATTCAATTCTGAGTTTTTAAGGGAGCTATAGCTCTCAGGTTAGGGCCCAACCTGAGAGCAATAGACCTCCTCTTCCTTGTATCGTTACTTGTTTCCTTGCAGCACTTTATTTCCTTTGTTTTGACATGCATTTAGAATTTCCAGTTTGCTGATTTGATTTGTTTTGTGTGATTGAAGTAGGATTAGCTTATGGTTTACGTGCTTTTAGTTGTTTAGATTAGAGGAGGAGGATTGTAATTCATTAGAGTCAAGAAAAGGTTGATAGTGCACTCGCTGCCATCTCTGTTTAGAGATTGGGGGTGTGGGCTGTACCAACCACCAAAAAACACAGTCTTATGCTTTCATGCAAGCTGCCACATAGTTATTTTAATTATAGATCCATGCATGCACTCTTTCTCCACTTTAGTTCTCTGTTCCTGAGCCATCACAAGCCTCATTTCCATCCTACCTATTCACCCATACACTTCCTCCACTCCTCCATCACCCAAAACTCCAATCACAGACCTTCCTGTAGAAATCCCGAGACTTCTTGTAGGATCCCCTGCAGACATCCTGTAGAAGCCTGCAAACTCGATTGCTGAGCATATGAACGTGTGGAACTTCTGTGGGATGATGTTAGAGATCCCCTGGAACCTCTCCTAGCCCTCCTGACCTTTCCCAAGCTTTCTCTCCCTTCGCACCACCTCTGCACAGCCAAACCCTAATAAGAAACAAAATCATAATCACTCCATCCACTTAAGCAAAAATACAAAAACAATGTTCTTTTTCATAGAAGTAGTTTAAGTTCATGCATTTCATATCACTAGCAGTAATGGCATCATTCTTAGACACTTGCACTCCCACCATTGCATCATAGAGGTTAAACTAGTCAGATTAGGGTTTACTAGGGTTTCATGTTTTGGTTGGCTTTCAGTTCATTTTTGCAAAGTAGATCAATTTCCTTTGAGATAGCCTTCTTCCATCATTTAGAAAGCTTCTTCTGAGAGCATATAGAAGTTGGCTTGAGCCCTAGCGGACTTGTGCCAGCTGACCAAGTGACAGCTGCGACAAGAGCTAGTACTTGTGCATACAGCACCGTCGCTTCCAAGTTTGTACGAACTACCGGGTTGATAAAATTAGAGATAGGAAGCTCCAGGAGTTGTAGCATTATTGCTACAATACTGGAGCCCACCATCTTTTTGGCGCCGTTGCCGGGGAAGCGTAAGAGTATTAGTAATTGTTGCTTTTCTTCTATTTTCTTACTCTTGCCTTCTGCTAAGTAGTTTATTTCATTTCCATTCTGCAAAAGTAGCATAGACATTTCTTGCTTTCATAGATTAGCATTTCCTGCTTTCATAGATTAGCATTTCCTACTTTCATAGATTAGCATTTCCTGCTTTCATAGATTAGTGTTTCAATTCTGCAAGCGTAGACTAGCATTTTCATTCCTGCAATTTCATTTGAGCAAAATAGATTAGTCCTTTCTTGCTTTCATTTCAATTCCGCATTTTCATTTTAGCAAGGTAGTTAGTTGTAGTTCAATCTATTTCAGTTTTGCAGGTAGAAGTAGAAAAAAGAAAAATCAACCAAAAAGATTTCATTTCATGCCTTGTAGGAGTAGAGATAAGTTAGAAAAATGATTGCACAACACCCCCACTGCTTCACACAGCCAAGATTCTCTCTTCTTCGATGGCTGTGATTGAAGAACCCCTGGGTGGACATCAAGGCATATTTAAAGAACCTCTAGGGGAGAAGAAGAAGAAAACATTCCTCTGGAGCAAATGGCTACAAGCACAAATGTTGGGAGCAACATCTTGTCCAAAGATGAATTTGAAAATCAGATCAAAGATTTCAAGAGTGATATGAGGCAGTTTCTTGCCATGCAACTGGATACCTTGCGGATCCAACAGAAGCAAGAGGAAGCCAAGAGGGCTTTGGCCATTTTTTGTCCTAGATGCACTAGAAAGCATCCTAGGAACGAATGTCCAATGCACTCCCTAGAAGTGTGTTTCATCTGTGAAGAATACCATCCTACAGATCAGTGCCCTTCCTTACCCAGAATCAAAGCTGCATATCAGAGAGCCAAAGGAGCCACTGAATCACTCTATCATATGAACCAAAGGAGGCCGCATGAACCTAGATCTTATCAGCAGGAACTGCCAGGGACATCCGAGACCTATTATGACTCCTATCAAGCCACTTTCATGCCTTCTTGGGGTCCCCCTGCTCATCCTTCCTGGTTCACACCTCCTCCTTGTTCCTTCACAGATCCATATTATGCCCAACCAGCTGCTCATTCGTTTCACTCTTATGCTCAGCCACAGCCTCAGTGGAATGCACCTTATCAGGAGTGGAGGCCCCAGTACAACTCTCATCCCGCTCATTTTCCTCCACCACCTGCTCATCCACAACCATCGCCTCCTCCTCCACCAAGGCAACCCCAAATTCCTACCCAACCACAATGCCATCCATCTCCATCTCAATTTCACACCTCCACTCAATTACTCGTACCATTTCCAAAGCCATACAATGGAGCAGCTCAACCCCATTGCAAATCTGAGGCACAACATATGCAAACAACTCCTCTTGAGCTCAATGATCTTCACCATAGCTCAGGAAAAGCATTGCAAAAAAGAGATCATCTTGAAAGCATTGAAGGATCACATCCAGAAAAAGAGGATTCAAAAGAGGAGATCAAAGAACCATGGGCTGCACTTGATGAAGAGAATAGATCAGAATCAAAGATCGAGAGAGTTTCCTCATGGTTACCATCAAATCTTCCATGTATTCAAGAGAAAGATCAGCAAAAGGAGGAAGATGAGAAAGTCATGATAGAAAGTGACATGAAGAATGATCCAAATCAGCAAAAGGACCAAAGATATCAAAGCTATATTGAGACATGGTTCCAGACAGTCACTAAGTTGCAGCAGTACTCTCTTCCTCAACTATGTTTGATCCCTTCAAAGTCAGATCATTTGGTCTCTGAGATCTGGATACCTGTCAGAGCATGCATTTCGAGCCTCCACATCATTTTTTCTCTAATCTCGATGTGCACATGGCTCCATTGGAAGTATTCCTATACTTGAAAATGATTTTGTTTTTCAAGTAGGGTAGGGTAGAAAAAAAAAAAAAAAAGAGAAAAAAAAAGAGAAAAAAAAGAAAAAGAAAAAATGAAAAAAGAAATCTAAGGTGAAAACCTCCTTGGAGGCGCCTTAGATTGGCTCATTGATTGAAAACCTCCATGAGGCGGTCAATGGGTTGGAAAAAAAGAGAAAAGAGAATAAGATCTTTGGGTGAAAACCTCCCTTGAAGGCGCCCAAGGCAGGCAATTAGGGTGAAAACCTCCGTGAGGCGCCCTAGTTGTTTTTCAAAAAAAAAGAGAAAAAAGAAAAAGAAAAATAAAGCTAATCTCCATTGAATAAGTTCATGTTGCAGCAATGACATTGTAGGTTGCAAGAAGGACGTTTCATGACAGGAGGAGCACTCAAATCAAGGTTAAGGGAATCTTTTTTTGTGCCTTCTACAGGAAGCTCTGTATTTCTACAGGAAACATGCTGTAGAACCTTTGGACGAGCCAAATCCAATTTCAAAAGTGAATCTGATGGTGGGAATCTGTTGATTAGGCCTACAAGCACTTGTGTGTCCATCCCTTGCCTTCATCCATCATTTTTTCACCTCCTTGTGCTTCTCATTGTGCTTCTACAGGAACTTCCTGTAGAAATTGTGGGAAACTAGGCATGCATTTCAAAAAGTGGTTTGGCGAACATGGTAGCTTCCTCAAGGGTTCAGAAGTCCTCATGCAGTCTTCCAACTCCTCCTCCATCATCTCTATACCTGCATCACAACCAAAATTCATTTTGTCATCCCATGCAACCAAAATGCAAAGTGCCTTGAAGCAAAAACACATAGAGCAGAATTTGTTTTTGCCATAACTTGAAAACCATGCATCCATTTGACAAACCGTTTTATGGGGAATTGTACAAGGTTGATGACAACATGCCTGAGCAGTTTCATGCAATTCCGATGCACGGTTTCCAAGAAATCAGCCTCCATCACCATCAGCCATTTTTGCATTTTCTCCATATCCGTGCATCCGTTTTAAAACCTGTTTCATGGGGAGATGCACATGGGTGATAGTAACCTACCCAAGAAGTTTCAGCCGATTCCGATGCACGGTTTCCGAGAAATCGAGCTCTGAAATCTTCAGCTATTTTCCATTTTTCTCGAAATCCGTGCATCCATTGATCACGATTTTGCTATGGGAGATGCATAATGATGATAGGAACATGCTCACCGAGTTTCAGATCAATCCGATCTACCGTTTGGGATAAATGGCAAAAAGAAGTTCTGGTTTTGTGACCATGCAGCAGCAGCAGCTTGAACGGGCAGAGTTGAATGTGGAAACGATTGCATGCAGCTCAGATCTGGCCAGAGGACACCTGCACAAGGAAAAGCAATCAAAAATCATTAGCCAAGCCTCATGCAATCAAAGGATCCAAGCATGCAGCAGCAGAATCAGAGCATGCAGCAGCAAGAAGCTTCACAAGCAACCGTTTGGCTTCAAGTACGTGACAAAACCTATTCCTCTATTGCATGAATCTAATTCAAGAACTGCATGAACGAATGGAGTGATGGAATTAAGCCACGAATTTAGGAAGGTTCACTTGATGTCCAGTTCTCTAGCAAGTCACGCAGCATGCATGGGTCAGCCATGCACGTGAAAGTCAAAAAACGGACAGTATGGGCAGTCTAACTCCAGTGCAGCTGAATCGATGAGATTTCAAGCAGAGAACAAATGGTGACCACTGCAGTTCATGATTGCAAAACAGTCACATAAGCCAGCACACGTATGTGCCACCTCACTCCAAAAATCACGCAGACATCACTGAGCGCTCGGCTTAAATTCAAAGACCGTTAGTCAACTTGCACTTGCATCATGTTCACTCAAAGAATACATCCTCTGCTTCCACAATCGGCTTAATCTATCGTCCTCCGCTGAGTTTCCTACTTATTTTCGAATTTCTCTAGTGCATCGGGCTCACCCAAAGGCAGAATCACGTTCTACAGGAAACGGGTGAAGTCTTCTACAGGAAATACAGCATAGCCTTCCGGAGCAGTCTGACAGAGATGGAGGGTACACGACAAGGTGGGATGAATGAAAATCCAAGAGACAATGATGCTGGACACAACACAACTGTTATTGCATCTTTTCAAGAAAAACATGTTGATTCTGGACAGTCAAAACAGCCTATTTCAATTCCAATATTGGGAGAAATAAATGAAGATCATGCAGGGAGATGTGTAACAGAGGCTACTCAGCAGGATGTTTTGCAAGGACCATCAACATCCTCATTGGATGAGAATGGCAATGAAGACACAGGAAAATATGCTGCTGGGAAGGATGTCGTGATAGCTAACTTGCAAGGGTGTCCAGGACCATTGGTGGATGAACGTATTGAGATTATGTCATGTGGTGAACTGAACCGTTGGACAAAAATGAAGAGTTTTGGCCAAAGATATCAGTCCTTCTAACAGTGAGGAAGAAGAGCAGAAAGGGGGAGAAGATGAAGGCTGCCACAGCCCAGCTGAAAAGAAAATCACCCACAGCCAAGCAGGACACAGTGAAGCTTGAAGAAAGGTAGGCTCAAAAATACCATTTCCATGCATGAGATTTTAAAGGGTGGTGAACTAGCTTGGTTGAAGTGGGGACAATTAAAACCAGTCTGCCTGTGGGTCAAGAATGGTGGTTTGCTTGTGGGATACACAGAATTTCTTTCAAATAGCGCTGCATCACATTCTCTTCCAAGGTTCCTGTTAACAAATGCTCCACATGATAATGATAAACCACTGTAACGCTCACCTGTGCACATATAAACTACTTTTTTCTTTTTGTGGCTGTTATATGGTTAGTGTGAAAAGTAGCTCTAAATCTATCACTGAAGCAATTACAAGCTCGGCATACCTGAAACGCAGTATCCCGGATGGACAAAGAAGACTGTGTATATAGTGCAGAAATAACAAGGGTTACATCTCGGCTCTATATTCAGATCTATCTAGACAGATCAAGATCTCAATGAAGCAGTGATGAATGATGATGAAAAATGTGACACTGTCACACGGGTATTCTCACCATACCTAGCAGCACAGTTCAAGAAAAAGGCACCCTCAGCCACGCAGACCAAAACAGTGACACAGGACCTTCTACAGGAAGTCTGGAAACGGAGCAGCAAAGGGAGAAATCGCCTGAGATTTTGGCCAGGGAGGCGGTAGCAGTGCTAGATGCCCTAAGCACATCTCCAAGGCAAAAAGGGAAGCAAAAAGGGAGCCTTCCATGTACTTTAAGGCAAGAAGGAGCATGTGGATAAAAGCTGGCAGACCCTAGCCACAGTCAAAGGAGCCAATTACAATTGAGGACACCACAGCTAAACAAAAGGAAGAGTCTCCTTCAAAGGGGTCCATCATCTATGAATGAGGAAGCTAAAAACCTTCACCTAGAGAGAAGCAAATCAAGGTGATGGACTCAAAGACTGTTTCTACAGGAAGACAGAGGACTGTTTCTACAGGAAGACAGAGGACTGTTTCTACAGGAAGCCAGCGAACTGTTTCTACAGGAAGTTTGAAAATAGGGAAGCCAAAGGAGGAATCGGCCGAGATGTTAGCCAAAGAAGCCACCAGGGCCATCAAAGACGAGGAGAGAGATTGGTTGCTCAGAGGATGAGCAACACTTTCAGTAGGGGGGTGATGATGAGCCCCAAAAATGTACAATTATTTGGGCTCATTCAACCTCCTAATTTGGCTTAGTCCACCATTCTCTTTTGTTTATTGCATGTTTTTGATTATTTTTATGTTAATAGAGTGAATTTGGTTAGTCATTATGCCAACAAGTCTAATGGGTGCTTTGTGTAGCCTTTTTGTTCAACTTGGAGACAAAATTGAAGGTCTTAATGAGCACTTGGCAGCCAAATTCGTGGGAGAACAAGCTAGAGGATTTGTAGGAAGGTGTCCCCCTCATTTATGGGCCCTTACCTCGAATTCTCCACCATCAGCTCGGAGTTCAAGGGCCACCGAATCAATCAGCTCAAGGGCAGCCAAGCAAGTCAAGTTGGACTGTTGTTAACTACAAGTCTTGGGCAGCCAAGTCCCTAAATTTTAGGAGGACTGTTGGGTCCTCAAATTGTATAAATAAGAGGGCTTAAGACCTCATTTCAGTTAGTCATTTTTGGGATTAGCTAGTTAGTCAATTTGGTTAGCCAATTAGTCTTTTTGTAAGCCAGTTTTGGCATGATGTTAGACTCATGATTATTCAATAAAGGCAGGCAGCTTTGGATTCAATTCTGAGTTTTTAAGGGAGCTATAGCTCTCAGGTTAGGGCCCAACCTGAGAGCAATAGACCTCCTCTTCCTTGTATCGTTACTTGTTTCCTTGCAGCACTTTATTTCCTTTGTTTTGACATGCATTTAGAATTTCCAGTTTGCTGATTTGATTTGTTTTGTGTGATTGAAGTAGGATTAGCTTATGGTTTACGTGCTTTTAGTTGTTTAGATTAGAGGAGGAGGATTGTAATTCATTAGAGTCAAGAAAAGGTTGATAGTGCACTCGCTGCCATCTCTGTTTAGAGATTGGGGGTGTGGGCTGTACCAACCACCAAAAAACGCAGTCTTATGCTTTCATGCAAGCTGCCACATAGTTATTTTAATTATAGATCCATGCATGCACTCTTTCTCCACTTTAGTTCTCTGTTCCTGAGCCATCACAAGCCTCATTTCCATCCTACCTATTCACCCATACACTTCCTCCACTCCTCCATCACCCAAAACTCCAACCACAGACCTTCCTGTAGAAATCCCGAGACTTCCTGTAGGATCCCCTGCAGACATCCTGTAGAAGCCTGCAAACTCGGTTGCTGAGCATCTGAACGTGTGGAACTTCTGTGGGATGATGTTAGAGATCCCCTGGAACCTCTCCTAGCCCTCCTGACCTTTCCCAAGCTTTCTCTCCCTTCGCACCACCTCTGCACAACCAAACCCTAATAAGAAACAAAATCATAATCACTCCATCCACTTAAGCAAAACTACAAAAACAATGTTCTTTTTCATAGAAGTAGTTTAATTTCATGCATTTCATATCACTAGCAGTAATGGCATCATTCTTAGACACTTGCACTCCCACCATTGCATCATAGAGGTTAAACTAGTCAGATTAGGGTTTACTAGGGTTTCATGTTTTGGTTGGCTTTCAGTTCATTTTTGCAAAGTAGATCAATTTCCTTTGAGATAGCCTTCGACCATCATTTAGAAAGCTTCTTCTGAGAGCATATAGAAGTTGGCTTGAGCCCTAGCGGACTTGTGCCAGCTGACCAAGTGACAGCTGCGACAAGAGCACCGTTGCTTCCAAGTTTGTACGAACTACCGGTTTTAGAGATAGGAAGCTCCAGGAGTTGTAGCATTATTGCTACAATACTGGAGCCCACCAGATACCATCATTCACACAGATCACCAGCCCTTGTAGTACCTCCAGTTGTAGACTAAGCTTCAACAAGCACGTCATTTCAGAAAGTTGGGATTCCTTTAGCATTTTCACTTGGTAATAAAATACAAGAAGGGTACCCACAATAAAGTGGAAATATTCTTTCTTTCCCTCCTATTTCTGCATCTATAGTTTTGAAAAATGCTTCTTTATCTTTTGAAATTTATCTTGAACAATATGTTGATGATGATGACTTTAAGGAGATTTATGCAAAGTTGACTTATGGATCGTAGGTGGACAATTACCATTTGTAGGGAAAGTCGTTGTACCACCTTGGAAAACTTTTGTATCCCCACCAATGAGAGAATGCATGTAATAAGAGAGGCACATACCTCTCTTGTGTGAGGTCATTTTGGTGTAAGGAAAACTTTGTGTCACTTTCAGAGGTTGTGTTATTGGCCTCACACGAAAAATGTTGTGACTCGATATGTAAAGGGATGTGTGTTGTGTTCAGTTAGCAAGCCCACTAATATAAAATTGAGGCTCTACACGCCACTCCCTATTCCGAGTCGTCCATGGGAAAGTGTGTCAATGGATTTTGTAGGCAGTTTGCCTTTGTCTAGGAGAGGTCATGACTATTTGTATATCGTTGTGGATTGATTTAGAAAAATGTGTGTATTAATTCCTTGTAAAAAGGTTGTCACTGTAGAGCATATTGCTAAACTCTTCTTCCAATTTGTATGGATCGACCTTGGGCTACCCACATTCATTGTGTATGATCAAGACTCTCACTTTCTTTGAGAGTTTTGGATGATTTTGTGTAGAATGATGGACACCAAGTTGAAGAGGAGCACGAAATTTCATCCTCGGACCAATGGACAAACAAAGGTTGTCAACCACACAATGATACACTTACTCTGAGGCTATTGTGCCAAGCATCCCAACTTATGGGATGAGCAACTTCCTTATGTAGAACATGAATACAATAGGGTAGTGCATTCATCCACTCAGAGCTCACCATTTGAGACGTGCTTTGGCTATTTTCCAAAGGATCCCTTAGACATGGTCTTTGGGAGAGATGAATATTCCAGTGGGAAATATGTCAAGGACAAATAAAAAAATTCATTCAACAAATTTAGTTGATTCACTAGGCAGTGTAGGAGTAGTTGGAGAAAAGTCAAGCTCAATGCAAAGCCCGACATGACAATCATCGAGTCTATCACTAGTTCTAGGTTGGAGAAAAAGTATGGCTCCACATTAGCAAAGACAGGATGAAAGGGGAAGGAAATAAGTTACGACCAATCCAATATGGCCCATTCACCATATTGGAGAAGATTGGAGACAATGATTTTTGTCTCAATTTGCCAACGTACATGCACATGTACTCAATGGTGAACATTGAAAACTTGAAGCTTTATGAGCCTCAATTTATCATCAACATCGAAGAGGTTGGATAGGTTCCTACAGTGGATGATTTTTCACCTGAATACTTGGACAAGCTATTGGAGGACATCACTCTCAATAGGAGGACCAGACTTCACGACAGGGAGACATGGAGTGCCTTCATATTGGTTTCAAAGGAATGTATGCAAGTAAGGCTCGATGGATGGAAAATGAGAAAGTGAGGGAGTAATTATCTCAATCTTCAATTAACTGATAAATCTTTTGGCGGTCCAAAATCTCATTAGTGGAGAAGAATGATCCAGGTGGATCTAGTAATAGAAGTGGCCTTGAAAATAGCTTAAAATCAAAGTCATCATATGGAAGTGAAACCAGGACCAGATCATAGTGCTTGTTGCCCCGATTCCAACGGTGTGAATGGAACTCAAATCCAAGTTCGTATGCTCAAGTTATAATTGGTCAAACTAGGCCAAGTGGCAATCAATAATGAGGAAATAATTTGGGAGAGTCTTGATGCAGGGAATCTGGCCACTAGAACGCACAAATTTGTTGCCTCTTTAATTTGTCTAATAACCCTTAATTTCTGGCGGAAGATTTTTAACTATATGGTTATAAAAAAACAAAAAATATATATAAATGGGGTGGTGGACTGCCACCCCTCCCAATGGTATAACATATTGCATATTTAAAAAGGGTGGGAAGGCCACCTCCGATGGACCTGCCCAACCCCATTGGAGCCACACCATATATTCAAACCACATATTATATTAATTGTCACGGTCTTGTATCAATGCCGAAACTACCATGCGATATATATATATATATATATATACTTACACCAGAAAAAGGTTCTATGGGGTTCAACCCTGAAACTTCCCCAACCATCGAGCCTTATCATAGTATTGCTGACCAATGGGCCAAGATCCCATCCATTGAAATGTACATCCCATAATTGTCACTTAAACCTTACACAATTTCCATTCGAACTGACAGAGGGCCGAACGGGAAGTTGTGGAACCAAGAGCGACCAGAGGAGGGAGAAACTTGAGAGGGGGATCTTGGAGATGCTGAAAAGATTCCTTTGGGGTCCAGAAGTGTCAGTGTCATAATTTGACAAATTTATAGTCATTTTTATATGATTTCGTGACACGAATCCAATGGTGACGTCTATTTCTGCATCTGAGCTCTGCATTTGTCGTCCATGACCAAGATTGCAGGTGTAAGGGTCATTTTTGTAAAGTTGTTTGTAATTCATTTCTTTGCTGCAATTTAATGAAATATGGCCTCCCCGCTTTGAGCAGGGCCCGAAGACGTAGCCCACATTGGGTAAACTACGTAATCAAATCATTTCTGTGCCTTTGATCTCATGGTTGCTTTATGATTTCTGCTTCTTTTTCATGTGTTAAGTTATTTGGTTAATATGCTCTTTTATATGCAATTATGTATGCATCCATGAAGTAAAATATCTGGATCATGACCTTTAGCAATTGACTATAGTGATCTAGTAGATAGGTTCTTGGGATAACAAGCCGATAATCCTTTTTGTACAGTGGCTTCAGAAAATATTTATAGTGGGCTATGTCCAACTCCATGCTCTTAAACCACTCTTCACACATCAAAGGGATACCAATTGCCTTAGAAATAGTTTGCTCAGAGACATCAAACTCTAAGTTACCCAATTTCACCTATTTTCCTCTAAAACTCAATGCAAACAATTTAGTAAGTTGAAAATGGTGGCCCTGGCCTTGAAACTTTTCACAAAAACTCATGCATCCAGTTTGTTCAAAGACAATTTTGATTGCAAGGTCAACATTCACTAAATCCAGATTTTGGGGCTCATATCAGACTATATCACCTCCTTTGAAATTTCTATTTCCTTCTAGGGTCTCCATCATGAAATATACAATTTCTACAATCTCCTCAAAATAGGATATGATGTTGTTAAAAAGTGGAATATGCAACACATTTGAGGCAGGGTACTTTCGCAGAAAATAGGGGAGTTTTGCATCAACTGTGACCCGAGCACTTTGAAGGGGGAGATGAAACATAACTCTGGTCAAATATATTCAATAGAGGTTTATAAAGGATGTGTTCAGAATTCAAAAAAACTTGGTATGCAGTGAAAAAGAGTTTTATGTAACGAGAGAGGTGATAAAGACCTTTGCGCAACAAAAGTCAGAGCATTCGTAAGTTTAAATAACTCGGTTTCTTTCAGACTCTCAGCTCAATTGAGGAATAAAATACATATCACATACAACGTACAAAACCACACAAGAGATGAAGAAAACCTTACTTAGAGCCGTGATGACGTTTTTTCCAAACGCATAACAACACTCAGACTTTCGCATCAATAACCTGATTTTCACAGCAAGTCTCTGATTTGCACAACAACTCCTCTTTCCAACCCTGCAATGCTCTTCTTCGACCTCCAAAACTGCTCCAAAGCCAAGATGAATTTCGAATGAGGGGAAATGAGGAGCCACGAGCAGATTTAAACTCCTCATACCACTAGAGCCTTATTTGAAATCGTAATGGCCCACTTGTTGATGTGAGAGATGAGTAAGGGGTATCTTTACAATGATGACCATGACATGACACAAATGATCATAACTAAATATCAAAACTAACTCTTATAAATAACATGACATCAACATAAATAACTCTCAAAACAGACTCTTATAACTCACATGACATCAACATAACTAACTCATGATGACCAAAATTTTCATGACATGACCACTAGAATCTTCCATGATGATGTAATGACCCCTCATGATCATCCTTTCAAATCATGATCCTTTATGACATTACACTTTGAATTATAAAAAATAGACCCCCTTTGACTCGATTGTTTTTTACATAATACTCAATCCAAAACTAGACCCTTTTACGATAGATCCCTCTAGACGATATCACTCATAAAACCAAGACTTCTATTTACAAATTGACTTCAAATGAATAGTTAAGACAGAAATGACTATGATCCCTAGAATATAGGACCCTAAAAAATGAGGCACAATAATGAGGAGTGACGTCATAACAAATATAGACTGTCGATGTGTAGATGAGCGGTTTAATTGAATCACTTTCTGGGAGCACATCTTAACATTAGTTCAGTGTACACTATGCTATCAATACTTTGTCCATGTGAAGAAAATGAAATGTGAACCGTTGATTTCTTGGGTAGCAGTAAGATGTATATATTGATTTCTCACCCGTTGACTTTTGGATGTGGAAATATTAGTTGTGGATATACCTCATTATTTATTTGAGCGACAATTTAAAACTAGCATTCGTCATTCAACTTGCTAATTTTTACTTATCACGGGAAAATGTATATTATAATCCATGCGCTAATCTAAAAGCATTTACATTTCCTCGTGCTGAAAAAAAAAAGCATTTACATTTCCCAGTCAAATTTGGACATGAATGGATATAACTCGTTGATTTCTCTTAAATTTGGAAGAGGCATAAAATCTGGCTTGTATTTCCTCGTGAGATCCTCTGACCCCAAATTTTTTTGAGAAACATAATACCATCTTTCCATCTATCTTACAAAATAGTGGAAAAACATTACTATTTTTCATGAGGCTCCTACCTTGGTACTTTGTATGGGCCTTGGACTTCGACTATTAATTGATGGAGGCTTCGATATTTCGTTTATGAATTGGGTCTAAAAACCAATAAACTTAAACAAAATGACTTCCCTGTATAAAGCCGAGATCAAAGAATCTCTCATAAAAGGTTGAATTTTCCCAAATGCAACTTTTGTTTTTTATTTTTTTAAATCAAAGACCATAAAAATATGTCAAGTGCCCGATGAAACTAGTATCTTTCTTAGGCAAAATTTAGCTATAACATTATTGGTTCCATTTGGGGACGAAGTTTTGCTTGCAAAGAGATGAGAACTGTACATCAGTGACCTTGGTGGGGCATGGAGTCAGACCAAATACTGAAACTGATCCCAATTAGCTCAAAACTTCTGAAAACTAGATCCTTCTGAAATCTCTATTTTCTGGAACCCTTATTCTTCCTTCTGCAATCTGGAAAAAAAACTACTGAAAACTAGAAATTAAATACTAGACATCTGAGATTATTTATGTATAGCTCCTATCTATATATGTGGCTGAATTATTTCAGGTGAATTCAGCCTTCCAGTGATACCAGGCGATCATTTGAGTGTTGGACCTAATTCCTCTGTGCTCCTGAAAACTGAAAATAAAAACAGGCATGCACCACATGAAATCCTCAGACAAAAAATTTGATACATACCCCAGAATTGATACTTATTGTTGACCAAAGATAAATGTCATATAGTCAGCTGCTAGATCATAAAATTGATGAGAAAAATTTGCAGCTGCCTCCCTTTCTTGAACAATTTGTTGACATAAGTCTTTTTTACAGGGTAGCCATAGTCACTTCTTAACTCTTCAACCTTGGGTTGTATAACAACCAATTTCTTTTCACAATCAGATGAAAATTCTTTTACTTATAAAATATTTTTGCATAATTCCTTGTTAAATTCTTCACACACCTCTGCTAAAGCCAAATTAATCTGATATGAAAAATTTGGAGAATCTGGTATGTATTCTGTTGTACCTAGTTTTTGCACACCTAAAACCATTTATATTTCATCAAATAAGGTCCAACAAAAAAAATAAAAAATAGAGGACTGTTACGGTTACAACATGTCAAGGATTGTTAATAATTATAGATCGAGCAGTTTCACCTTCAGTGAAAATAAGTACCTAAAGTTGAGTCTCTGCACCTACAATATCTGTTGCATCTCATTATTCTTCAAATTTTTGGACTGCCAGCCACATCCTTTGCTGCTACTATTCTTTATTTCTCTCTTAGCTACTCTTATAGCTCCAGTGGGCAACAAATTAATTTAACTATTGCCAGGGATATAAAATAACATAACAGAAAACATCCCATGTGAATAAAGGATAAGAAACATTTGAAAGTGCTAAAGAAAGGAAAAAACATGTTTTTGAAATTGAAGCCAACATCTCATTATTCATAGCAACAACTTGGAGCATTATTGAAAGATAATTTTCTCATACTGGAAGAACTACTAAAGCTACTCAAAAAATAGAGAGTGCACTAATTGTAAAGGAAGATTGCACTTTGCTAGTAATACGAGCATTGATATAGTTTTCAGATAGAAATGCAGATCCACAAATTTTGAGTTGTTGAAAGTATTAAAATGAACACAAAAAAGTACCTAGATGTGGAGTTTCTATGGGCTGGAAAGAATTGATACTCTGCCATTTTGGACATATCCTTGATCTACATCAAAGCTACACAAGAAGAGGATGTTGTGCATGTTTCATTTCACTGAGAACATTATCAGTCCTTGAATACTATTATCTTTATTAGATTATGGCATATTGTCACAGATTCCTTTGCTTCAATATTTTCTAGAAACTGTAAACTATCCAGAATTCAATTCCATCGAACTTTGTGAATACTACAATGCTCACTGAAATACTCATCTTTAATAAAGATTACTCTTTGGAAAAGTATTGGAGTTGGAGAAAATGCAGAGATTGATTGACCTCTGGTAAAAACGCAGGGTTTTCAGACAACATATTTTAAATGTACGTTTTGAACAAATGAAGGGAAATTTTAAAAATACTTGATCTGGGTTTTTTTGCAGAAGGACCCAAATTGTCCTTTTTGTAGACATTTTCCAAAAATTTAGAGTAATTTTAGAGATTTTGTTTTGTTCCTCCAACACCAGTTTTCGTAAAAACGCCCTGCAAACTATGGATAACTCATTTCTGCTGGAATCCGATTTGTATGTTGAAAATTTACTTATCGGATGAGACTTGGAAGTTCAAAAAATAAAGGGTGTCAAAAGTATGGCACAAATGGGAATTGTTTAACACTGTAGTGATGTTCCATTACATCCATAAAAACATTCTTGATGTCACCAGTCAATATGTTGTTGGAGCTGTAACTGAAGATATATTTTTTTTAATATAATTTAGTGTATGAGTTACAAAAGGGAGCATCTATTATCTATAAGCTTGAAAGCTACATGAGAGCTTTTGTTTTCAGAAAAATCTCATTGCTGACAGGAAAGATACACTTGGGAAAATTCCAGGACTAAAGATTTATGGGTCGTCTTTTCAAAAGTATTTAGAGAGTTTGTGAATGAGCTAATGAACTCCTGGACGAAACAAAGAGATATACAACCTTTTCTGCTGAGCTCGAGAATAGTTGACCATACAAAAGCTAAATAAGATTCGCTTGGAGTAAGAAAATTGTGTTCAATTTTTGAAAAAAATAGTTAATTATTCTGTACGATGGTGGAAATAATTGAGTAAATTTTAAAGATGTGGATGCTGCTATTTTGGATGTTCGTGCAAACTCTTGCTATTTTGTTATAATTTGGATGATATGGACGAAGATTGGAAGATACATCAAGTGAACTTGAATTTGCTTCACACACTGAATTCAGGTGACATCGTTTTAAATACCAAAGGTATGGAACATCTTAAGGATGGTAATATTCACTTATTAACGTAAATCTAGTTAATCCTCCTCCATATGCTTAAAGCAATTGACGGTGAACATTGCTGCATGCTCAATATTGACGCAGATCCGACAACATAATATGCACAAAACATATCCAGAGGTAGTGCCCCCGGAAGCGGTTTAGTTAAAACTGCTCACCTGGAGATCTACCACTTTGAATTCTTACGACGGCACTTATTCCTTATGCCAGAAACCACTCAAGTGCTCTCGTGGAAGTTGTTTATGGTTTTCAAGAGAAACATGCGTTGTGTCTGACGTGTGCGTGGAGATTGGCACCTGGGACCCACACTCCAACTGTGCTGAGAACCCCCTTGCCTTATGTGACTTTTAACAAAGTTGGGCCCATGATTGTCGTTTTATTTCATTAACTTTTGGTTGAGGTTCGAAATGTATTGGCATTTATAGTTGGTAAAGGAGTATTTAATTGTTGAATTGACGCTTCTGTGATCCATGGGATGTTATTTTGTAACGAAAATTTAAATATTATGTATATTATTTTTTTATATAATATTTAAAGGTTTTGTTTTTATTTGTAAATATTTTAAAAGAAAAGAAAAATAAAGGAACTGTTTTTGTAACCATGTCAAGAATGAGTTATAGAAACTGATTGAAACAGTTAGGTTTATAGAGCAGCAATAAAAGGATCAAAATTAGACATTGAGGGGTTCAAAGATCAAGGAATTTTGGGAAAAATGTAATGTGAAATTTCCTTGGAGATTAATGAAAAGATCAGTGTGATTCCAGTTCTTTGATGCATTAGTCATGTTAACTTCTTATGTATTCTTTTCACACATGTTTTTATTCATGTGAGGTTGATGTATGATGCAGCTGGTTTTCGTGAGCATTCACATATTTATTTATGTTATATTTTATAGTATACAATACCTAGGTTTATTCAGAGAAATCATTAAAGGGCACTCCATGGCCTCAACGATCTCATTTCCTTTGTTCGTCTCCAAGTTCAAGATGACATTACATTCGAGGGTGTTTGGTCTTTGGGCAAATATTTAATCTTTATTAGTTTTGTGGTTGTCTTGGGCAGTAACCCTTGTTCGTCTCCAAGTTCAAGATGAAATTACATTCGAGGGCATTTGGTCTTTGGTCAAATATTTAATCTTTATTAGTTTTGTGGTTGTCTTGGGCAGTAACCCCCTTTCCTTTGTTCGTCTCCAAGTTCAAGATGACATTACATTCGAGGGTGTTTGGTCTTTGGGCAAATATTTAATCTTTATTGGTTTTGTGGTTGTCTTGGGCAGTAACCCCCTGGAGCCAGGGGTTGTCTCTAGGGTTACAACGTCTTTTGGCGTCGTTGTCGGGTAATGAAGAAATAATGTTCTTTTTCCCTAGGTATTAAGATCTATTTCTTGATGGTGAACAAGATTTAGATGTTAAATTGGCTTCTTATTATTCACCTAGTGACTCCTCTCGCGAAGGCTTCCCTGGATAAGAAATTTTGCAGACAAGAAAATGAGAAACCAATATGGAAAATTCAAGTATCATAAATTTAGGTTTTTCAAGGGATTTTTATTTTATTATCAACCCTGTGGTCCACTTTCTCCTACACATCAAAAATATTGTTTCCGACTTTATATTCTTAGAAGATTGTAAGACCCAAAAAGTACATTCTTTATTGAAAAAAGAAGTCCTGCCTTCTTCCCGTATTATTGATTTTGGGACAACTTCACCCGAATTTAAGGAGAAAAAATATTGTTTCATTTTAATTCCAGAAGATAACATGTCACAATCTGAACATAAAGAAGATGATTCATCATCTTTGGAAGCTACTGCTTCGCCTCACAAGAAACTCACCACTTTTTAACTCTAAACCAAGGAAATATTTAAACCTCTGAAGCTACCCACAATCCTTCATCAGTATCCTTCAAAAAGCTTCAAATTTCTGTCTAGTTTCTCTAGAGAGAATGATGATGTTTCAACCAAACAACATGTTTTAGAATTTGAGTACTTTTTAGACAAATAAGAAATTATTTATGAAGATGTGGCTTTGAGGTTGTTTTTTCATTCATTAAAGTGGGAAGCTCAATTATGGTTCCAGTATTTGGAGGTAAGTTCAATTAGTTTGTGGAAGGGTTTTCAAGATAGCTTTCTTAGATATTGGGAAGATCACAAGTCATATGAAAAATACATCTTAAAATTACATGCTATACAGAGGGAGAGCAATGAGTCAATCACTGAATTTAATAGGAGGTTTCAAAAAATTTATTTTAGCATGCCAAAACAAATTCAACCTCCCAAAGTTGCTGCCACGGTGTACTATTCAAAGGCGCATCCTATTGACTTAAATTTTCATCTCAGGGAAAGGAAGCCTTGCACACTGGAGCAGTTGTTCCTTTATGCCCAAAAGATTGAGGAAAACCTTTGGGCCTGTGGGAATCTTCCAGATCAAAATTTGCAGGAAAATTTGAAAACAAACCAACAAAAGAAGGAATTTGAACAACAATCATTAGATTTGAGTTTGCATGGGTTTAAAAATGAGAATATATCATCTTCAAATCTTTCTTCTTCCTCTGATCTTATAATTAGTAAATCAGTTTTCTCCAAGGAGTCAAAATATTTTCATCAGTATTATGTTTTTACATGTGCCGATTTTAATCGTGAAATGATGAATGGTCTTGACATGATGTATTTTGAAAATACTATTATTAAATATGGAGGCACTTTCTCAATTTGTACAGGGAATTTTACTAAAAATAGTAAAAATATTCTAGCCCCTAATATTCATTTATCATATTACCAATTTTCTAGAGAAAGGCTTGTGCCAGATTTTTCAAAATTTTATTTTTACTATAATTTTCCTTCAACAGAAGAATGTGATCAATTGAAGAAAGAGTTGTGTAGCCAAACATATGATGCAAAAATCATTTTATTAGGTTGTGCTAATGAGCTAGCTGTAACTACAAAATTGTAATAACCCTAGTGAAAATTCCATGTAATAAAAGTTAAAAATAATAACCACGGTCGATGTAACACTTATTCCAAGTTTAATGGTGGGCAAGAGATCCTAGGGGGTGTTCATTTGGTTGTTTATGGCTAAGGAAATTGGAAAAGGAAATGGCTAAGGCATTAAAAGGAAAAAAGGCATTTTCGACACATTTATTTATGAAAATAATGGAAATTAGGAGAAAAAGGAGGTGAAAGGTCACAAGTTGCATGTGAGGAGGAAAATAAAGGAAAATAATGGATAATGAAGAAAATAAAGGCCTCATCCATAACAAGGCTTTTGAGGATTAGTTGGTAACCTTTTGTCAATTCAGTGTTGGGGTTCTCTCATTATTCTATCTCTCTCTCTCTCTCTCATACTCTTGGATACTTAGAGTTTTCTTGGAGCACTCTTGGAGGGTGTGGCATACTTGGATTCTTGGAGTAAGAAGGCAAAGGAAGAGAAGGAAAGTGCAAGAAGGCATTAGCATTAGCAGCGACATCAGATTGGCTTGCAGGTACCGAGTTGCATGTATGATTTGATCTTCACTGGTTGTGGCATGCATGGCATATACATGTGGTTTCTTGGTTTTGATTTGTCATTGGAATGGAGGATTGCCTAGATCGATAGTGGATTTTCTATCCTTGCCATTTCCTGGATAACCATGATGATTATGGGTTTACTTTCATTGTTTTTTTTTTGTTGGTTTTCATGTTTCCTTAGCTTGGGTTGAGTTATTAGTCCTGGAAGCCCTGATTGAACAAACGATCTAGAAGACCTGTAACAACTTGGGTTGAGTTACTAGTCCTGGAAGCCTTGGTTGGACAAACGCTCTAGAAGCCCTTAGTGGGTTGAGTTACTAGTCCTGGAAGCCTTGGTTGGAAAAACGCTCTAAAATCCCCGTATAAGTTGTGGGTTGCGTTACTAATTTTGGAAGCCTTGGTTGCACAAACACTTTGGAATCCCTGGAAGGCTTGGATGGAGATCAATTTGATGATGGTTTTGTGATGTCTGACCGTGACGTGGAATCATTGTTTGACGGGTTGAGGTGGATGGCCTCTGGAAGCCCTATATGAGTTTTGATTGATGTGTACTAGGAGATCCTAGATTCATGCTTGGAATATAACACAAGGGTGAATGGCTGAAGAGAGATTTGGCTCAGCCATTCTATGGTCGGGTGGAACGTGGTAGTCCCATCTCTAGTTGGTTTATTGCATTCATTAATGAGAAATTCATTCCCTTTATTTTCATGTGAAAATGTACTGATGTATATATGGATTTTGATGGCTGATATGCTTATGGTATTTTTGTTCCTATTATGTTGGTTATATGTACATTTTGTGATAGCAGCTATGTATGACTCTCATCATGGTTTTACTTGTAGATGAATGGATAATGTGTCTATGACCTACTAGATGATAGTTAGGTCAAATGGCATGAGGGAACAATGGTTCATAGTGATTCTTAGATAAGTATGAGATACCTACACTTAATTCTATTGTTTACATGTATAGATTACATGTTCATGACATGTTTGATGAAATTCTTGTCATGGCAAGTAGGGGTCTGGTTAGGGTTTTGATCAACTTATTGCTTTATCATTGGTTCCCTTTACATATCCTCATTCTAAGCTATCATTTCATTTTGGGTAGTGGTTTGGGCTATGGTCTTGAAAAAGCAGCTTAAATCTCGGTGTTGTTGGCACAAAAATTGGCAATTCTAGTCCACAATCACTGGTAGGCAAGCTTATGAGAGTGACTTTGGGTTTTTGGTCAATCCCTTACCCATAGCATGAGAGTGACTATGGCCAAATAGGTATAGAACAACAGTGGGGCCCAGGGACAGGCTGTCTGAGTGGTTGACTTGTCTTCTGAAGGTTCTGTTGATGATGTTGGATGACTGTGTGTGATGCTCCATCGATTCCACTTCCTTAAGGTCACATAGGAGGTTGAATCTGATCATAGTAGCATCTCGTCTCATGTTTACCTCAGTTGGCATGGTTACTTGGGTGGATGTGGGAGGAGGGTGTTACAACATTAAAAATATTCTAGCCCCTGATATTCATTTATCATATTACCAATTTTCTAGAGAAAGGCATGTGCCAGATTTTTCAAAATTTTATTTTCAGGTTAATTTTCCTTCAACAAAAGAATGTGATCATTTGAAGAAAGAGCTATGTATCCACACATATGAGACAAAAATCAGTTTATTAGGTTGTTCTAAGGAGCTAGCTACTACAAAATTCATGGGAAATTTTGAAACTGCTGATCAAAATGATATTTTCTTTTTTCATAGTTGTTATGATCCTGTAGCTAATTATATGACAACTTTATATACCGGAAAACCACTATTTATAGGGAGGTATGTATCAACTTCACTTCCTCCAGATTGATTATTATAAAGATCGATGTTTATTCTCAAAATTCAAGGGCAGAGTGGTGTGCAATCCAACATTCACAAGTTAACATGGTTATGTTGGAAATTTGTTTTCACCTAATGACATAGAACTGATTTGTAAATACTAAAGAGTTGTATATAAATAAGCTCATTATGTGAGAATCTAATATACAATTACAAAAATTTTGATACAGTGCTTCAATTTATGAATAAGGATTGTGTGTCCAATAAATAAAGGCTTCAGGGAGATTTCACTTCTCAAGGTTTTCAGAAAATTGACTCCATTGCCCAACAGAGAAGGCCACTGACCTGTAGTTCTATGTGCTTGGTAGGCAAAGCGTTGTCCCCAGTTGGAGCAAATATGTTGTAGCTAATTTTTGCACACCTAAAACCATTTATATTTCATCAAATAAGGTCCAACAAGAAAAAAAACTAGAGGCCTGTTAGGGTTACAACAAGTCAAGGATTGTTAATAATTATAGATGAGCAGTGTCACCTTCAGTAATAAAAAGTACTTAAAGTTGAGACTTTGAACCTACAATATCTATTGCATCTCATTATTTTTCAAGTTGTTAGACTCCTAGCCACATCTTTTGTTGCTACTGGTCTTTCTTTCTCTCTTCAACTACTCTTATAGCTGCAGTGGGCCACAAATTAATCTAACTACTGCAAGGGATATTAAAATAACATAACAGAAAACATCACTTGTGTGTTAAAGATAGAAACTATCAGAAAGTGCTAAAGAAAGGATTTTTTTAGCTGCAGTGGGCCACAAATTAATCTAACTAACCCTCTGGTAAAAAACAGAGGGTTTTCAGACAACAAATTTTAAATGTACGTTTTGAACAAATGAAGGCTAATTTTAAAAATCCGTGATCTGGGTTATTTTGTAGGACCCAAATTGTCTTTATCATAGATTTTTTCCAAAAATTGTGAGTAATTTCAGAGATTTGTTTTGGTTCCTCCAACACCACTTTTCGTAAAAATGCCCTGCAAACTATGGATAACTCATTTTTGCTGGAATTCGATATGTATGTTGAAAATTTACTTCTCTGATGAGAATTGGGAGTTCAAAAAATAAAGGGTGTAAAAAGTATGGCGTAAATGGAAATTGTTTAACACCGTAGTGATGTTCCATTACATCCATAAAAACATTCTTGTTTTCACTAGTCAATATGTTGTTGGAGTTGTAACTGAATATTTTTTGTTTAATATAATCTGGTGCTATGAGCTACACAAGGGAGCATCGATTATCTATAAGCTTGAAAGCTACATTAGAACTTCTATTTCTAGAAAAATCTCAATGCTTACACGAAAGATACACTTGGCAAAATGCCAAGACTAAAGATTTATGGGTCATCTTTTCAAAAGTATTTTGAGATTTTGTGAATGAGATAATGAACTTCTGGATGAAGCAAAGGGATATACAACATTTTCTGCTGAGCTCAAGAATAGTTGACCATACAAAAGCTAAACAAGATTCGCTTGGAGAAAGAAAATTGTGCTCAATTTTTGAAAAAGGAAGGAAGTTAATTATTCTATACGATGGTGGAAAAATTAAGTAAATTTTAAAGATGTGGATGCTACTATTTTGGATGTTTGTGCAAACTCTTGCTATTTTTTTATAATTTGGATGATATGGATGAAGATTGGAAGATACATCAAGTGAACATGAATTTGCTTCAGACACTGAATTCAGGTGACATCGTTTTAAATACCAAAGGTATGGAACATATTAAGGATGACAATATTCACTTATGAACGTAAATCTAGTTAATAATCCTCCATATCCCTAAAGAAATCGACTGTGAACATTGCTGCATGCTCAAGATTAATGCAGCTCCAGACAACATAATATGCACGAAACTTATCCAAAGGGAGTGCCCCCGAAAGCGGTTTAGTTAAAATTGATCACTTGGCTGAGATCTACGGCTTAGATTTGTTACGACATCACTTATTCCTTATTCCAGAAACCACTCAATTTCTACCGTGGAAGTTGTTTATGGTTTCAAGGAAAACATGCATTGTGTCAACCTGCGTGTGGAGATTGGCACCTGGGACCCGCACTCCAACTGTGATGAGAACCAACTTGCCTTTAACTTGACTTATGTGGCTTTTAACAAAGTTAGGCCTATTAATGTCATTCATATTTCAATAACATTTTGTTGAGGTCTTAAATATATTGGCATTCATTTTATAGTTTGAAAAGGAGTGGGATTTTATTTTGTAACCAAAAATTTATATATATATATATATTAATATTAAAGGTTTTGTTTTTATTTGTAAATATTTTAAAAGAAAATAAAAACAAAGGGAACTTTTTTTTTAACCATGTAAGGAATCAGTTTTAGAAACTATTGAAACAGTTAGGTCTAGGGAGTAGAAATAAAAAACACTGAAATTAGACTTTGAAGGTGTTCAAAGATCAAGGAATTATGGGAAAAATGTAGTATGTAATTTTTTTTGGAGATTAATGAATAGATGAGTGTGATTCAGCCTCCTTGATGCATTGTAGTATGTCGTGTTTACTTTTTATGTATTATTTTCACACTTATTTTTTTTCATGTGAGGTTGACGTATGATGCAGTTGGTTTTTCCTAAGAATTCACATATTTATTTATGTTATAGTCTATAGTAGAAAATGCATGGGTTTATTTAGAGAAAGCCTTAAAGGGCACTCCATGGTCTCAACAATTTCATTTCCTTTGTTTGAAATGTTTCATTCATCGTTGTCCTCTGAGGGTGTAAGCATTGGATTCCTTTTGGCCCCTAATGAGAAACTTTGTTTCCAAATATTTCTTCTTTCATTTATGAATTTGAAATATGTAGTCATTAAAGTAAAGGCCACCCTGGTCCATTAAGTTTGTCTCCGAGTTCAAGCTGACATTACATTCCACATTGTTTGGTCTTCGGGAAAATATTTAATCTTTATTGGTTTTGTGGATGTCCTAGGCACTGACTTCCTAGAACCAGGGGTTGTCTCCAAGGTTACAACATACTCTTCGTTGACAAATTGTTGATATGATTTATTTATTTTTAGAAATTTCACCGTTGTCATCCAAATACTCTACCATTATTTTTGATAATGGGATCTTCAGGAAATCCCATATAAAAAACATTCATGTATTCAAGAGTAGAAAAATCATCCACTGTATATGTGAAAATATTTAGCTGGCAAAATTTATTTGACAACTTTGAAAAATATGCTTTGTAAGCTATGAGATCAAAAGAAGTGGAAACATCTGAGGATGGTGTATCTTCATTTTCAACATGTATAGACTTAAACCTGATGGGTGCTATTTAGATCCCTTCTCCTACTCGTTTATTTCCTGATCTTCATGCAATTAATGATCTTGAAGTTTCCCACAGGCCCAAAGGCCTCAATTTATTAAGCATCAATGAACATTTTCTACAGGGTTTTGGGTCCCCTCTCCCTGAGATAAAATGTTACATTAGGATGAAGGGTTGCTAAATAGTATACTATGGCAACAACCTCAGAAGGGAAAATATCTTTGGGTATGCTGAAATAATTTTTCTGAAATCTCCTATTGAATTCACTTACTGTTTCATTTCTTCTCCTATGCATTGCATACAATTTAGAAAGACATTTCTCGTGAGATTTTTTTCACCTTGATACCTTAGGAAAATGTCTTGAAATTCTCGCCATGAACAAATTGTATTTGGGCTTAAAGGTTAAAACCATTATTGAGTATCTCCCTTTAATGAATGACAAAATAGTCTCAAAATAACATCCTCAAAATATTCAAAGGAAAACACATGCTGCTTGACTGTAATACAACCTTCTCCACTTAAATGAGGCAGATATTTAAAACATCTCTGAGGTAACCTTGAAGAACAAGTGACAAATTAATGGGCTTAAAACTTTCCTGAATTTTGGATTGGATGTCAGAGGGTTGTTTAGAAGAGATAGTGGTGACTGTCAAAGGAGATGGAGAACCAAAATTTTCATGTTCAATTTGACAATATTAGGGATTTTGAAGAGCAATTAAAATGCAATTATGATTTTTTTCATTTGATTTAGAAGAAGGAATAGGATCAAGATTTACTACAGAAGAGGAAGATAAATCCTCTTGTTTCATGGAAAACTATAATGTTGAGGGTTTGGACCAGTCAGAGTATACAAGACAGGAAATAACACTCTTGACATGTATGAGAAAAGAGATGATATAACTGATAACAAAGAACAAGAAATATTTAAAAATTTCTAGCACTTGATACCTGGTCTTTCCCTGGTGCGTCTTCATTTTTTGTCTGCGATTTTTTTCTCTTGAGTAAACTATTTTCTAGTTGAGTTGCCATATAAATTATTAACATCCAAGCTTTGGTATGTAAAACTTGTTTCCATCAAGAAATATATTTCATTATCAAGGGAAAAATACATTCATTTCTTCATTCCCTAGCAATGACACCAGTTTGAGGTTGTTCCCCAGAGATAGTTCCTAGCTATAAGGGAACTAGTGCTCAGGACATTTTAAGATTCATGAAAAAATATTACAGTCAGTGGTAGAAGGGACAAACCATGAGGGCTTGCAACCAAAGCTTCTAATTCTGAAACCCTAGCTTTCCAAAATTGAATGGCCAGAAAAATAGGAGGGTTGCAGGGTCTTAGATTGAAGGAGTGTTTTGAAGAGCAATAAAGGGAAAATAGTTTATATACAGGAAATTAATAATATAAATAGAACTTCTGTAGAAAGAATATTGAAAGGGAAAAGATGATGGGTGAATTTCCGGACAAGCCAATCATAAATACTAGACTCCAAACACCTACCCCATGTAAATTTCCAACTCTTATTTCCTTCCCAGACTAGTTTTCCAAAATTAGTTACAAAAATGACACTTGAATTAGTTACAAAACCAAACTCAGGTGTCAAACCAACAGTGAGGACAGCCATCTCAAATGTCAGTTTGACTCATCACTGTTATCAAAAAACTGTAATAACAAGGGAGCAGGCTTTCAAATGGGATGTTTCCTTACGTCCGAGGAAGACAAGCTCTTACCCAACATATTCCAAACAATTATAAAAACTTTTTATTTAAAGGGATTTTAAAAATAAAATTACAAAGTTTTAAATTATTAAATACATAAAATATGTATATATATATTTTATATTGGTCCTTTAATTATTTCATCCCAATTCTTTTTTATGACACAACACCTGTGTTCCAATATTTTAACATTGCATGCGGGCCCGGGCCCGGGCCCAAGTATTTTCACTGGAGGATGGATGTCACCGTGGGTCCCAACTGTTGTCATGCATATGTCATTTATCGAAACCGAAAACTACTTGTGGGAGCACCTCTAGCAGTTTCGGGAAATAAGGAGGAGTGACGTCGGAACAAATATAGACAATCGATCTATGCGTAACATGCATATATTTATTTCTCACTCGTTGAATTTTGAATTTAGTTGTCGATATAAATCATCATTTATTTGAGCGATAATTCAAAACTAAACTTCTCCATTCAACTTGCTAATGTTTGCTTATCGCATGGAAATGAATATTATATTCCATGTGATAATCTAAAAAGAATTTACATTTCTCAGTGAAATTTGGACATAAATGGATACAAGTCGTTGATTTCTCTTAAATTTGGAAGAGGTATAAACTTTGGCTTGTATTGCCTCGCGAGATTCTCTGGCCCCAAAAATTTCTGAGAAACATAATACCATATTTCTATCAGCCTTACAAAATTGTGGCATCACATTACTATTTCTGTATAGTCCATACCACTGTTCGATTGTAGACCGTAATTCGCCTCCCTGCATGATTTTCATCCAATTTTCATCCAGACATGCAAGATAAATATTTAACATAAATACCCCACATTAAGATAACTTATGATGCTTTATCTGCTTCACGATTTCGAGGTCTCATGGTGTCTGTATAAACATATGTTGCAAGCAAATATCTGGATATATGTCTATAAATATACGCCTTTTTTTGTGCTTGCACTATCCCGTGGCGTTTTATTCCGGGCATTTATCCCACATTGGTAAAATACAAGATAACCAAAGGTTTGTATTAAGTCACAAGGTTCGGAGTTACTATGAGCACATTGAGTGAGCACATTGAGCAATACATAAGATACTATGAGCCTCCTACCTTGGTGTTTTTTATGGGCCTCGGACTGTTGACTTTGATTGTTAATTGATGGAAGCTTTAATACCTTCATTTGTGAATAGTATTTAAATACCAATTTTATGGGCCTCGGACTTTGATTGTTAATTATTTAAATACCAATTTTATGGGCCTCGGACTTTGATTGTTAATTGATGGAAGCTTTAATACCTTCATTTGTGAATAGTATTTAAATACCAATCATTTTGAACAAACTGACTTCCTTGTATATAAATGACATAAAAAATTAATGAACAAAGATTTTGAACAAAATGAAGGTTCATTTGTGAAAAGGGTCTAAATACTAATGATTTTGAACAAAATGCTTGGTGTTTTGTATGGGCCTTGGACTTTGATTGTTAATTGATGGAGGCTTTATGGGCCTTGGACTTTGATTGTTAATTGATGGAGGCTTTAATACCTTCATTTGTGAATAGTATGAATATGCTTGGTGTTATAGTATGAATATGCTTGGTGTTTTGTATGGGCCTTGGACTTTGATTGTTAATTGATGGAGGCTTTATGGGCCTTGGACTTTGATTGTTAATTGATGGAGGCTTGAAGGTAATTGATGGAGGCTTTATGGGCCTTGGACTTTGATTGTTAACTGATGGAGGCTTTAATACCTTCATTTGTGAATAGTATGAATAGTATCTAAATACCAATCATTTTGAACAAAATGACTTCCTTGTATATAACTGACATAAAAAAATAATGAACAAAGATTTTGAACAAAATGACTCCCTTCATTTGTGAATAGGGTCTAAATACCAATGATTTTGAACAAAATGACTTCCTTGTATATAACTGACATAAAAAAATAATGAACAAAGATTTTGAACAAAATGACTTCCTTATATATAACTGACATAAAAAAAAATAATGAACAAAATGACTTCCTTGTATATAACTGACATAAAAAAATAATGAACAAAGATTTTGAACAAAATGACTTCCTTCATTTGTGAATAGGGTCTAAATACCAATGATTTTGAACAAAATGACTTCCTTGTATATAACTAACATAAAAAAAATAATGAACAGAGATTTTGAACAAAATGATTTTCTTATATATAACTGACATAAAAAAAAATAATGAACAAAATGACTTCCTTGTAAAAGGTTGATTTTTCCCAAATGCAACTTTTATCCTTCATTTTATAAAATCAAAGATAATAAAAATAATAAAAATATATCAAAATAATAAAAATATATCAAGTGAAATATATCAAGTGCCCGATGAGACTGTTATCTTTCTTAGTAGAATTTAGCTACAACACCCACAATGTCTCCACTTGTTCAACCAGGAATCCAAAGTGAACTAAATCTGCATCAACTAACCGCATAGATATTAGTGATACACAAATTTTTCCCTCTACTAAATAAGAATCCATAGCCTACTATGTTCCACCTGTTCACCCTCATAGGATTCTAGAATGCATAGTATCTCCACTTTCTTCTTCTCTTAACCTAGACTCCTCCACTTATGCTATGTAGGGATTTATAGTACACGGTGGTTCCACGAATATAACCCAACAAATATCCAAACTATGTTGTGCCTCCACCTGTGTGATCCCACTCTAGCACCAATGTTACTCATGTTTTCTTTCACAATTACATGACACAGACCCCGTATGCCTACCCCGACATATACTTTTTCCTGAATTTCGCTCTTGCTTAAATCTATGTCACTGTGCTCGCAAATCCTTTTTTTTCATCTACTGCTCTATGCATGTGTTTGAATGATGAAAAATCTCTTTCCCCGTCGCCCTCTACTTCCACTAACCTGATCTTTGTTCTTGCACGTTGACATCCCAACACGCTCCTAGAGGGAAAATGTGGTATGGGGTTGTCCTTCAATTAGGAAGCCCATACTCAAGCTCCATGTTTCCATGCAGGGCATTAAACCTAGTTAAAAAAAAAGGTGGAAATTAAATGAATAGTCCTGAGTTAACCAATTCCTATGCAACTCCTCCTTAGACCTATGAACATGTGTTCACTCCTCTTAGCCCAAGCATTGTGTTTAAATTTCCACAATATTTCATGAATTTAAATTAATTGTGACAATTACAAGAGGGTAGAAAAAAGGGATGTCACAGATGGACATGACTTAATATCTCATTGAGATCACTTAAATCATTTAAGTAACCCAACTTTATAATATAAAGTCACTTTCACTTTATAATCATTAATTATGAAAGATACACTTTATAAAATAAATTTATAAATCACTTAGAGGGTGTCACTCAAACACTTCCACATGCTAGTTGCTGCTATTGTGGAAATACCTGTCTGAGATACCATTTTTAGCACTCCCTCTTATCAAGGAAGGTAGTTCAAGAAGAATCTATTCCTAAATTTATCACTCCCTTTGTTGCTATAGCTTCTCCCTCTGAACTAAAAGATCCTCTTTCTACTTGTACTCTACTAAGATATGGTAATATGTCCTCCTCATCCTCTAATGTCATCTCATGCCAACTCAGTCTACTAAAATATCTAGATGAAGTCTCTCACCCACCACTTGTCCCCAACATTGACACTGAATCCAAAATCCCCTTGGACCCATGAACAATTTTTCCCAACTTGTATGATTTCCCTTGTCTGATGCTAAGCACTACTACTGCATCTATGGTTTCTCCCTCTAAACACAAAATCATTTTTCCATCTTGGAACAAAAATATATATCCATCGTCCTCCAAAGCTAATACTGAAAGCAAGTTTACCATCATCCCTGGAACAAACAACATCTCTGCCACCTCCATAAAACCTCTTGACTCTAGTTCAAATCTCACACATCCAATCCCATCTACTTCATGTGTGGTACTAGTCGCACAAGTCACATTGCAATTTGAGTATGTATTTGAAACACTATGGAACACTAGCCTCATCCCCGTCACGTGACTAGATGCTCCACTATCCACTAGACGTAACCCCACTATCCTCATACATAATAGTACCATTACCTAAAATACAAATGAAAAGATAATTGTTCTTTCTCAAATATATAAACAATGTCATCAATCTTAGTTGATGCTACTACTTCTTCCCGAGCCTCCTTCTTCTTCTTCTTGTATGGATATTGACGTGCATGGTGACTAATATTGTGACATGCATTTCACTTTTCTTATGTCCTTCTCAGAAGTATATCCCCTTGTTCCCTTATCCCTACCTTTTACCTTTACAATAAGAGCAACATTATTCTCATCATCCCCATCACGTTGGCCTACATTTTTGGAACCTCTCATTTATTCCTATATGAAATCATCCCACAATATTTCCCAACTAGGAAGATTTTCCTGGTCAACAATCCCATTAACAAAGACATCCCATTTCTTAGGAAAACCCCTCAAGGTCGATATTTGCAACTGTGAACTCTAAATAGTTTCCCTCATTGCTGCAAACCCATCTCCTATATGTGTGATATTGGTGACGTATCATGCAACTGTGCCAGTTTCATACATCTTGGTACTTCTAATTTTTTCCCATAATAAAATCTTCCTATTTTCATTGGAACTTTGGTATAACTTAGTTAAGACTCCCCACATATCAAAAGAATCATCCTTAACTGTAACATGAGGCATGACATGGTATTTAATGGAATAAAGAAGAATCCTCTTAGATTTAACAATCTTCTTCTTGTATTTGCTAAAATTACTGGGTATGTAGGAACAACTATAGACTTCTCAATAATGTCCTACAACTCCTATTCCTCTAGAAACAAAACTATGCTCTCTTTATAAGGACTAAAATTTTCCACCCCATCCAACCCATTCTCAAACCTAAATGTGATAGCCCCTTTGGAAAAATTTCCCCTCTTATAAACATTGTAATATTACTTTATATATATATATATATATATATATATAGAGAGAGAGAGAGAGAGAGAGAGAGAGAGAGAGAGAGAGAGAGATGTATACATACACACATAAATATAAAAGCTTGAGATGAGACATGAATTTTAGAGCTTGAGGAGGAGCTTGCCTGGGAGACTAAGGAAGCAGACATTAATATTAGTCATGGGTTGACTGGTGGCTATTGTCATTATGACTAATGTATGGAATTATGAATTTTGTGTTGTCCTTGATGGAAACCTACGTAATGACTTTTCCTTTAATGGAAACCAACTTGATATAGATGTAAACATGATGTTTCTACAGATGTGACAGAGTTTGGACAACAGGATACTAGTTCAGAGGTAGAGGAATGGAAAATATGAAATTTCAAGAAGTATATGCAGGTTGTATTAAGAAAAAGTGCATACACACATAGGTATGAAGAAGCAAAGGCACGTAAAGTTTCCGCACCATGGTATTCTAAATACCAAGGGTCCTTTCCATGGTATTTCCCTGTGGTATTGTTCCCAACAATGGATGTTTTGATCTTGTCTAAGAAAGCCATTAGTTGGAGTATGGTTTTGACCTGTGGTATTGGATAAGGGCTAAGCTATATAAGGAGATGAAGTTCTGTTGTGCTCTACAACAACCCCCCATTTCATATCATTTTTATTCACAAAACTATAATATGAAATGGGTCCCTTTTATTTTAATTGGTATCAACTTTGTATTATTCAAAAAGATCCGAAAACAAAGTGAAAACATTAAAAAACCTTTTTGACAAACCAATTATTTGGTCTTATAATATAAATGATTAATCTTTTATCATTGCGATAAAGCGATCGCAAGATCGCATATCGCAATGACAAAGGAGGCATAACTTAAAAACCCATTGGTTTGCTCCTATGCGATAAACATGCAATAGGCTATCGGATATCGACAATAATAAGTTCCCATAACAAAAGTGCCTTTCGCTCCGATGCGATGCGATAAAGTCCCTTTCACTCCGATGCGATGCGATATGGCTATCGGCGATCGGGGATATACCATGCATGCTTTTCAAAGTGCCCCAGTTAATACTCCCAATGCGATGCGATATCGCTATCGGCGATCGGGGACTCCAAAAGGAACCAATATAACGATTTAAGTTTTCCCCCGATGCCCGATTGCGATAAAGCCAAAAGTGCAAACTTCAAAAATTGTTAAATCGGGGATATTACGATTAATTCCTATTGAAGGCCTTATCTTTCAAACAGTGATTCACCTGCGCTCAACCGCCAGAACATCCAAGGCACGCTTAAACAAATCATTCGGCCGATAAACGATATGATGGGCATTTAAAGGATTGGCAGGTTTTAATGGCCATTCAATGAAATAGTAAGCTTAAAAATCTTTTCATAGATTGTATCCACGACCACTTTAAGTTAATCCTTCATCGTGCATTGATCAATATATATCGCTCGTATTTGGCTTTTGCTACCAATTCTCTGTGTTACGCTCATTTTCACTCATGTGCAGAACTCTTCCGAAGTAATAGATTCAAGCAGAATGGGGAAGAAGTCTAAGAAAACTGCAGTTGCTTCCGCTTCACCAGCCCCAGGATAACCCGTCGCTGATCCAGGAACTAAAAAGAAAGGGTTGATATCTGATACTACATGTTCAGGACTCGGTAGAACTACTTGGCAAAGTACCTATAATTTGATTGAGGCCGAAGAACCAGAGGTGACAACAATACAAGCCACAACAGATATCAATCGAAAATCCGATGCTACTTTAAAGGACTTAGCCGACTCTTTCCTTCATCGGATAGCAGCTCGGGAACAAATCCTCCCATATACGGATGTAGTGAGGTGGGCAATTGAGGAAATCCCAATCACAGACAGAACCTTCTGCACCAGAGATGGGAGAATCTTCGGTTCATTTCAAGCTAATGATTTGAGGCAAATGTATCATTTGCCTACGCCAGAGAAGAAGTACAACAAGGCATTTCTGGAGACATTCTGAAATGAGAACGAAACTGAATCCGAACCCATTCGGGATTGGAGACAAAATCCGGCAAAACACAAGCATGAAACTTCCGGTAAGTACTCTCTTGATTCCCTATGTTCTCCTTATTGTTATGTTGGGATAATGATGTGTAGATTGTGGGGGTTGCACGATTCCGCTAATTTCACTATAGAAATGGTTCCCTTGATGGAAGCAGCGTGTAATAGTGAAATAATGGATTGGGCAACTATACTGTCAGATAAGCTAGCAACATCAGTTCTTGATTTTAGAACCAAAACCCGCGTCACTGAAAGGCTTATTTCCCCATTTTACTACAGTGCTTATATACTAGACACCCTGTGTTTTAATTCTGAATTTCCCGTGCTCGGCTGGAGGTGGACTTCACAATACCCCATGCCTATTCACATATACCATCATAAATTGTGGAAAACTTCCTATAAGCACCATTTATACCAAGTCTGCAATGGCTTCATGTTACCCATTCATTACTCTATTTTTGATAAACCTGCTCCCAAAATTTCTTACCAAGCAGGGATTGATTTGACATCAATAGGAAGATGGTTCGGAGAGGAAAAATTTACTTATATAAGAATTTTCGGCAGCCAAGCCGAACCTCATGTCCTTCCTGTGTACATACTTGATAAACTGCTGGCGAGGGAGATAGCCTATCAGATTATCTCCGAAGTAGTTACACAAACTCTAAAGAAAAATAAGAAGCAGGTCTGGCCCTCTTTTCCCCTAAGATGTGGTGTCTACACATTGCATGATTTCAAACATGCAGAGAAAGAATCTACAAAGATGAAGTCATTAACTCTAGCAAATCTCCCTAATAGGCGATTTGATCCAAACAAAGTCGCCTATAATGCATTTGAATAGGCCAAATTGACAAAGTTTGATCATAAAAAATATAAGTTTGATGACCTGTTCTCCTCAACTGAGTCGATGTCCCAAGTTAAATCGCTGGCCATAATGGAATATAAAGATGAAGGGTTAGTTGAATTCAACAGACTTAGAGAACAGAGGTTGCAAACTCTGCCTCTAGATCTGTTAGCAACAACCCCACCAACATAATCAAGCGAGCCTGAACAACAACATACTAAGGAACCTCCGGTTACAACAAAAGAACAAGAGAAAGTGCAAGAGGAAACCCAGACTAAAGAGAAGGAACAGAGCAACATAGAGGTAAATGTAGATACTCAAATTGACCCGAAATTGCTCCAGGAATGACAACAATTCGATTCAATTATCAGTAATCTTGAGTGCTCAAAGGACACCAAAACATCAAAAGCAACAGATACACAGGAGACCACTTCAAAACAGGTTCCAAGTGGAACCAGCGGCCTACCCAGTTCGAAAGAAGTAGAGATAATCCCAAAATATCCCTCCGATCAAATTATTTTGCAAATAGAAGAAATTCCTCCCTTGGATGTCTTCTATAGCCCAAGACACAAAGTTGTGGTAAAAAGACAGAGGAAGAGGAGAAGGACTGATCAACCTTCCCTATTCCCAGAACAAACGGTCACGGGCAATGTGGTTTGGAAGGAGGAATTTGACCCCTTTGATGACCTAACAAAACTATCACAATATGCTAGAGCCTATTCGGCAGCAACAATAGACAAGGCATCAGAGGTGAGTCTTCTATTAAAAACAAAAGACCAGAAGATCTTTTCATTGCAAGTGCAACTATCAGAAGCACAGCAGAAGGCGGAGCAGGCAGAATGGCAATTGTTAACACAACAGCAAATAAATAATCAATTAACTCAACAATTGTAGGAAGAGAAACAGAGGATCGACCACAGCGCAGTCCAAAAGCAGAAAGAATTGTCTGAGGCATTGGCACAACTGAAGGCAGCAAATGATCAAATGCTGAAGTTAAAAGATGAGCAGATTGCTCAACTATCAGCCCAACTTGAGAAGACAAAGAATCTTCCACAGATAGCCGAATTCAAATCAGAAGCATTACAGATAAATAAGGCATTAATAACATAGATCAAGCTTTTATGTCAACAAATCGCCCAGGCGGAACCATTATGCGATTTGACGACATCAATAAGTAAAAAATCAGAAAAAGCTAGAACAGACTTGGATCAAGCCGATGAAACATTAACTGATTTTCTTGAGTGGCAAGATACCGATCAGGGACAGGTGGCTAATTTACCAAATATTTTAGAATCACATAAGGAAATATTATTTACAGAATGGCAGTCCCAGTTAATGAAAGCAGAGAGGGCAATTTCAAGATGCAAATCAACCACAAGTAATTTGGTTGAATTGGTTAATAATACTCTCTACTTGTCTAACATGATTTCCCAATGCACTCCAGGTAAATTGACAACAGCCAAAACATTGGCGCAGTCATGTTATCCGGAACTAGAGAAAAATGGGAGATTAATCGCGGGAATTAACAGTTTAACATGGGATGCCTATTGGTTCTTCTTAGTCAAACCACACAGCCAGAGAGCCGCCCTAAAATGCCTTACAGATGCAATCGGGTATGTTATTCCCGATATTCAGGATGCCACCTATGCCGCCCAACTCAACTCTCGCCTCAACAGACCGCCTGAAGTGGAGCCAATGCTTGCGATATGTCAACTCAGGTTTAAAGGCAAACAACCTACATGATGATTCATGCCGCCGACTGCCAGATTGCTATGAAGGAGATATTCAAAATCAAATTGATACCAATTAAGTAGGATTTTATTTTCATAGATAGTTAGCTTAATTAAGTATTTATAGACCCTTTCATTGTATTTGGAAAGGGTCGTAAGTTTTGTACCTGACTTAAAGCCTGAAGTTGCACTACTGTACTTCAGGTATATTCTTTTATAAAACTGGACCAATTATTCTGATTTTGACAAGGAAACTTTTATGCAAATGTGCACTACTGTCTTTGTTTGAAAGTATTTTTGAGTCGGAGGAAGAATCTCAAATAGCGATTGATATTGGGAGTGACTAGCAGCTCATATGGTACTATTATCTATGTCTGGATTCATTCTTTTTATATGAATTGTCATTTGATCGCCTTTTCTATTATCGGATATGTGTATGTGTTTTAACAGCATTCTTTATTCCCTCCACTATTGGATGTTTATAGTATGCTTTTCTTTTGATCATGTATGTATCGATGATATAAATGATAAGTGTAGCAATATTGTGTTAATCACTTTGTTTAACTATTTAAGCAAAGTAATCCTTGAATGAATAAATGTCCATGTCTATTAGATAGAGTCATCTATATGCCTGTCAATAGACATAGATCATCAAGCGCTACATTTCAAAGTACAATAGTTCCCGGGATTAGTAGTAGTTCTTTTATTTTGCTAATAGATTGAGTTATTCGCCTATCATTAGATTAGACAATCAATCATTCATCCATCCCTTTTATTACTGGGAAACTGGTCCCATTATCCCCAGTCGGAGCCACCATTCCAAATGGAAAAGGAGTTGTATTAAGGTCCGGACCAGGTGGTTATCCCCCAATGTTGATACAACGATTTTCGGGGCATCAACAAGTTCAAATTGGTAGATGGGGTGCAAGTGATGAATATTTAATGAATAGTTAGATATGAAGCAAATATTCATGTAATGGGCTGTTAATGATTTTCTTGATCTAAAAATAAGTGTGTGCCCGAGAATTTGATGATGGATCCAATCCAATAGATCTGAAATGACAATGTTGATTATGTTTTGATCTTATCTTCATGTGTGATTTTTCTGTGTATGTCGAGATCTAGGTATGTCTAAAGTTCTTAGATGCAGCGAAGGTTTGTGCCAGTAATTGCAGATCTGTATGTGGGTCTGATAACATGAAAGGCACGTGCACACGTAGGTTTAATGATGGTAAGTCATGTATATATTCTGATCTATATGTGGGTTTGTTTCTTGAACAACATGTATACATGCAGGTTTGTTTTAAGGAAAGAACACACATAAACTATGGTTTTGATGAAAAGGATTTATGATCAATTTAATCAGTCTTGATGTGTTTGTGTTTTTTTCAATGAAGTCTTGCTTGATGTTCTAAGATTAACAGTAATGTTTAAAAGATGAATTGACTTATTGAAGAATTATGAAGATACCTGTTGTTTGTGATTGAAGTTTAGTTAAGGTTTTGTGATTGTTTCAGAATGATGTAGTGGATCTGTGTATGATTCAACATTTGTCTTAGAGTGACAGTGGTTCATTTTTTATGATTCAATAATTCACTTTTAGGTTTCAGTGGTTAAATATCTGTATGGGGGTATGCTTTATGAAAAGCACGTACACACATGGGTTTTCTACTGTAAAGTAGCGTATATATTTTGATATATGGTTGATTAGGGTTTGCAATAACATAATCAAGTTTCTGTGTTGTGTAGTATGTTGATTGGTATTCTGGTTATAGTGATATGACTGTTCTCGTTGTTTAAGTTTTAGTGTCAATTCATTGGTTGAGGTTTGGTTGATTCGATTGATTTAGTGATTGGATCAAAGATTGGTTATTTCAGATAATGATTGAGTGGTTGTTGTAGTAATCAGCTTAAGCTTTGATAATTGGTTTTGGGATTAAATATTGGCAGTGGGTCCAGTCTGAAAATTTTATGAAACGTGGCCTACAAGTTGTGATGTTTTGTAGTAGGTGGATCCAGTATGAAAATTTATGAAACGTGGTCCACAGAGGTGTTGAGGTTTGGAGCATCCAATGAGGAAGTGAAAGATTCCTTCTAGTGGTGGTTGGTAAATCAGATCAAGGGGTTGGAGCTCCTTTCTTGTGGGTGCCGTAAATGAGATCAAGGGGTTGGAGCTCCCTTCCAAGAGGAGCTGGAGAATGACCGAAGGTTGTAGCAATTTTCAGGTGGGTTCCTACATACTAGTATAAGTCTGCAGCAAACAATATTGTAAAAATATTTTCTTTATATAAAAAAGAAGACAACGATGATGGTTTTTTCCCACATTGGGCTTCCACCTTAAATCTTGGTGTTCACATGTGTTGATTATGTGTGATGGTTTATTTTGTTCTTACTGCACATGGTTACTAGCTATCAGGGAAAATTTTAAGAACCCCCCCTAAATTTATAAATATAATAAATGGGCGAATCTCCATGGTATATAGGAAAAATGGAAGGCGATTTTATCAATAATATAATATGTATATATAATTTTTTGGCGAATCTCTCACCAGGCATGGCGAATATTTTACCCAATTATAAAATCTTGTAAGATCTTGGCGAGTCTTTCACTAAATAATAAAACTTTGTAAAGTCCTAGTGAATCTTAGCATAGGCTACATGTTGGTTTAATTCCTCCATTTAAATAGGCTACATTCCAGGTGAATACCATGGGTCAATACCATGTGCCATTTTGGTGAATACCATGGGTCAATACCATGTGCCATTTTTATTTTTATTAATTCTAATATTAGGGTTAATAATGGTTTTTTGCATGGTATTAATAACAATCTAGTCCATGGTATTTGTCCCATAGTATTTTGGCCATAGGTTTCACCTAAATAGAACCCATTTTTTGAGTGTTCGTAAATATAAGGTGACTTATGGAGTAAATATAAAAAAATGTTTTATTTGTTTACCATACCTCTCGTTTATTTATATTTTTATTAATTTACCATACCTCTTTTACAAATATGGTATTTGGCCCATAGGATTCACTTAAATAAAACCTCTTTCTTGAGCCTTCATAAATAGAACGAGGGTTATGGACTAAATATAAAAAGAGGTTTTATTTATTTACGATACGTCTAGTTTATTTATATTTTTATTTATTTACCATACCTTTTGAGTAAGTATAAAAAGACGTTTTATTTATTTACCATACCTCCACTTTACTTATATTTTTATTTGTTTACACCTTTACATGTATATAAGGTGACTTATGGAGTAAATATAAAAAATGCTTTATTTATTTACCATACCTCTTTTATAAATATGGTATTTGGCCCATAAGATTCACTTAAATAAAACCTATATAAGGTGACTTATGGAGTAAATATAAAAAATGTTTTATTTATTTACCATACCTCTCATTTATTTATATTTTTATTAATTTACCATACCTCTTTTATAAATATGGTATTTGGCCCATAAGATTCACTTAAATAAAACCTATTCTTGAAAATGGGCGAATGGATTCACTTAAATAAAACCTATTCTTGAAAATGGGCGAATGGAAGGTTGTAAGTCCTAATTTCAAGGGCTAAATTTACCTTTTTTACCCTCTCCCTTAAAATAAGGTGGGCTATTTGAGGTGATTTGTAAAAATGTACTATGATACAAAATATTCGCCCACTAAAAATTTAAAACCCCTTAATTTCGCCAAAGGGCGAACATTCGCCCCTAAAATGATCCTAGTAGCTATATAAGGTTGAATGAAGTACTTATGCACTGACTTAAGATAAACAAAAGTTGAATTAACTGAAAAAAATGTGTTATTGGATATATGCTAGTTGTATGAATAAAAGTCGTGTACACACACGGGTTTCCTTCAGTAAATTCATTTACAAAAATCAGGATATGAAATTGAAAAGTTTAATGGTTTGAAAACACTGATTCACCCCGTCCCCCTCAGTATTTTTCCCAACAATCGGAATCAGAACCAAGTTCTTCGGCATAAGCTTGATTGCTTGAAGGAGATCCATCAAGATGATGAGAAAGAAAAAGATAACTCGAAGAAAGGTTTCAGATTCAATAATTGTTACAAATGTCAACAAATATTCAAGTTTGGGAGCAAATCACTTTCTATTGATCAAGAATGAAGAAGAGAGTAATAAAGCATTATCGGGTATGGAATATTATTCTAACTGTGATCCATTTCCTTGTCTATGCAATAGTGGTAGTGATGGTCTTTGAAATGTTGAAGAAGGTGAGTCTGATCAATAATCTCAATTACTTATGGCACTTGAAGATAGAAGTAGTAATGCATCTGATGATAATTTCATGGATGCCCCAGAAGAAAATGATATTCTTATTTAAGACATGTCTCAACTTAATATTTGTTTAGAAGAAGCTAAATTAGCAGAAGAAACTTTGAAGAAACAAGTCATAGAAAAGAAAGAGAATAATGAGAATCTAGAATGCAAATAATAAGTATAAGGAAAGAACTTGAGAAAGAAAAAAGTCTTAATCTTAGATTCGCTAAGGGATCTGAAACTTTAGATGAAATCATCAAAATCCAACGCTCTCCTCTTATAAAGAAAGGTCTTGGATATTGCGAAGAAACATCAAAGATTGTAAAGTCTTCTACAGAAACATGAAGCTATCTTAGTGTAGTTAAGAGAAATAGTCAAAATCACTCCATCCTACAACAAAAGAATAAAGGAGAAAATACTTCCCAGGTAAACTCTGCTCAGTTCAATCAAAAGGAAAACAAGACTAGAAGGTACTATACTCCCAGACACTTCTACTATAATGGACAATGTTTCACTTGTCACAATTTTGATCATAAGGATGCTCAATGTGTTGCTTACAAAACTATCATGACTAGAGAAGTAAGAAAACAAAATAATGAGGTCGGGGGTAAAGAAATACTCTTACAATGCCTTCTCTTCTCTTCAATATGAAATTGAATGCTCATTTTGCAATAAATTTGGGCATAAAGAGTCTGAATGCAGGAGCAAATGACGATCTATACCTTAGGTTAAGCAAATGGAAACAACATCTAAGGTATGGAAGAAGAAGGCCATTGAATATGAGAACTGTGGTCTAGCTTATATGCAGGGGATGAAGAAAACCTCTGGTACATTGATAGTGGATGCTCAAAAGACATGACAAGTGATAAAGATAAGTTTATACATGTCTTTTAATGAAATAAAGAAAGAAAAGAACGTAACCTTTAGAAATAATGCAACTGTTGTTATCAAAGGAAAATGAGTTGTTTTGCTAAAAGAAAAGGTTAAAGATGGAAATATTTTATTTGTAGATGGGTTGAAGCATAACTTGTTAAGTGTTATCCAGATGTGTGACCAAGGGAATGAAGTTGTTTTCAGATCAACGATTTGTGTGGTTTGAAATTTCGATACAGGAAAAACCGTAATAAAAGGAGAAAGAACTTCAGGTAATGTCTATGCCTTGGAAGGCTATCTAGAACAACGTTACTTGAGAAAAATAGAAGAATTTTGGTTATGGCACAAAATATTGGGACATCTAAGCTTCACTCAAACACATAACTCAAGCAAGCTAAGAGAAATTCGTGATTTTCCCAACATCTCTCTACCAAAAAAATACTATATGCAAATCATGCCAATTCTGTAAGCAAACCAGGGTACAATTCAATGCCAAAGAAGGTTCTGCAAGTAGGCCTCTTAAACTTATTCATACTGATTTTTGTAGGCCAGTGAAGAAAATGTCACCTAGAGGTGAACAATATTTCATCTTATTTATTGATGATTTACTTAGAATGTGTTGGATTGATTTATTAAAGTATAAAGATGGAGCATTTGAAAAATTTAAAGTCTTCAAATATTTAGTAGAGAATGAGTTAGACATGAAAATCAAATGTCTCAGATCTAATAGGGGAGGAGAATTCATATCAGACAATTTTTTTTACTTTTGTGAACAACATGGCATCAAGAGGCAGTTCTCTATAGCTAAGACTACTCAACAAAATGGGGTGGCAGAGAGAATGAATAGAAAAATTAAATAAATGGCATGGGCCATGCTTGATGACTCCAAGACAACTCATAGCTTCTGGGGTGAAGCAACACATACAATGGTAAATATTTTTAACAAAGCTCATATCCCTGTGAACAGTGATAAAACACCTTATGAACTTTGGTACGGTAAACCCCCATCTTTTAATAATTTTAGAGTTTTTGGAAGTAAGTGTCACATCAAGAATAATAATGACAAGATTGGAAAGCTTGAAGCCATAGCCGATGAAGGAATTCTCATTGGATACTCCTCTAGAAGCAAAGGATATAAATGTTACAATAAAAGACTTCAAAAGGGAGTTGAAGCATCGATGTTGTGATTGATGAAGCATCCACATGTATAAAAAGGGAAGCACTAATAGGTGAAAAAGATACTCCTACAATAAACCTAAATAATGAGGAAGAAAAAATAAATGAGGCATAATGTGAAGGAAGTGATAGTACAGAAGCACCAGAAAATACTCCATCAAGGTATGTTCAGAAAAATCATCCCAAATATCAAATTCTAGGTGGTAGGAAGCTGGAGTACAAACTAGAAGAACTCTTTTTTACAAAAGATTCTTCGACGAAGATCACATGAAACATCATTTGTCGACGCGTTTCGAACCAACCAGTGTGGTTCATCGTCAGGACAAGTTGAAGAAACAGATCCAGCTTAGCAAGTTAAATAGACAGAGCAGAGCCTCCACCGGCTAGAGAGACCAACAGCTACTTTTGACTAGGTACCGGGGTCAAAACCCTTTTTAATACTTAAAGGGAAAAAGTTACCCTAGGGGAACCAATAAAATAAATAAAAATAATTTTATGATAATAGTTAGTTAAAAATATTAATAAATAATTAAAATATTAAGTAAAAATTAATTCATGATAATAGTTAGTTAAAATAAATAATTAAAAAATTATATTTAAGGAAAAGAATTTTCCTAGGGGGACCAATCCCTTAAACTAAATTAAATAAAAATAATTTTAAGATAATAGTTTGTTAAAAATATTAATAATCCATGATAATAGTTAGCTAAAATAAATAATTAAAAATTATATTTAAGGGAAAAAATTACCCTGGGGGACCAAAAATAAAATAAATAGAAATAATTTAATAAATAATAGAAATGTTAGTTAAATTAGTAACTAAAATAATTCATAAAAATCATTTAATGATAAAAATATTAATAAATAATTGAAACGTTAGTTAAATATAATAAGTTAAAATAGTTAAAATTTTTATAAAAATAATAATAATTAAAATAGTAAGTTAAATTAGAGGAATTAAAAACAAGACTATTCTTATGAAAAATTAACAAAGTCAACTTAAAAAAAATTAAAAATAAAAAAAATAAATAAATAAATAAAAGTTAATAATAATAATAATAATAAATAAATAAATAAATAAAAATAAAAATAAATAAATAAATAAAAGTTAATTAAAAATAAATAAAATAAAAAAAAAAATAAATAAAAAAAAAAATAAATAAATAAATAAACCTATCACGCCTAGGATCTATGGTCTCCCAAGATTCATAAGGATGGGGCTCCCTTGAGGCCCATTGTCAACACCATTGGTGGTCCTACCTACCTTTTTGCTATGTTCCTTGCGTTAAAGCTTAAGCCCTTGGTTGGTCGAACGGAGTCCTTCGTAAAGGACTCTGCTTCCTTCATTAGGGAGCTCAAGGACATCAAGCTTGACCCTCGGGACATTCTTGTTAGTTTTGATGTTGTTTCCCTCTTCACTTGCATCCCTATTAGTGAGGCCATGGAGGTAATCAACCGCCTAATAGATCATGACACTGCTAAGTTAGTTGAGAACTGTCTCACTTCTACGTTTTTATGTTTTGAGGGAGAGTTCTTCGAGCAAACCTGCGGGGTTGCCATGGGCTCACCCCTTTCCCCTGTCGTTGCTAATCTTTTCATGGAAGATTTTGAGTCCAAGGCTCTAAACTCTTCCCGGCTCTTGCCAAAGCTTTGGAGAAGATATGTGGATGACACCAATGTTATCTGGTCTCACGGCCAAAAAGAATTAGATCTCTTCTTCAATCATCTCAATAATCAATCCTCTGCCATTAAGTTCACTATGGAGCAGGAGGTCGATGGTTGCCTTCCGTTCCTCGATATTCTTATTTCTAAGAACAGTGATGGTTCCCTCGGCCACCAAGTTTTTCGGAAGAAAACGCATATTGAACAGTATCTTCATGCCAGTTCCCATCATTTCCCAGCTCAAAAGATGGGTGTTCTCAATACCCTTGCTACTCGGGCTCTAAGGATCTCGGATAAGAAGAGTTTTGAGAAAGAAAAATCCCATCTCCTTAACGTCTTTGTTGAGAATGGCTATAGTAGATTCATGGGTCAGAGGGCTTTCCTTAAAGCTTCCAAGAATTCGTTGTCCCAACAAGCACCAAAGGAGCGAGTTCCAGGTGTCCATCTTCCGTATGTTCAGGGGACCAATGATAAGATTGGTAGGATTCTCAGGACGCATAGTGTCCCTGTGACCTTTAGACCCCTGAACACCATTCACATGTCCCTCCGATCAGCGAAGGATCCTATCGACCCTAAAGATATGAAAGGTGTGTACTTGATCCCCTGTTCCTGTGGGACCCCCTACATTGGGGAAACTGGTCGCTCCATTAGTCAAAGGATTAGTGAGCATGCAGCAGACCTTAAGCACAGGCGAACTAAGTCTTCCGCTTTAGCTGAGCATGCTGAGAAAACCAATCATCATGTTTGTATTGAGGAAGCTAGTGTTATTGCTAAGGTTTCGCACTTCCATCATCGAAAATTTAGGGAGGCGCTTGAGATTGAAAAGAGGCCGAATAATCTCAATAGAGATGATGGCTGGAAGATCAGTCGGTGTTGGGTCCCAGCTCTCTCGACCTAGTCGTCCTTTTTTTTATATTTTGATTTTGATTTATTTATCTATTTATTTTTATTAACTTTTATTTATTTATTTTATTTCATTTTTATTTTTATTTTAATTTTAATTTTTATCTTTATTTATTTATTTTTATTAACTTTTATTTATTTATTTATTTTTATTTTTATTTATTTATTATTATTATTATTATTATTTTTTATTATTTTTTATTAACTTTTATTTATTTATTTATTATTTTTTTTTTTTGAAGTTGACTTATGTTAATTTTTCATAAGAATAGTCCTGTTTTTAATTCCTCTAATTTAACTTACTATTTTAATTATTTATTATTTTTATAAAAATTTTAACTATTTTAACTTATTATATTTAACTAACGTTTCAATTATTTATTAATATTTTTATCATTAAATGATTTTTATGAATTATTTTAGTTACTAATTTAACTAACATTTCTATTATTTATTAAATTATTTCTATTTATTTTATTTTTGGCCCCCCTAGGGTAATTTTTTCCCTTAAATATAATTTTTAATTATTTATTTTAGCTAACTATTATCATGGATTATTAATATTCTTAACAAACTATTATCTTAAAATTATTTTTATTTAATTTAGTTTAAGGGATTGGCCCCCCTAGAAAATTCCTTTTCTTAAATATAATTTTTTAATTATTTATTTTAACTAACTATTATCATGAATTAATTTTTACTTAATATTTTAATTATTTATTAATATTTTTAACTAACTATTATCATAAAATTATTTTTATTTATTTTATTGGTTCCCCTAGGGTAACTTTTTCCCTTTAAGTATTAAAAAGGGTTTTGACCTTGGTACCTAGTGAAAAGTAGCTGTTGGTCTCTCTAGTCGGTGGAGGCTCTGCTTTGTCTATTTAAATTGCTAAGCTGGATCTGTTTCTTCAACCTGTCCTGACGATGAACCACACTGGTTGGTTCGAAACGCGTCGAAAAATGATGTTTCATGTGATCTTCGCCGAAGAATCTTTTGTAAACTTGATATGGATCACAGAAGCCTAAACTCTACTATAGAAGAACTCTTGTTGGAACTATTAGTCATCTAGCCTTACTATCCACAATTGAACCACAAAATGTAATTCAAGCCAACAAAGATGAATGTTGGGTTAAGGCTATGCATGAAGAGCTTGAGAAACTAGAAAAGAATCACACTTGGGAATTAGTTTCTAGACCTCATGATAAGAATGTTATTGGGACAAAATGGGTATTCAAAAATAAATTGAACGAGAATGGAGAAGTAATTAGAAATAAATAAAGACTCTTTTGCAAAGGTTATGCTGAACAAGAAGGAATATACTTTGAAGAAACATTTGCACCTGTAGCCAGACTTGAAGCCATGAGGATGTTTCGTGCCTTTTCAAGCTTTCATCATTTCAATGTTTATCAAATGGATGTTAAATCTGCATTTTTAAATGGGAACCTATAAGAAGAAGTCTATATTGAAAAAACTGAAGGGTTTATTCTAGGAAATGATGAAAATCTTGTTTTCAAACTCAAGAAGGCATTATATGGGCTAAAACAAGCCCCTCGTGCATGGTATTATCACCTTGATAGGTATCTTCAACAACAAGGATTCACTAAGGGGTATGCAGATAGCAACCTATATATAAATATGGATGATGGTAAACTTTTAATTGTTGTTGTTTATGTGGATGACATCATCTTTGGTAGCAATGACTAACATAATTTCTTGGTTTACAAGTAGAATAAGCAAAGAATGGCTTATTTCTCTCACAAACACAATACCTCAAGCAAATTATGAAGAAATATGGAATGGAAGATTGAAAACTGGTATGCATGCCCATGGTGACAAGATGTAGTCTCAGTTCGCATGATGATTCTCCTGCAATCAACCAACCGGGATATAGATCCATTATCGGAAGTCTTCTTTATCTTACAGGAACAAGAACAAATGATTGTTGGACGATTTCAAGCTAATTGAAAGGAAACTCATCTTCAGGTAGTCAAAAGAATCTTCAAATATCTACAAGGCACTCAAGACTTTGGTTTATGGTATCTCAAAGGTGAAGATCTTACTCTTCATGCTTATACAAATGTAGATTGGGCAGGAAATGTTGATGATAGAAAAAGAACTAGTGGAGGAGCATTCTATATGGGGCCTCGCTTGGTATCATGGTTCAACAAAAAACAAAGCTCAATTTCTTTATCTACTACAGAAGCATAATATGTTGTTATTGCATCTTGCTGCACACAACCTCTTTGGATGATGAAAAAATTGCAGGATATTCAAATCAATCGTTGTCCACCCATTTCCATTCTATGTGATAATACAAGTGCCATTAGTATTTCAAAAAATCCTATTATGCACTCCAATACCAAGCATATTCCAATTAAATATCATTTTTGAAGAGAATAGGTGCTTGAACAAAAGGTCAAACTGGAATATGTTCCCTCAAAAGAGAAACTTGCTATTATATTTACAAAACCTCTTCCACGGGATGCATTTGAATTTCTCAGACAAAAATTAGGAATGGTCCCTGCTTCATCACTCCGTTGATTCTTCAAGTTCAGGGGGAGTAATACATATGTGTCTTGATGACGACTCCCATGGTTGTTTTTGATGTTCATGATTGCTTTATTTACTGACAATGCATCAAATGTCGTAACAGTGAACTGAAACAAACAATACAGGCTCAGGAAGAGATGAAGGTAAGAGGTTTCAGTATTTCACTTTATGTACACAAATCCTATAAAGACAAGTCGCGTATATACACGAGTTCTGTTTTGAACAGTTGTGTATATTTTGTTGTGATGGAGAAACCATGGGATGGACTTAGGAAAAGGCTCTGATATACTTCAGACAATTATTATTTAGCTTTCATGTTCTGATGGTTGATGGTTATAGTCTAATTGATGCTATTTAGAAGTGGTTTTTATAAGTCATTGATGCGTTGATAAATAACTGATTGATGAAGATACCTTGATGCTCTTACTGAGATATGAGATGATATGATCAAATCTGACAATGAACAGTTGGCATAGGTTCAGGGGGAGCATTTTATATGCTTATAATAATGCATTGTTGGCATTATGTTTGCTTTAGAATTCCTTGATACATAATGATGATTATTAATGGTGATGTTGCTTATATCACTGAAGCTCTTGATTAATGTTGAAGAAGTGCATGTTCCTATCCATATTGCTGCTAACACATGCTTATGGTTTAGATCCCACATATTTTATGATGGTTTTTGAAGACTATTGGTCTTGTTACCTCACTATAGAGGTCTTTTCTTTTGGTTACACATGTCATATATGTCATTTGATGTAAAGGTCATGTAAAGACCTACGATGTAATCATTGTCAAATTCAATCATGTGTGAACTATTGTGGTCAAGTATTTTTGGCTATATGATGTAATTTGTAACACTACTATGATTGGGTGGTTGAAGTCAAATATGTAAACCCATTGTGGTTGGGTGATTGATGTAAGTTTGAGTCCTTGGTGATAAAAAAGGTTATGTATGGCTGAGTCATAAAGTCATGTACTTCATTGAACATCCTTCATAAATTTCATCATGTGCTCAGGGGGAGCATGGTCAACATTCAATATTCACATTCAACAGTTCAACAAAGTAGCTTTCATTCAGAATTGGTGAGTACTTTGCCCTCGATGTCAAAGGGGGAGAGTAACTTGGTGTTTGAAAATCTTGGTGCTTAGCTTGATGTGTTTTACAAGTATCTATGGGTGATGGTGACCAAACACCAAAGTGGTTGCCATCAAGTCCAAAGGGGGGTATTATTGGCATTATGACTAATGTATGGAATTATGACTTATGTGTTGTCCTTGATGGCAACCTATTTGATGATTTGTCCTTTGATGGAAACCAACTTGATACAAATGTCAACAGGATGTTTCTATAGATGTCACAGAGAGTTTGGACAAATGGATACCAGTTCATAGGCAGAGGAATGGAAAATATGAAATTTCAAGAAGTATATGCGGGTTCTGGTAAGGAAGGCTACGTACACACACGAGTTTGAAGAAGCAAAGGCATGTATAGTTTCCGCACCATGGTATTCTAAATACCAAGGGTCCTTACCATGGTATTGCCCTATGGTATTGAGCCTAACAACATATATTTTGATCTCATATAAGAAAACCATAAGATGGAGTATGGTTTTGACTTGTGGTATTGGATAAGGGATAATCTATAGAAGGAGATGAAGATCAAAGTGGTAGATTGTGTGCAAGTGATGAAAATTTTATGAATAGTTAGATTTGAAGAAAATATGCATGTAATGGGTTGTTAATGATTTTCTTGATATAAAACTAAGTATGCACCTGGGAATTTGATGATGGACCAGATCCAATAGATGTGAAATGACAATGTTGATTATGGGTTGATCTTATCTTGATGTGTGATTTTTCTGTGTATGCCGAGATCTAGGTATGTCTGAAGTTCTGAGTTGCAACGAACGTTTGTTCCAGTAATTGCAGTTAAGTACGTGAGTTTAATAACCTAAAAGGCACGTGCACACGCATGTTTAATATTGGTAAGTCACATATATATTCTAATCTATACAAGGGTTTGTTTCCTGAAAAGCATGTATACACGCGGGCTTTTTCTTAGGAAATCACATACAGAAACTAGGGTTTTGATGAAAATGATGTATGATCAGTTTAATCAGTCTTGCTGTGTTTTTGTTGTATGTCAATGAAGTCTTGCTTAATTTTTTGAGATTGAAGATACTTGTTGTTTATGATTGTAGTTTAGTTAAGGTTCAGTGATTGTTTTAGAATAATGCAGTGGATTTGTGTATGATTCAGTATTTGTTTCAAAGTGACAATGGTTCAGTTCTCAGGATTAAGTGGTTCACTTTTAGGTTTCAATGGTTTAATATCTATATGCATGTATGATTGATGAAAAGCACATACACACGCGGGTTTTCTACTGTAAAGTAGCGTATATATATATATATATATATATATATATATATATATATATATATATATATATATATATATATATATATATATATATATATATATATATATATATATATATATATATGATATATGGTTGATCAGGATTTGCAATAACATAATCTGGTTTATGTGTTGTGTAGTATGTTGATTGGTATTCTGGTTACAGTGATCTGACTGTTCTGATTGTTTAATATTCAGTTTGAGTTGATTGGTTGAGTTTGGTTGATTTGGTTGATTCAGTGATTGGGTCAGTGATTGGTTGTTTCAGATAATGATTGAGTGTTTTGTTGCAGTAATTGCTATCAACTTTGATAATTGGTTTTGGGCTTAAATATTGGGAGCGGGTCCAATCTAAAAATTTGATGAAACATGGCCTACAAGTTGTGATGTTTTATAGCAGGTGGATACAGTGTGAAAAATTATGAAACATGGTCCACATAGGTGTTGAGGGTTGGAGCCTTCAATGACGAAATCAAAGCTTCCTTCCAGTGGTAGTTGGTAAATTAGATCAGGGGTTGGAAGTCCCTTCTGGTGGGTGCTAGTAAACACAATCATGGGGTTGTCGCTCCCTTCTAGTAGGAGCTAGATAACAAGCAAAGTTTGTAGCCTTTTGCAGGTTGTTACCTACGTACTGGTATGAGTCTACACCAATAAAATGTTGTAAAAAGTTTTTATTTATATTAAAAGGAATATAGAGATGACAACAATGGTGGTTTTTTCCCACATTAGGTTTCCACCTTAAATCCTGGTGTTCATGTGTGTTTATTATGTGTGATGGTTTATTTTGTTCTTACTGCACATGGTTACTATTTATATAATTTTGAATGATTTACTGATGCACTGGCTTAAGATAAACAGAAGCCGAATTAACTGAAAAATATGTTTTACTAGATATACACTAGTTGTATGACTAATAGTCGTGTACACACGCAGGTTCCCTTCAGTAAAGTCACGTATAGAAATCATGATATGAAATTGAAAAGTTTAATGGTTTGAAAATACTGATTCACCCCCCACCCCCTCTCAATATTTCTCCCAACAGTGGCCTTAATGGTGCCTACTACATGCATTAATTTAGTTGGATAAGGGGATAGAGGGGCCATGCATACCTTGGATAAATTCAAATGGAAAAGAGGAAAAAAGGGAAGGATTATGGATTACATTGGAAGGAAAGGAACAACATGAAGTTAACCAATAAGAAGGTGGAAGGGTAGAGCTGGCACAAAAACATCTCCGCCACCACTTAGAATGATAGAGCCACTGTGACCCAGTTAGAAGACACAAAACAAGGAATGTACACCATGCAATGCACAACTAGTTGCAACAAAGAGAGTGGAGGGGTTTATGAAAGGACACCACTCTTCATAAGGGGAGAGAGAAGGAAAAGGGTGGAGGTGTAGATTTTTCAAGGATTTATTTAAGGAAAGAACAAGAGATAATATGCATGGTTGGGAGCAGTGCAGAGGGAACGAGCTCAAGTGCAATGAGAAAAAACTAATGAAGAAACATATATGAAATATATTCATCTGAGACTACAAAATAACATCATATTAGTGACCTCAGGGCGCCCCATTTTGGGTGGAGGCACTAGATGTTGAATCACCTAGTTACTAGGTGGATACAAGAGGATCTATGGATTCCTAATGGTAATGAAGTTGTTAGAATCCCCCTTCCTTAAGATTTGAAATTTGGCTTGGGGGTGACATATTTAAGTAATTTTGGCTATAGTTTGTCTAAAGTTGGGTGGAGAGTTAGAGTCCCAACATAAGTTTCCATGAGTTTACATTACCAGATAAGTACTCATGTAACTATGTGTGCATGAAGATCTTACATGACTGATTACTAAATTGTTTATGTTCCATCATAAGTTGGCCTTATGCCTTGTGTACCATAGATTTCTATATGGATGTTTACTATGCTATGTAAATAATATTTTAGATGTCTAGAATGTTTATTTACTGTAAAGTAGAAATAATGGGTTTTTACATAATGCATGAGGAATGGGTTGATTTGGTATTTCATTCTCGAGTTTGAATTTTGGGCTTGAATCCCCTAAGTCAATACTAATGGATAACTTGTTCAATACTCCATTAATACCACTGAATTTTTATGCCAGTTTAATATTCTAATTGATCCTAGTTGTGTTAATGCTAAGAAATAGTTTACTCTTGTGCTTATTGTTGTTCCTGAAGTTGCAGTTTGTTTTCTTGAAAATAGTAGTTATATGGACTTTGTGCCATTGTAGGCCTAAAATTAATCTATTTAATTGAGCATGGAGGATAGGTAGAATCCTTGTTACAAAATGAGCCTCTATGTTTGTTTATGAAATTGACTGAATATAGATGTTGGCACGTATTGCCATTATTTCCATACGTGCTCTCTGTATGAGAGATATTATAAATTAAAAGGACTGCATCTAAATGTATGTTATTGGGAAATAGGTTAAGTTCCTTATGGTTTGGTGAGGTTTATTTAGATGCATGTATTTGTGTTTATGTTTGTGTTAATGGCCTAAGATTTATCGTTGTCTTAAGGATATTTGGGAGTGATTTACCTCTGCGCATCAACATGGTTTAGCTGGCAATGTGGGTGTAATGAATTTATGGCTTTCATGACCAGAATGCAATGATATGAGTCTATGAGATATTTGTATTTTAATTCTTGATCTCTTTGAAAGAAGGTTTATTTATTGTAGGTAGTCAAATCAAGTGCATTTGGGCCTGTGTGAAATCAGAGGGAAAATCGAAAAAAAATTATAATTATAAAAGTCTTACAAGAGAGGTTAAGTTTGTCTGTGGGACCCATTGGGTCAGAGGCTGGGCAAGTCAATCAAAAGGCCAAACTTGGGACGAGTTCATGCTCGACTGAAAGGGGAACATGAAAAGTAGTCAGGTAGGGCCTGCTAGTTAGGAGTCGGGCTAGTTGGGGCCTGGTGGGTAGTGAGTCCGAGTGATATAGCTGAGTGGAACCTCTAAGTCGGTGGTTGTGGTGACCATCCAAGTTGAGATAAGAGTCAGTTGAGACCCACATCCAACGTGGCAAGTGACATGGGAACAACATCATTCTAGTGAGAAGGTTAAGATTAGGGGTGGGAAACCTAGGCATTAGCATAGATCGATGACGAAAATGGTTTTGTGAATTAGGCACTAGTATGAAATGCATACCCCCCATGTGATGTCACCAGAGAAATGGGGGGTCCTGCATTTGACTTTTTTCAACAAATTGTCAAAAGACACAAGGGTCGTCAGATAAAAGGGGTGGAATCGCACTCCCGAACTAAGAAAGTAGACCCCTGCCCCTTGTGACATGGTAGAGGGGGTGTTTGCATTTGATGTCGTTTGCCAATATTTCTATAGGCCAAGAGCCATTGGATGGAGTAGGGGTAGAGGACCCACGACTTTATTATAATGTGAAATATGTGAATGGAAAAGGGTTAGAGCCCATAGTGGGACCTCGCCTATGTGAGTGAATTACATGGACCAAAGGGTGACATGGCACCACCTAGGCGTGACATGTGGCACCTATATTTGGTCCTTTGGTAGACCCAAATAAATAAAAAATTGGTGATATGTGTCACCCCAAGGGGAGGCCATGTGGATTGGGTGATGTCAACATGATGTACTGGGGCCTATAAAGTCTGGTAGAATACGGGTGCTAATAAATGGAAAAATGTATGTGAAAATTGCTAGGAAATTCTCAGTTACTGGGTTGTAGGGTGTGTGGCAATGGATGGAGTTGGGAAAACTGATGAAAAGACAAATTATCTATGGTAGGTGATGGAAAGGTTGTCATCCTTGCACGCCAAGCTTCTCGTGGAAACTAGGGAACTTTAGTAAAGTGTTGGCCATCACTAATGAAGGCCAATTGATCTGAATGGAAAATGGAATCCAACCATGGTATTCATCCACCCATGGTATTTATCCACCCATGGTATTCATTTACCCATGGTATTATAGGTGACATCCACCCATGGTATTCATTCACCCATGGTATTTACCAACCCATGGAATTTACCTATGTTATTGTAACAAAAAAAGGCTATAAGTAACAAGTCGCATTTTGTAAAAGGACATATCTTCCACCACAATTTAGTCTTTATGGTTATTATCTATTTTAATAATAAAAAAATTTCTTTGCGCTTTTTCTATTGTGTGTTCTCCTATTTTCTTCCCACATTTCATTTTTTTAGATCTTGGGAGCCTCCTGTTGGCATTATGAGACACGTGTTGTCCTTGATGGCAAACCACACTGATGACAAAACATAGTGCAGAAAGTCAGCAGCAAGGAATTGATGATCAGACTATAAGAAGAAGAGAAAATTCATATACGCAGGTTCATCAAGCCCAAGTCGCGTGTACACGCAGGTTGGCTTCAGTAAAAGCGCGTGTATGTGGAAAACTCATTTTTGGTCCGTGGCGGTTATTCCTTGGAAGTTGTGCCTATGGTTTTGGACCTTGGTGTCTCGACGAACGTGTTGATCCCTAGTTTTGAGGATGATGGTATTGGATTTCTATGGTTTTGGCTCTTGGTATTGAACAAGGCCTAAGGCTATATAAGGAGAAGGAAATCATTAGGCAAGAGCATCTGAAAAATCTTGAATATCTGATGAAATATTAGATCCAGTACGCAGGTTATTGGTTGATGAGGTATTGCTTGATCTGAGCTAAGGAGAGATCTCACCGGTTGATGGAGAACTAGATCTAAGGAGAGATCGGGATCAAATGGTTTGAAATGAACTATCTTTATATGGTTGATTATCCGTATTTCTAGATCTGCATACTGACGCAATGTTATGTTCTGGGTATAACTGAAATCTGGTACAGCTGCAAGTTATGAAAAATTATTTTTAGATCTGTACGCAGGTTGTCTTCGGTAAAACCGCATGTATACGCGGGTTGCCTTCATTGTAGTAGCGTATATCTTTTGGAGCTTGATTTTTTGGGTTGCAGCTGGATCTGACTGTTATTGCAGAGTTCTGTAGTCTACTCTGTGTTCTGGTGACTGGGTTTGACAGGGTTTCAGTGGTTCAGTGATTCAAAGATTGATGATGCTAGTATTGGTTGTTTTATGATTTGTGAATGAATCATGGTTTTCAGATTGTAATGTTGTGCTTCAGGAGTATCCAGTGTGAAAATTGATGAAAAGTGGTACCTGAAGGAAAGAAGATTGTAGGCCAGCACCTACGTACTAGTATCTTAGCTAGTACAAGAGCAAAGGGGGTTGGAGCTCCCTTCCAAGGAAGTTTGGAGAACGAGAGAAGGTTGAAGCCTTCTGCAGGTTGTAGCCTGCGTACTGGTATAAGGCTGCACCAGTACAAAATATTGTAAATTGAAGTTCTTATTAAAGAAAGATAGAGATGACTTGCAGCAGGTGGTTTTCACCCACATTGGGTTTCCACCTTATATCATGGTGTTCATGTGTGTGGCTTTTGTGTGATGATCTGTTCTGTTATACTACATCTGTTTACTCTTAATATGGTGAATAATGACCTGATGCACTTAACTGAAGATAAACTAACTGAATTATAAGTTTTCTGGTTATACGCTGTTTTCTTTAGACACAGTAGCGTGTACACGCTGGTTCACTTAACTGAAGTAGCGTATATGTTCTGAGCATTGAAAAAGTTTTATTAATCTGATAATACTGATTCACCCCCCCTCTCAGTATTATTTCCAACAATTGGTATCAGAGCAGGTCCTTCAGAGAAGCTTGATCGCTTGAAGGTAGATCGTTCATCATGAGCAACTACGAGAGAGAAGCATCAATCAGGCCACCGGTTTTTGATGGGACAAACTTCAATTATTGGAAGGTAAGAGTTACTGCCTATCTTCAATCTCTTGGTACAGAAGTTTGGGACATCGTAGAAACAGGCTACGCTTTTCCTTCAGCTACTCCTACAGATGCAGCTGAGAAAAAGAAGTATGAAACAAATGCAAAAGCAGTCAGTACCCTATTAGGATGTATATCCCAAACGGAATTCATGAAGGTAATGCACTACAAATCCGCAAAAGAGATATGGGACAAAATTGTCACGAGCTATGAAGGAGATGAACAGGTAAAGCGTGCTAAACTTCAAACTCTCAGGATTCAGTATGAGACTCTCAAGATGTATAATGATGAAAGTGTGGCTAACTATTTTCTTCGGGTAGATGAGATTGTTAATTGTATGAAAAATTTGGGTGAAGAAATAAAAGAGGCTATAGTGGTTGAAAAGGTTCTAAGATCTTTGTCCCCCAAGTTTGAATCTAAAGTATCTGCAATAGAAGAAAAGGAAAATCTACGAATTCTTACTATGTCTCAGCTACATGGAATTTTAACTGCTTATGAAATGAGAAAGGGAGGTCCATCAGACAGAAGAGAAGCTGCTTTCAAAGCATCAGGCAAAGAAGATTATTATGAAGCAAGCCACGTCCCAGAAGAAGAGGAAGAAGAATCAAATTTTGTCAGAAATCTTCAAAGGGGTTCTGGAAGGTTCAGAGGTAAGTTACCTTTTAAATGCTTTGCTTGTGGAAGAGTAGGTCATTATGCTGCAAAATGTCCTTATAAGGATAAAGGAAAGGAACTTGCTAGATGGAACAAGAAACAGAGTGCAAATAAGAAAAGCTACTACACTCATGAAGATAGTGATGGTCTATCGAATAGTGATGAAGATGAACGAGGTAATGAATATAAGTTGTTAATGGCATTTGAAGATGATGATTATATGGATGCTATAGATGTGGATAACCTTTATGATGAAATTACTAGACTCAAGAGATGTATAGAAGAAAAGAATATGATCATTGATACTCTACAATTTCAAATTGATGAAAAGGAAAAACATCTTGAAAAACTAGAAGGTGAAATTGTTGGTCTTAGAAAAGAGATTGAGAAAACAAAAGCTATTAATCTTAAATTTGTTAAAGGATCTGAAACCTTGGATGAGATTATCAATGTGCAGCGATCTCCTCTGATCAAGACAGGTCTTGGATATAATGGAGAAACATCTCAAGCCTCTACCTCTAAAAGTTATCTTGATGCAGCAAGGAAAAGCGAGCAAAGGCCAAATAAAAGTAATCAGGTGAATCAGGGACAGTTTACCTCAAGAACAAATAAAGACCATCAAGAAATTTGGGGACAAACTGCCTTAAGGACAAACAGAAGCTACAATCAGCCACAGGTAAAATCTTCCCAATTTGCTCCAAGAATAAATAGAAGCTACAATCGGTTGGATGATAGATCTGATTATCGCAGAAGTTTCTTTAATGGCCAATGATTTTCTTGCCATAACTTCGGTCACAAAGCAGCTCAATGTGTTGCATACAAGACAATCATGACTAGAGAAGCTCAAAAGCAAGGGAGAATGACTGAAACCATGAAAAGGACTTATAACAACTTTTCGGTTCTTGAAAATGAAGTTGAATGCTCTATTTGTAATAACTTTGGTCATGAAGACTCTGAATGCAGGAGCAGGTTCCGGAAGACAATTCAGAAGGAGCAAAACTCAAATGTCAGAACATGGAGAATAAAGGAACCACAACCAGAAAGATGTGGGATAGCCTTTTATGCAGAAGGTCAAGAAAGTCTATGGTACATTGACAGCGGATGTTCGAAGCATATGACAGGGGACAAAGAAAAGCTTGAGTCATATACCGCATTAGAAAAGGGGAAGAAAGTTTCTTTTGGAAACGATATCTCTGCAGCCATAAAAGGAAAAGGTGTGGCTCCATTGAAAGAGAAGGTCAAAGCTGGAAATGTTTTGTATGTTGATGGATTGAAGCATAATCTTCTGAGTGTCAGTCAGATGTGCGATCAAGGAACATAGGTAATATTTAGATCAAATGGATGTCGTGTTCGTGATCTTGATACAGGTAAAACAGTGATCAAAGGAAGAAGGACTCCAAATAATCTATACATATTTGAAGAAGGACCACAACAATGCTATTTGAGCAAGGATGATGAACACTGGCTATGGCATCGAAGGTTGGGGCATCTAAGCTTTTCACAAATAAGGAAAGCATGCAAATATCAGGCAGTTCGTGGTCTTCCAGATATCAAAATTCCAGACAACACTATATGCAAATCTTGTCAGTTTGGAAAGCAAACCAGAACTAAATTTCCAGAGAAGGAAGGATCAGCTAGCATGCCTCTTGAGCTAGTACATACAGATACATGTGGTCCATTCAGAAAAAGGACACCTCGAGGAGAAGAATACTTGATATTATTCATTGACGATTTCTCGAGGTTTGTCTGGTTAGGACTTATGAAGCACAAAGATGAAGCATTCGAAAAATTCAAATCCTTCAAAGCCTTGGTTGAAAATGAATCAGGACACAAAATTAAGTGCCTCAGATCTGACAGAGGTGGGGAGTTTACCTCAAACGAATTTTTCGATTTCTGTGAAGAACATGGGATAAGAAGAGAATTCTCTACAGCTAGAACTCCTCAGCAAAATGGGGTGGTGGAAAGAATGAACAGAACAATCCAACAAATGGCTCGTGCTATGCTTGATGAATCAGGTACTCCCGCAACTTTCTGGGGTGAAGCTGCACATGCTGCGGTTATTATTCTTAACAAAACAAATGTCCGAGTAAACAGCACACAAACACCTCACGAGCTCTGGAGTGGTGAGACTCCTTCGGTGAAGCACTTCAAAATATTTGGGAGCAAATGTTATATTAAGAATACTGATGAGCAACTTGGCAAACTTGAACCAAGAGCAGATGAAGGCATTCTTCTTGGTTATTCTCCATATAGCAAAGCATACAAGTGCTACAATAAAAGACTTGGCAGAATTGTTGACAGCATTGATGTAGTGGTTGATGAGAAGGGATATATTCCTAGGCAAGTTCATCATGAAGACATTGAAGAAGATGAAGGCTACACTCAAAGGCAGAATGATGAAGAAGAAGAACCTCAAGAAGAACCAGAGGAGCAGGCAAGAATAGAAGAGAAGACTCCATCCAGATATGTTCAAAAGAATCATCCAGAATCTCAGATTGTGGGGCAGAAAGAAGCAGGAATACAAACAAGAAGAAGAATTGCAGAAGCTTCAAGCTATTTGGCATTACTCTCTTCCACTGAACCACAAAATGTGAAAGAGGCATGCAAAGATGAATGTTGGGTCAAAGCAATGGATGAAGAACTTGAGCAGATCGAAAAGAACAACACTTGGGAACTGGTTCCTAGACCAAAAGATAAGAATGTCATAGGGACAAAATGGGTCTTCAAGAATAAATTGAATGAAAATGGAGAAGTAATTAGAAACAAGGCCAGACTTGTTTGTAAAGGGTATGCGCAGCAAGAAGGAATAGATTTTGAAGAGACCTTTGCTCCTGTAGCAAGACTTGAGGCCATCCGAATGTTCCTTGCTCTCTCTAGCTTTCAAAACTTCAAGGTATTTCAAATGGACGTGAAATCAGCCTTTCTGAATGGAGACTTAGAAGAAGAAGTATATATTGAGCAGCCAGATGGTTTCATTCTTGGGAATGATCCAAACCTTGTATGCAAATTAAAAAAGGCTCTCTATGGTCTCAAACAAGCTCCAAGGGCTTGGTACTATCGATTGGACAAATATCTTCACCAACAAGGCTTTTCAAAAGGATCAGCAGATAGCAATCTCTATATAAAAATTGAAAATAACAAATTGCTAATACTTGTTGTTTATGTAGATGATATTATCTTTGGCAGCAATGAAGAGACTATGAGTCAAAACTTTGCCTTGGTTATGCAGAAAGAATTCGAAATGTCACTACTTGGATAATTGACATACTTTCTTGGATTGCAAATCCAACAAAATGAAGGAGGCATCTTCTTGTCTCAAACCAAGTACCTCAAGCAGATCTTGAAGAAGTATGGTATGGAAGATTCAAAGCCAGTATGTACACCCTCAGTGAAAATGATGAATCAGCAGCAGTTCATCAACCAACTTATAGATCCATGATTGGGAGTTTGCTTTATTTGACAGGTACCCGACTAGACATCATGCATGCAGTCGGAATAGTTGGGAGATTTCAGGCAAATCCAAAGGAGACTCATCTTCAGGCAGTGAAGAGAATCTTCAAATATCTTCAAGGGACACAAAATTACGGCTTATGGTATCCTAGAGATACAGATCTCACACTTCATGCTTATACAGATGCTGATTGGGCCGGAAGCGTGGATGACAGGAAGAGCACAAGTGGTGGTGCATTCTTTATGGGCTCCAGATTAGTATCTTGGTTCAGCAAGAAACAAAGTTCGATTGCCTTATCTACAGCTGAAGCAAAATATGTGGCTGCGGCATCTTGTTGCACACAACTTCTTTGGATGGTGCAGACCTTGCAGGACTTTCAAATCACTTGCACTCCACCAGTCTCTATCTTATGTGATAATACAAGTGCAATCAGCATTTCAAAGAATCCAGTCATGCACTCAAAGACCAAGCGCATACCAATCAAGTACCATTTTCTTCGGGAACAAGTGCTTGAGCAGAAGGTCAAGTTGGAGTATGTTCCTTCTAAGGAACAAGTTGCTGATATTCTCACAAAACCACTGCCCAGGGAAACTTTTGAATATCTCAGACAAAAGCTGGGAGTAGTTGATGCTTCATCCTGCTGTTGAAGCTTGTCTTTTCTACAGAAATTTTGGTATACGCAAGTTACGTAAAGGATATCCGCGTATATACGCCGATTTTTGCTGGGAAAGCCACGTGTATGGTGTACGCGTGTTGCAGAAAGAATATCCGCGTGCATATGCAGTTTTCTGCAGGAGAAGTCGCGTATATGGAGCTCTGAACAACAAGGGCAGACTCCGGTCGGAGAAGATCTGAGATGGGTATGCCAGGTCTTCAGGTACAGGTTCAGCGGGAGCAGCAGGCACAAGTTCAGCGGGAGCAGATTAAAGTCTCATAAAGCATTGTTGGCATTTAGATGCTTTTGGTTCTAGTACACAACGATTATTGGTTTCAGGAGAAGGAGCTCAGAAGGAAATCTTGGTTGCTGATCTAAAGGATGTATATCAAATGCTGCTTGTGACTTTCATAAGTCTTGGTCTAGATTTGTTGTCTCTATGTCATGTATCTCTTCTGTGATATCTCTTGTCAAGGTCATGTAACGGCCTATGTTGGTTTCCCCACTATGCCTGGGATGAATGATGTAATATATTTGGTTGTTTCTGATGTATCCCCTCTTGGTTGGGAGTATGGATGTATGTATTGAGTCTTTTGGTAATAGGAAGGTTCCTTATGGTGTATAAGTCTTGAATCGTTTGAAGAACATCTTTCACAGATCTTGCCTACAGTCAGGGGGAGCATGTTTAGCACAGCAGAACAGAGAGATCAGCATGTACTCAGGGGGAGCACAGCCCTTTGCCCTTGATGACAAAGGGGGAGAATGATTCTAAGGATCTTGGGGTTGCCATCAAGTCCAAAGGGGGAGATTGTTGGCATTATGAGACACGTGTTGTCCTTGATGGCAAACCACACTGATGACAAAACATAGTGCAGAAAGTCAGCAGCAAGGAATTGATGATCAGACTATAAGAAGAAGAGAAAATTCATATACGCAGGTTCATCAAGCCCAAGTCGCGTGTACACGCAGGTTGGCTTCAGTAAAAGCGCGTGTATGTGGAAAAATCATTTTTGGTCCGTGGCGGTTATTCCTTGGAAGTTGTGCCTATGGTTTTGGACCTTGGTGTCTCGACAAACGTGTTGATCCCTAGTTTTGAGGATGATGGTATTGGATTTCTATGGTTTTGGCTCTTGGTATTGAACAAGGCCTAAGGCTATATAAGGAGAAGGAAATCATTAGGCAAGAGCATCTGAAAAATCTTGAATATCTGATGAAATATTAGATCCAGTACGCAGGTTATTGGTTGATGAGGTATTGCTTGATCTGAGCTAAGGAGAGATCTCACCGGTTGATGGAGAACTAGATCTAAGGAGAGATCGGGATCAAATGGTTTGAAATGAACTATCTTTATATGGTTGATTATTAGTATTTCTAGATCTGCATACTGACGCAATGTTATGTTCTGGGTATAACTGAAATCTGGTACAGCTGCAAGTTATGAAAAATTATTTTTAGATCTGTACGCAGGTTGTCTTCGGTAAAACCGCGTGTATACGCGGGTTGCCTTCATTGTAGTAGCGTATATCTTTTGGAGCTTGATTTTTTGGGTTGCAGCTGGATCTGACTGTTATTGCAGAGTTCTGTAGTCTACTCTGTGTTCTGGTGACTGGGTTTGACAGGGTTTCAGTGGTTCAGTGATTCAAAGATTGATGATGCTAGTATTGGTTGTTTTATGATTTGTGAATGAATCATGGTCTTCAGATTGTAATGTTGTGCTTCAAGAGTATCCAGTGTGAAAATTGATGAAAAGTGGTACCTGAAGGAAAGAAGATTGCAGGCCAGCACCTACGTACTAGTATCTTAGCTAGTACAAGAGCAAAGGGGGTTGGAGCTCCCTTCCAAGGAAGTTTGGAGAACGAGAGAAGGTTGAAACCTTCTGCAGGTTGTAGCCTGCGTACTGGTATAAGGCTGCACCAGTACAAAATATTGTAAATTGAAGTTCTTATTAAAGAAATATAGAGACGACTTGCAGCAGGTGGTTTTCACCCACATTGGGTTTCCACCTTATATCATGGTGTTCATGTGTGTGGCTTTTGTGTGATGATCTGTTCTGTTAATATGGTGAATAATGACCTGATGCACTTAACTGAAGATAAACTAATTGAATTATAAGTTTTCTGGTTATACGTTGTTTTCTTTAGACACAGTAGCGTGTACACGCTGGTTCACTTAACTGAAGTAGCGTATATGTTCTGAGCATTGAAAAAGTTTTATTAGTCTGATAATACTGATTCACCCCCCCCCCCCCCCCCCTCTCAGTATTATTTCCAACACCTCCCCCCCAAGATCCTTGGATTAGTGGTATCAGATTCAGGTTATGACTCCATGGGAATGAGGGTTTGATGCATATTTCAGTTTCAAAATTTTAAAACAATCTTTAGAAAATCTTCATACATGTGCTACGACCTCCAAAAATCACTTTCTTGGGAAAAGCGAGAAGGTATTTTTTTTTCATTTTTTTGTAGGAATTCTTTCGGCAATGAGTTTGCAGATCAGATCTGAAACTTTTGGTGATATATATATATATAGATATAGATATAGATATAGATATAGATATAGATATATATATATATATATATATATATATATATATATATATATATATATATTTATATATATATATAGATTTATATTTATATATATAGATATAGATATATATATATATATATATATATATATATATATATATATATATATATATATATATATATATATATATATATATATATATATATATATATATATATATATTCCTTGAAAAAATACCCAAATTCAAAAAACAAATCGCCCGAATCGGAGTCTATATGAGGGAGATATCGCCGATTTAAAATCAATTGTGTTGCAGAATTTTTTTTGACAATAATTTATGGACGACGACTCTCCTATCATTTTTGTAGTTTTTATGTAGAATTTCAGAACAAATATTGCATATCTGATCTCTTCTTGAAAAATCACCCAATTAAAAAAAACAATTGGTCGAATCGGAGTTCGGATGAGGGAGATATCATTGATTTAAATTCAGCTATTTTTTCATAACTTTTATGATGACAGGACAGTTGCAGCATGAACCCGAGTTTCTAAAGTGTCTAGATATGGATTTCAATCACATGAGAAGATGAAGAATAGTTATTCTATCTCCAAAAATAGGCTATATTAAATATTCTGTGTTATATTGAGCTGGTTATGCCCATTTTAAATTAGTTTTTATATCTAGAGCACCATTGAGAGAGGGTTCCCTTTGGAGACATGCCCTTCCACCTCGCTTTAGTAGACACCTACTTCACATTCACCAGTTTCAGCATAGCAACATTCAGATTGGGTTATTTGGAGATGTTCCCTCCCACCCCATGCTATTTAGGCACCTGCTACTTCATCAACAGTCAACATCACAGTTAGTCAACCACACAAAATTCTTGTCATCGAAATCCATTTGCTAGGCCACACACTGTTAGTATCACAATTGGTCACAAGAATTATAGGGTATATCTATCCTCAAATCTTCATTTTTCATGGTTATGGGTCATCCACAAACCCACACTTCATTGAAGTCCATTTGATAGGCCGCACACTATCAGTATCACAGTTGGTCACAAGAATTACAGGGTATCTCTATCCTTAGATGTTTTTTCATCACGGTTATGGGTTAACCACACAAAACCCTTCTCTTTAGTGGTTTTTCATATTCAAAACGGACTTCTTGGGAGGGAACTTTATGTAATGGGGAAAATTGCTTCTTAATGAGGGAGGAATGATCCAAATGGAAAATGGCATTTGCTCATGGTATTCATTCACCCATGATATTTTCCCATGGTATTGTAAGTGGAATCCACCCTTGGTATTCATCCTCCCATGGTATTTATCCACTCATGGAATTTACCCATGGTATTATAAGCGACATCCACCCATGGTATTCATTCACCCATGGTATTTACCCACCCATGGAATTTACCTGTGGTTGTAACCAAAAAAGGCTATAAGTAACAAGTCACATTTTGTAAAAGTATAGATTATCCACCATAATATAACCTTTACAATTATTATATGTTTTAATAAAAAAAAATCTTTATGGTTTTTTTATTGTGTGTTCTCCTATTTTCTTTTGGAATTTCAATTTTTTAGATCTTGGGGACCTCCCCCCATGATCCAGATCAAGGGTGCATGTCACAAGTCCGAAGGATGAAGGGAAAATATTCAAGCTTCCCATGTGCAATATGAACTCAAGGGAGAGAGGGAGGGTGCAGGACACACTCCTGAAGGCTAAAGGTTGAAGCTTCGTTCCTTTGGGGTGCACTCATGCACTCAAGAGGGCTCAAGGAGGGCGCAGGGCACACTCCTAAAGGTTGGAGGCTAGGGCTTTGTGCCTTTAGGGTGAGACAATGTGCTCAATCAATTGAGGAGGGAGCATGGCACATAGGCGAAAGTTGAAGGGATGAGCTCTGGGTGTTTAGGATGCGTCAGTGCACTCAAGGAGGGCACACTTCTTTGAGTTGAAGGAGTGTGCTTTGGAAGACTTAGACATTCTTGGAAGACGTAGTTTGGAACAACGAAGGGGATTCACTCTTTTGAAGTGTACCTGACTCTCAGGGAGGGAACAGGGTGCACTTTTGAACAATGAAGGGTCTCCCATCAAGGCTTCGGAGTGTGCTCGTGCACTCTTGGTGTTAATGGGCTCACTTTTCAACCAATTTTTTTTTTTTTTTTGGAATAACAAAACACCACTTTATGCACATTCCCCAAATATAAACAGTGAAGTGTGTGCGACTATGACCCAAAAGTGTATTTTAACAACAAGAAAGGTGTTGTGACCATGAAATGCATAGAAGGATATTCAAATCAATGATATGAAACTTAAGAACACTCAAAACATATGAATCAACATAAAACAACACTTGACAATGAAGAAGACATTCGATACAACAATGAGGTAGGATCAAAAATTGAAATGTAGCAAAATTTTGGAGGGTGTTGTAGCAGGGACAACAAGTTCTAAGCCAATTCATGCCAAAAAAATATATGAATGTATGACTAGATCCCTCATTAATCAAATCATCATGATACCATTCTCAAGGCAATATGTAATACCAATGGTAGAAAAATCATGACATAGCAACATCATTATAAACTCAAGAATATAGTCATGTTTATTATTGAAAATTAGTAACATAGATTTATAACTTAAGCATACAAATGAATTTCTCCATTCATTTATTTTTTGATGTGCATAATGCCTCTACAAAAAACCTTTTCCTTGCATATACTATTAGATTTGCAAACACTGGTCATACTCACATACTAATCATCAAGCATATCAACATAAACCCTCTACATTCATCATTGTCTTTTCGTCACAAATCTCAATTAGATCATGAATCTACTATAACCCTTGATAATTAGCTCTCCAACACATCTTCATATCTCTCAGATTTGAGCATCCTCCTTGCACCCTCATGCACACCTGTTCCATGTCAAATAAAAAAGAAACAACCCATCCAATTCACACTAAACTAATCAATACCCTTCTCCTTCTATAACCTATTTTCCTTGCCAATACCACAAGAAAATCCCCTGGATTTTATTGATTGGAATAGTTGACGAAATAAAATAGATGTTATCGACACAAAATCGCGGGAGATTACCATGGGAAATTCTCATGTTCTTTTTTTATGTGCAACATCATGTACATGACTCCTTTTCACGAAACATGCGTATACATGACTCTTGTTATTTATACCTATGTATACACGACTTTTTCTCACAAAAGTAGCATGTGGTTCACAAACTTCACATTTTTCAATCTACTTCAAATGCAACTTGTGACTAAGTTGCCAATACACTTCCTCATTCTATCCACCACTTGTATAAACATTCATATTACCTGCAACACTTCAAAAAAATATCGTAACCCCTCTGCAACCATCAAGACTCTTAAAATACCTTTATTAAGAACATTCTCCTTCCATGATCATGCTAGACACATCAATTTTGAACTCAATCATAAGGTGACATAGGGTGACAAGAGTGTGTGAAAAAACCATGAGGTTGACATCAAGGACAACACATTATCCATAATTCCAATAATCTCCCATTTTATACTTGATGTCAACTTCCTGCAAAATAGTAAGTCCTTCTATATCCAATATCTATCTAGGCACATCAGTTTTACACTCAATCATAAGATGACATAATGTGACAAGAATGTGTGATAAAACCATGAGGTTGACATCAAGGATAACACATTATCCATAATGCCAACAATCTCCCCCTTTGGACTTGATTTCAACCTCCTTCTAAAAACCAAGTCCTTCTCTCTCCCGTTGACGTCAAGGGCAAAGGGAAGAAGCAATCTGAGAGAAGTACTCCCCCTGACATGCTCAAAACTATAATCCTAATATGTTGTTACGAGAAATAAAATTTCATGCTGACCATGCCACCCTTGGACCTTCTAATATAAGGCATTATGAAGAAAACACATGGCTATCCATAAGTACATATGACCTCTCCAAGTTTACATAAATCAACCAAAACAAGAAGGCTATATGGAATATATTCATGCCTTTGACATCCAATATCCCATACATGGAAGAATTTAACAATGTTTACAACATGGCTCTCTTCATGATACATACACCAAAAGATGATGATACATATCTATACACGATCAACATGCAAGACATGATATCACATTGATTACTTTCCATAAAAAGGGACTCATCAACAACATATGTGAAGTCAAAGAAGACCTCCAACATCATAGGCTATTAAGTAGAATAGAACTAATCAACAACATATTGAATATCAACCAACATCAACCATGACATAGTGACAATATATATATATATATGTGTGTGTGTGTGTGTGTGTGTGTATGTATATATATGTATATATATATATATATGTATATATATATATATATATATATATATATATATATATATGTATATATATATATGTATGTATGTATGTATATATACATACATACATACATACATACACATATATATATATCTCCCAACATTAAGCAATGCATTGAAGAACAAATGTTAGATGCCTGATCACAATAACAATAAACATTAACTCATTAGAAACCATGATGCCAACAATGAACCATTGGAAGCATAGAATATGCTCCCCTTGAACCTGTGTCAACTCTTCATCACCAATATTGATCTCATTAGATTTTCCAAATGCAACATTAGTAGCATATATATCCTCCTTATCAATGAAGATTCTGATAAGTAATACATCAAGAAAACAAATCAATAGTAGCAACAATATAAGATTTTGCAATGACGCATTGACAATGATTCATAAAATCATTATGGATCAACACACCTAATATTTAGATAGGAATCATCCATAGTTTTTAATAAACCAATAACAAAGCTAATATGTCAACAATCAGAGCATATGAGAATCTACCCCTAAATCTTTGTCACTCTTTTATCACCACAAAAAATGATACAATATTGTTTGAGATAAGAACCACATACATACTTGATTGTTCTTAATAAGAAGTGCATATAAAATGTAAAATGCTGATTTTTGGTTAGATGCATATAACGGAAGCTCCCCTTTAACATTTCATATATTTTCCTAAACATACAAATTTAGCAGATGTACCATTAATAGCTTAAATCATCACCAAAAGAATAATATAAGAACATATGAAATCATCATCGAGGTTGAACTAGTGAAATAACACACATGCATAACCCCCCCAAGATCATGCACCATTGATCTTATGGACCTTATTGTCATCAAGCTATCATCTACTCCACATGTAATTCTACAGTCCTTTTAGAAATAAGCATAAGATATAATAGACTTAAATGGGGACTATCTTCCCCTACTATAAATCTAAAATGGAGGAACTTGACTTCTTATTTCTGCCCAATTTTTTCTTTATAACATATATTTTTTTGGCATTTCTTATTCCTTTTGCTATTATTTTTCCACTGTCATCTTCTATGATTTTTCATTTAGTTGAGGTAAACACAACCACATTCCCTTTATCAACTATTTGACCTACACTTAGAATGTTATGCATTAGCCCTTCAACCAACAGTGCATTAGCTACTTCTATATTCCTAACATCAAGATCACCACTACACTTTCCTAGTACCTTTGTAGGTGCATTATTTCCAACAATATCCTTACCAATCTTGTTTTTCATAAGAGAGATATTTTTTATTTTATCTCCAGAAATGTGATGATATCATCCACTATCTATGTACCATTGATCTTCTTCTTCAAATGCACATATAGAAAGTCCACACTTCACTTGATCCTCTTCCTTGTGCATAATATGAGAAGTGTTCGTGGATCCATCTTTTTCAGGTCCTTTGATAACAATATTATTGTTTGGTTGCTTTCTTTTGATGGAATCTACTTGTTTTCTGAAATGTTTGTATGACTTGACTTGGTCATGTGTTCTTTTGCTACATGTCCAAACCTATTACATGTATAACACCTTACGTGACCAAAGTAGGGGGCAAGAGAATCATATAGTTTTGCTTCATATTTACGTCATTACAATCAATAGCTTTGTGACCAAATAAATTGCATGTAAAAGAATACACCTTAAAGAAATTTCAGTATCTGGGGACTGATGGTCTTCCAGTGGAGAGACTATTTGCTTGAGGTTTGAACAATATACTTTTGCATTTAGCTACAATGTGACCAAATTTATGACAGATAAAACATTCAATATCATTAATCAAAGGAGAGAATGGATTTTTATTTCTATTTATGTCATACTCATTGAAGGCAAATGGTTTCTTTTAAAAATTCACTTTTCTTGGTTGTTGGTTTGGTTGACTTCTTAATTCTTTGCCAGGGTTTTAAAAGTTTGCTTTGTTAACCTAAAAATTGCTTGCACAAGCTTGTGAGCTAGATTCTCTCTTAAAATTTTTATGAAAGCCAAGGCTTGATTTGATGGGGGGGTATCTTTGACTATTAAGAGGATTGTCCAATATCTTGAACCTATCGTGAAATTTCAAATGTTTTTCATTTTTTGCTAATTTACCTTTTATAATTCTTACCTCGGCCCCTAGTCTTTGACACTGATCTTCCCTTTCCTTATACTACTTCCTCACCCCTTCTAGTTGTGTTCTTAACTTGATAATTTCTTCTTTAAGCCTTTTTCTTGTTCTTCAAATAATTGAAGTAGCTCCTCATTTCATTTGTTTGAGTTTTCCGAATCTGATCTTAGAGAGATGATCTCAACTTCAAGTCCTTCACAATAGTGTTTCCTTTATTTAAGTTGTTTTGTTACTACTTCATTATTTACTAATTCTTGGTCCCGATTTTTACATTCCTACAACTTATTCTTAAGACTGTTAATCATTTTCAAAGAAGAAACATGTTTTCTTCTAAGTTTAAATACTTTCTTTAAAATCTCTTCTTCTTAATCAATAACATCATCTAATATAGTAAAGGTTACTTCTTGGTCACACTCATCTTCTGATAGACTACAATCAACTTCAGATTCATTTAAGCTTTCAAAAACAATATTACCTGACAGTTTACGTGATGAACAAACTTATTTCTTTATTTTTTTCCTTCTCCTTCATGAATGGCATGCATATTATCCCATAGTTCCTTTTTAGTTCCATAGTGCATAATTTTCTCTAATACTAAATCAGGTACAGGTACAAATATTTCATTTAATGCTTGAATATTCTTTTATAATACTTGTCATGATGGTGAAGTTTTAGTATAACCATTATACACTAAATTCTAAACATCTGATCTACAGGATATTATCGTAGAATTCATCTTTTCTTTCCAAACCCAATAGTTAGGATCATTAAGTATGAGCATACCTTTATTATCCATAGTTTCTGACTTTCCTTATTTTTATATTGATTGTCCTTGATTAATGATTGTAGATATTGTTACTACATGTGGTACATCATTTTCATTGTAAGACTTTCCTAACTTGACTTCTTCCTTTGTGTTTCCTTCTTCTTGTGCTTCATTCCCATGGTCCCTGATCTACTGTCAAGCAGTTAAGCTTTAATAGAGAGACCTTCTCCCATACAAATTGTTTGAAATACCGAGGGGGTGGGGAGGGGGGTGAATTGGTATCTCATTTCATTTAATCTACAATTGCACATTTATAATTTTATGCACAACTTCTGTTAAAGTAGCTCATGTGTGTACGCGCTTTTAATGAATGCAAACCATGTATATGTAGGTTGTTCATCTTTATTACAATTTAAGTCAATTTTTAACATTAGCAACACATTTGACATGTTCAGTAAATCATTAGAAACATTAATCATAGGAGAAAATGAACCATAAGGATGCAACACATTATTAACACATCAACAAAAAACATATAGTGACACCAGTATTTTAGGTGGAAACCCAATTTGGGAGAAAATAACCATTGTTCACATCTCTATCTTATTTCTTATTATAAATAAAATATTTTTACATCTTGCATTGGTGAAAACTCTTACTATTACGCAGGCTCGTACTTGTAGGAGGCTACAACCTCCACAAATTATCCAGCTCCGATTGGAAGGAAGCTACTACTCCATGATCAAGTTTACCAGATCTATCGGAAGGAAGCTCCTACTCGGCCATCAAGTTTACTATCTACCACTAGAAGGAAGATCCTACTCCCTCACTAAAGGCTCCAACCCTCAACACCTCTATGGACCACATTTAAAAATATTTCATACTAGATCCAACTGACTCAAATGTACATCAAAACCTGTAGGCCACGTTTTATCCAATTTTCAAACTAGACCCACACCGACCATTATGCTCAATCACTGAATACCAATAAACCTCTCTGAAACCAAACACTAATCAACTAAATATTCTCAAAATTTATAACTAAATACCAAGATACTAATCTTCCCTTTGTGACAAAATCACTGATATACCAAGCTAAATCTCAACCATAGTAATGAAGTAAACTCTTTGCTCATCAACCAAATCAAATTATTTGCTCATAACATGCCAAGTCATATACTCAAATAAAACATTAGTAGCAAAACACCTCAAATCTAAAACCATCTTAGTAACAAGTACAAATATCTCTTTAACCAGTCATTAAATTAATGGAACCATAACTCAATATGAGTAATCAAGAATTGTCCTTGAAACATCTGATAACACTTAAATAATTAGATTCAATTAGCCAAAGACCACTGTAGAGTTACATTAAGCTAATGATGAGTAACAAACTCATTGAAAAATCATCAATAAGTAACCATGAAGATAAACATCATTATTCACATCATATCTATATACCTTTGTCCTTTGCCTACATAAAACCTCTACAACAACCTTTGTTATACAAAACACTCTCCATCACAATATATACGTGATTGTCCTTTAAGAAACATGTGTATATATGTGTTACTTATTCAAAATGACTGCGTATAGATATCAAATCAATATGTTCATGCTTCTTATCAAACCCTAACAAAAAACCATACATCACAATGACTTCATCAAGCCCTGTCATTCATCGACCAATAGCGGAAATGACCATATTCAGTAACAAGTAGCAATGTTAATCAAGGTTCATTTACTTATATAATATACGCTACTATTCATAAGAAAATCCATGTATGTATGTGATATTTAGGAACAAAACCTGTGTACATATATCTGAAAATTCGTGCCAAAACAATCTATGAATGTATAACCAGATCCCTCATCAATCAAACCATCATGATATTGTTCCCAAGACAATATGTAATACCAATGGTAAAAAAATCATGACATAACATCATTATAAACAAAATAATAAAATCATGTTTAATAATGAAAATCAATGACATAGATTTATAACTAAAGTAGCCATATGCGTTTCTCCATTCATTGATTCATTGATATGCATAATTCCTCTCCAAACAACCTCTTCGTTACATACACTATTAGATTTGAAAACATTGGTCATAAGTCAAATACTGATCATCAAGCATAATGACATAAATCCTCTATATTCATCATACAAAGTCTCTCTATCACAAATCTCATTCAAACCATGAATCCACTATAACCCTTGATCATTAGCTCCCCAATACATATTCAGATCTCTAAGATCTGAGCAACCTCCTTGTGCCCTCGTGCACACATTTTCCAAATCAAATCACAAAGGAATAACCTATCAAATGAATGCTAAACTGATCAATATCCTCCTCCTTTTATAACCTCTTTTCCTTTCCAATACCACAGTAAAATCCCTTGAATTTGTTGATGGGAATAGTTGACGGAATAAAATATACATTTCCGACACAAAGCCATGGGAGATAACCATGGGAAATTCTCATGATTTTTTTCATGTGCAGGGTCATGTACGTGACTCTTGTTCATGAAACTCACATATATGTGACTCTTAGTCTTGAAACCTACATATACACAATTTTTTTCTCCCAAAAGTAGTGTATGGTTCAAAAACTTCACATTTTAATCTACTTCAAATACAACTTCTGACTAAGTTATCAATACACTTCGCCATCCTCTACAACACTTGTACGCAGATTCATATTACTTGCAACACTTCAACAAACCACTGTAGCTCCTATGTAACAATCATGACTCTTGCAATACCTTTATTGAGAACATTCTCCATCCATGATCTAGTTAGGCACATCAGTTCTACACTCAATCATAAGGTGACATAATGTGACAAGAGTGTGTGATAAAACCATGAGGTTGACATCAAGGAAAAGACATTAGCCGTAAAGCCAACAATATTTTTAGTGGTATTTGTAGATCAAAGGTTGATATTTATCTCCAAAGTAATTATTCTATTTTTTATCTTTTAATTAAATTGATTAATTAAAAAAATTGGCATATGAACATGAGTTATGATCATTTAGGCATGTGGTACTTGTAAGTCATGGCATTGGTCCATTGTATGGTAACAAATACTATCGATAAGTTAAGAGTATACATGGTAAAGTGGTGTTGAATATATATATATATATATATATATATAAATATAAATTTTGGCAATGTGAGATGTATCAAATGATAAGTGTTCTAATGTCTATCAGGCATTTACCAACCATTTAATTTATATGTCTACGCTAATATATGTGATATTAAGAAAGATACATTATAAAATAGTTGATTGGTAAATTAACCTTTAAATATTTTAGTTCATAAATGTACGAGAGTTGAAGTTTATTTCTTAGACACATACTTAGAATACAATAGTTATTTTTTTGTTAATCAATTTAATGGTTCATAGTTGTTTATATATCAATACTCAACAAATTGTTACCCCAGGAGAAATTGGTGGAGCCTAAGAAAATTTGGGTTACATGAATCATATAAGTGTCTTTAGCTAGTTTTCTTCACTGTGGTGGCTTAAATAGCCCAACTTCGTGTTGGAGTTTATAATATATTTATACAGTTGGGTGAAAATTTGCTCACATGTAGCTAGTTGCTTTAATCATCTTGGTTAAGAACATAAACATTGCATATCAACTTTTCGATCTTTCTTTATGATTTTGAATTTAATCATTTCCTTTTACTTTATTCACAAATAAAAAATCTGTATAACCAAAAATGAAGCATACATGTTCCTATCCTCTTTGGACCTTCAATACATATACCATATTATTGGCTACTACCTATAAGAAAAATTACATTTTCTAGCTTTCCTATTGGACCTTTGATATATATACAAAATTTCTATTTGTATCATAGAAAGACATCAAAATATACTTTCAAAATATGGTCTAGCATACTTAAACTAGTGAAAAGAGTTGCCATCAGCTAATTTCCCATATCGATTCTCAGAGAAGGTAAAGGGTACCACGAACCATCAACAATGCTTCTTTGGATATTAGTCTACTCTCGTATTAAGCTCTCTATAAATATGGGTAAGAGAATTTTTCTGGAGAGTTTATCACATCCAAAATTTCTTGGAGGACAAGTTGCAACATGATTGTCTCTATCCCGAACTTTTTGATTTACCACTTTAGTACCTCTTCGGAATCACCCATGACTTGGAGATTTTTTTCCTACTTGTTCCTAGTGAAACATATCAGAGAAAATATGGCCATTAATTTTACCCTCATGTTTGTATTTTTCCCTGCTACATAATGAATAAGAAAATGATGATTTGAATCACAAAATATGACTGCACCAATGTTGCATTTAGGAGGGTTACCTTGGCTTGACCCATTGAAAAAGCCTAAGAGATGTCCATATCCAAAGGAGGGTGTTTTATGACTTGGGCTTCCTTTTCTTCGGATCCCCCTTACATTCTCTGCACTATTTTTGTACCATCATACTGTGTATTTTAGGGGAATGTCAACATCCTAGAAAAGAGCATGATTATGAGCCCATCACAAACCAAAGACCAACAAATTGGGGAAAAATAGATATCTCTTTACATTTGCATCAATATCCCAATTTTTAAAGGAAGTTTCCATATTGGGTGATACTCGTGGTATAGATAGCTTGAGATATTTCGTTACAAGATTCCATGTTTGGCTTGCACAAGCACAAAAACTAAACAAATGAGATACTTATTTTTCATCAATCTTACATAAAAGGATTAACCGATTAGGGCCAATATAACCCTACCTAACTCCATTATCCCAGGTCAGGAATTTGTTGGTCAAGGAAAGCCATAGTAAAATCTTTCTCTTGGTCATATCTAGGTTCTTCCAAATATTTTCCCACCACCAAAGTTTTTTTGTGTATTTGGGTAGATTTTACCCAAACCAAGTATCCTTTTTGAGAAATGCAATCCCATGTGGCAACATTCTTGGACCACACCAAAACATTGTCTTGTTATTCATGTAAACATATCAAGTTTGATCATAGTAACCCTATAAATTAGTTTTCTTCTTTAGCTAAATCTTGAGGAAATCCCAACTGCCATACTTGAGAGCCACCCTTCTCGACCCCAGGCTTGGGGGTATTGAGCTTTTGCATTATATACAAAAAAATGTTATGGGCATGAAAACTTATTATTAAGTTAGGAGAAAGGAGAAAATTATCCTCTAGCCCCATCCAAGGGTCCTCTCCTAGCTGAACCATGTTTCCATTTCCTACATGCCAAGCTACAAAATCTCCAATCAAGGGTAAAGACTAAACCAATTCCTTCCAAACAGTTGAGCTCAGTTTTATATTCTTCCTAGGGTTTCTATACCAATCTAGTATCAACAAGTTGGGGATATACTTGGAGAACATGACCCACCCCCAGATATTGATTATTGTTTAAGTGATAAAGGATCCTAACTATTAAGGCTTGGCTAAATATAAAAATGTTATTAATGCCCCACCCTCCGAGAGACTTGGGTTTGGCGATTCTCATCCAACTGACAAGAGAAATTCCTTTTGTATTCCTACTGCCTATCCATAAGAAGCTAAAAATATTCTTACAAATTTGATTGTGGATTCCTTTAGGGAAAGGGGAAATTTATCTTCAATAGATTGGTATACTTTGTAAGAATGAGTTCACTAACACTAGTCTCCCACCTATAGACGAAAACCTTATTTGTGCAACAAAAAATATGGGCCTCATTCTTGTGATAAAAACATAACCAGACTGTATTACAATAAGAGGATGGATTGAGGTTGATGCCTGAATATTTACAACCCTAAGATAGATCTTTATTTGGACAAGGATGTATGACATTCATCTCATTGCCCAAATCTTTGCTTAGCCCATTGTAAATGATATATGATTTGTCGGAGTTTATCAACAACCTTGTTAAATAAGAAAACAAAGGTAGGATGATATTATATGATTTCATAGACTTCAACATAACTTTTCCTAGCATCATGACATAATTGACGAATTGCAAGTGAGTCAAGGATTTTGACATGGAAACTTGGAATTCTTTGCTTAGCCCATTGTAAATGATATATGATTTGTCGGAGTTTATCAACAACCTTGTTAAATAAGAAAACAAAGGTAGGATGATATTATATGATTTCACAGACCTCAACATAACTTTTCCTAGCATCATGACATAATTGACGAATTGCAAGTGAGTCAAGGATTTTGACATGGAAACTTGGAATCATTGCAAAGTCATTTTTGATGAAGGAAATAACTTGCTAAGGCATTCCACTACTGCTAGGAATAGAAAGGGTGATAGGGGACATCCTTGACGCAATCCCCTGGAAGCATGGAAGAATGATGATGGAGAGCCATTGATAAAGACAGAGAAGAGGAGGACTAGACAATCAATTACCCAATTGATAAAGGAGACTTGAAAACACATATGCATTAGATCTATTTGTAAGAAAGTCTAGCTCACATGGTCATAAGGTTTAGAGAGGTCAATTTTCAATGCAAATTCCACTTGATTAGTTTTAGTTATCAAATGAAGGGCCTCTTGGGTCAATTCCATTGCACTGTGGATTTGATGTCTTTGAATAAATACAAATTGTTCCTCTAAAAGTAATTCAATAAGAACTTACCTCATCATTTGTGCTATGATTTTGGCCACTAACTTGTATACCACATTACAACATGAGATCAACCTATAATATTCCAAAAATTGGGCCTTCTACATTTCAGGGGATAACATTAAGAATGTCGAATTTAAGGAGCCAAAAACTTTACTAGCTTTTCGAGATTCTTGAATAGCTATTAGAAGATCGTCCTTAATGAGATCATAGAATCCTATGAAAAGATCAACAGTTAAGCCATCAAACATTCCTTTATTGAGAGAGGAAAATATAATTTTTAATTCTTTCTCAGTTATTTCTTCTCATAGACACTCGTTAATTTCTTCTGAAACCCCTCTTGGATATAAATTGACCACCTGCAATATTTCTTGAATAGGACATTCTTGAGGCTCCGTGAAAAGCTCTTTGAAAAAAATGGACTCCCTCTACCACTTTATCCTTGAAAGAAGAATAATCTTATTTCTTTTATGAATGAATTTGAGTGGAATTTTATTTTTTATGAAGTTTCCATGCTTAATTAGCTACATGGTCTTGGTGATTCATTTTTAATTTTAATATCCTTAGAGTTTCTTTGGGTTCAAATTTTTGTTTTGTATTTCAAATCTAGGTCACTGTCGATCCATTTTCATGCCTCACCCATAATTCCTAATTTTTCTTTTTCAAAGAACCTTTTTATATTTGCTTCAATTTTCCATTAATCCAACAAAATGTTCATACTTCACCATTTTGAAAATGAAGTTATAATTATCTCATGCTTAGCCAAATTTTCAACATTTATGCGAAAATCCCTCCTTCCAAAATAACCTTATGCACCTTGCATAGGATATGTTCCCCACTATACACACAATAACCCTTCACACTACTTCTTTACTTAGTTAATTATCATTCTTGTGTGAAAGATCTCCTGCACTCTATTTCTTTGCATAATCCACTCCCACATACCTGAACCTCTGCACACACCATATTGCCACACATAAAACAACCCCACATCATTGCATTATCTACCCTCATAAGAGTAATCTCTCTAATTTACATTTAGAAGAATTCATAGAAACATGCCTTGTGAAGAATTTATAGAAACATGCCCTGCGCACATCTTGATGGAAATTCAAAACACATTAAACTAATGCTGATATTAAAGACAAAAGGTTGTGATATAACATAATGTGAATCAATTACTTTAGATTTCCACAAAAGACATTCCTTTACCAATTAACTTCTAATTATTATTTTAACAGGTCTCGAAGAAGATTGTACATGACTCATTGATGTTGAGTAAATGTCATTAATAAATTGAGATTTTAAATAGCTAAGAGCTTCGTAATGTAGGACTAGAAGTGTCATGTATATAAAAGTGATTTGGAAAAATAATATGTATGGGTACTAAAGGAAAGAAAGAGGTATTTTGAGATATTATGACTTCCCTCACCCAACAAGACAAGAACTTCCATTTGTTGATTACATATCATTGGTTTTCAAATTTAACTTTCGAATAGAAGATCAAGAATAGAATTTGGACTACTAGTTTGGTGAATATCAGATGTGTCCCTAAGGCGATCGATTTCAAAGAATTGGTTTCCTAGTGTGCTTGACACTTTGATGCAAAGAGAAAAAAAATTCGAATAACTACGGAAGGGGAAAATCTAGTTATCCTCATGCCCAAGATCTTCAAAAGGCTATTGTGATTACCTAACTTGAATAAAACCCTACAACTTCCTAAAATTGATTCCTTTCTAAACTCCCAAGGTGGTGGGTTGAATTCGTTGAAGGGTTTTATGGTTCAACCAAATGAAACGTATTAATATTTTCAAAAATTGACATCTCTTTGTTAATTGTGGCTTATCGAGATTTTTCTTGGTTATTTTCATGATTAATGAGACTAGACTCAACATCCCACCTTCCCAAGTTAATTCTATATGTGCTATATTTTTCTTTTAGGAAAGAAACCATATTTGAATGGTCACAATTTATTTTAAATGAGATTTCTTTTAGAGACCGAGGGGTTCTCTACGACTGCCTATTTACTCTTATCATTAATTTACTATAATTTAAAAATAATTTACTTGTTAAAATTGAAATGAAATGTTGGTATTTTGTTATGTGGAATCACAAGGCTCTCTTTCATTTTTGCTTAATCCAAGATAATTTTGTTAAAGAATTTAGAAGAAGAAGAAATTATTTTAACATCCACGAGATTAAAGATAGCTTATGTGATAGATTGCTTTTTCATCTGCTTGATGTATTCAACCATTTTTCTGTTAAGCTTCACAATAAACGCTTCGAGCTTCTCGAAAAAACCCTCGCTAAATAGAATGTCCCAAGAGCTAGTTGCCAACATATCTGCATAACTTTCCCTGTTGTCTTTGAAGACCTCACATTCTAAAATGAAATGTTTTTATGTTTCCACTTTTCCGGAAGAACAAAAAATGCATACTCTTTCCTCCCACACTTCTTTTGGCATTTTCCAGCCCCCTGTTTCACAACGGAGTTAATGAGAATTAGATATGCAAGACTCTCTTCCATATTTCTAGACAATTTCATTAAAAAAAATTAGATATATGCTGGAAATTTCTTTTTTATACACCTTTTGATAAAAAATATTTAGATATATGCTCGCAGTTTCTTTTCTATACACCTTTTGATAAGTAAGTTTAGAGTATGTGTGTATAAAAAAAAAATCATTTTATTGGTTTGTGAGTGCATTCCATTGGAATTATGGGATTATTAGTGGTAGGTTTTCCATAATTTCTTTTGTTTTGAAAAACCTATGATGTATTTATTTTTTGTTTTATTTTTATTTTTATTTTTAATGACATTATATAAATTAATTATTTTTTTCACTTTAAATTTAATAAAATTTAAAATTTTATTAAGACTATTAGCAATTTTTTTTAATTTTTTATGTTTTAGAAAAAATAAAGTTTTTATTATTTTTTATTTAATTTGAGTATTTAAAATTTAAATCTTATTATTTATATAATATTTCATAACATAATGATTGCAAATTAAACTACTTTATAGACATTTTTTATTATCTTATTATTTTTATTTTATATAAAATATATATACATTAATCTATTTTCATTAATTAATAGTTATCACCTTTTATTTGGTTTTATATTAAAATAAGATACAATTTTAATGAGTGTTTTTAATTTTAAATGAAAAATCAGAGATATATTGATATATAAAATATTTATATGAATAATTTTTATTTTAAATTAAAAGTTAAAAATATGTTTATATATATATATATATATATATATATATATATAATTGAAAATTACATATTAGTTTCTTGAGGAACAGTTAAATTGGCACTATTATGATATGAAGTCTTATGTAACACATGTGGTTAATGTTTAAATCTTTTTTGATTTATAATTTGGATTGTGTATCAAGAGATGTATGGATTCACCTAGGAATTATAGTAGTGATTAGAATTAGTCTCATATTATCATATTATACAGATATGAGATCGATCTAATTGCCATTTCTTCTAAACACACAAAGCATATATATATATATATATATATATATATATATATATATATATATATATATATATTATTATTATTAACTTATAAAATTATATGTTTGTTATACACTAATTTTCATTTTTATTAGATACATAACCCATAAACTATTTTATAGTTTACACTATATATTTAATTAAACAAACAAGGTTGGATATGACAATGACAATTGACAAATTACCACTCCCATCCATTGTCACTGCCCTCCGCTGCCACTTAATAGCTTGTAAGAAAAATCTTTAAAGCTATTAAAGAAAGAGAGAAAACTCCCATGAATAAAGTATCTATTATTTTGAGAAAAAAAAATCATCCCTTTAGGGTGGTTATATATATATGAAACAAGATGATTTTGTTGGAGTTGCTCGAACCTACCATGGTTTCGAATCAAGCTAAAATTCTTAATGTTGCCTTCTCTTCTTTTTGGTTTGTTGGAGTTGTTTTCTTGAAGTTGCCTTAAAGTTTCCTTCTCCCCTTCTTGCTAATTAATTAAATAATATTGATCTTGTTAATTAGAATGAATGAAGTCTTTTTAAGTAAATACTGTTATGAAACCAGCTCAAGAAAAAGATAGAAAAGATAGATCAACGCCTTAGAATTCAGCCTCTTCGAGGGGGCAACCTCCTTTACATTACATAAATGAACTATTCTTGGATGATTCAAATGAAAAAACCTCCTTTCTATATATAGGAGTCTAAGGAGTCACAATATAAACCAACCGACCTAACAATAATAATATAAATCCACAAAAATAACAATAGAGGGATTCTATGGGGCACAGTAATAACAATATGGGGATAATAGGGGCACAAAAATATTAATAAGGGGTACAACTACAATAGTAATGGGGTAATCACTAGTATTATAGGGACCCAACATGCCCCTCTCCTTCAAAAAAGTGTTGTCCTCAACGCTTGAGAAGTTCTGGATGCTTCTGTATAAAATTCTCATCCTCCCATGTGGAATCTTCAGCGGATAAGTTCTTCCACTTGATAAGATACTCCAAAATTGATCGATTTCGTAGCTATCGAGTTCTTGTTTCTGTGATTGCTTCTGGTTCCAATATAATTTTTCCTTCCTCGTCAAGTTCTGGCAATATTGTTTGAACTGGGAGCTTGTCGCCTATAACCTTCTTTAAACATGAAACATGGAAAACTGGGTGCAATTGAGAAGCTGTAGGAAGCTCCAATTTGTATGCCATAGTACCAATCTTTTGCAACACCTTGTATGGACCATAATACTTTGGTGATAATTTATTATCCTTCTTAGCTTGCTTGAAGGATATTTTCTTATATGGTTGTAGCCGTAGGAATACCCAATCACCTACATCAAAACTTCTTTCGCTACGATGTTGATCTACCTGTTGTTTCATTCTATTCTGTGCCAACACGAGGTTATCCTTTAAGAGTTGGAGGACTTGTTGTTGATGTTCAATGTGATGTTCCACTACTTGAACCTTAGAATTTTCTCTTAAATATGATGTGATGGATGGTGGCTGATACCCATAAAGTGCCATAAATGGGGTCATTTTTGTTGCTGTATGGAAGGAAGTGTTATACCACCATTTAGCTAGAGGCAACCATTTGACCCATTGTGTATGTTTATTAGATACAAAGCAACGAAGATATCCTTCCAAACATTTGTTTACTATCTCAATTTGCCCATCAGATTGAGGATGATAAGATGAGCCATGAGCTAACTGAGTACCAAGACAAGAAAATAATTCTGTCCAAAAATTTCCAGTGAAAATGGGATCTCTGTCACTTACAATAATCTTTGGGTTTCCATGTAGCTTTTGAATTGTTTCCATAAATGCAGTAGAAACTATACTGGCTTTAAATGGATGTGATAATGCACAAAAGTGTGCATACTTGGTAAGTCTGTCAACTACCACCATGATGAAACTCTTTCCCTCAGACTTGGGTAAACCTGTGATAAAATCCATTGAAACCTCCTCCCAACGTTGGCATGGAATGGATAAAGGTTGTAATAGATCCGGTGTCTTAATTGTTTCAACTTTATTTTGTTGGCAAACCAAACATTCTGCCACAAACTTTTGAATATCTGCTTTAAGGCCATCCCAAAAAAATTCCTTCTTAACTCTATGGTAAGTTTTTAAAAATCCTGAGTGCCCTCCTAAGGGAGAAGTGTGCAATTCCATAAGAATCTTTTGTTTTAGCTGGGAATTCTTACAGAGGTATAAGCGATCTTTGTACCGTAACAAATCATTTTGCCAGCTAAATGTATCAGACATACTGGAATCTTGTTGTAACTTTCAAATAAGTGCCCACACTTCTTCGTCATTCTTCCATTCCTCCCTTGCTTCATTTATCCAATCTGGTTGGATAATAGAAATGGCACACAACAATGCTTCCACATCCTCATCCTTTCTTGGGAGTGCATCTGCCACCACATTTTGCTTCCCTTTTTTGTAGACGATTTCAAAGTCATAACCTAACATCTTTGTGACCCACTTTTGTTTCTCTTCAAAGGATAATCTTTGTTCTAAAAAGTATTTAAGGCTATCATGATCCATTTTTACCTTGAAGTGTCTTCCCATTAGGTAGGGTTGCCATTTCTTAAGTGCATGGAGTATTTCCAACATTTCCTTCTCATAAATAGCTTTGTGTAAAAACTTTACCTTGATTGGACGACTTTCAAAAGCAATGGGTCTTTCATCTTGCATTAAAACAACACCAATTCCATTTCTTGAAGCATCACATTCCACAATAAAGGTTTTCGTGAAGTCCGGTGTAGCTAAGACCGGTGCTTGGCACATTGCCTCTTTAAGATGTTCGAATGCCTTTTTTGCTTCTAGAGTCCATGAAAATGCATCTTTCTTCAATAATGTTGTTAGAGGTGCTGCTATTCTCCCATAATTCTTAACAAACTTGCGATAATACCTTGTCAACCCGAGAAATCCTCGCAGATGCTTTATGGATGTGGGAATTTTCCATTCCTTAATGGCTTTAATTTTGCTAGGGTCTACCTTAACTCCTTCATGAGATACAATATGACCCAGATATTCCACCTCTTGTACTCCAAAGAAACATTTGGATCTTTTTGCATATAATTGTTTCTCCTCCAATAGTTGTAGCACCCTGTCAACATGTTCAACATGATCCTTCCAAGACTTGCTGTAGATTAATATATCATCAAAAAATACTAACACAAATTTTCTAAGGATTGGTTTGAAAATTGAATTCATCAAACCTTGAAATGTTGAAGGTGCATTGGTAAGGCCAAAAGGCATGACCAAAAATTCATAATGACCCTCATGAGTTCTAAATGTTGTTTTCTGAATGTCTTTAATCTTCATTCTGATTTGATGATATCCTGAACGAAGATCCAACTTGGTGAAGTAAATTGATCCATGCAATTCATCCAGTAATTCATCAATGACAGGAATGGGAAACTTATCTTTAATAGTGAGCTTGTTGAGCTCCCTATAATCCAGACACATGCGCCATGATCCATCCTTCTTGTGCACCAAAACGACTGGAGCAGAGAAAGAACTTTGACTTGGTTGAATTATACCAAACTCTAGAATTTCTGCAACCATACGTTCAATTTCACTCTTTTGGGCATAGGGATATCTGTATGGCCTGATGTTTGGAGGAACACTTCCTGGAATCAGATGAATAGCATGATCATGATCACGAATAGGTGGGAGACCTTTGGGAGTCTCAAATACCTTGGAATGATTGTCCAAGACTTTTTGGAGATCTGGAGAAATAGATGATTCCACTGTGGACACATCTAGTGAACATAATTGTGCAATTACACCTCTTTGTTCCCTTTTTAGAAGCTTTGTCATACCGTTAGAGCTGATTATCTTTCCCGTTTTCCCTGCAATACCCCTTAATTCAACTTCCTTTCCTTCCACAGAAAATTTCATTAAAAGTTCTTGAAAATTAAAAGCTATTGTACCCAAGGATTGTAGCCATTGGACTCCTAGTACAACATCAGCACCTCCCATTGGAATGGAAAGCATTGGGCTAGTCAATACATATTCTCCCATGGATAGCTTGATATTATGGCACTTTCCCGAGCAATTTATTGTTCCTCCATTTGCAACCATCACTTGACACTCTGATGCTGCATATAAGAAGCAATTCAATTCTCTTACTACCTTACAATGAATAAAATTGTGGGTACTTCCTGAATCAATCAACACTATTACCTTTTTCTTCTTGATTTGTCCTTCTATCTTGATGGTTTGAGGAGTGGTAATTCCCGCCAGTGAATTATAAGATATGGTCGAATTCATTTCTTCTTCATCTAGGCTTTGTTCCTGGAGTATATCCTCTTCTTTTGACCTTTCTTGCTCCTTTTCTTCTTCCTCTTCACAATCTATGTAGAATAATTTCTTCTCAACACACTTATGACTTTTAGTGTATTTGCTATCACAACTGTAACAAAGCCCTTTTGCTCTTTTTTCTTCCAATTGTTGTGGTGTCAACCTTATAGGTTGTGGAAGGCTAGCGACAACAACACTTCTATCTTTATAGTTGTGAGTGGTATGCTTCCTGGTTGCCATAATTTTGCTTTCCATTTTTCTTGCTAACCTGAATGCCTTCTCTAATGAATCAGGTTCCCAAAGGCGAACATCATGTTGGATATTATCCTTTAAAGACCCTATGAACACATCAATCCTATGCTCCTCTGGAATATTTTTTACCCTTATGTTCAATTTTTGGAACTCCTCAATGTGCTCCATTATTGAACCCTTTTGTTTGAGACTTATCAATTGGCTAAAAAAAGTGTTGCTTTTTGTATCCTCATAATGTGCTATCAATTCTTCTATAAAAATTGCCCAAGTGATAAATTGTTTACAAGAGCAAAGCAATTGATACCATACAAACTGATTTGGTTCCAAGTATAAAGTTGCCATACATACCTTTTGTGTGTTTTGCACATTATTGAGATCGAAAAATTGCTCCATCTGTAATATCCATGTTGCGGGATCCTTGCCATCAAACTTCCTCATATCGATTTTTGGAATATGGTGGGTCTTTGATCCAACATTAGAGTCTATGGAATCATGATTAACATTTCGTTTGTTCTCATCATGAGTTTCCTTTACTACCCTTTCATCATTAGTGACCCTTTCTTGTAGCAACTTATTCATATTTATCTTCAATTCTTCCATGTCTGTCTTCAAATCTATCTTCAAATCATCCATATTAGCTTCCACATCATTCATCTTAGCTTCTACACCTTTCTTTAAACAATCCATCTTAGCTTCTACGCCTTTCTTTAAACCATCCATCTTAGATTCTGTTCCTTTTTGTGCAAGGGACAGTTGTTGCACTTGGTTTTGTAATTTTGATATATCATGTTGCATTTCTTCCTCTTTTTCATGAGTCATGCTAGAGCTTTCAGGTTCCTTACTAGGTGTTTGAATTTTCTTTCCTTGGGGCATCAGTTAGTAATAGTAATGCTCTACTATGCCCTTTGAATTCCTTCAAAATAAATTTTCAAACCAAGCTTAAGCAAAATTTTAAGAAAATCTACACACATTTTTTCACTTTGTAGGAGCTCGATATTACCTCTGATGTATCTTTGTACTTCCCAATCATCTAGATTTGAATTTGTGATCTGCAGTAGCCCTCTGTGTCCTCTTTCCAATGCCACAAGTCTGACCCAAATTGGATTCTCCAAGGAAGAGTTATGCGAAATCTCCCATAGTGACATGATTATAGACTAGTTCAGTAGAGCGAACTTGTACGACTTGCCACGAGTCACTGTTTCGACCTTTGGATCTGAAAAATGCATACAAGAAACTACAATCCGTCCTCTTTATGTACCTTCTTATGGAATTTCAATCCGATCCCCAGAGAGAAAGTTATGATGCTTTTCCCCAGGTCACATGTTTGGAATGTAATTCAGGAGTCTGCAAAAAGACCAACTTCCTCAGATCATATCTCCGCAAATATAGTGCGAACAGCTCTAAAATGCGGACCCGAGGTTTAGCGTGATTTCTTCTCAAATGGGTTTTTTTTCATATTCTGAAACATCGCAGAAAAAAAGTTATAGCGAAATGCCACGATGACCTGTTTGGAGCAGCGAAACCCTAGAATACAAAGCTCTGATACCAAATGTTATGAAACCAGCTCAACAAAAAGATAGAAAAGATAGATTAATGCCTTAGAATTCAGCCTCTTCAAGGGGGCAACCTCCTTTACATTACATAAATGAACAATTCTTGGATGATTCAAGTGACAAAACCTCCTTTCTATATATAGGAGTCTAAGGAGTCACAATATAAACAAGTCGACCTAACAATAATAATATAAGGCCACAAAAATAACAATAGAGGGATTCTATGAGGCACAGTAATAACAATATGGAGATAATAGGGGCACAACAATATTAATAAGGGGTACAACTACAATATTAATGGGGTAATCACTAGTATTATAGGGACCCAACAAATACATTGCAAATTTTCTATCACCATAGTCTCAAATTAAATTGAAATTCCTAATAATGTTATTAGAGTGTGCTTTTGGCTTTCAAAATTAGCATTCTCTTTTTCCTAATTTATTCTTATTATTCATCGATTAAGATATTGATCTCCTAATAACGTTATTAGAGTTTGATTTTGGTTTTCTAAATTAGCGTTCTTTTTTTCCTAATTTGTTCTTATTATTAATTGATTAAGATATTGATCTCCATTGCAATGAAGCCCATTACTGTAAATACGTTCAGAGTTTCAAAAGAAATTGAAGTTCCATGTGTGAGAGTTTCAAAAAAAATTGAAGTCCCATGTAAGGTTGTAAAGCTAGAGTTTGTTTTGGTTTTGAATGTTTGCTTTTTTTTTATTATTATAAGTTATTATTATTAATCTAAGTTGTATTGAGGCCTATTATTTTATATATATATATATATATATATATATATATTTTCCATATATATGGTGTACTTGGTTGCTAAATATATATCTTTCACATCATTAAATTTATTGATTTAAATTGCAAACAGTGATTTTACATATTTAATTCTATGAAAACTTTTAATACCATGATCTTTTAATTTTTAATCACGGACCCCACACATTAATAGTCCTCACTTCCACTTCATTTTTAAGAAGATAAAATGCCTTTTATAAACATTGGGCTTTCAAGTGTGTCATTCATAAGAAAGCACTTTTAGTGGGGATACAAAATAGCATCGTCACACCACATATAATAAATAAGAGTTCCATGTAGCGATATTCTTTGTTGGGAAAGTTTGATAAATATATGTCAAGATTTGGTAACCGCAACTAAAAAAAATTCTTAGGAAAATAAATTTGTGACTATGGAGATAGCGTAAATTCTGCAAAATTTTCCTTGCCCAACCCTTGATAGTCATCATGTCAACATGCTTGTGATTCTTCTAATATCTGCTCATAGATGAAACCCAAACTCATCAAAGTTCAAAAGTAAACTAATGCAACACCAAAAGCATGATCAAAGTTAGGGGAAGAGAGAAGAATTATCTGTCTCAGAGTCTCTTAGGATATGAGTAAGTTTGTTGTTCTTGTACTTGTAAAACTTCATATAAGTAGTCACTCTGTAAAATTAGACTACAAAATGGATCAAATGTGCGAGCAACCAAGAATCCAAGTACTTTTGAGCTTGAAATTTGCAAATCAAGATTTTGTTTGTTTTTTACACTATAAGGACCACTAGGTTTTCCCGTCTCATCTATTCAAAATACCATTACAATACAAAATTCTCAAGGAGTAAGAATGTAGATCTCTATAGGATTCTCAAGGAGTAAGAATGCAAATCTCCATAGGAATTTTATATAGATTGAAAAGTGATGATTTCATTGTAAAATAAAAATAAATAAAAAACTAATTGATGTTGCTTCTTTAAAAGATGAGAAATGCGAAAATGGTTAGTGTGCATCTTATATCCATTCCAATTGGAATATGAAACCATAATGGTGGAGACTTATTTAAAAATGGCATCAAAATAGGGGGTCATGTGAATGTTGACTAATAGCTAAACTACTTTGTAACTTGCAAGTAAAGAGGAGGTTGACACCCTATCCAAATAATGCACTAGTATCTGCACATCATCTTTTGCAATCAATTTCCATGTATCTAAGATTGTATATGAATAACCTACAACCAATGCAGTTATACTCAATTATGTCACAAACATCAAGGTACTGTCTCATTCACCACTGATTATTCAAACTAGTGCTAAGCTTGTTGGGCCTCAAGCCCCAATATTGATTCAACCATACTAGAGGGAAAATTCATATATGAATGCACTTACTATTGGGAATGTGTTGTTTGTGAATGTTGACTAATTTCCAAACTACATTGTAACTTGTAAGTAAAGAGGAGGTTGATACCCTGTCCAAATAATGCAGCAGTATTTGCACATCATCTTTTTGCAATCAATTTCCATGTATCTAATAATGTATCTATATAGACTATAACCAATGGAATTATGCTCGATTATGTCACAAACATCAAGATATTGTTGAAATAACAAATGCTTATGTCATCACTAGTTATTCAAACTAGTGATAAGCTTGTTGGGCCTCAATCCCCAATATTGATTCAACCACACTGGAGGGAAAATTCATATATGAATGCACTTATCATTGGAAATGTTGTTTGTGTAGGAAATAAACATGTAATTATTTCCCACAACACCATCCCCCATAGTCCCACACTTAATAAATTTGGCAATACTCATGGTTGCTCTGACTCTTCAGAAAAAAATAAAAATAAAAAAAATTATTTGTTAGAACATTTCTCGTCTTGAGTCAGGTATAAGAAAGCGTCAATGTCCATACATTTTAGAATGAAAAGCCAATGGACAAATCAACTACAAATCAAACTGTAATAACCCCATAAAACCAAATTCAAAACCCATTCATATTGCATTATGAATGCCAACAAAATGAACCTTACTTCAAAGACAACAAAATTATAGCAACAAAAATCCTTCTCTAGAAAATAAACAAATTAATAAAAAAGAGAAGGCCTAATATAAAGGAAATAGATTATTACTGCAAAAATTAAATTTGTCTGTCACCAAATCTAAACCTGTAATAACCATATGGTTGAACATTCTACAGGTGCTTGTTCACTAACCAAGTGAAGAAAACCATCCATATGCAAACAAGTCCAAGGAGACAAGGTGCAGGAGTCTGATGAGTTTGCAATTGTGAACACATAAACAAACATCTTCAATAAGTTTGCAATATAATACTATGAAAATCCATTCTTCCCATAACTCAATCCACTTTCTACACTGTAATGGCCTGTATTCCTCACTTCATATGACAATATTTAGCATCAGGCTTGCTTCTAAATTCCACTCACTTGTAGCAAGATATTTGCTTCTCTCAATTTATTGAAGAGAAGAGTTTGCAATAGCTAGATCATTTCATTCTCCCCCTTAGAAATTTGTGTAGTGAATTGAAATTTCAGTCACCACAATTCCTTCAGCCATGCGTGGGTATTAGATATGCTTGGGTATGCATAGAGGCATGCTTCTTGATTTCCTCCCACTAATAGCTATATAACAAAGTCCATTTGGTCATCCTTCAACATACATGTACCTCTCTCCTCACATTTGATAACACATTTTTGACTTGTTGTTGTTGCAACAAACATCCTCCAAAATTTTGCTCACACTTGAAGTTTGGATCCTACTTATGGTCTCATGATTTGTCACCTCAAGTTGTTCATGGTCACTTCATGATTGGTTGATGCTTTTCTTATGAGATTCTAACTATCAAAGTCACTTTCTTATAGATTCTTATATTTTGATATATTCTCAAACACACCCTCTTCTGTCAAGCTTAGTAGTTAATGATTGCACTTGAAGATAGATATTGCACAATCCTTGAGAGTAGTGTCTGTGCAGTAAGTAGATACAGTCATTGTCTAGTTCCCAGTGACAATGACTATGCAACTCCCGACAATAGTCACTACACAACCCTTGCTGATAGTTACTGCACAATTCTTATTGACAATCAATGTACAATAGTAGTTGATAGTAAGCACACAATCCTATGAGTCAGTCATTATCTTTCTCTTAGTTGTAAAGGTATTATCATCCCAGTGAGTTTCCTCAACTATCACTTTTGCACGCTTTTTCTTTCATAAGTGTCACTTTCACTTTTGTGGCTATTGTTTTTTCTTTCTTTTTCTTTCACAAATATCTATTTTTCATTTTCTTCGCTTTAGTGCGTGCCACTTTAACTTTTTCTTACTGACGCAAGTGCCATTTTTAATTCATTGCACTCATGCATGTGCCACACTTTAGCGCATCACTAGAGGTAGTTCTATGCACTCTTCTACATTAGTTGATCTTATATGTCATAATAATATGCAATACACACATTCCCATAGTTTAGTGCACTTTTTGGTTGTAGTCGACACTTATATCATAACTTGTATTCTAAGTGTTGCAAAGCTACGTTTCAAATGTGACCTTTTTACTATCTACCTATGTGTCCCTTTTTAGGTATTGTGCATTCTATTGGTTTGTGTTGATGTTATAAGTGCGAGATCAATATTCCAAGACTTGTTTAAATGTCTTATTCTCTCTTACCTCATTGATCCCACACTTAGCCATTTTCATAGCTTTCATTTTCTTTGCAGCTTACTGATCTTTACTCCCTCCTAGAACTGCACACTGCGTAGAATTAAGTCATAGTGAAGCACCCTTGCCTCATGGAACTATGTGCTACATATTCCTTTCCTCCAAGGATTACGCATTGCATAGTCACAATGCTCAGTCTCTGCCTCTTGCCCACGAAAAGTACACAATCTTTCTCATAGTCAGCCTTCTACTGCGCATTGCGCAATATCAATCAATAGTCAGACCTCACTTCCTCCTTTTCCTATGCAACTCTGCAATCACTTGTCTAAGTATTCCTTGAATTGCACATTGTAAAATCATAGTGAGCAAGGATACCTTACTACACCATTATCTCCCTCAACTACACAGTTTTGTTTTCCGGTCCCTCAACCATTGCGCTTTGTGCATTCATAATGACTATAAATCCACCACTTTCTCTTGGAACTGTGCACTACATAGTCCTTGAGCCTCCTCCTTAGTCTCGCACTTCGTCCCAGGTTCAATTAGTGAATTTCTTGAGGAATATGATAGACTAGGATATTTTTAGACTAATGTTTCCTTTTCATGACTGGACTTCACTTGTACGTGTTATCATCTCAACATGGAAAGGTGATTCTCAAGGGAGGTTATCATGGAGAGGTTATAATAAATCCCTTGTGAAGAAGAAGCAAAAGGGAGAACCATCACAAAGGACATAAAGGAATCTTGGACCATGATGGAGAGGCGGTAACTCATGTTGACCTGAAAGTAACTGACACTCACCTAGATGCTTTGGAGGGTGATGATAAAGAACAAGAAAATATCCATCATGAAAAAGTCAAATCCATAACAACAAGGAGAAGAGATTGGCATTGATGAAATGAAGTCTTATGTTACTATCACCAAGTCATGGCTTTTCAAAGTGTCATTACAAAGTCATATGCGTCAATGTATTTTTCCACGTCACTTGTGGAATGTAATTATATAAATTAAAAAAAAATGAGAAAATGTAAAATGTGTGGATGACCAAGGGTCCCACATGTAATGTGAAAAGTCGTTAGAAATTTCTAGAGTCATTAGAAGTTCAAAGGTCATATAGGAATTTGAAAATTCATACTAGAATCTTGAGAGTCATGAGGGAAGTCAAGAGTCACATGGAAGGTGAAGATTCACCTCATTTGTTATAAATACACGCACATATCTCAAGGGAGAGGACTTTGGACTTTGAACTTTTCATCTTAGCTTCTCTAGTTTTGAATAGGAGAGAAGATTTTTCTTTGGAGGAGCAAGTAGTGACTTAATGTTCCACTATTAGGGTTAGTGTGGCAACATTGTAATTGTATATCTTGGGACTTTCACTTAATATATGAAGTTTTTGGAGCCAGTGAACTTTCATTCATATGTCGTGAATTATTGTGATACTATTCTTTCATTGTTTTTTATGTATGTTTATGTTATCACATACTAATGAAAATGAAGTATTTTTTTTCTTTGGTATGCATCTTGTTGAATGTGTGTTGTTTCTTGCTTTTATGATCGTTGTTACCTTCTGAACTACTTTAGATTTTAATTAACAACCTTTTTCATGCTCTTGTGTGTATATTTTAGGATAGTACTATTAATTTTCTTCCAGAGGCTCACTCTCTCTTTTCCCTTTTACGAAAGTACCTTGTATACATTGCAATTGTATGCCTCATAGTGTCAACTTACTCTCTTATGTTGATAATTGCAACTAAGGAAAATTCCTTAGGATTATGGAAACCAGTCATATTTCTTGTTGGGTATCCTACTCCAAATGGTGTAAGGTCTAATTGGGACTTCATATCAGGGATACCCCCTTGGTTGATGGATTTCTAGCACCAACAATATTTGGTGCTAGATGACAAGTTGAGCCCATTGAGTCTGTTTTGAATCTCTTATCTTGAATGGTTCATTCCTAGATTTTACTTCCGGGATGTTTTTCTAATAGATTCAATCTTTAACTCCCTGTGGAACGTTTTAACCACTTATCCCAATTCAGTTTTTGTGGAATGGATGAAATATTCATATCTTAACATAGAACTCATTTTCTCAAATTCTGTAAATCTCGTGAAATCAATTGTGAAGTTGTTTCTTGTAAATTATTCATCCTCATTCTTGAAGGTTGATTTAAATTATGGTGTCATACCTTACTATATGCTTCTATTCATTCATTTGTACAACTTTTCAAGGAGATTCATCAAGCCTTTGACAGATATAATTATCGAGACGTTTATAAAAGGATTAATCAACTTAGAATGAAATCTGACGAACCAATAGAGGAATTTGCTAATATATTTCTTCACTTATGTTATGAGTTTCCTGAAGAAGATATGGATTGGGATTGCTTCAAGGAAATTTTTCAACATCTAGCTCAATCTCCTTGAAATACTCTGAATCTGGATCCTTCGTTGATTGTGCTCTCCCAAATTTCATTAATCATGAGACACCTCTAATTCCAGAGGAGGAACCTATTGCTCATTTTGTCCCCTTTTCTCCTCCCTTTCCATTTCCTAACAAGGTAGTCTCTGGTCTTATTGTTGAAGTTGGGAAATATGAAAATCAAATTATTGATCCTCTTCTTCCACCTTCCTTTTCTTCCCATGGCCAATCTAATATTATTTGAAAAAAAATAAATGTTATAATAAATTCATAGAGCCTAAGGTGGAGGTTGATCCCTTGATTTTTCAAGATCACAATGCACATAATCCTATCCTGAATTTGTTTTAGTTGAAAGTGGTGTTTCTTTAAGGGATATTTGTCATCCTCTATCATTTACACCTCATGAGGTAGCCCAATTATTTTTTATCACAAGCTTGAAGGGGATAGCATATTCTTGCAATGTAAGTCCATCCTTCGGATGAATCCAACCTAGTAATATTAATGAGCCCTATGAAGGAGAAGCTCATGTTTGTCATGGTGATGAATCCGATGTCATCTAAAGTTTAATGAGTTCGACAAAGGGAAAACTCAGTATCTTTTTGATGTTTAGAGAGTTTGAAAAAGACACGAAAAATAAAACTCCAAAAGGTCCCTCTTTGTAAAGTTGTCTCTTGACCCCGAATAGGTAGGAAACAATACTTAAAAGAACCTCTTGACCATGTCAGTCAAGGAGTACCTTTTTCATAAATAGTTTATCTCGGCCTGAAAAAGGAGTAAACATATACTGGGTAAACAATGTTTTTGAACCATTTTACGAGGTCAAAATGATAAGAACTCAACAATCTTTTCGTGTTTCAAGAGTCGGAAAAGAGCTTAAAGCAGACCCCCTGTTTTATTTTCTTTAACGAGTCAAAAAGGGAAAAATACTTGGTAATTTCTTCATTTGTGTTTTTACAAGTCGAGAAAAAAGCTTAAACATGACTCAAGTTTTGCATAATCACCATCAATCCATCACCTGTCGTTGCACAAAAAAAAAAACATATTATCTATTTCTAAGGTAAAAATGGAAAAAAAAATTCTTTTAAAACCCCAAAACATGATGAAAAGTTTATAAAAAGGGAAAAAGTAAAACATTTTTACCATTTACCTTTTTTGGAGCAATTCCCATTTGTGCCTTAAATCTTCAGTTGCGGATTGCAGAAGATCTAGGAGGCTGATCGATGAAACGTTTGTTGCAGGTAAGAGTTGAGGCCCTAAGCTTTTTTTTCATACTTCTTTTTTAATGCATTTAGCCATTTTTGAGGGTTTTTTGCAAAAAAAAAAAATCACCCTCAGTCTGCGGGAGATCCAGGCACGAGATCACACCGATTAGGGGTTTCTAACAAAGGAACTCACGTTGTTGGTGCAACTATTTTTAAAACAGTCACATCAGTGCTAAGAGATGAACTATTTCAATTTTCTTCCTAATTTCATTGCTCTAAATCCAAAATTCCTCTTGCAAAAACTGATGTTTAGGTGAATGCATGTTGTTTGCAGGAAAATAATAGCAGGAAAGATGGTGATCGAATGGAAAGAACGTGAGCATGAAGGAATTGATTCATTAGCATTGGAAGATCCAAAATTTTTGGATGTACTGAGGAACTGTGGGCTCCTCAAATTATTTCTAACACTGGGCCTTCGATCTCAACATGAGCTGCTACAATACTTGATCAGTCTATGGGATGTTGGATGAGAGGTATTTGTGATCTGTGATCAAGAGCTGGAGCTAGAGACTTCAGACATTTACTTCATAAATGAACTGTCCCACAGAGGGGAATCAATCCAATTGCATGGAGGCAGGCCCATTGGGGTGAGTGTGAACACGCTCCTTGCAGAACATCGTTTAGAAGATTTGAAATCTAAAAGTTGCAAGGTTGAAATCATGACCATACACGATCTTATGCTAAAGGGGCTTCTCTTGACCATTAACAGAGTTGCTGGGGCTCAAGCATTGTACAAGTCCAACAAGTCTAAGTTCCAGTGTGCCATAGACTGCACGATGCCCACTGTCTTCAACTGGGCAGAAGCCATGAAGGCAAACATGAAACGCCAATTATCCAAGTGCAAGGCAGGAAACCTGAGCCAATTTGGATATAGTTCCATTCTGGTAACTTTTTTCTTGGAACGGATCCGATTGTTCCACTATTAGTTGGCAAAGGTAAATTCCCCAATGCCACGAGATCCACAGATGGTCCGATGGAGTGAAATGATGCCTAGGACTGGAGTGGGCCAACATACATCATACAAGCTCACTTTCTTTTCATGGTTGAGGCGTCAACTGATTGTGGTAGAGGATTGGTCATATAGCAGGATTGACTCCAGTGGCGATCCTAACATGCCACTCCCAGAAGGGGAGGATTTTGATGATGGAGGTGAGAAAAACAGTTTTTTTTTTTTTTTTTTAATTGTTTTTGAAATATATGCATTCGTGACATTTTGATTTTGTAATTGCAGATGTGGGACTAAAGTGACCAGTCGGGATGTCCCTGATTGCTAGACACATTGCTCGACAATTTGAGATCACTCCTTATCAGGAAGGAGTTGAAAATGAGGAGGAGATTGCGTGTAATCTCGATAACCTGACCAGAGGCATCCTAGAGTATGCCCGGATGGAGGACATTCCACGCCGTTATCAGCGGCACACAGTGGGAGTGTCAGATTGGATCCGCCGATTACTGACTCGCGTAGTACGAGCAGTGACGTGCTATCATGAGCACAATTTCGAGTAGTCCATAGTTTTAGCATTTACAATTTTGAGGCCTGCGAGCCACAGATGTACTTGGAACACATATATTATTTTTGGGTTTTGATGTATGACACTCAAACATTATCAACATATATATATATATATATATACATATGTGTGTGTGTGTGTGTGTGTGCTACATTTCCTGTTTACTATGATGCAATGTTTTTTTTTCACATATAATTGCGTAAATGTCTGTCTAACACATAATTAGCTAATGCATCTATTAATGTATTAACGTGACTAGGAATGTGATGATATGTGATATAATCGAAATTTCTTTCCAATAGATGAATACACAAATACATTCTCAATATCTGAGGGTTTCTGACAGAATACTGCCCATTGAGCTTAAGAACAACAAATTGTGAATCAAGGTTAACAACCATTTCTCGAATGTCAAGAGCAATGGCTTCTCACAAGAGTTTGATAACTGCGCTATATTCAAAAATGTTATTAGTTGTTTGACCCAAATAAATACCTTGAAGATCAATAAAATCACCATGAGGGTCATAAATAGCCCATGCCATGGATGATAGATTCCAGGTACTACAGTAAGAACCATGAGCGAAACTGACGTAAGGAGTCACAAACATCTGAAACGTAGGTGAAGACATAAGAAGCAGGAAAGCTACTTGAAAAATACGCCAAACCAAACTGCACAAAAATGAATAACACACTTATGTACAAAAGTAACCATGTGAGGTGACTCAGGCATAGTACTTTTTGAGGTACAACCCTTTTTGGGGCCTGTCCAAGGGGTTGCCCTCATAATCAATCAGCTCATAGGCCCCTTTTTGTAACACATGCTTGACAATATAGGGCCCATGCCACATGGGTTTGAATTTTCTTGCCCCCAACTTATAATTAGCTTGGTCATATAACAAGACCAGATCACCCTCCAAAAAAGCATAAGGAGAGACCGAGTGATCAAAATGGGACTTAGCTCACTTTTTTCTGTGCTACAATGACTAAAGGAGCGAGACGATGGGTTTCCTCTAGTTGTTCCAAATATAAGAGATGCTCTTCTTGAGGCGAGGTTTCAGGGAGTAATTCGATAGCCAACTTGAGTGAGGGAATTTCACATTAAATCGATAAGGTAGCTTCCAGACCATAAACTAGCTGGAAAGGGGTGAATATAGTTGTGTCTTTAGTCAAGGTTCGGTAGGCCCATAGAGCTGAAAAAAGCATGAGATTCCAATTGGATTTGTGCATCCCAATGGTGCGTTGAAGCACAGTGACTAACACTTTGGTTATAGCTTCAACTTGGTCGTTGGCCTGAGGGTAGTATGGAGTTGAGATTTCATGACACAAGCCTAATGTCAAAGTTAGCTCAGCCATCATGTAATTGCGAAAATGGGAGCCATGGTTCGTGACAATGGCTTGATGCACTACAAACCTGGAAATAACATGATTGAATAGAAATTGCACCACCGTTTTACCGTCAGCTGAATATGTAGGAATCACTTCGGCCCATTTGGTGAATTAATCCATATAAACGATAATATAACCATGCTCCCCGGCCGAACGAAGGTTACATGCCATAAAATCAATGCTTCATTTGGCAAAGGGACCAACAGTAATAATGGGGTGAAGGAGAGTGGGTGGGGCACACATTTTTCGTTGATAAATCTAGCACTCGTGGCATTTGTGAATAGAAAGAATGCAATCCTTAAAGATAGAGGGCCAGAAGTAGCCAGTGTAGAGCATCTATTGAGCAGTGGCATAGCCAGACAGATGACCACCACATGCGCGAAAATGGTAGTCATTCAAGACTCTTTCAGCCTCATCGAGAGTTAAACACCGAAGAAGAATTGAATCAACACCAACGCAGTATAAAGTATCCCTAATGATGCGGTAAGGTTGGGATTGATGCCAAATGCGTCTACGATCATCCATGGACAACGCAGACTAGAAGGTGGAACTTTGGAGATACATGATGATATCACCATACCAAGGATCGAGAGTGCTAATTAGAAAGAGAGTCTCAACGGGGAGCTGCTCATCAATTCCAGTAGGAAGAGAAGCAGAGGGAAGAGAACAAATCAACTCAGCAAATACAAGTGATTTCTTGGACTTGGCAGTAAGGAACACCAAATCAAACTCCCGGAGGATGAAAATCCACTTAGAATGCTTGCCCCCAAGTACCGGATGAGGCATAATGTAGGTGATGGGGTTACACTTGGAAATCATAGTTGTAGTGCGAAGGAGAATATAATGCTGAAAGCGCTGAACAACTTAAAAAGTAGCCAAAGCCAACTTCTCGACATGAGCATAATGAGTCTCAGTATCAAGGAGATTTCGGCTGAGGTAATAGATGACATGTTCATGACCTTCGTCGTCATCTTGCACCAGCACCATGGAAATAATGCTAGAAGCTGCAGCTAGATAGAGGAAATAATCGTGATGATAGTTCAAAGGATGCAACAAAGGCACATTAATGAGGACAACTTTAAAGTCATCAAAAGACTTTTGGGCAGCCTCATCCCAAATGAATGGAGTTCCTTGCTTTAGCATAAAGTGATGAAGGAAATTCGCTTTCCCTTGTAGACTCTGTAATTGATGCAATGAGGAGGGAGGGGGTAGATTAACAATAGCCTCAACGTTGAAAGGATCAAGATGAATTCCATCTTTTGAAACAATAAAACCGAAGATTCATCCGGATTCGACGGAGAAGACACACTTATGCGGATTCAGCTGAATGTTATAGTGTCTGCAACAAACAAATATTTATCAAAGATGATTGGGATCGTCATGGTGCTTACGTGAATGAGTAGGAAGATCATCCAGATAAGGCTAAATGATGTTTTTAATGTCATGGAAAGCATAGGACATCGCTCTTTGAAAAGTAGCCCCAACATTCTTAAGGCCAAAAGGGAGCTTTTTATATGTAAAAGTCCCCCACGGATAGATAAAGGCGGTCTTATCTTGATTAGCTGATGCAATGTTTATCTGGTTATAACCAAAAAAACTGTCCATAAAGGAAATGATCTCACTCCCAGCACATTCATTGATGATATGGTCTATAAAGGGAGTGGGATAATTATCCTTTGGACAGGCACGATTAAGGTCATGGTAATCAACATAGACTCGAATGGTGCCTTGTTTCTTAGTCATCAATACGATATTGGACACCCAATCTATCAGAGGGATAGGATAAATAAATCCATATTTAATAATTTTTTCAACTTCCCCTTTAACGGCGACCACTTTTCTAGGGTGCACTAGACAAAGTCGTTGATGAATGGGCTTCGTGTTAGGATAAGTCAGAATTTCGTGCACGACTATACGTGGGTCAATGTTGGACATTTCTTAATACAACCATGCAAAAACATCTCGAAACTCTTGAAAATGATGAGTATAGAGCTTCATCTCATCAGGAGAACAATTCACCCCAATATGAACATTTTTAACGATACCAGGTTTAACAGAAATGTCAATAGGCATCGTTTGGGTAATATTACCATGTTCCCTTCCGACCAAACTTCATAGGTCATGATAGGCATTTGAAGTGGTTGGGTCGGGGAATAAGAAGAGAACTTCTCAAGAAAAGTAGACATGATCACCGGGCCAGGTAAGAATGAGGAGCGATGATGAGTATCATCCCATGGTGCTTCCTCTAGAGACATAATTTCCATGATACTTTCATCAGAAAGAAAAGTCTTGGTTAAGGGATCTAGAGAATCTAAAGAACCAGCCATGAGGATTGAGAATACGTGTCAAGAGACATACTCAAAGCAGTATGATTAGTAGGTACCAAAGCTGAAGCTGAAACAATCTCCACATAATTGATCTCGGCAGGTCATAACGGCATAACATCACCCCATGTATCAACAAGATCAGGAGAGGGAATGACCCAAGGATCAGACTTAACCGAGATCATGTTGAATGAGGAAACATGCGGAGGTGGGAGAGGAAAAATACCCATTAAGGAGGGATCTTTGAAAATTCCATCCCCCACACTCTCATATGGAGCACCGACACGCTTCACGTAAGGAACATTGCCATCTGAGGAAGAAGAGGCAAAGAAAGACAACTGGTCGATCATGTCGATCTTCCCTTGATGAGGAAATCAAAGCACATGGAACAAAGAGGAGGCTACAACATACATAGCATGGGTCCAACTCTGCCCGAGTAGAAGATTATAGTTAATATTTGCATCAACAATTTCTACCTTGACATTGACTGTCTTTCTTTTCAAGGTAATGGCAAGATTAGGAAGGACACCGAATGGCCAAGAATCGCATCCATACAAGGTTTCCAATGTGTTAGGTGATTGGTTCATGGTAGGAGAACCAATTTCCTTCCAACAAGAGATAGACATGATGCAGGTGGAAGCACCTTCATCAATGATAGTCATGTGAATGGTATTCTCATTAATGATCACTTGAATGAGAAAGGAAATTTGATGAGGTAAGCGCAGAACATGGTTTTCCAGATAAAAACAAATTAGATTGGATTCATATGGATCAGTGCCTCCAATAGCCAATAGAAATTATTTCCACTAAGAATGACAATTTTGAAGGACCTTGAGAGAAAACATAGCTGATGGTGCTTGAGCCAAATCCTCAACAATGTTATAATGTTGAGTAGCTCGAACGTTTGGATTATACGAGGACTTTCACAGCACACCCCAAGAGGGTGGTATGATAGTGGAATTAGGATTAGGTTGCTTTATATGGAGAGGACCGGAGGTAGATGGGATAGAGGAGGAAGGGGTACTTTCTTTCTCTTTTCCTATCGTCGGAGTAGGCGTTTGATAATCTTTTGATCTGGTAGCCACATTTATAGGCATATTCATCATAAACACTTGGGAATGTGTGGAAGCAGAAGACTGAGGTTAGTCTACCATTTGGGTCTGTTGGGATGGAAAGGGCTCTTTCAAGACAGCTGGGGTCCCTTTGAGAAAGCGACTAACTTCAGATTGTCAGGGACAATATTTAGTGTAGTGATCCTCCTTGCAGATGAGGCATGGATACTTGGGCTTTCTTTGAGAAGCATCACCAATAGATGAATTAGGAGAGCCCTATTTCGGGGCATCGTCTTTAGCCTTTCCTTTGCCCTTCTTTTTTCCCTTAGAGGATTTGTCTGCTGTCGTAGACTGGACACCGTGAACCTCAGAGGTTTTACCAGGACTAGGTGAATTTCTAGAGGGATCATTGGAACTAGTGTTCGAGACTGATTTCTGCTTGGAAGAAGATTTCACGGGGGTCTAAGACACAAAACCAATCACTCCATCAACAAGTGGGGTAGCCGGAGACTTTGATGCTGTTAGATCTGATGTTGGTCTTGGAGCATCAATTAACATATCATATAACATGACAGATTGTGAGTAGACAAGGTCTAAATACTGGGCACGAGCAATGGCTTGCTCCTCAGTAACACACCCACCCATAGCTATGTCCTCAAAAATTTTGCAGATGAATTATTTGGTGAACCATTCTGTCAACCACTGATCAGTAATTCAAACTTGATCAGGCGACACTGATGTCTTCATTCATGGATGTGATTGGAGATATGGGTCGCAGTGTCTTTCTTAAGTGACACAAGCAGATTGGTGCTAGTTTCATAGTGAACCGATAGCTAGAAATGAGTGAGGAAATCCATAACAAGAGTGTTGAAGTCATTGTAGGTACTTCGAGGAAATTCGATGTACCACTTTTCAGTAGCACCTATGAGAGTTTGTTGAAAAAGTCGGAGATGAATGGAATCATCAACAAACGAACTAGAGGAGCACCAGAGGTGATATGTCATCACGTGGGCTTGTGGATCATCCTTCGCTTTTCCCTCAAACTTCGGACAATCGCTCGGAATCTTGGATGGAACTGGAGGCCAGTATGGCGAATGAAGAATGGGATCATTCAGAAGTATAGAAACATTCTGGCAACTCCATTGTGGCCAAGAATGGAAATTGCATATTAAAAGGCATGTAGGGCCTTTGAGGAGACCCATATTGCGGAGTCTATCCTTGTTGGTAAGGATTTTTCCCCCAAGGTGGTGGATTCTGTCCATATGGAATTTGATTCTGCCTTGATTGGAGGTTACCCTGCCCATAAGGAAGATTCGGTTCGGGGTGGGTTTGATATTGTCTTGCCATAGGCTGTTGATAAGCAACATATGGTTTAAAAGGTTGTTGACACTGTTGACCTTGGACATAAGGATTTTGAAACTGCTGACCTTGGACATACGGATTTTGCACCTAGTGCCCCTGGACATAAGGATTTTGAACCTACTTCCCTTGGACATAAGGATTTTGAGCCTGCTGCTGCAGGACTTGACCTTGACCTTACTGATATGAATACAGGGGTTGTTGTTACTCATGTTGACCTTGTTGTTGCAAAGGCTGGCATTTTTGTTGTAAAGGTTGTCCCTGCGATTGCAGAGGTTGACCTTGCAAGGACATAGGTTGGGAGGACTGGTGAACAAACTACATTTGCGACTGCAAAGTTTGTTGCAAGGGTTGTCCTTGCAGCTGTTGTAGTTTTCCTTGCTACTACACTACCTGCCCTTACTACTGCACCTTGCTACTGTGAAGGTTGCCCTTATTGCTGCAAAGGCTACCCCTACTACTGTAAGGGTTTCCCTTGTTGCTGCAAGGGTATCTAAATAGTTCCCAAGGTGACACCTTGAAAGTTCATGAATTGGACCTGGCTATATCCACCAGGAATGACGGATGGACCAGGTTGAACATAGGGCCCAACTTGAGGGATGTAAGGAAGATTTACCATCGCTTATGAACCATATGGAACATAAGGAGGTTGGAACAGAACCTGAGCCACATATGGCTACTGGTAATGAACGTTACTTGACCCATATGGACCAACAACATTAGAAATAGTACAGTAAGAAGGTTGACTCATTCCAACCATGTGAGTTTGTGAGTCACTCACATTGGTTGCACGATACCTCATGGAGATATTCAGATCTTGCCCCCCAGGCGGTCGTACAATCTATCCACTTACTAGAGGGGTAGAAGAATTTATCGAGACTTGACTTGAGACTGTTGGTTGAACCAGAAGAGTCGGTTGAAACGAAGAAACAAGTGGAGTCGGAATGGTGGGTTGCACCAGAACTGAAGTGACTACAGTTTGCATAATCAGTTGAGAGGTCAGGTTCTGAACGAATAGAGCTAAGGTAGGCATAGCACCTGAAGACTAGATATGGTTGTGATATAATGACAAGGCATTAGGAGTGCCTGAAACCAACTGAGCTAGAGAGGTATAAACATGCGGAAATAAAGGCTTGCTATACTCAAGGCAAACGTTGGTCAGAATGCTTCGTGTATAAGGGAAACCTTCTGGAGGGAACATATATCCCTACTCATCAACTACGTGAGGAGTGTGTGTAGTAGAAACTTCCGAGTGACCTGGAGAGACAACTGGGATCTTGCCTTTTGATTCCATGGGTGGAAACAAATGACGACGGACAACCGAAGATGTTCGAGGAGATAATTCCAAAGGAATACTAGGTTGATCGTACGGACTGTACAGACACTGCGGTGATATCACAACAGGATTGAACAAAGGATTCAGAGGGTAAGCAACTAGTCCTTGCCGACCTTCAGGAGTCGGAGGACTCTCAGGAGTCTGGATAGGATTATCCGGAGATTTCGGGAAAGATTCGTAGGTGACCCAGTAGTTGATGGAGGAGGATGAGATGAAAAAGGTTGAATACTCAGAATAATTCCAAGCTCAACACCTTGATCCTTGAGTGACTGTGGGGGTTCAGGGAGAGGCTCCTTAGAAGATCTTTCAGATGGAGGAGTGGAAGAGGAACTAAGCGAACCTGATGGTTCTTCCATGATGACTTTGTCTCAAACAACAAGAGAATAGAGATTAATTTCATGTCTTATTTAAAATATATTAAAGATATACTCACGATGTGGTCCAGAATAATACTATCAAGAATGTGATGTGATCGTGGGAAAACATTTTTTAAGACACTGAAACAGGCTGATGCCTTTTCATGTTTTAAGAGTCGAGAAAAATCAAAAGATGACTCTAGTCACTTTTGGTTTGAACGAGCTCGAAAGGAAAAGTGCTCGATGATATTTTAAATTTAAAGAGTTAAAAAGGCCAAAATGATTGCTCAGGATAATCTAGGCAAAAGGATTACCAGGTAACTGTGAACTACATAATAGCTCTCGGTGAATCGAGAAGTATGGGTAGGAAATATCCCCAAATGTTGTGTTCGGTGTATCACGTTTACAAGGCATCAGATTCGGCTTCCTACAGAAAAAGGATTGCAAACCTAGTGGGGTCTCCCTTTATATATGCAATGGTACGGGGAGCACAAGTCTGTACTAGCGTTGTCTAGTGTCGAAGCGAACAAAAACTGTTAGGTTTAAAGACAGAGGAACACGTCTCTGGCCTAGACCTCTAAATGTGAGTGTTTAGTTTCAAATGCACCTTAGGTTAATTGAATACATTTTAAAGGTTTATCTTGAAATTAAGTCTCATCTTTCAGGCCCTATCGATGTCACTTGAAAAACTCCTATATGCAGCTACATGAGACAAAACGTTTTCAATTCAATGAATGTTTACACGAATTGAGAGTAGAGAAAACAAACAATGCAACAAACAAGCAACTAAATGAAAGATGACTCTTCACTACTTCACTTCTAAAAACAAAATAATGAAAATTCTTTCCACTTATTATCTTTCCTATAAAATGCACTCAACTAGTCCTTTCAAGAGTAAAAGAAGTTCATTTCATTTCAAATGCTCATGATGATGCTACTTAATGCAACATATCAATTTAACAAACTAGAATGATGTATTTTTTCAATGGAATGATAAAATGAATCTTTCACATAACATTTCAATGAAAAATTCTCAAACAACCAACATCAATCATATATCAAGCAAGATAAGAAGAACTCCTCTCAAACCAAGTATGCAAAGACTCAATCGAAACAAAACAAGCAATGTAATCTATGCTCGAAAAGAGACGTTCAATCAAGAGAAGAGAAAATGAAACTTTTACTTGTTCAATTGAAAACAAAGAAATACAAAGACTAAAACATGAAATGCATGGGGCAGCTAACCAACCACTTGACTTGATGAGAAAACAAACAGCTGAAAGACGACGACCTAGATGCCCTAGAGACACAAACCATCCAAGAACTCAAAAAATCAAGGAAAACTCAAACCAATCAAGCAAACAAACGAAGCTAACGAAGCTTTCTAGCTAGGGAGAATATAGGAAAACAATCCAAGAAGCAGAACTTATGAGGAAATGACACACTGGCAATGATTCAAGAGAAACCCTAATTTTAAACTACAGGAATCGACGTGACTACCTAACTAACAAAAAGCACCACAAAGGGGTACAAAGTGATTGTTCAAAGGTAAATCACGCTGGTCGGCGTGACTGTCAGAAAATAAACAGCATTGATCGAGGGATTCAAGGAAAAAATAAAAAAAATTAGAAATCAAAACCATACCTATCACTTTAAATTCAAGAATCTAGGTAGCAGAAAGTATAAATCATAGAAAACCAAAAAGAAAGAGTGAAACAAGAAAAGTTGTCACAAATCATGAAATGAAAAACGATCCAAAGAGAGGGATGGATCCCCAATGGAGTCACCAATTTGTGGAGTAGGAAAATCCTCTTTGCAGACAAAGATGATCCCTCTAGCCCAAGAGTGGGCCTAGCCGCAAACAAGATAATCTAATGGAAACTTCCTTAGATTATAATCGAATAATAGGGCCTACCTGTTATAGCGCTAATCCACTTGGTGATGATCTTTCTTCCTTGCTCCAAATTCCTTTTGTTCTTTTCTCTCAAGTACCTGAAACAAACATGCAAGAGACAACAACAAACATGATAGCATAAAATTGAATTCAATCTACTTAAAAGGTCAAGGAGTTTTAAGCTATCAAATGCAATATAACACACGATATAGGAAATAAACCATTAGTTGTATTAATATGAACTTCAAAGAGAAATACAACTGGAGCCTTGACGTTGTAGGTTCCCTTTGGCACGTTCGGGTTCCAGCACCACTACATCTCATGATTCAACCTCAAAATAATGGAAGTTCAAGGCCTCTTTCCTTTTACTCCAAACCAAACACTATAAACGAATTCTCCCTTCACACATAAACTAGAAGGCTAAGGTTCTCAAGATGGCTATCAAGATTTGTAAATAATTCCAACCCTTTCATTAGCTAGTTGAGGGTGTGAAATGAGGAGCTTATATAGCTTTGATAGAGGGGAAATGGATCCTCTTATGATGGGAGAGACCTTATCTCTTTATTTTGTTCCATTTCAATAGGGGAAAGGAGCCCAAACAAACTCTCTCGGCTCTATCTTGCCCAACCATTTACCAAACTTCTGTTCACAAGCTTCTAGACCTGGAAGCTTCAACTCCATTTTTTAAAACTTGACAAAAGAGGATCGGCGTAGGGGATGAATGGCTCACTTGCACCTCTCGACGCTAGTCCTAGTTTTAAACTTTGCAAATCAGCGTAGGGAAGGAACTTAGCACTAGTGTCGATATTAAAAACTGAGCTTGATGGAAGATTCTTTGGAAATGATGTAAGAGGGAAATGTTCTGCAGATGAAGAGGGATGTAGGGAAATGTTCTTCATGGCAGGGAAACATATGAGGGTCACTATAGAGGTCCTCCAGGATCGAGGAACAGGGAGTATAGGGATAGTGACAAAATGTTGTGTAACACCCTAACCTTCACAATATGGCCTAAACAATTACTAGATTCTCATGATAAATTTTGAAGAAGTCAACACCAAAAAAGTCAACCTACAAACTCAATCATGCCAATATGACAAGCCTCCTAAGAAGTCAACAACTAATTCCTAGCCCAAATTTTCCATTGAGCCTATGTCGTCACCAAATGGTACCTTACAGATCCCTCCACCTAAATTTTAGGTTCCCACCGAGATCACCAAATGTCCATTACGTCGAAATGTTGCTTCAACTAAAGCTGCCCATACCTATAGCATAGTAGATGATTTGACGCAGTCTCCTAATACCATGTCAATTCTAGAAGTCCTCCAGACGTGCTAATCCCAACGGAAAACTATACTATCTTCGTTGGTTGTTATGGATTCCTTTGACGATTGTATTATTTTCTTTGATGTTGATAAAGCATAACATCCCCCCCTTCCTTAATTGTTTCCTTTCAAATACCAGCCTCCATAAAAAATTCCACTATCTATTAGTGTATAATAGATTAAAGTTCCTCCACATGTGTGATGGTTGCTAGTGTTTGGAAGCAACATGGTTCCCCTGACCCATCACCATCCACTATCACTCTTCATTCTTGGGACAGTCACCCCTCGTAGCCCCTTAGTTTATATCACAACTTCCCCATTACTGTTGCTGGCAAGACATTTTTTATTGACATTGAATTCATTGATGCCGCATTATATTATAATATCTTGTTGGGTCGTAGTTACACCTATGCCATGTTAGTTGTCGCATCCACTGTCTTTCACAAGATGTGTTTTCCTCACAATGGATATATTTTCACTATTAATCCATTGACTTACTATGACCTCAATCTCAGACCTGTCCTCGTACCACTATCTCATTAATGACTAGCAATAAGACTATCCCTTCCTTAAATGATGTTCCTCCTAGAGTCTACAAAGAGTCCACATTGCTTAGGTCTTACTATGGCCCACTGTCTACTCCTTTTGCACCTAGATTTTCTAGTGTTTGCATGCTTCAAGTGTCACGGGCTGTAGGCAAGTGGTCTAGTATGCTTTCTTAGTAGCCAACTCCTTCACAACCTTTTGCTAAAGCTCAATTTGTCCTTTACGCAAAATTTCTCTAGGCTAATTCCCTTCTACTGGTATCTCTCCCAATCCTTTCCCCCCGAAACCATTCCCATAGGTTTATCACATCCTGGAGCAGTTCATCTAGGTCATTACCCATCTAGTCAGGTACCTTTCTTGTTCCTAGGACCAAGAAATTTTTCTACCCATGTAATGGATATGTTGAATCTTCTTAACATCACCTAGGGGATCCTAGTATGGTACATTGATCCTCCTACAAACACTCCTCTTGACCAATTCAAACCTTACACATGTTTAACTCTAGTTCAACCCATTATTCCCACCCCTTCCTTTGCTTCAATTCCACAACAAACTTAACATGCAACTCCTTTTGTTCCGAAAGCATATGGTGAGGGGGGAAAAGCCCAGAACAAGGAAACCAAAGACAAGGCACCCCAACCAACTCCCACTCCTCCTAAACCACCAAATCCTACTCCTTCATGAACTTTGTGGGATTCCATTGGTAATGCCACTAATAATTGTCTCGAGCTCCCTCATATTAATAATGTGGTCTTCGATACTTTCCCAAACTCTATCATTCCTGAGGTCCATGTCACCTTACCTAAATCCACCAACAAGAACACATCCTTACGCACGAATCACCCTTGTGATTTGTGTGATAATTATGGCTATTATTTCCATAATTGTCCCCCTCTTGAATATTTTCGTGATACACTTAAGGTGCTTCACAAGTTATATATCACTCATAGTGATTCCACTTTTCCTCTACCTGCGAGTTCTGGCCCCATTGCTTTTCCAAAAAAGGAGGTTTCTCAACCTACCATTGTGATTCCCCCTCCTAATGTTGAGATGACGAATAGTTCCACCCCTATTCTCTAACTGTCATCATCTATGGGATTGATATATTGGGACTCTCTTGGAGTTTCCTATTGTGATTCTATCGAACCCTTTTAAGAGGACACTTTGGTCTCAACATTGGTAGATGTCACATCTACTAGTCATCTTTCCCACCCTTCTGACGATGCGCATGTGAACCTTGCTTCCCATTATGATAATTGGTTCCATCAATCCTTACTTCAAACCCATGAATTCAATCCACATCCACCTTGTGGCCATTACATTGACACCCAATGTTTGGATAAGGGGGAATCCACTTTTGAGAGTCTAGGAGAAGAAATTCTCCCCAACCCTCCTAGTGAATATGGTAGTGTTAACTCTAGTCCCATCATTCTTCCCCATTCCAAATAACCTCTAGAGTTCTATATCACTCCAACTCACCATAAGGATTATCCACTTAATCATCCCTCCATCTTCCATCAACACCCCAATACATTTGACATTATTGTTGTTCAACCACAGTGTTGTCTAAGTGATCATCTGTGCATTATATCTGAAGCCATTCTTTGGTATGGTGACACCATGTATGTGAACCCAAAAATTCAATCTATTTGACTTATATATGTAGTGCCAAACGAGATTAGTAATCCATCATTTCCTTTGTCTAACTATATCTATCCATTTTTCCCATAAGAAGACAACCATAAACAACAAGTGGTGAACCACATCATTAAAATGTGTTTAGAGTCCACTATACTAAATATATTCGGCATGTACATAGCATGCTACATCCATCCATACAAAACTAGGGGGCACATATTCCCCTTCATCTACTCATCATCCTCTAGAGGATCTCTTTCTAGTAGGGTTGGATGCTTGAATCCCTTATTTGAGCACTTGGAACACAATGGAACTCCACAAAATCATCTAGGTAGGGGCATCATTCCCACCTCTACATACCAGATAAGTCCCTCCATCACACATGTTGGGGGGTGGTATCCCATGCTTGGGGGCACGATGCCCCCCCTTAGCCACATTCTCACTTGATTAACATAAGTCTTGGCCTAGACCCAAAAAATCTAGGTATGGTCAATTATCCTCTCATTCCTTGGAAAGTTTGTACTATTGGCCTCTCCAGTGAGCCATATATACATCCCGTATTGTAGATTATTGATACCATATATTCAAATATTCTACTCTATGTTATGCCACACTTACCACCTAGTCCCCATGTTTGACTTAGTGGGTGGGGATGATCCTAAACCTTCTATAGTAGTTCATTCTTGTATTCCTTTCTTATGTGATTCTTCACTAGGAACCATCCTTCCTAGAAGCATCAACACCATTTTTAGACAAGTAAGGTCATCTACTTGAAAGTCACAAATCTGAATTCTGACAGTTGATTTTTCTGTAATGAGCTTTCCAAGATATAGGGTCTTATTCTCCTCTCCAAATTCTCTAACAACTCACTATGAAAATGAATTGGATCTGGGGGAAAGAATCCCATTACGAACAAACTATAGCTATGTTTGACGAACCATCAGCACTGCCAAAAAGCTCTCATCGAGCTCTATAATGGGTCTCTATTATTTTTGGGGAATTTGAAACTTCACCAGGAAGCTATTTTTTCCAAGAGGTCTCACTTTGCCACCTATTAAAATCGAATTTCTTCATATGAGCCACCTGTACTCTGGTACCACTTTACCTTTGCACTTGTTGACTCACGTGTCAATTTTTGTCATGAGTAATTATTATTTACACATTTTTTTATGGTCCCCTCTAGGCCTCGCCCCATATGGCAATGTCATCGAGTCACCCTTATTCAGAGCATTAGAGATGATTCATCCTTGCATCCGTGGAGTCTGTTCAGAGTCCCATTGAGTCTTATTAAAATACACATATGTTGCTGCATCATATTCATCCCATTTCACTTATGTTTGGCCTCCAACTATACTAGTCTATCTTTAAAAAGCCTTCGTCTGAGAATTTGACCATCCCCTCTGGAATTGAGTCAATCACTACCAAGTCAACCATGCATAAAATGATTTGACAAGGGAAGTCACCATTCTACCACTCATTTTATTCCTCCATCATCATCCCTATTATCATTCTATCGATCACATTATTATACCCCTCATGCCTTTGTTGAGGAATCCTCATTGACTCAGCTATGGCAGGCCCTCTTCTGTTGACTCCAGCACATCTATTCTAGTTTATAAGTCTAGAGGGTGGTGTACCTTGGTTCCAACTTTCATCATTGTTCGATGCCTCAGATGAATAAAATGTAATCCTCATTTCCATTTGACTTGGTCGATTCTCGTGTGCTCGACTCCAGCTCATTATCTCATGGTCAAGAATTGTACACTTGATGGTATAGTGATCTAGCCAATTGTACCAACATTCCTGGGTGTGTGTGAGATGTTTTAGACATCATGAGGGGGTGGCCCTTTAGGTATCCCCCCACATGCCTGGATGTTAGCAACTCATGATCTAGCCTCAGATGTAGTTCGGTATATTTGACTGGTTTGGGCCCTACCGATCATATTGCTTACAACATGGTCTGTCTCATTCAGATTATCCATTCAGATCTTCAGAGCCCTTTCATGTTCAAGAGGGCTTCTTTAGTTATGACCCCCCATCACCATGTCATCTTGAGGGGAATTATGTCTCATGTACTCAGATCAATAGATGTTCTTGTATTAAGTCCCGACCTTTGTTTTCTATGCACATTATGTATATGGGACTCATTGTAACATTGTATCACTTTCTGGCCCATTGATGCCAGCATGTCATGTGTCATGTATCATGTACTTTGTTGCTCATACCCACATTATTGGGCACGCCATTATTATTTGTACTCATTTATCTCAACGAGTATCATTATGCCTCCATCGTCTCATCTGAGATCATGTACTCCAAAATAAAAGGAGAATTATATCAGATTAGTAGGTCTCACCCCCTCCCTTATCTCGCTTTAGCTCTTTCTCTCTCTCTGAGTTCCCTTTGGTGTCTTGTGAAATTGAAACCTACAATATATTTCGGTCATACCATTTTCTCTTGACACTTTTACATTGGGGGGAAGTCTGTTATCACCAAAAAATGATCACCTAGTCATTTCTTCCTAGGTTAATCGAAATACACCATGTAGGATTAATTTTACCATAGTAAATTCACTTTCACCATGGAAATAATTTAGTAAACCATTTTTCCTAAATTATTTCTCATTAAAATCCAAAAATCCCCATGAGAATAATTGAATAAATCATTATTTATTTAATTTTCTCTAGAAATAATTATTAAATCATTATTTGATAATTATTTTTGGTCACCTTTGACTTAATCACCTTGGAATAATTAAATAAATCACCATTTGTTTATTATTCCTTATTTTTATTTTTGGAATAATTGTTAAACCATTATTTAATAATTATTTCAAATTCACACCTTTCTTAATTCTCACAAATTGATTGGTACATAATTTCTATTTATTAATTACTTTAATCACTTTCTAAATAAAGATATTTGACCATTTTGAATATATTTTCCCTCTCCAAAATATAAAAAGGTATTCTCAAAGGTTAGATTTTGATTTAGTAAAGAAATATTTTATTATTTTCTAATTCCTAATTTGGCTCAATACTTTGTTATAAATAGAGGGTTTTTTCATTCATTTTTCAACTCGATCATTCTCATCATCACCACTATCGTCTTATCACATTTGAGCTCCCACTTGAGTTCAAGCCATTTTTTGTTATTTTCCCATTGCAAGATTGAGAGAGAGAGACAAATCACCAAAGCACAAGGATATCAAAAGGAGTCATCCCACAGAGGGGGATCTATAGACCCATGTTATAAATCTTACTCACCAAGTGTTTTAATAAAATTATTATTGATTTGAAGTCCTCCATTGGGTTATTTCCCTTTCATTTACTGCTACTCTATGTTTTGGGCTTGCATCATATATTTTCTGGCAAGGTTTTCTAATATTTTATTGCAAATTTGAAGCATAGAAGTATCCATATTTTGTTCTTAGCGTCACTAGACACCAATGATTTAAGTGAAGCATTTTTTGTACACTTCTCCAAATTATTTTCACTAACACTTGCACACTTAGAGCATTCTTCAAGCACTCTAGCATTGTAAAAAGGAAGAGAAAGGAAGGACAAGGAAGCAAGGGAAGCAAAGATTAAGCGAGGAAGAGTTGTATCAGGTGGCTATAGTGGGATTACTTGTAGGTATCGATTTGCATGTATGATTTCCTTGTTAGTTTTGGCATGCATATGTTGTCATTGGCATCGTTTTTTCTAGGTGTGACAGTAGTTTCAAATTTTCCTTTCCTTTTTTGGATAGCCATGATGTGATGGTGTTATTTTACTTGGTTGAGTTTTGGATTACTTGATGGTTTTGGAACTACGTGAGGTGGTCTCAAGAATTCCCAAGGGCCTAGAAATCCCTTGACTGGTAATGGCGAGAAAATTCCTCGATCATTGGTGAAGAAATCCAGAGGCATCCAAGCTTGTTTAGGGCCTAGTGATCCCTTGACCGATTTTGGTGGGATTGCAGTAAATCCTAGTAGTGTATGTTTATTGTTTGGCCTAGGAATTCCTTGACCAATAATGGTGGGACTGTGGTAAATCCTGGTTGTATAAATGAGGCTTTCAGGCCTAGAAGTCCCTTAAATGATAAAGGCAGGATATGCAGTAATGCCTGAGGAAGCCATGGTTGTTTTGTTGCGAGTCCCACATTAATGCTTGGAATATGGCATAGGGGTGATTGGCTATATGAAATATTTGGTTAAGCCCAATCTATGGTTAGATGGTATGTGGAAGTCCCTGACTTGCTTGGCCTTTTCATGTGTTAATAAGAGCTATTTTATCCTTGTATATCATGAATATTTATACTTGTTATTATATGGCTTTAATGGTCGTTCTATCATTGTTATTATCTTGGTTATATGTTGGTTATAAGCATGGTTTTATGACATACTTCAGTTATGGCTCTCATCATGATTTTATTAGTAAATGAATGGTTAATGAATGTATGACCTAATAGACTATAATCCAACTAATGAGGGAAGGAATTAGACCTTCCTACTGATTCTAAAATAAGTATGAGACCCCTATGTTCAAATTTGCATTTATAACATGTAGATTACATGTTGTCCATGTTTTTGATGAAATGAATGTCATGGTTGGGCTTGGTTAGGTCAATTTCTTGACTAATTTTTGTATATATATCTTTTTATTGATGCATTTTATCATCCTAGAAAGTTATATCAAAATTTAGGTAGAGGTATAGATCCTAGACCTGAAAAAGTGGCTCAAATCTCGAGGTCACATGCACAAAATTGAGTAAATTAGATTGCAGCTGCTGGGAGGAAGGGTCATCAATGTGAATGGAGGGTTATAGCCAAATTTAGGCAGTGGTATTCCTTTGTCTGGGAGTCCAAGTCAGTGAAAACACAACCTAGCTCAAGTTCTGGGCACCTGGAGTGATTGTTTAGCCTTTGGGAGTCATGTAGTTCTTGAAGAAGGTGAGTAAAGTTTTGGTTGGATGATTCCACTTCCTTCATTATACCTAGGAGGTTGAGTCATATCATAGTAACTTTTCATCACATAGTTACCTTGGTGGACCAATGAGCTTGGGTAATTGTGGTAGGAGGGTGTTACAGAGTGGTATTAGAGCATGGTTCAACACTTGGACTGGATGGGTGGAATGTGTATGTCATGCGTGCATGAAGATTGTGTAGGTGCTTATTATGTATGCATGGTGGTGATCATGGTTACAACATGTAGAAGTTGATGATGATGTTGTTGGGATGTGTTTGTCATGACTTCATGTCGGTTGTACATGCATTTGTTATACATGTCAATGTATATATGTTGTTATGCATGCATTTTTATGGGCATGGTTTTCATTCATAAGGTCATGTTATGCAGATGGTATTTTCATCCATGATGTTGATATACAATTATGATTATGATTATACATGTATCGTTCTAATTTGGTTGATCTTGCAAATGAGATATCCTCCCTTGAACTATACTGAGGTATGTTGGTTATGTTTATGTTTGGTTATCTCACATGATATACTTGTAGGAAGAAGAAGATCAAACATGAATAGAAAATGGTGGATTATAGTTCATGATACTCTCCCTTCAGATCAGATGGGCATCATGGTGAGGAGTACTCCCTTCACATATTATACACTTCGAGAATTTTGAAGGCATAAATAAGAAGTTTCAAAGCAAATAATGAAAGAATCATTTAGTCACAAGAGAGACTTTCCAGGGAAAAAGAGAAACAAGAAAAGGTCAATGCAGATATCCTTGAGATTTTGTCATATTTGCAGAGACAAGCACTGCTTAAGATCGGTCATGGACATGAGGACAAGACTAATGGAGAATATGGTAGTAGATCTCATGATGGGCATAGGTTGAATAAGGATGATATCGTTAGGGATGGTAGATTCTTGGACACACCGGATAGGAGAGGCAGTGGTCATGGGCTTTATTCTAGTTCTGGTTTAGAAAAGTACCATGATCATCATCACTATCATCCTTACAGGAGGAATTAGAAGATGTATTTGTTGGATGAGTTCAAGAAAGCCAAGCCACCTACATTTGACGGAGAGTTGAAGAAACCGAAAGATGCAGAGGCATGGTTGCTTGGAATGAATAATTTATTTGAGTTGCATGATTACACCGATAACATGAAAGCCATGATAGATATTTTCAGCCTCAAAGGGAAAGAAAACATCTGGTGGGAATATGTGAAGCATACAGAGATATTAGGATAGCGAAGTTGATTTGGCATGAATTAAAGCGACTTTTCAAGAAGTAATTGTCAAAGAGGTACTATGATAGTAAAGTTAAGGAGTTCTATGAGTTGAAGATGGGATCGATGACATATGAATACATGACTAATTTCGTGGAGTTATTGAGGTATGTATCTTATCTTAAGGATGAGAAAGTAAAATTTCAGAGATTTTTCAGTGGATTACCATTAGTATTTAAGGATCATATTAAGTATGATGAGCCTTGGTCACTAGAAGAAGTCAATGGGAAGTCGAAACACTAGTATGATCAATCAAAGCATAAGACAGAGTCTCAACAAGGTTGGAAAGGGAAATACAAGACTAAAGGAAAATGGCCACCTAAGCGAACAAGACCTCCGGATGTAGGTGAGAACGAGGATGGTGTTCCTTACAAGAAGTTTAATGTAGTTGGAAAGGGACATGGGTCACAGCTTAGAGGGTAGCGGAATAAAGGTGAGGGTAAGGAACAATTGCAATGTTGGATATGTGGCAAAGAGCTTCTCAAGAAGGATTGGACATCGTATCAGGGCGATAGGCCTCATATCTAAAATGCACAAGAAGCACAAAAAGTTGGGGATGTTGGACAGGGCATTCCTTGGATATATGCAACATTACATAGTAGAAAGGAAAATCACCAAGCATCTATTATCGACATGGATGGTAATATTTGTGATCAAGTTGTTTCTATTTTGATTGACCATGGATCTAATTATAGATATGTTAGTCGTGACGTAGTGGATAAATGTGGTTTGAGAAAAGAAGTGCATGCAGAGTCTTGGTTAGGGCAGTTGGCTATAGGTACCAAGAAAAGAGTTCATCACTAGGTAAAATCTTGTGCATTTGAGTTGAATGGTATGCCTAGAACAAAACATCTGAATGTACTTCAATTGAGATCATACAATATGCTTATGGGTATGGATTTGTTGTATCTTCATAGGAAAAAAGTAGATTGTTATGATAATTTTATTGAGTGCCTAGATGACAATGGAGAATAAAGAATATTATATGGTAAGAAGAAGGCTACATCAGTTAGAATGGTTAGAACTATGCAAGAAAATCGCAGTCATGGGAAAGGGTAGGTGTTATTTGTAGTGCATATTTCTAGTGAAAAGGGTAAGGATGTTGAGGATGCATAGGTCTTGAGCAGGTATCCATTTTTACAACTGTTTCAGGATCTATTCCGAATAGAAATTTCAGATTTGTCACCTCACAGGGAAGTTGACTTTTCTACTGAGTTGGTACTAGGGGAAGCACTAGCATGAAACGCACCTTACAGGATGAGCACACCATAGTTAGTGGAATTGAAGTTTCAGTTGAAGGAAATGCTTGACAAGGGATACATTAGGCCAAGTGTGTCACCTTGGGGTGCACCATTGTTGTTTTTGAAGAAGAAGGATGGTACTCTTAGGTTGTGCATTAATTACTGGTAATTGAGCAAGGTGACGATCAAGAACAGGTGCCCTTTACAGAGGATCGATGAATTGTTTGATTAATGGAAGGGAGCAACAGTTTTCTCGAAGATTTATTTGATATCATGATATCATTAGGAACACATCAAAGAAGAGGACATTTACAAGACTTCTTTCTATACTAGGTATGGGCACTATGAGTTTGTTGTAGTTCCTTTTGGTTTGACTAATGCTCCAACTACTTTCATAGTTTGATGAATAGTGTGTTGTGTTCTTATCTGGAAAAGGTTGTGATTGTATTCATTGATGATATATTGATATATTCTAAGAATGAGGAAGAGAATTCCAAATTTTTAGCAACAATATTGAGATTTCTAAGAAAGAATTATTTGTATGCCAAGCTTGGTAAATGCAGTTTCTTTGAGACAGAGGTACATTACATGGGAAATGCTGTTTCCAAGGAAGGCATAACAGTGGATTCGAAAACGATAAGTTCTATCATGGAATGGGTAGCTCCTAGGAATGTGGATGAGGTCAGATCATTCACACGGTTAGTAGGTTACTACAAGAGGTTCATTGGGAACTTTTCACAGATTTCCTATCCTATCACATCATTGCAGAGGAAAGGAAATAAATTTGAATGGACAGAGGAATGTGCAACAAGTTTTGAGTAGCTGAAGTAGTTGTTGAAAAATGCTCTAGTTCTCAAGATTACAGATCTGGATAAAGAGTTTGTGGTGTGTACAGATTCTTGCAAGAGAGGACTTGGTGGAGTCTTGATGCAAGAAGGATAGGTGGTATTCTATGCGTCAAGGAAATTGAATGAGCACAAGAATAACTATTTGACACATGATCTTGAGTTGGCAGCAATAGTTCATGCATTAAATATGTGGCAGCACTATCTTCTTGGTAGGAGGCTCATTATGATGAGTGATCACAGTGGGATGAGGTAATTGTTTGATCAACCAAATTTGAATGCCAGACAAGCTAGATGGTTAGCCACACTCATTGAGTTTAACTTCAAGATCAGGTACATTAAGGGTAAGGAGAATGGGGTTGCATATTCTCTTAGCAGAAGAATACAAGTGAATCACATAGCAACTATGAGTTCATATGGGACATATTTACAGGATCAGATCTTATACATAGGATAATAGGATGATAGGTATAGGGAGCTTAGGAACATGTTGCAGTAGAAGGGTACAGGTGATTAGGATGTGGACTATCATCTCATAACAGATGGTTTGGTCAAATTTAGGGACAGGATCTATGTGCCGGACAACAGTGAACTCGAGAAGCTTATCTTGAGGGAATTTCATGTTAATCCATATTCAGGTCATTCGAGATATCAAAATACTTTGAAAATAGTGAATAACTTCTACTATAGGTTGAATCTGAAGAAGGAAGTGGTAGGTTTTGTGGCTAGGATTTTGGATTTTGAATAGGTAAAAGCAGAGTGCATGCATCCAAGTGGTTTACTACAGTTGATTCCAATTCTACAGTGGAAATGGGAGGTCATTTCCATGGATTTCATTAAAATTTTGTCGAGGGCATCTAGAAAAAATGATTCTATTATGATTGTGGTTGACAAGTTGACAAAGGTAGTACACTTCATTCCAGTGAATTCTACTTATTTAGCTAGTGATGTAGCACAAGTCTTCATCAGGGAAATGGTGAAGTTGCATGGAATTCCGAAGAATATTTGTTAGGCAGAGATGCTAAGTTCACTTCTAGGTTTTAGAAGGAGTTATTTGCAGGTTTCGGTATAGAGTTGTCCTTCAATACAAATTGTCATCTAGAGACAGATTGACAAATAGAGAGGGTCAACAGGATTATTGAGGAAATGTTGAGAATGTATGTTATGCATCAACAATGAAAGTGGGGAGAGTATCTTCCATTGGTAGAGTTTGCGTATAATAATGGGTACCGGGAGTCACTGAGGATGAATCTATTTGAGGCATTGTATGAGCAGAGTTGTAATACTTCCATGAGTTTGAGTGATCTAGTGAACAGGGTGTTGATAGCGCCAGACATGTTGGCAGAGAAGGAACAAGAAATGCAAGTTATCAAGAAGAATCTAAAGGAAACACGGGATAGACAGAAAATTTATGTAGGTCAGCATAGGGCATTTAAATAATTTTGGGTTGGGGAGTAGGTGTACTTGCACATCTAGCCCAAGAAGAGCTCCTTGAGGATTGGGTCATGTGCGAAGTTGGCACCTCGATATTGTGAGCCTTTCGAGATCCTTGAGAGGATTGGACTAGTGGCCTACAAACTTGCATTGCCTCCAATAGTGAAAGTCCATGATGTTTTCCATGTTTCATTGCTAAAGAAATGTAAAATATGTCAATCATGTGATTGATTGGTCTACATTGCAAGTGGAGCCAGAAGGAGAATTCCAACTGAAACCTTAGTGCATTTTGCAGCGAAAACATCTCATGCTCCAGAACCAAGAAATCGAGCAAGTTAAAGTGCAGTGTAAGCACTGTTGGCTTGAAGAAGCTACATGAGAGATGGATGATCAGATGTCAACTATGTATCCTTTGTTATTTTTCGGTGAAGGGAAATGAGTTTTGGTATACTTACATATTTATGCATGGATTTTATTATAAATACCACAATGTTTTTTGGTATAAAGCTCCAATAAGTGATATGGTTTTCATTTTGTTATGTTTTTCAGGTTGGTTTTCTTTTCAACAAGTTGATATTGTAAACACTACAACAGCTAAGTTATAAAGCTTTGTGGGTAGTATGTTTTTCTTTTCAATGGTCTTGCTACTTGTAGGTGTCATAAGACACTAAGGGCGGAGTTCCCCTAAGGGGGAGGGGCCTATAGCAACCCCAGGGTAAAATTTTGTGTAACAAAGTTAATAATGGTAAAATACAACCAAGGTCATGGGACACATATTCCAAGTTGAATGTTGGGAAAAACATCCTAGTGGGTGTTCATTTCGTTTATTATGGCTAAGGAAATTGGAAAAGGCATTGGAAAAGGTTTTTATAAGGCACGAGGCATTAATTGGCCTTTATTTATGGAAATAAAGAAAAATAAGAGAAAAGGAAGGTGAAAGGTCACAGGTTTGCATGAGGAGAAAAATGAAGGAAAATGAAGAAAAATGAAGAAAAATGAAGAAAAATGAAGAAATTAGATGCCTCAATGATAAAAAGGCTTATGAGGATTAGTTCATGGCTTTTTGTTAGTTTAACCTTTTTTTAGTTCAGTTTTGGAACCTGTTAGAGTCAGTCTTGTCAGTCCTCCATTGGAGATCAAAACTCTTTCTGCATTTCATTTTTAGGTGTCTCGCTCCATTCACTCAGATGCATTTCGTTAGGGGCATGCCATAAATCGGATGGAAGAGTCTTTTCAGTCATTACCCCTCATGCTTTGTACCTGCTAGCTCAACTCTATTCATCAAAGTTCATTAAATGATAGTCAATATTTGGTTTTTTTTTATGAGGCAAAAAATCATGTCAGTCATAGGTCTAGGGTTTCATAAGTCGTGTTCTCAAAATTCCCAATAATGCCAACAGGCCAGAGGGAGGTTCAACAAGTTTCATCTTCAGATTTTCGTCATCCATAATGCTCAAGGGTGATTCCTCTTCAAAACTCTGTTTTGAAGAGGAAATCGTCAAATTAATGTTTATGATAAATATGTAAAGTTCTCCACCATGAAGTATTTTGAAGCAGATTCTGATCATCCTTTGCCAAATGCCATGTCAGCTACCCCTGCAAAAAATTGCCAGAAATTTCATCATTTTAGTCAAAAATCCAAAAAGGAAATGTGAAATACAGAGTTGCATTAAATTGTGGAAAAAGTGCCAAAACAAAACATTGCAAAAGTGGGTTTTGAAGAAACAAAAATCAAAACCATGAATCCATGTCTTTATATAGATTTTCCCATAAGGATCAAGGTCATTATAAAAGCCAAGCTCGCAGAGAAGCATCTCAAAGGAATTGGGTGAGCCAGCACGCGTTTTGGGTGAGGTTGGAGGTGTCTTGACGGGCGTGGTGCACCAGGCCAGCGCGGCGCATTGGGCACGTTCCTCCAGTGCAAATTTTAATGGGCGCGGTGCAACGGTAGCGCGCGATGCATAGAAAGGGTGGCGCAGCGCATACAGTCTAACTCCCAAAAAACGCCTGAAAATCCTCCAAATCGCCATTGAATTGCTTGGACGTGCCAGGTAGGGTCGACATCTCGGTGGTTCATACATTTTTGTGTGTTGTGTGATGGTGGTTTATGGTTCCAAATATTGAAACAAAATTTCCAAACCCTACCTCTAAAAATCCTTATGTCAATTGCTGTTAAGGGTTGCAAATTCATCATTTTGTCACCAAGTTTCCCCTTCCATCCCATCTGTCCCTATTTCCTTCATTCCCTTTTCCCTTATAACATATCCCTTTAAATGTCATTGCCCCCCATCCCCTAAATTTACTAAACCCTTATCCCCAATTCCCTTTCACCCATTGCCTAATATAAAACCCCAAACCCTACCCTATGCAAAGTTCACAAACCCTCCTACACTGCCCTAAATAAAATTTATCCTAATACTCCTAATCCCTTCATATTTTCCCTCCCTAACAGTCCCTTGTTACATTGCTCCCTTGGTGATAGATCTCAAACATATTAAAACAGCAGTCCAAACACAGTTTTGCGACCAACATTCATTTCTCCAAGCAGTTTTCACAGCATCAATTATGTCATCTGATCATTCATCCAACTGTGAGGTGGAAACTCATAGTGACTCACCCACGGAAGAATGTGCACCCCGAAGGCCTCACAAAAGTGGCAGACATGTTAGAGAAGAACCGACTACCCTCACAGAATTGCAGGCCTGCCCTTTTGCTGTCTCTTGTTTTCGGTTTCAGTCATGCTATGAGTTTTGTGAAAAGGTTGCAAATGTTCAATTCCACCATGAGTTGGCTCGCCTATTTGTTCTACATTTGCATGGTGCTCAAGTTACTTTGGCTGGTGTTACTTTCACACTTACACCGGACTCTATCTCATTAGCTACCGGCATGCCTAATATTGGAGAGCCATGGAACAAGAGACAAAAGGTTGACCGATAGCATTATGAGCCATATGTTAAACCTAGTTTCTTGAGGCAGCTTAAGAGGGTGTTTCCCTTCCGATATCTTAAAGATGAATATGCCCCTCTAATGAAGTTAATTATGAAGTATTTCAGTTGTGAAGGCCGTTTCTCCCGGTTATATGCTTATCACATCAGGTTGCTCATGCATTTCACCCGGGTACGCATGATGAACTTCCCATATTTCATATGCCGAAACATAGAGATGATGACCGCCCTTGTGCAACACAAGACCCCTGAGCCGCAGTTCAACAACATTTGTCATTTTGCTCTCATCAAGATTTTGGTGGTGCATCAGCTTGATTTACAGGGTATCACTTGGGATGATTTCATCTCTCGTGATTTCTTCCAAGCTTCACGGGGACCTTCAGAGACTAGATTTGAGACAGGGGAACCTTCTCATCAGTATGAACACCATGAGACCACTAGTGTGCTGGTATTCGTCACATATCAGAGGGGCGCTAGACATTTGTTTGCAACAGAAAACCGAGTGTTATCTCCACCCGGGGTGGAAGGGGCCTCGCTTCCGACATCAACACTACAGGTACAGGACAGAGGTAAGGAGCCAATGCATGATGAGGGGCCATCAGGTGAAAGAGAGACCGACTTTGTTCTCCTTCATGATGATGATACAGATACGGGTCCGCAAAGTGCACAACTTAAAGAGATCATCCAGGAGCAGCAAACAGAGATCCAAGCCTTATCCCTTGACTTGGAGAGAGCCAAATGGAATATAAAATATCTGGACCAGAGGAACAAACAACTTGAGGATCGGCAAGCTGAGATAGAGTTGCAACTGATCAAGGAAAACTGGCAACACATCATGGCAGCGCAAGGTAGACCTATGGAGCAAAGAGATGAGGACCGGGAGTATGTTTTAGAGAAAGTGAACGTTCACTTGGAGCAGCTGTTGGAGAAGGCTAATAGGGAAAAAGCAATGCTAAGGTGCATGACTCACCATTACATGGTCTAAAACATGAGCTCCAAAGCGAGAATCAGGAGCCTAAAGGCGAAATTAAGGAAGGTGACAAAAAGACAAAAGAGGCAAAAAGAGAAAGATCGGCTCCAAATCTTGGCCGAGGCTTCTTTGGTCCAGCATGACATGTGATAGAGAAGGTACAGCCCAAATTTCAAGAAATTTGGAGCACATTTTTGCATTTTGAAATTTTGTGTACAAAAAACAGGTTTTTTCTCCCTGTGCGTCACACCACCCGGCGCGTGCTTTTTCTAGGGAGCTCCAAATGACAAAAAGTTTATATTTTTGGATTTACATGGTAAATTATGACTTCTGGTGCATGGCCAAGAAGTTTGTGCAATTTTTGAGTCCTCAGGAGGTCAAAAACACCCAAAAAGTGACCTCTCTTCCCCTATTTTGACACACAGGAAGAAGTCTTGGGAGATTGCAGTTTTGGAGGGGCAAATGACATCCAAATTGAAAAATTTTACTTGGGTTGGAAAGTAGACAGGCAGGGCTTTCCAACAAGCACACTTGGGCTCAATTTGGACTTCAGGAAGTGCCTCAAAACCACCTCCAAAGTGGCGCGACGCATACATCTTTTGGGCGCGGCGCACAGAGATCCAAAGGCCAAAATCACTTCCGCTCTGCAAGAATTCGATTTGTTTCAGTGCGATTTGCTCCAAGTAAGTTTGTCAAAGCCTGTTCAACGATTTTTGGCTATGGTACAGTGGTTCAGAAGTGAAGACAGTTGAAAGTGAATATTGGCGCATGGGTGAGTTAAACGTAAATTGCAGGTGGGCCCGTTCAGTAACAATATATGTTTTCTCTTCATTAGAAGCGCATCTTATTTAAAATTCCATGTTATTAAACTGATAGTTGTGATTCAAACGGTCAAAAGGAAGGCAAACAGTCGCCCCAGAAGATCTACGCTCCATTTTTGTTTTTTTTATTGGTCATCAGAGAAATGAAATGTAACGCTACTCCCGTTACTGATGGTTGGCTTTTCATTTCTGCTTGTAATGATTAAACAATCCCTCAACTTTGGGTCGATCCACTTTCTGATAGCAAAGATTATTTATTTTATTGAAAGTATTTTGTAAGGGGTTGGAATTTCTAGGAATAACGTAGAGAAAAACCCAACATATTTCATTGTACAGCTTGGCCAGGAGATTAATGAAAAATGATGCAGCTCTAATTTGTGAGATTCCTGTGGCGTGAGTTTTAGCAATATGTTTCTTTCTCTGTTTCATATGTAACTTGTAATGTTATGCAGTTCATTCATATTCAATTCCAGTTGAATGTTTTTTAAGTAGGAAAGGTAGAATCCAAATTTATTGCTCTGCCTTGGAAGACATTCATCCTCTGTGTTTTCTTCTTCTGTCTGAAAAGGATTCATCACATATGCCCTTTTCAGCCCTCCCCTCAAACAAGCTTCACACTCCATATTATTTAAATCTGATTGCTAAACTTCTCGCCTATCTTGCCTCACGAACTATTCTGTGTCTTTGATTTAATTTCCCAGCCCATGCGGTCCCTTGGTCCTACACAACCCAGAAAGTTCAGTCATTCAAAAATCGCCTTTTTCCATATCTATTTACTAGCCTAAAATCAATATTCGTTGTAAGTAATCTTAGACCATACTGTTTATTCCTCACTGAGCGTGACCCGGAGAGAGTCCTCTCTTGTTCTAGTAGGGCTAGCTACTAGACTGAGCGTGGTTTCTGGTTACCCTAAATTTTGCCTTCTTTTAGCCTAAGGCAGATTTAGGCCCTAACAGAGCCCTCTCGCTATTCTCTCTCTCTCTCTCTCTCTCTCTCTCTCTCTCTCTCACTCTCTCTCATACTCTTGCACACTTAAAGCATTCTTGGAGCACTCTAGCATTGGAAAACGGAAGGCAAAGGAAGGTGTTGGGCAATTTATTGGACTTAAATTGCTGCATAAATTATCGACCAGGGAAACTCGTAAGCTTGTGATGGTGCCAGCAATATATATGCAAGACTAGGCAACTAACCTATGTCTAACTTAATTATTTATGATTCAATATAATATGCAAGGGAAGAGGCTCCTAACTAAGGAGGTCCTGGTTGTCCTTCCCTACAGTATCATAGAGAAATTATTCATTACATGAAACTAAAAAACTTAAAATGAAAACAAGAGAATGAACTTAGTTATTGTTTAGATTCAAGTAGAGAGAGAGACTAACTTAGTCTCTTGATTGTCCTCTCATGTACTAATCCAAACTAAACTAAGAGTCATTCATGAGCATAAGAAATGAAATGACTTAAAACATAAACACAAAAGAATGAATTTCAATTACCATATAGATCATTGGAGAGAGAGCCTAACTTAGACTCTTGGTATCTCCTCATATGATACTTGAAACATTAAAGCAAAAGAATGAATTTTAATTATCATGCAAATCAAATGGAGAGAGAGAGTCTAACTTAGACCCTTGGTTGTTCTCTCACATGCTGATAAGATTTTAATTCAAAACTCATTCATCAACTACAAACAAATTCTCAAACATCTAAGCAACTAAATGAAATAAGATCTAATATGAAATAACATGTTTCTCTCATCCTTTTAGAGTGAGCTCAATTCTCCTAAGAACAAGACAAATTATTCCATATACTACATTAAGAAAACATATCTAAAAACTACATAAATTCCTATCTACATAATGGAAATATATGAAAAATGAAGCCTTATTCTATTCCATCATCAATTGGATACAATGCTCTAAGAGTCCTCTCTTTTGGAATGGAGGAGGTAGCTCCTATTTATACAAAAACTTTATGATAACAACCTCATAAATGTAGACCCACTATTCTCTCCTTTGACCCACATATTTCTCAACCAATGATGACACATAACCCTATCTTCCATGATCTCCTCCATGAAGCTTATCTTTTGAAATTCGAATTTGATCCTTCCATGCCACATAAAGGTGTCTTGGAAGCTTCCTTGGAACCTACACATGTCACCAAAACAACCCACTTTCCATATATAAAGTAAAATATATTATTTTCTAATATTTAATCAAGAATTTCTCTCAAAAATGCTTAAAAATAAACAATGTTTGGAAAATATAAATGAGACCCATTAATGGTGAATAGTAAGGAAAATGGAGTGACAAGGTGATGAATAGTGAGTGAAATAATGGAAGCATAGGTGAAAAATGTATGGTAATGAGTGCCATTGTTGGAGCCCAACATACTCCCCAACTGAAGTTCTTGCATGTCCTCATGCAAGCTACTACAATGACTTATTTGATTTGATTCTTAAATGAGCTTCCTTTTAACTTTGCACATCTTTGGATAACTTTTATTTGCTTGCAAAGCATTGACATATTTTAATGATTGGTTCTTGTGTTACAGTCATTATTTACTTTGATCTCTTCTTAATGATTGGTTCTTGTGTTACAATCATTATTTACTTTGATCTCTTTTTAATGATTGGTTCTTGTGTTTACAATCATTATTTACTTTGTTGAGATCTCTTTTTAATGATTGGTTCTTGTGTTTACAATCATTATTTACTTTGTTGAGATCAATCATATGCTCATCATTTTGTAGTAGTTTTTATTGTGAGAAGACTATGTGGGTTAAGATGTAATATGAATGAGGAAAAAGAATGAAGTGTGAAATTCCCCCCTCCCCAACTGATGGTTTTTGGCAATTTTAAATGAGAAAGGAAATAGTGGAATAGTGGAATATTTTCCAAATATCATCATTTTAGCATCTAAAAAGAATTTCAAGATTAAAGGTTGGAAAACATCATACCTTACTTACCTAAGGAAGTGGATGAATCATGCATGTTCAGCTACCACAATTCTGATCTGAAGCTTCTTCTTCAAGTTGTGGATGAAAGATGGGTCTGTGTTGTCGTATCGACTACTGGATCCTCTGCTACTAGATGAAAAATCTGAGGAGTCTGCTGAACATGGCTGAAAATTGTATATGCTGCTGGATGATGAATATGATGAGTCTGCTGTATATGGCTGAAAATCTATAAGGCTTGGAAGATATACAAAATATAGAAGTTACATTTTCCTCCCAGCCTTATTCATTGACTTGTCCTCAAGTAAAATACAATGTATACAATGAATGGAAATTGGCTTCATCTGCTACAAAATATGGGTCTTCAAGTCTTCAACGCTCGATGGCACAAATCTTACTATGTGATTAAATGTGTCGATGTCGAACATAGCAAGAAGTTGTTGACTTAGTGGCCGTTAATGAATGCCCCTAGCCAACACAAGAGCTCCCACCATTGATTCCAATGGGAGTCAGGATGCCTAACACATCTTTGTAGGTACGAATAAATTTGTCGTAGTCGAGTCACCTACAAGATCCAACGAACAAGGGATATTAATGTACTCCCATTGTTCATTGGCAAGAGTACTTGCCATTAAGGCATGCAAGCCCCTAGGTGTTTTTTCAATGATACATAGACTCTAGGACTTTGACTCAAGCAGAGTTTTATTGGTGGAAATGAAGGGGAATGGTGAAGGACAATGGAAATGGCAATAAGCTTGTAAGAAATGAATGTAAAGAAATGCATGGTGGATGAATAAGAACTCTTGCTGTGAAAAATGGATATGGAATTGGCATGCTTATGGATGTACAATTGGTGGGATTCAAAATCTTTTTCAGAAAGGGAGATGGAAGGTAGTGGTTGTCGAGATGGATTTGTCTTCAGAATTTTTCATGAATTTAGTCTTTGGAAGACTAATGGACGTCACAATGTAATCTCCTGAATGTTCGCTTTGTTATCCTGTAACCTGTGAAAAAACTTGGTACAAAGAAAACATAAGTGTGCTCAAGAAGAATTGCGCATATCCTTCATGATTCTTACGCAAAAATTCTGTACCAAAGAAAACAGGATTTAAGAAAAATCAAAGCATTGAATATAACTCAATTCATGATAGCAGTTTGAATCCATTCTTAAAAACAACAATGAAAAATAGTACTCCCTGTTTGTGTTAGACAACTCATGAAATGTGCTTGGCAATTCTGTTCTGTAAAGCATACAAGAATCATGTGATGAGTTTAGGCCATCTTGATGCTATCGAGAATTGAATCCTCCAATTGATTTTTTAAAATTTATTTCCAAGTATCCTAGTTTTCGAATCTGTGTGAATTTTGTGAAAAAAATTTAGATTTTTTTTTTTTTTTTAAATGAAAACATAAATTTTTAGATGTTTTATTAAACAATAAATTAAAAACATAGATTTTTAATTTATTATTTAAGTGAAATTTTTTTATATATTTTTTTTATTATTTTTAAATGAAAAACAACAAAATTTTATTTGTTAAAACCTAATAAAAAAAACTATTACTAAATTAAAGTTAACTCTTTTTGTTTTTTGTTTTTTTTTTCTTTTTTTTCTTTTTTTTAAATGAAAAATAAAAATAAAATAAGAAAATCTTTTTTTTTTTTTTTAAATAAAAATTATTTTGTGTTGTTTTGATTTTTTTTTTTTTTATTATCAACACAAAATATTTTTATTTTATTTAAATTAAAAACAACACACAGTTTTTTCAAATAACAAATTTTTTTTATGTAGGTTGATTTTTGGGATTTTTTTTAAACAACAAATTTGTTTTCTTTTTTTTCAATTAAAACCTAATAAAGAAAATTTCTGAAATAAACTATAACTAAAATGAGGTTAGTTAGTTTTTTTTTTTTTAAATAAAAATAAGGAAACAATTACGCAAAGCAACCCCACGCACTAAACATAAAGTCACGACTTACATACATATGCCCTTGTACGCTGCCTTTCTCCTCGAAACCCAGCGGATCACAAGAAAGGAATATATAGGGATTCCTCTCTAAATATCTCTGGGAGGAGGAGTACGTATTCGTTTTCATTTAATACCCAGTAAAATCCATTTCTGGTGTGCTATTCCTCTTTATTAAAGACCAATCAATTATAACCGAAGTGAACTATAGTGGTGGCCACAAGAAATCAACCTATATCATGACGTGTAGTTGTGAATTTTCCAACCAAAGAAAAGAAAAGTGGAGGCAAAGACATTCACTTTTACGACGTTGTCGAAAGGAAAACGAACCCTCGACTCTCGCAGGATCGGACAAAATAAACCAGCTGCACATGCTATTACCCAATACATATGCCGAGACAATGACTGTAAATATTTGGAGCTCGATCCTTCACCAATGGCGATTGCACAGGACTGTAAATATATGAGCTTGGACGCAGTTTCTACATGTGATCTCCAAAAGTGATCTCGATTACTCAGGTCTTCAACGAATTCTCAAAAGAATGATGACTATATAAACAACTAATTGTTCTCGGCCTTGTGAATTTTCATCGTTTTTTTTTCAAACAAGATCACTGTGTAAATGCAGGGTTATAACCTAGGGTCTCATCACAATCGCTCACCTCATATTCCTCACTATTTATACCGCACAAATGCTCAAACAAATAAAACACAGAGTCCATAAATCCTCGGTCTGAAGTAGGTTTCAACTAGGATTTGCAGTCAAACAACATGTTTGCAGACAATCCTACGCATTTCAATGGCACAAATATATGAACATATAGGCGCACAGTGAAGCATGAATGCGTTTGACTCGTTTTGACATGCACCCTACAGCATTCCTCTGTTCCTATTGACAGTCCTCACGGCATATCTCAATGCGCATCTGTTACAGCTCATACATATATACAACAGCCTTCAAAATCTAATTTAATGCATTCTACAACGCATATCACAACACTCTGTTTGGTGGCAACCACGTATTCACAAACCCTCATGGCTTAGGCGTTGTTTGGTGGCAACCACGTATTCACAAACCCTCATGGCTTAGGCGTTCTCTGTTTGACAGCCGATGACAATGGCGCATATTGAAAACGTATTCACATGCATATGAAGACTTGGCTCTCGGCAAACAAATAAATGCAACCATAGTTCAAACAAACAGTGTTTATAAATACAACAACCCTCACGCTCAGCATTCAAACTACCTCTCCGCGTTGGATGCATTTGATTCCTCATTTTCCTCTATCGTGTAATGCATGCAACATGAATCTTTAAATGCTGGCCGATTATCATTGTTTTCACGCCACAGTCTATGCATTAATATTTATTCAATCCTTCCCTACGTGCTGTATACTGAGAGTTATCCCGGATTTTTAGAGTTACCTGGCTGTTACTGGCCGCGTGGGATGCAAACAAACCATTTACTGACCATAAAATCTGCTCAACACTAATAAAAATATGCAATCTTACTTGCCTCCTTGCGCAATTTTTGGAGTTGGTTGGTTGGACGTATTATTCCGTCTTTCTTCATTCTTGGACGTGAAGTACAGGTGGCAGAGGATTTTATGCATACTAAATCTGGAACATAAAATCTGGGATTCGATTTGAATTTTGATGCTTACCTTCACTGAGTCTTCACCGCATAATCTGAGGGATTCTCTGCATAAATTATGACTTGGCATTATCTCCATTGCCTACACGGTCTCAGCGATTTTTATCATCGGTTATCGCCAGGATTTACTCTCACATGGATGTGTATGTTGGGTGTTCATCTACCATGCCGCCGAAATGTTAGGCATGCGCTGCTTTTTTCTGCCAACACAGATATAGAGACTGCAGCAGCCATCGATCCCAAGTTGGGTTTTGTTGTAAATCACATCCAGAACCTCCAGTCCGACAAGACGGAACACACAGCTTCCAAGCATCTTGATGAGGAGGAGAGTGATGTTACCGAAGAGGAAAAAGGTGCAGAGTTCGATTCCAAATTAGAAATACAACACCCTTGGCCAGAGTGGATTTCATTAATGGAACGCTTGGTGGAAAATAATTACTTTGAAAGCATAGCTTCCTCCGATGAAGACGAGGAGGGTTCGCATACCTCTGGCATGTTTAAGGATTTGAACCGCGTCAGAAATGCCTGCCTCAATTTCGGACGAGACCGTTTCGACATATTACGGTTTTCTTCATACAAGGAACAACAAAGTATCTCAAGTCAAATCTGTGAAGCTGGCTGATTTCCTCAAAGATAATTACTTGGTTAGATCATAATACAGGTGGCGACAACTTTGGAATTCTTTTGAAATAATTCACAATTCTTAAGGCCGAAAGAGCGAATGCATTCCTGAGCTAGATTCTCTGAGATAGGCCAAAGCCCTTCCTGAAGCTGGGCATCAACTTTGCTTCTGTTCTGAAATCATTTGGGTGGTTAACTCTGGCTTGTAAACAGATCCGCGATTAGTTGAGATGGAGGATTTTCTGAGGTCTTATATACTGGTAAACTTGAGGTCGAGGGTGGTCAAGCCGTTCTCCTGTACAGCGTTTTGAGGCTATATCCAACCAGATCATGGTTCTCTGAGGAAGTCTACGGGCACTGAAGTGAATTGAAAGAGTTCTGGAAGGACGCTGCACTTAGAAAAGAAAAGCTGTAGCCCCACGCAAGCTAAGACAAGTTCTTCCAGAGCCACAGACTAGTTGGAATAGCTTGACCTGATACAGTAGTTTCAAATCTGTTTAGAAGCTGTATTATTATTATAGGGGAAATTTTTTTATTTTTTATTTTATTTGTTGTTGTTTTTTAAAAAAAAAACAAAAGAAATGATTAGCTTTTTTTTTTTTTAAATAAAAAAAAAAACAAAAGAAATGGTTAATTTTTTTTTTTTTATTAATGTTTTGCATTTTTTTAAAAAAACAAACAAAATGATTAGTGATTTTTTCTTTTTTTAAAAAAAAAAAAAACAAAAGAAAAAAATTTAATATCTAACAAAAACAATTTTTTTTATATGTAACAAAAAAAAATGGTTGGTTTTTTTTATAATAATAATAATATGTGTATATTTCATACATATATTATTATTATTTTGTGAAAATTTTTTTATTTTTATTTATTATTTGTTTTTAAATCTAAAATGAAAAACTAATTTTTTTTATTCTGTTAAAAATCTAAAATTAAATAAACTAAGTATCATCTAAAAATTTAAGGATTTTTTTTTATAAATCTAAAAGTACAAACTAATTTTTATTGGTTAAAAATCTAAAAAAACTAAATTTCATCTAAAAAAAATTTAAAGGTGTTTTTTCATTCACAACATTCGTTATTTCTTTTTGCAAATTAATTCTTCATCAAGAGTTTTTTTATTTGAACCAAATCAATGGACTTTCTGATCTTCCTGATCGCACGAAGCGCAGGAAGAGAGCATACTCATCGTTTGATTCGTTTTTTATTCATGCAGGGGGGGTGTTTTTGAAAAGACAAAATTTAAAACTAGCTAAACACTAAAACATAAAATAAAAAAAACTCAAACTTTAAACTCCTTTGTGAAGATCCTGCTGTCACCAGGGTTCACAAATTATTTTATCTAAAGAAAAATAAATACTGAATTAAATTCTAATGCCTAATCCCTTAGCACCATCCCCGGCAACGGCGCCAAAATGTTGGGCAATTTATTGGACTTAAATTGCTGCATAAATTATCGACCAGGGAAACTCGTAAGCTTGTGATGGTGCCAGCAATATATATGCAAGACTAGGCAACTAACCTATGTCTAACTTAATTATTTATGATTCAATATAATATGCAAGGGAAGAGGCTCCTAACTAAGGAGGTCCTGGTTGTCCTTCCCTACAGTATCATAGAGAAATTATTCATTACATGAAACTAAAAAACTTAAAATGAAAACAAGAGAATGAACTTAGTTATTGTTTAGATTCAAGTAGAGAGAGAGACTAACTTAGTCTCTTGATTGTCCTCTCATGTACTAATCCAAACTAAACTAAGAGTCATTCATGAGCATAAGAAATGAAATGACTTAAAACATAAACACAAAAGAATGAATTTCAATTACCATATAGATCATTGGAGAGAGAGCCTAACTTAGACTCTTGGTATCTCCTCATATGATACTTGAAACATTAAAGCAAAAGAATGAATTTTAATTATCATGCAAATCAAATGGAGAGAGAGAGTCTAACTTAGACCCTTGGTTGTTCTCTCACATGCTGATAAGATTTTAATTCAAAACTCATTCATCAACTACAAACAAATTCTCAAACATCTAAGCAACTAAATGAAATAAGATCTAATATGAAATAACATGTTTCTCTCATCCTTTTAGAGTGAGCTCAATTCTCCTAAGAACAAGACAAATTATTCCATATACTACATTAAGAAAACATATCTAAAAACTACATAAATTCCTATCTACATAATGGAAATATATGAAAAATGAAGCCTTATTCTATTCCATCATCAATTGGATACAATGCTCTAAGAGTCCTCTCTTTTGGAATGGAGGAGGTAGCTCCTATTTATACAAAAACTTTATGATAACAACCTCATAAATGTAGACCCACTATTCTCTCCTTTGACCCACATATTTCTCAACCAATGATGACACATAACCCTATCTTCCATGATCTCCTCCATGAAGCTTATCTTTTGAAATTCGAATTTGATCCTTCCATGCCACATAAAGGTGTCTTGGAAGCTTCCTTGGAACCTACACATGTCACCAAAACAACCCACTTTCCATATATAAAGTAAAATATATTATTTTCTAATATTTAATCAAGAATTTCTCTCAAAAATGCTTAAAAATAAACAATGTTTGGAAAATATAAATGAGACCCATTAATGGTGAATAGTAAGGAAAATGGAGTGACAAGGTGATGAATAGTGAGTGAAATAATGGAAGCATAGGTGAAAAATGTATGGTAATGAGTGCCATTGTTGGAGCCCAACAGAAGGACAAGGAAGTAAAGGGAAGCAAAGATAAAGCAAGGAAGAGTTGGATCAAGTAGCTCCAACGGGATTACTTGTAGGTATCGACTTACATGTATGATTTCCTTGATAGTTTTTGCATGCATGGTACATGCATGTGTGTATTTGGTTTTCTTACTTTCACTAGAAAGGGTTTTTCAAAGTGTGACAGTGGTTTCAGTTTTTCCTTTCCATTTCTAGATAGCCATGGTATGATAGTGTTCTTTTACGTGGTTGAGCTTTAGGTTGCCGAATGGTTTTGGAACTAGATGAGGTGGTCTCAGGAAAATTCCCAGGGGCCTAGAAATCCCTTGACCAGTAATGGTGAGATACAAGATAAAGGCTACCAATGGAGATGGGAAAATTTCTCAAAGCATTGGTGAAGAAATCAAGAGGCATCCAAACTTGTTTAGGGCTTAGTGATCCACTGAAAGGTTTTGGCGGGATTGCAGTAAATCCTAGTTGTGTATGTTTATTGTTTGGCCTAGGAATCTCTTAACTAGTAATAGCGGGATTGTGGTAAAGCCTGGTTGTATAGATGAGGTTTTTGGGCCTAGAAATCCCTTGACCGGTAATGGCGGGATATGCAGTAAATCCTGAGGAATCCCTGGTTGTTTTGTTGTGAGTCACACATTCATGCTTGGAATATGGCACGGGGGTGATTGGATGAAATAAATATTTGGCTTAGCCCAATCTATGGTTAGATGGTACATGGAAGTCCCTAACTTGGTTGGATTTTGCATATGTTAATAAGAGGTTTTTTCCCCTTGTATTTCATGAGTATTTATACTTTTTATTATGTAGCTTTAATGATTTTTCTATCATTGTTATTATTCTACTTATATGTTCGTTATAAGCATGGGTTTATGAAACTTTAGTTATGGATCTCATCATATTTTGATTAGTAAATGAATGGTTAATTAATGTATGAACTAATATATGATAATGCAACTATTGAGAGAAGGCATCAGACCTTCTTACTATTTCTCAAATAAGTATGAGACCCCTATGTTCAAATTTGCATTTATAACCTGTAGATTACATGTTATCCATGTGTTTGACGAAATGATAATCATGCTTGGGCCTAGTTAGGTCAAGTCCTCGATTAATTTTTATATATCTATCTTTGTATTAATGTGTTTTATCATTATGGAAAGTTCTTTCAAGTTTTGGGTAGAAGTCTGGATCCTAGCCCTAAAAAGTGGCTCAGATCTCTGGGTCGCATGCATGGAACTAAGTAAATTAAACTGTAGTCACTATGAGGAAGGGTCATTCGTGTGACTCAAGGGTTACAACTGAATTTAGACATTGTTATTTCTTCTTTTGGAGTCTGGGCCATTGAAAAATTAGTCTAGCTCGGGGTCTAGGCACCTAGAGTGATTATTTAGCCTATGGGGGTCCTGTAGTTCTTAAGGAAGGTTAGTAAAGTTTCTTTTATAATATTCACTTCCTTAACTGTACCTAGGAGGTTAAGTCGTATCATAGCAACCCTTCGTCACATATTTACCCCGGTGGACTGATGAACTTGGGTAAGTGTGGGAGGAGGATGTTACAAGTCTTGTCGATATAAATGGTCTTGTGAGTTGATTCCTCCACTTTTTCGACTTTGAAAGCATTGATATGGATGAGAAATTATAATGATCCAATTTGGATCAACGTTAGGGTTAATTCCCTGGGCTAGCTATTTCTATTCCCAACCTCATTCAATATCCTTACTAAGTCATATACCATAATCAACATCAAAAGGTTTGCATTGAGTACCATCCATGAATGTGAGAAAGTGCCTATGTGTTTCCCATGAAGTTATGGAAAAACTAATGGAATATTCCCCACATTATTGAAATATATATTTAATAATTCATTAACATATAATAGCCAAATACCCAACAACCTTGGAAACAACCAATCAAATTAGCTGCTTAAAATAAAAATATCATACATATGAGATATCATTGCCTACTTATCATAGAATAAAATATATAATCATTTTTTGAATTAAAATATATAATCAAATATACTTCCCCTTATAATCTTACATTTGTATGCATTGTTCCTTTTATGATAGAAGCCTTCTCATGACAGGTTGTACCTTACATAGTAGTACCCTCCTTGAAAGGAAAGGCCTATCCATGAAAGACAATTAACATATGGGTTGTGTATTTCATGGAAATGACCTCCTTCAAATGGGAATCCTACTCATATAAGGATTCATCTATATTTATTGGTAAATGTCATACATCACAAGAGGGTCTCTTAAAACCAAAATATGCTCCCCCCTGTAAGGTCACAATCTTGAGGGTTGTGCCTTGTATTAAAATAGATATTTTTCATTGTCTCTTAAGGAGGACATCCCCTTAGGATTTCCTTCCCTTGTTTCATGCCATTCAAAAAAAGTAAAAAGGTAAGTTATAACATCAAAAAAAGATTCTTGATTCAACTATGAAATTTTTACTATATGTAACTGACAAAAATCCAGGATTTGCTTCATCATAAAATAAATTTGTCCTAGGAAGGGAAGAATGGTGCCATGGCATAAAGCTACACTCTTCCATCCAAAGGAAGGAAAATGGATTTCTCATTACACAGACTCTGTACAAAACCTAGAACCAATCATTTACATGCTATAAAATGAGGGTTTCTAAAAAAAATCTATGAAAGAAAGGAAAGGTGAGAATTAGGAATGTAACCTCATCATTCTCCTCTCCTCAAATAAATTGAGCAAATGAGGTTCTGAATAAATGAAAAAATATGTTTATCCATAGAATCTTAGGCACTTTCCCTTCCCCACCCCCCGTCTCTCTCTCTCTCTCCCCCCCCCCAAAGGAAAACCTATGGCATCCCTAGGAAACTTGGTAGTTGTGTGCTTCACCAAGGGATATTTTAACTAGGCACCTAATAGCATGGAACTAGATAATTGTCTGGAAAACATTAGAAACAACCCCTCAAGCCACATAGACACACACATTTTCCATTACAATTTTTTCACTTATTATTATTATTTTTAGCTTCCCTTTTTTGTGAATTATTTTTATATTCATTTCAAAACTATGTGAATTATAAATCATTATCATTCTTTCTAACATAAGGAATATAACTCCCTAATGGGGGTGTGAGATAAGAGAGGAATGTTTAATTCAAAATTCATGTCACGCTCAATACTTGTCCCTCCTTGTCCTGATGTGTCATGAAAATCGTTCTCTTGCTTGGGTCATCAACTCACATCCCCTCATTATAAATGCATGGAGGCAGTTGAAGGATGGCGAAGGTACAATGTTGTTCCTCACCTTGCAACTTATTTTTTCTCAGTTACAATAGGCCATGTATGTCTAGGTGGATTGGCTCCTTCCTTTGGTGAATTTGACAATGGTTTCTTTTTCTTCCTTGATGGGGGTACAAGCTAAGAGAGGAATGTTTTTTTTTCAAAATACGTGTCATGCTGAACACTTGTTCCTTCCTTGTCCTGACATGTCATGAAAATTGTTCTCTTGCTTGAGGTCATCAACTCACATCCTCTCATTATAAATGCATGGGGGTAGTTGAAGGGTAGCAAAGGTATGACGTTATTTGGGGTGATGGTGAGGAATCCTCTTCAACTCACTACTTATGTTTCTCAGTTGCAATAAGCCCTGTATTTCTGGGTCGATTGGCTCCTTCCTTTAGTGAATTTTACATTGTTTTTTGTTTGGGTGGAAATACAATAGTTGTTCAGGTCATTTCCTTAAGGTATGGAAGCACTGAATTGGGTCAATTTTTCTTCAATTTGTTTTTGCACAATAGAGCAAGCAAGCCTGTCTTTGAATTGGTGGTTGTTATACCCACCTCGATACTCCAAGAAATTGATTTTGTAGGTATCTCATTTCCTTGCCCTGTCTCAATTTGCAGTGTACAGTACCCTGGCAATTTCTCTGTATGTTTTTAGTGAAAACAATTTACCTTTCAGTTTAATAGTGCAATTTGGGTTTCTGGTGTTTCATATAATTTGTATGTGTAAATTTTGGCCAAATTCTATGTTGGGCAACTAGCGCTTCACAAGCTTCAGGTGAAACTCCTTTTGTTTCATCCCATCTCAGATTGTATTTGTTGAGTTTGTGGGTTATCTTAACCTTGAGTGGGATTTTAACCGCATAGTTTAGTTTCCCTATGTCCATGTTGTGTATCCCTTGTGGGGATTTCAAGGGTTTATGCCTGTGGTTTGTCGAGTTATACGGATAGTTTTTGTTCTTGGGTTCCAATTGTGGAGTCTAGGGGATGACTTAATTATGCTTCGGTCGAGATTCAAAGAGTCTTGGTTTTGTTCTTTTGTTCATCCTATTGGTCGTTGTTTTTCCTAGGGTTGTGTCGATTTCTCTCCTCTCTGTAACTATGCCTCCTTGACAGAGAATGGAAAGTCGTAGAGGTTGTGCAAGTAGTTCTACCCCTTACCATTGAAGGCTATTTGGTTGGAATTCTATTGTAACTAATTTTGATTCAGTCCCTCTACAAGTCCAAAGGGAAATTCTTCACCTTGAATCAAAGGAGTTTGGCGACCACCCTTACTTCTCTAATTTCGAGGTTGGAGCAGAAGGCCTTAAGTGGATTCCTGATTTGGGGAAATTCAAAAAATAAGGTTACAATTCCTACACTATCTCGTTGTTCACCAATAGATGGATACTCTCTTTTGCATGGTTCTTAGAGATAAGCAAGTGGACTTAGAGATAAGCAAGTGGACAATTATAATTTTTTTGCAGGACAAGAGGACATTAAACATCTTCTTCGTAATATACACTTTTGTCTAGATGATATTATCTCACGTTTGAGAAGGGCCAAAAAATATGTGGTCTCCAACTCTTATTTTGAGGAGCTTATTGACCCCCCTACAGTCATTAATGCTCCACCTGCTAATACCTCTCCTCTTTCTCCAATTATTCTATCAGATTGATGTGGGCTTTATTGGTTCAATTTTTTTACTAGCTTGAGCTACCTTATCACTCTGTTCTTAGATCTTTGGAGGTGCTCTTAGTGTTTTCTATGGCGAGTTTTGGCTGAGCATGGAGGTTTCTAGGATGTGCAGTGGACTTCATTTGCCTACAAGATGTTGCAGTACACTTTTTGGCATATTCAAAAGATTTCTATATGGTGGAAAATGCCATTTTCAATATCTTGCATGAACTTCGGTTTTTTGTTTTTGCAAAGTCACGACAACTATTTCTCTTTAGCCTCTCATGCAAGTTTTAAAATTGTGTTTTCTGAAGGATCATGTTTTCTTGTCTTCCTCTTGAGTATTTTCTTGTTACATCGATGCGACTTTTTTATGGAAATATTGGTAATGGCTTATGGATCTACTATAATGTCATTCCCTTGGTCTCATATTTTTTTTTTGGTCCTATAGCACCCAAGTTCCAACTTGTCATAGATAGAAATAGTGCTTAGTTTGATTTACCTAGTTGGAGGCTTACACTCCCAAATAAGTTTCTTGTCATAAATAAAAATGGTGCTCAATTTAATTTACCTAATTAAAAACTTGCGCTCCCAAGTAATTTTTTTTGAAATATGAAATCTTATACTCTCAATATAAAACTCGTTTTTATTAATAAAAACCATTTACATCTACTTACCAAAAAAACATAACAAATATAACAACTAATTATCCATAACTTCTATCCATATTTATTCATTTAATATAACATAAAATTTCAATCTCTAATTCATTAAATAACACTAATTCATTAAATAACACTACTTGAATAATAAAATTAATAATAAACATTACCTAATAAAAAATGAGTTGTGTAATTAATAAAATCCACACTTACCCCTTCATGAACTAAATTCCTAACCCTTGTTTTCCACCAAACAACTAACGCACTCTTCTTTATTTGAATCCCTATATACTACATGGGAAGGGAAGATTTCCAACAACACTAATAGATCTCAAAAAATTCAATAAAAATTTCGTCCGCCCATAAATAACAACTATAAATATATCTATAAAATATAATAAGTAAATTCAAACCACTTTCATTATATCTTATGCTACCTAGATGCGAAAGTCTTTATTAAAATTTATTTTTAATTATCTAATATTCACCTCTATCAAATCAATTTTTCCTATCTTTTAATTTTTTATTATTTAAAATAAAATCTTAAATAGTAATGAAATAAAAATATTGTTTTCCTTTTTTATTTAATTCACTTTTTTATTTTGAATAATATTTCTTAAATATAATAATAATATATTACGTACCCACTTCCCAACTCTATTAGATTTCCCACTTACCTAATTCAAGAACCTTCACACTAAAGTATCGTAAGACATGATCTTGCTCATCATCACTGTGACATGCCACTTATTCACACCATATCTCCACTTATGGAATATCATGATATATGCTTTGCATACAATAGCCAAATATCCAAATTTCCATGCAAAAAAAAAGTTTGCAATTCCTAAAGATAAAAAGTCATCATCAAATCCATGTAAGTGGTACGTGTCATTTATTTAAGTCATCAACATACATCATTAGAACTTACATCATGTCATTCATATGATAGATAGATGGGTCCATGGTAGCAGACATCACATAATCATCATTATTGCCATCACAACATCAAGGTAAAACATCTAGGTGAAGCATCATGTTCCTAAATTGCAATACACAAATGTGTGGGTACTCCAATCATGGAATATTTTTTATTTACATGAGTATTCATTAACAATTGGTTGCCTTGTTGATATCCAGGATAGTGTTCAAAAGTTAAGTGTTTTAGTCACCCCTTAATAACCATGGTAGCATTGGAGGGTGTGGTTTTTAGTGTGGCATGAAATAATTTCGAGAAGCTTGTAATAATGTGGGAGTTAGTAAATGTGTTGTAACACAATAAGAAGATTAAGGTACTCCTTGGTAAATGGATGTGGTGTCCAAATGAATAAAATATTAAGAATAAAGTTATACCCATACTACATCACATTTTATGATATTAAGAATAAAGTTATACCCATACTACATCACATTTTATGATATTGAAGGTAATAAATATAACCATAAAATTAATAGGGGCCACAGAGCAATTTAATTTTTACCACTTAGTTGATGTTATGTATTTAGATAAATTGCAAATTGATATAAAATAGAAAATTTAATTATCTATTAAAGGATATGGACTTGCACAAATTTTTGGTGGGTAATAACCACTATTAAGTTGACATATTTACACTTTTATTCCTACATGTTAAAACATTGAAGAAAACATAAATAATGGTAGGTAGTAACTACCGGTAGGTATATTTATTTCCATCTTATTTCTATTCATTTTTTATGGAAATACTTGCTTAAATTATGGTGGGCCGTAAATGATGGTAAATAGGTTATTTACGTGAGTATGAGTTATTTTCAAGGATTTTAATTATTAATCTTAACAATGAAAAATCATTGCACAAATATTTAAAAATCATGGCATAAATATTGCAACTACATCCTAAAATTATGACAAAAAAATATAAGGCAGTTATCCACATGACACAAAATCTATACCTTCAAATTAGGCTTCAATCAAATGTTTAAAAAATAAATATTTGTTTTTCAAAAATTAAACATTATAACTTGGATTGGTCAATACTAAATTAATAATGATCAACATAGGAATCAATTATAATATTACCATAATAAAAATTAATAAAATTATATTTATATTTAAATTTAAATTTAAAATACATTATTTCGAACCTTCTGTCGTTGGATCCGAGATGCTCCCTCCTTGCACCCATTACGATCTGTTCTCTATGACTATAGAAATAGCCCAGAGAATTTACAAAGATCAATTATTGTCGTCCCAAGAGTAAATACGAGATTCTTCCTGTTCTTGTTGAATTATTATGTCTATGAATACGAATCTATTTTATTTTCCCATCTTAAACAATCTTCTCATTCACAATCGTGGTCACATGAATCTTTCCCTCAGTGGACTCATTTTCATCGAAAAATAAAACATTTTTTCTCGTCGAAATTCACTGAAAAGTATCTGGTCGTTGAAGGATCCTAAAATTCACTATGTTAAATATTGCGAAAGACCTATTATAGCTATAAAGGGTGGGCAAGTCATAAAAGTCAAAATAACCAGACGTTTATACGGGTCTACTAGCCCGTTCAATCGAGAAGGTATCTAAGCCTGGGAAATCAAAATCACTAAAGGTGTCTAACCCATGGGTCTATGCTCATGCTGCTGAGCAAATTCAACTATTCAATAAAAGATACGAGGATTACTCAAGAAATTCAAAAGGGATAATTTTATTAAATTATAATTTATTTTTTTATTTATTTCTTTATATAATAATACGTGAATATAATAGCTATATGATAATTAGATGATTAGTTTAATCATGTGTATAACCCTTTCAATAATATTTTTTTAAATATTTACATGAATATTTTAACTAATGTGTATCTTTAACAATTTCTTTTCTTTACATATTTGATTACTTTTCTTTTCATTTTTTATAATTGGTTTTCATCATTAAAAATCCATCATTATTCATAGGTACGAGTTAATCCTTCACACTGCCCGTTAACGAGTATTTGTGATGTCAATGTGTAATCTTCAACTCTTTTGAATCGATCATATTTTCATCTTATATGCCTTTTGACTTTGATGTTTTTTTTATTTTCAGCTTTTGTCTTCTACTATCTTAATATTTTGGTCTTTTGTCTTTAATGTCATCCTCAATCTTCTAAAATTTTCATCTTGTACCTACAAACATAAGCACTGTGTTTATTGAAGTTCATATAAAAAATCACCATCCACCATAATACATGGAATACCAATTGTTATATCCAAATATTGTCTAGGAAATATTTTCTTGTACATGGTCTAAAAACAATTCTTTAGTCATAAGCGTTTCACTCTTCTTACATCATCATCAATTATTATCCTAAGTATTTTTTGCTTACTTGTAACCACACTTTTGATTTCCTTTGGCTTACCCATAATCACACTTCGGGTTTTCTTTGGCTTACCCTCAACTATCAGATCCTCTAAGTTTTACTTTTGTTTATCCTTAACCATTACAATTCTCAAGTGGTTTATATTTGTAATTATATTTACATCAGCAAAATGTTGATGTAATCTCTAATAAGGCATCCATGCCCCCATAATTTGAATTCTGAGTGATTTACCATAAACCATTCAAGATTCGAATTATGGGGTATATATGTATCAACATTTGACTTAGGCGCATACATGTAGAAAATTTCATTTTAATCTAATCTAGCCCTCATACAAACATAGGACCATGACCATTTTCTTTCTATCAAATCAAAAACCATTATTCACGAAGGACCATTCAACTTCAGGAATGCCATCTTTCATGGATTCACTATTTTTGCATCTCAATTTCATGAACACATGGTTCTATTTTTTCTTACCTTGCTTCTTCATTCTTCATTGTTTTAATGCTTACCTCATTTTTTATTTCCATTTTTCTATGAAATTCTCTGTGATGCTTCATAATTCTTTGTCCTTTGTTTTTTCCTTCAATATGCCCTTTCCTTTTTCTTCTTTTATTCATGTCTAAGTGCCCATGTTTTTCTTTTTTCTTCTTCAATCTTCTTTTTTCATATTGCTTGTGCTTACTTTCTCATGTTCTCCCTCCTTCCTCCCTCTTCCTCTCATTCTCCATCCTCTCTCTCTCTTCCTTCTCCCCTTCATCGCTCCCTCTCTTCCCCCTCTAGTTATATCTTTGTCTCCCTCCTTAACTACCATACCCCCCTTCTCTCACGCTTCTTCTCCTTCTTTATCGCTCCCTCGCTCCCTCAACCCCTCCTTCACAACAACCTCCTTTCAACTTTGTCTCTCTCTCTCTCTCTCTCTCTCTCTCTCTTTCTTCTTCACTCCCCTCTCTCCCTCACTCTCTCTCACTATCTCTTCTCCCATGAATCTCTCTCCACCTCTCCCTCTCTCTCTCTCTCTCTCTCTCTCTCTCTCTCTCTCTCCCTCTCTCTCTCTATACATCTCTCTTCTTCACCCCCCAAAATCTATCTCTATATGCCTCTCTCTTTCTCCCCCATCTCTCTTTGTTTCTCTTTTTCTCTTGCCCTCCTCTCTCTCTCTCTCTTCAACTCTATATTTATCTCCCTCCCTCTCTCCTACTCCTTCTCCCTGCTTACTCCCCCTCTTTCTCTCTCTCCTGTTCTCCCTCTCCTTTCCCATATTTCTTTATCCTTCCCTCTCTCCCTTTGTCCATACTTCACAACAACCCCCCTCCAACTCTCTCTCCCTATCTTCCCTTGGGTTGTCTCTCTATCGCCCTCCCTTCCTCCCTCACCCTCTCTCCTTCTCTTCCCACCCACACTGCATCTCTCTATATATCACTCATCCTCTCTCTCCCCACCCTCTCTCTTTCTCCCCACTAGCATCACCTCTCTATATCTCACTCTTCTTCTTCTCCCTCCACTCGCTCCCTCTCCCCACCTCTCTCTCTCTTTATCTCCCTCCCCACTCTCACTCACTCACACATACTCTCTCACTCCCCACAACAACCCCCATTTAACTTTATCTCTCTCTTCCTCCCTAAATTATCCACAATTGTCTCTCTCCTCTCCCTTCCCCACCCTCTTTACTTATCTCTCTCACTTTTCAACTCTCACTCACCTTCTTCCCTCACTCACCAACTCATTCCCCCTCTCCCCCCCTCTCTTAACCCCTCTATCCCTCCCTCTCTCACCCTCTTCCTCCCCACCCCACCTCAACTGTTTCCCATTTGTTAAAGTCATTAGTTGTAGGAATGCACACACATTTCTACAATGGGGAATGCTCATGTGTTTTTAGTACTAAGAATGCACACACATTCTTAGTGCTAGAAATGCACATGTGTTCTTAGTGCTAATAATGCACACATGGTTTTACGCTAGAAACAAGCACACTTTTTTAGTGCTAGGAATGCACACATGATTTTTGAATTTAAATTTTTCATGATGGGAAGCTTATGTGCACATTGACTTGATTTCTTTAAATATAGGTTTGGACATGAGCATGGTGATTTATGCTATAGATACATGAAAACATCAATTTTTAGGATATATATATATATATATATATATATATATATATATATATATATATATATATATATAGCATTATATATATATATATATATATAATGCTATTTTTCTATAAGCTAGACAAATGCATTTTTTTTTTTTTTTTCTGAATAAAGACTAATTCTATTAAGAGAGGGAAAATATAGTACAATCAAGCCTGGAAACATGCTTAGCAGAGAAGCAATGGAGGCGGAGGTGATAGGGAATCAACCTTGCTCCAAATAGATAGACAAGGGATGGGCCATAGAAAGCAAAGGAATACAAAGGAAAGTACTGAGCAAAAGGCTACCCCGAAGGGTTGTTTCCTGCAAAACGACATTTTTTGCCTTTTTTCTTGCTCACTTTTATCCACCCAGTGGAGCTTGGCTGAGTCATGACAAGTTGTAGATTATTCTGTTCTGATGGCTGAGCATCCTTATCAGAGTCTGAGGACGAAGAGAAATGGGAACGTTTCTGAGAAATCTGCTGGTTAGAGGGAACCTCCGGATGAGCCGAGGGAGCGTCCTTCGGAATTTCCTCATTCTGCAAATCAGCTTCAATTTCCTCATCAACCTGCACATCTGCCTCAGATTCCTCCTCCTCCGAACTCGAGAAGCCTAAATCGTCCAGCGGACGGGGTGGTTCAAAAGGATTCCATCTCTTGGATTTGGGCTTACGATTCAGATTCTTCTTTTTATCTTTGAGCTGGGAACATGTACTCTGAAGGTGCCCTGTTTGATGACAATGGCGACAGCGGAAGGCTGTATTCTCGTAATCCAGTGGTTGAGTCCAATGGAAATCTCCAAACTTGAGATTAATCTGATCCGGCAGTCCTTTGCTGATATCTATTTCTGCACACAGTCTGCCATAAGTGTAGAGACCATTTTCCCTTCTTGAGGTATTTGTAGCCAGGTATCGTCCCAAAGTGTTTCCAATAGCTAGGAAGACAGAGAAATCCCAAAAATGTGCCGGAAGATTTGGGAACCTGACCCAAATGGGAAGCTTGGAGATGACTACTGTAGAGGGGTCGAAGTTAGGAAACCAGGGGGTAAGAAAAAGCCCAGTTGAACCCCAGAACCAAGGGCCTCCCGTTAAGGCTTTCTGGTAGTCTTCGCTTGAGTCAAAAAGCACCAGGAAGAAACCTTTTGAACATAAGAAGATTTTACACTTTTTAGTCCAAAAGGAATGGACCCATTGATAAAGATCTGCTGTGCGAGGCCATAGGCCATTAAATCTGCAAATGAGTGCAAATTCTGCAAAGCTCTGGTAGCGGTTTTCAACCCTAGGATTAGAGAAGTTAATGGAGGGAATTTCCTCTGATTTGTCTACCAGAAACGGCTTTGGAGCTCCATTTAGCTGGGTTGCCTTTGAAGAGAACTGAGGTTGGGCAGCGTTTTTGCGTGCTGCATCTTTGTAAGAGAAAGATGGGGCAGAGGAGGTTTGCCCAAATGAACCACCTCTTAGACGGAAAGAAACCCCAATAGAAGCGTCCTTTTGAATGCTGTAAAAAGAGAGAGGAAGGGGATGCATAAGCTGCTTACCCTTATACAGCAGTCTGAGGCAAGAGGAGGGAATCCCCAGCCGGCATTCAAGTTTTTGCAGAAGATCCTGCACAAGATCTGTTGCGCAAACCCATAACATTGTCGTTTTGCCTGAAAGATTAACTTGGATCTGAAATGCATGAGATTCTTCAGGCAGATCCGGCTGGTTCAAGATAGAAAGCTGCTTCAGAGTTGATCTCGTCTGAACTTGCCTCCTGAAAGCTGCTTGTCCATCGATCTGGGTTTTTTTAAGGCCCCAAGATCTTCTGGGCTCCTGATTTGATGGTTTAATTGCAGATCTGAACATCTGACTACCATCCATGGTCAGGACGCCCGATTCAGAGCAGAACCATGACCCTGCAGACACAACTTGGACCAGGTTGGGTGAAAAGGAAGGATATGGACAAAAGACCTTGCTGCTGATTCGGTACCTTGACGTCGGATCTTGAGGATTCGATGACTGCAGATCTGTAATAAAGGCAGATCTGTGACCCCATTGAGCAGATCCATGACATTGAGCTCCCCTGCTTGGATACCGCTGAAATCTTTCTTCAAAAGAAAAAGCTCCCCTTCCTTTACGCGTTCAGTGACTCGAGCTCCAGAAACGAGTTTGAAGCCTTCAATTCCTTCTGCGCTAAGGCTGATGCCAACGGCCCCCACAGAGGCATCTTCCTTCTTCGAGACCAAGAGTTTCGCTGGCGTGGAGACCAAGAAACAGCAGATCTCCATGAACCTCTCTGCATGCAGTAAAACTTCAAGAATGTGCCAGGATTTGGGTTCCATGTAAATTGCCGGAAGCCATTTTACGCCTTCTGGGAACGCCAGGTTATCTGCAACAAAGAAATCATTCAGCGCAGAGGGCGCCAGAGAGCCGTAAACCGTTGAAACCCTCGTCTCCATCCGGTCCGCCTGATCCCTTCTCTCCCTAGACAAATGCATTGTTAATGAAACTATATACATATAAATTAAACTATGTGGGTTAAAATAATAAATATATTATAAAATTAACAATATTTACTATTTTTAATACATTTTTCTCTTAGATTAGATGCTTCTTGATTCATGAAAATCACATAGAAAACATCAAAATCTTAAAATACACCCCTCATCTATTTCCACTATAGCTTTTTTGGCCTTGATCACTTGAAAAAAAAATTATATGGTGCACTAGAGAACATTAAGACCTACAATCTAAATAAAAGGAAAGAGTTTTTTTAATAATGTTAAGACCATTTTAGATTGCACTAATGCAGGCCTTGCAATTTCAAGAATATGATGACTTTCATAATTAAAAAAATAGTGTAAAATTAAAATCATAAATTTTGAAAAAATAGTTGTGCACAAGCACGCTTTGTTGTCTAAAACCTTACAAGTTTTTGTAGCAAGATTCCATCATTTAGACACTCAAAAGTTGCACTGAAGGAAATATATGCATTATATCTTGCATAAAATATAACATGCCAATTATAGGAAAAGTCAAAATTTACATAACCTAGATACAATTTCTATAAATTAAAATTATATATTGGGAAAGCTAATTCATTTGTCAACATGTATTTTTCAGCCATCTTCAAATTCATTGTGTAACTTTGATCATTCCTCCAAAGTTAAAAGATTGTGATTCTTCCATATTTACATAGCCACTAAAACATCATGAAAAATCATCATTAACTTACACCCACATCTAATACAATAAATAAATATACATGTTAAGATGCTATTACATATTTCGCTATTACAAAATGCTATCAAAAATACACTTCTAAACATAATAAACCAACCAATTTTACTAAACTACACATGCAAATTAATTAATATAGCTATTAAAGTTACGAAAAAATAATCAAAATAATAAAATGCAAATTTGAAAATCATTTTCAAATCCAAATAGATAACATGTTAATGATTATATAAACTTTAAGATATATTAAAACTAAATAAATTCTTAAGTATTATTCATATACATTTGCATTATAAACTTCCTCGATCTTTTGTTTGAGAATGCGGAGAATTACAATAAAATGGTTATTGAGAGTTCACTCAAATTTCAACGTGATTTTTTCTTTTACCTTTCTACTAAGAGTAATTTAATATTAACAAAATTCAATAATTATTAAAAAATTCTTTAATACTCGGTAAAAATAAATAAATTAACTCACATTCAAGTTTTAAATTCTTATTAAAAAATAATAAAATAAAATTTTTCCTGTGAGAAGGATTCTAATTTATATAAATGATCTTGTGGTTTACATTTACTATTTGATTTATAGTTTTTATTAATTTGATTTTTTATTTATATTTATATTTATATATAATTTTTCAATATATATATATATATATATAAATTTAAATTATATAAGAAAAATGATATTATTGGTTTTTTAGTTTGTATAAATACAATGGGTGTGTTAATATTACGTTTTTTTAATTTTATTTTATATATTCAACATTTCATTACAATATTTTCTCTATACTAAGTTATAGAGTAAATTAACTTTTTATGTCCAGATACATTCATATCTTAGAATTGGATGGGAGCTTCCATATTAAATGGTGAGGATGCATTCAATAGTCCTCCTCTCTTTTAATCTTCATTATCCAATTTTAAACTTTTAGGAAAATGACACTCAATTATCCTCCTACCTAAAGTTTGTGCAATTACTGGAAATTCCTTAGTTGTAATTTCCAAAGGGGGTTTCTCCAATATTGGCCTACTACTTTTGAACACCCAGCACATGTGAGAGCAATCATGTAAGCAATGTTTTTCATTATCTTGGCACATGTGAGAGCAATCATGTAAGCAATATTTTTCATTATCTTGGCACATGTGAGAGCAATCATGTAAGCAATGTTTTTCATTATCTTGGCAATGTTCATTATCTTCATCTTCATGAATTAAAAACTATAGGTTTTGAGATTTTTAACACACAGCTAACTCACCACTATAAAAATTTTAGTAAAAAATTATCTTCATAAATTAAATTGAAATATATCAACATTTACCAGTAATTTAATTTATTTCAGCAAGAAAAAAGGTGATATATATATATATATATATATATATATATATATATATATATATATATATATAATGGGATCAAATTACATATAGGGAGATTCCAGATGCCATATCAGATACAACCCAATCATCCTGAGCGAGATCTTGCTACCCATCCAAATCATCATACATCATATGAAATCAACAATTTTAGCTGAGATGGTCTAGAAAGTTTGGCCGCATATACAGTGTACAAAAAATAAGTAACAATTATGAAGTTGTTTATGACCCACGTGAGAGAAAAGAATATGTTCTACATACTCCATAATATAAACATCAATGCCACAGTAGTAAGAAAAAGACCAAGGATATGTACAAACATATATAAGATAAGCATATAATGTCAAAAAAAAAAAAAAAAAAAACATAACAACAATAGTCACCCAGGGAATGGAAACACTCCCGCGTCGAATGTAGTGTCTCCCATCTTGACCATAATGTGCATACCATCCAGTTGCGCCAGTAGAACCTCCTTTTCCAATTGATCAGCTTGTTGGTTGAATTCCCTACCTATATGCATGATCGAGGAATTCCAAGAAAAAAGTCCATAGATTGTCAATTTTCCTGAGCCATCCCCTGAGTGTATGTTGTTCAATTTTAGCATCACCCAGAACATGCTAAACAATGGTTTTTGAGTCACCAAAAATATGTATTTTAGGGATATTGAGAAAGTGTGAAAACCATAACAGACCCCATAGAGCCATTGCTTCTACCTTTGTATTCGAACCAGTGCCCGCCTACCAATGTACACAAAATTCTTGTTCTTTGGATATCTGAATCCAAAATCTGCATCCACATATATTCTTCTGTGTCGCCCCATCAAAAAAAACCAACCAGGTATATCATTTCCGGGCATGATTTCATATGAGGTTCTCTATTGGGCCCATTATCATGTGAAAAACCCATAGCATGTGAAGTGATGGTACGTTCATAAACCAAACTAGAGCTGTCCTGTGAGTTCTCAAATTTTTTTCTATTTCTCCATTTTTAGATCATCCAAAAAATTGTAGAAGGAATACTTCTCCAATAAGTTTTCTAAGAACTCCACCATATCATGCAATTCTGGACATTGTCAAAACTGATATATGGAAAACCAATGGTATGCACCATTTTTTTCCATACCTGGACTGTGTAGGGGCATTTTTTTCCATGATCCTCTCTAGGCATTTCACAATAGTTATGGGGAGATGATAGAGATGTGCCCAATATACACTCAACTTCATCAGAACAGTTTGTGCTAGGATGATACCACCTCCCAATGATAGGCATCTATATTCCCAGCTTGATATTATTTTGAATAACCGACCTGCAAGCCACATCCAATCCACCACCTTCTATCCACATGGCTTGATATGGAAACCCAAGTATTTCATACTGTTCAACATTTGGTCCGCAGCCACCCCAAAAAGACCTTTTATATACTCAACAGTCTCCATATCACACATATTGTGATATATAATAGATTTCTGGAGATTCATATAAAGCCTGGTTGCACTTGAAAATTTTGAAAATATGTGATATAAAGACAACCAAGCAAATCAATTAAGCATCCCCATAATAAGAACATCGTCCACAAAAAAACTATGTGAAATATCAATATCATTTCCCATGTGCAATGCCAAGAACTGACCTTCAGCCACTGCTTTTTTGATATGTAGGCTCAATCCATCCATCGTCAGGATAAAAAGGAGCAACGAAAGTGAGTAGCCTTGTTGAAGGCCCCTTCCAACCCTGAAGAAATTTGATGGATAACCGTTGATGATGACAACATAATTGATATTTGTGACGCAGGCCATAATCCACTCCATTACCCTGGATTGTATTCCAATTTTATGTAGGACTAATTTGAGATATCCCCAATCCATGCAGTCATATGCTTTTTGTAAATCCACCTTCATAATGGCAACATTTTTCTTTTTAGTGTGGATCGAGTGTATGCACTCCTGGGCTATGGCAATGACATCATGAATTTGCTGGTTTTGTAGAAACCTAAACTGTTCTGGAGTGATATAGCGGGACAGGGTACTCTTCAAACGAGTCACAATCATTTTGGAGATGACCTTGTAAATAATATTACAAAGAGATATGGGCCGGAAATCAGAGAAAGTATCTACAGGGCACCACTTCGGAATGAGAGCAATGTAAGTGGAATTTATGTGTGGGTGTATATATCCCTGAGTTCTCGACTCCTTGACCATGCCAAGAAGGTCTTGTTTGAAAGATCAAAAAAATGGGAGAAAAGTTCCATTGCCCACCCATCCAACCTCGGGCTTTTATCACCCTTAAATGATTTTAAAACATCCAGAAGCTCATCCTCAGTGACAACTTTGAAATTTTCACAATTTGCTTTTGCATCAAACATATTAGGATATAATTCCACACCCCTGTTGAAAATAATATTGAGAGGGGGGGTGAATCAGTGTTATTAAATCAATTATTTTTCATTTCACAATCAGATTTGTATACGCTACTTCAACTATGGGAAACTGTGTATATACGCTACTGTGTCTAAAGAAACCAGCGTATATCAGAAAACTTAAGATTCATTAATTGTTGATCTTTAATCAGTGCATTAGGTCTTCATTAATCATAAGAACAGTAAATAGGAGCAGTAAAACAGAACAGATCAACACACACATGGACACACAGATATAAGGTGGAAACCCAATGTGGGTGAAAACCACCTGCTGCAATTCGTCTCTATCTTCTTTTAATTAGAAACTTCTTTTTACAATGAATTTGTACTGGTGCAGTCTTATACCAGTATGCAGGATGCTACTTGCAGAAGGCTACAACCTTCTCTCATTCTCCAGCTTCTCTTGGAAGGGAGCTACAACCCCCTTAGCTCTTGTACTAGCTGAGGTACTAGTACGTAGGTGCTGACCTACAGAAGGCTACAACCTTCTCTTTTCTTCCAGGGACTATGTTTCATAAATTTTCAGACTGGATCCATGAATAACATCAATCAAACATCAAATATATCTGCATCAACCAATCTCCTTTGCACCAAACAAACTGAATCAAATAGTCACTTCTTTAAATGTTGTACCCAAAAAACAATAACAGTAACTAGACACCAATTCTGAACCCATAACACTGTAGCAATAAAGAAAATTAGCTAAAACATATTTCAAGAGATGTACGCTACTTCAATATGTAGAAACCTGCGTGCCTACGCTTCTGTATTAAGGCCAACCTGCATATACGTTGTTTTGATTTACTAAACCGACATGTATATGTGCCTCTGATGTGTCGAACCTGCGTACAGATCTATAAAAGATAATTCAATCTTTCAAATATTCAGACATCAGTTATACCCAGATTATCAGATTTATAGACCAAGTCATGTGCCAAATATAACAGATCAAAATCACACAAAGATACTACTATTCAAGACTTGAGTTTTGACCCATCAATAGAACTTATCCGTCTTCTTGTGCTCAGGTTCCTCCTTGATTCAGATTCAGCTATGCACCATAAACCAATCACCAGTATTCCAGATCTTTCTCTTCATAAGATATTCAATCTTTAAGTCAATCCATTTGCCAAATGATCTCCTCCTTTTTATAGTCTTAGGCCTTACTCAAACCATGGTCCAAAACCATAGAGAACCAATACTAGGGACCCAAAACCTCGGTTCAATACTTCGGACGCAATACCAAGGTCCAAATACCATGGTCCTGAAAATAAGCTTTCCCACATGTACGCGCTTTTCCATGCATGAAAGTACGTGCATACACATACGTGACTTTTGATCAACAATCCCACGTGTATACGCGACTTCATCAAAGGAAACCTGTGTATACCTCTTTTTCTTTCATTCTGAGAGCCTGAACAGTGATTTGCCATTTGAGTGAGTTGCCATCAAGGACAACACCTGTGTCATAGAGCCAAACCTATGGCATAATGCCAACAATCTCCCCCTTTGGACTTGATGGCAACCCCAAGTCACTTAAAGTCATTCTCCCCCTTTGAAATCAAGGGCAAAGGGTTATGCTCCCCCTGAGTTCATGCTGAAATCTTTGCTCCATTGTGTTGTCCATGCTCCCCTGACTATAGGCAAGGTCTGCAAGAAAATGTTCTACAAGAAGATTCATAACTTTATACATCATAAGTGACCTTCCTACCACCAAAGACTCATACATACATCCATCTCCCATCCAAGTGGGAATTGACTCACCCACCCAACCAAGTGGGGATACACCAAAAGTTTACACAAGATAAAACAAGAACATTACATTATCCATCCCAGGTATAGTGGGGAAATCAAAGAAGGTCGTTACATGACCTTGATAAGAAAAGAAATACATGACATAGAGATGAAATATATACAACCAGACTATGATAGTTATCAACAAATATCATCAGCATCATTTGTCAATCATCATTCAGACCAGAAACCATGTTCTCCTTCTGCACCTGTTCCTACTGAAACCAAAATACTGAGATCTTGAACCAAGATCTTCTAGGATAATGCCAACAATGCATTATTAGAAGAATATATATGCTCCCCCTGAACCTGTGCCAAATGGTCTCTGTCAAACCCATATCAGACTCCTTTCGTCCTGAGCCTGACCCACTGTTTGTCTTCAAACCAACATACACACGACTGTACCCACATAAACCGGCGTATGTACACGGATCCTCCTCATGAAACTCGCGTACACCCACTTTTCTCTGAAACAGACAAGTTTCAACAGCAAGATGATGCTTCGACTACTCCCAGCTTCTGCCTGAGGTATTCAAATGTTTCCCTAGGCAGTGGTTTGGTGAGTATATCAGCAACTTGTTCCTTGGAGGGAACATACTCTAATTTAACCTTTTGTTCAAGCACTTGTTCCCGGAGAAAGTGATATTTGATAGGTATGTGTTTTGTCTTTGAATGCATGACGGGATTCCTCGAAATACTGATTGCACTTGTATTATCACAAAAAATGGAGATAGGTGGAGTACAAGTGATTTGCATGTCTTGCAATGTTTGCATCATCCAAAGGAGTTGTGTGCAACAAGATGCAGCAGCTACATATTCTGCTTCAGCTGTAGATAATGCAATTGAACTCTGTTTCTTGCTGAACCAAGATACTAATCTAGGACCCATGAAGAATGCACCACCACTAGTGCTTTTTCTGTCATCCACACTCCCTGCCCAATCTGCATCTATATATGCATGAAGTGTGAGATATGTACCTTTAGGATACCATAAGCCATAGTTTTGAGTTCCTTGAAGATACTTGAAAATTCTCTTAACTGCCTGAAGATGAGTTTCTTTTGGATTTGTCTGAAACCTTCCAACTATTCCCACTGCATGCATAATGTCTGGTCAGGTACCTGTTAGATAGAGCAGACTACCAATCATGGATCTATAGGTTGGTTGATGCACTGCTGTTGATTCATCATTTTCACTGAGGCTGCATCCTGTTACCATAGGGGTACATACAGGTTTCGAATCCTCCATCCCATATTTCTTCAAGATCTGCTTGAGATACTTGGTTTGTGATAGAAAAATACCGTCTTTGTTTTGTTGGACTTGTAAACCAAGAAAATATGTGAGCTCACCAAGCATGGACATTTCAAATTCTTTTTGCATCACCAAGGAAAAGTTTCAACTCATGTCTTCTTCATTGCTACCAAAGATGATATCATCAACATATACAACAAGTATTAGCAACTTATCATTGTCAATTTTTATATATAAATTGCTATCTGTTGATCCTTTTGTAAAACCTTGTTGATGGAGGTACTTATCCAACCGATAATACCAAGCCCTTGGAGCCTGTTTAAGGCCATAGAGAGCCTTTTTGAGTCTACATACAAGTTTTGGATCATTTCCAAGGATAAACCCATCTGGTTGCTCAATATACACTTCTTCATCCAAGTCTCCATTTAGAAAAGCAGACTTCACGTCCATTTGAAATACTTTGAACTTCTGAAAGCTAGAAAGTGCAAGGAACATTCTTATGGCCTCAAGTCTAGCAACTGGTGCAAAAGTTTCTTCAAAGTCTATGCCTTCTTGTTGAGCATACCCTTTACAAACAAGTCTTGCCTTGTTTCTAATAGCATCTCCATTTTCATTCAGTTTGTTTTTGAATATCCATTTTGTGCCTATTACATTTTTATCGTTTAGTCTAGGAACCAGCTCCCAAGTGTTATTTTTTTCAATCTGCTCCAGTTCTTCATTCATGGCCTTTACCAAACATTCATCTTTGCATGCTTCACTTACATTTTGTGGTTCAGTGGAGGAGAGCAATGCTAGGTAGCTTAAAGCTTCTGAAATAGTTCTTCTTGTTTGTACACCTGCCTCTTTCTACCCCAAAATTTGAGTTTCTGTATGATTTTTCTGAACGTACCTAGATGGAGTCTTTTCTTCTATCCTTATCTGTTCTTCTGGTGCCTCATGCGTTTCTTCTTCATCATCAGTTTGATTTGTTGTTGAAGGATAGTCCTCATCATCTTTGAAATCTTTAGATTTTACTTGCCTAGGAATGTTTCCTTCTTCATCAACCACTACATCAATACTTTCAACAATTTTTCCAAGTCTTTTATTGTAACACTTATATGCTTTGTTGTGGGGAGAGTAACCAAGAAGAATGCCTTCATCTGCTCTAGGTTCAAGCTTACCAAGGTTTTCATCAGTGTTTTTGATGTAACATTTGCTTCCAAAAATTTTGAATTATTTTACTGTGGGAGTCTTACCATACCAAAGTTCATGAGGAGTTTGAGTGTTGTTTACCCAGACGTTTGTCTTGTTGAGAATAGTAACTGCAAAAAATGCGGCTTCACCCCAGAAGGTTGCAGGAGTTCCAGATTCATCAAGCATAGCACGAGCCATTTGTTGAACCGTTCTGTTCATCCTTTCCACTACTCCATTTTGCTGAGGAGTCCTTTCTGTAGAGAATTGCCTTCTAATTCCATGTTCTTCACAAAAATCGAAAAATTCATCCGAGGTAAATGCCCCACCTCTATCGGACCTGAGGCATTTGATTCTGCGATCTGATTCGTTTTCAACCAAGGCTTTGAATGCTTTGAACTTTTCAAAAGCTTCGTCTTTATGCTTCATAAGTCCTATCCAACACATCCTAGAAAAGTCGTCAATGAACAATATAAAGTATTCTTCTCCTCGAGGTGACCTTTTCTTAGATGGACCACATACATCAGTATGGACAAGTTCAAGTGGCCTACTAGCTGATCCTTCCTTCTCAGGGAAATTAGTTCTGGTTTGCTTCCCAAACTGACATGATTTGCATATTGTATTGTCTGGAATTCTGATGTCAGGGAGATCACGAACCGCCTGATATTTGCATGCTTTCCTTATTTGAGAGAAGCTTAGATGCCCCAATCTTCTGTGCCATAGCCAGTGTTCATCATTCTTGCTTAGATAGCATTGTTGTTGTCCTCCCTTGAGTATGTATAAATTATTTGGTGTTCTTATGCCTTTGATCACTGTTTCTCTTGTATCAAGCTCACGAACAATACATCCATTTGATCGAAATATTACCTCATTTCATTGATCACACTTTTGAATGACACTTAATAGATTATGCTTTAAGCCATCAACATGCATAACATTCCCAGCTTTGACCTTTTCTTTCAAAAGAACAGAACCTTTACCTTTTATGAATGCAAGAGTGTCATTTCCAAATGAGACATTCTTTTCCTTTTCTAAAGCACTATATGATTGGAGTTTTCCTTTATCACCTATCATATGTTTCGAGAATCCACTGTCGATGTACCCATGGTTTTCCTGCCCTTCTGCATATAAGGTTATACCACATCTTTTTGGTTGCGGTTCTTTCTTCCTCCATGTTTTGGGGCTCAATGAAGCTTGCTCTTTCTGAGTTGTTTGCCGAAACCTATTCCTGCATTCAGAAACTTTATGACCAAAGTTGTTACAAATAGAACATTCTATTTCATTTTCAAGAGCAGAAAAGTTATTGTAGGTTCTTTTCACGATTCCAGTCACACTCCTTTGATTTCGTGCTTCTCTGGTCATGATGGTCTTGTAGGCAACACATTGAGCTGCTTTATGTCCAAAGTTATGACAAGAGAAACATTGGCCATTGAAGAAATTCCTGCGATCATCAAACCTTCCGTCTAGGCGATTGTAATAGCCATTCGTTCTTGAGGCAAATTGAGAATGATTTACCTGCGGTTGGTTGTAGCTTCTGTTCATCCTTGAAGTAGATTGCCCTCGATTTACTTGGTGATCTCTGTTCATTCTTGAAGTAAATTGTCCCTGATTTACCTGATGATCTTCATTGTGCCTTTGCTGTCGATTGTCAACCTGTTCACTTCTCCTTGCTGCTTCAAGATAACTTTTGGAGGTAGATGGCTTCTGTGCTTGAGATGTTTCTTCAGTATACCCAAGACCAGTCTTGATTAGAGGAGAACATTGCACTTTGATAATCTCATCTAAAGTTTCAGATCCTTTAGCAAATCTAAGATTAAGAGCTTTTGTTTTCTCAATGTCCTTTCTAAGTCCCACAATTTCACATTCTAACTTTTCATTGTGTTTTTCCCTTTCAGCAAGTTGGAATGTCAGAGTATCTATAATCATATTCTTTTCTTCTAAACAAATTTTGATTTTAGAAATTTCTTCATAAAGACCTTCCTCATCTATAGCATCCAAGAAATCATCATCTTCAAAAGCCATCAAAAGTCTATAATCATTACCTTGTTCATCTTCATCACTATTTGAAAATCCATCACTGTCTTCATGTGTGTAGTAGCTCTTCTTACTTACATTATGTTTTCTATTCCATCTAACTGGTTCCTTACCTTTGTCAATCTTATCTTTATGAGGACACTTAGCAGCATAGTGACCGACTCTTCCACAAGCAAAACATTTGAAAGGTAGCTTACCTCTGAATCTTCCAGAACCCCGTTGAAGGTTCTTGACAAAATTTGATTCTTCATCTTCTTCTGACATATGTCTTGAGTCATTGTAATCTCCTTTTCCTAAGACTTTGAATGCGACTTCTCTCTTGTCTGATGGTCCCCCTTTTCTCATTTCGTAAGTGGTTAGGATTCCGTGTAGTTGTGACATGGTAATGCTCTGTAGATTCTATTTTTCTTCTATGGCAGAAACTTTTGATTCAAACTTAGAAGACAAAGATCTTAGAACATTTTCAACCAAAACAACTTCTTTTATTTCCTCACCCAAATTTTTCATACAATTAACAATCTCATCTATACATAGGAAATAGTTAGCCACACTTTCATCATTATGCATTCTAAGATTTTCATATTGAATTTTGAGAGTTTGTAGTTTTGCTCGTTTTACCTGATCATCTCCTTCATAGCTTAGAACGATCTTGTCCCATATTTCTTTTGCGGTTTTGAACTGCATAACCTTGACGAATTCTGATTGAGATAGACTCCCTAATAGATTATTGACAGCCTTTGCATTTGTTTCATACTGCTTCTTACCAGCCGTATCTATAGGAGTTGCTGATGGAAATATGTATCTTGTTTCCACGATATCCCAAACTTCTATACCAAGATATTGAAGATATGTTGTGATTCTTACCTTCCAATAGACGAAGTTGCTCCCATCAAAAATTGGTGGCCTGATCAATGCTTCTTTCTTGTAGTTGCTCATGATGATAGATCTTCCTTCAAGCGATCAAGCTTCTTCTGAAGGACCTGCTCTGATACCAATTGTTGAAAATAATACTAAGAGGGGGGTGAATCAATATTATTAAATCAATTATTTTTCATTTCACAATCAGATTTGTATATGCTACTTCAGCTATGGGAAACTGCGTATATACGCTATTGTGTCTAAAGAAACCAGCGTATATCAGAAAACTTAAGATTCATTAATTGTTGATCTTTAATTAGTGCATAAAGTCTTCATTAATCATAAGAATAGTAAATAGGAGCAGTAAAATAGAACATATCATCACACACATGGACACACAGAAATAAGGTGGAAACCCAATGTGGGTGAAAACCACCTGTTGCAATTCATCTCTATCTTCTTTTAATTAGAAACTCTTTTTACAATGATTTTGTACTGGTGCAGTCTTATACTAGTACACAGGCTGCTACCTGCAGAAGGCTACAACCTTCTCTCGTTCTCCAGCTTCTCTTGGAAGGGAGCTACAACCCCCTTAGCTCTTGTACTAGCTGAGGTACTAGTACGTAGGTGCTGACCTACAGAAGGCTACAACCTTCTCTTTTCTTCCAGGGACCACGTTTCATAAATTTTCAGACTGGATCCATGAATAACATCAATCAAACATCAAATATATCTGCATCAACCAATCTCCTTTGCACCAAACAAACTGAATCAAATAGTCACTTCTCTGAATGCTGTACCCAGAAAACAATAACAATAACCAGACACCAATTCTGAACCCAGAACACTGCAGCAATAAAGAAAAGTAGCTAAAACATATTTCAAGAGACGTACGCTACTTCAATATGCAGAAACCTGCGTGCATACGCTTCTGTATTAAGGCCAACCAGTGTATACACTGTTTTGATTTACTGAACCAGCGTGTATACGCGCCTCTGATGTGTCGAACCTGCGTACAGATCTATAAAAGATAATTCACTCTTTCAAATATTCAGACATCAGTTATACCTAGATTATCAGATTTATAGACCAAGTCATGCGCCAAATATAACATATAAAAGTCACACAAAGATACTATTATTCAAGACTTGAGTTTTGATCCATCAATAGAACTTATCCGTCTTCTTGTGCTCAGGTTCCTCCTTGATTCAGATTCAGCTATGCACCATAAACCAATCACCAGTATTCCAGATCTTACTCTTCATAAGATATTCAATCCTTAAGTCAATCCATTTGCCAAATGATCTCCTCCTTTTTATAGTCTTAGGCCTTACTCAAACCATGGTCCAAAACCATAGAGAACCAATACTAGGGACCCAAAACCTCGGTTCAATACTTCGGATGCAATACCAAGCTCCAAAACCATAGGTCCAAATACCATGGTCCTAAAAATAAGCTTTCCCACATGTACGCACTTTTCCGTGCATGAAAGTGCATGCATACGCATACGTGACTTTTGATCGACAATCCCAAGTGTATATGCGACTTCGTCAAAGGAAACCTGCGTATACCTCTTTTTATTTCATTCTGAGAACCTGAACAGTGATTTGCCATATGAGTGAGTTTCCATCAAGGACAACACCTGTGTCATAGAGCCAAACCTGTGGCATAATGCCAACAACCCCAATTTAAATCCTCAACATATATCACATTCTACTGACTGTAGGCACTCTGAAAATGTGAGACAACAACTTTACAAATATCTATTTGCATCAAACACGAATTCCCGTCGTCATCTTGAATCCTCGAGATAGTATTAATTTTACATCTGTGATTGGAAAATCTGTGGAAGAATTTTGTGTTTCAGTCCCCCTCCCAAATCCAAATGGACCTACTCTTGAGGCGCCAAGTGGATTCAAAAATAGATAGTATGTGCTTCCTCTTTAGCTCCAGTTCTTTAATATGGCAACGTGTAGCATCCGGGAGATCATGTGAAGCCATCTGGGAGCCAATGGAATCCAATTCTCTGATGATGTCTTGTAATTCCTTGTTTAGAGCATATTTCTTCCTCTTCTGCCATGCTATTACCTCCCCGCGGAGTAAACCAAGCTTATCCAACAAATGTTCCATGTGAGATAGACGTCGATCCACATCTCGTGCCCAAACAGAGTGCACAAGATCATTAAAGTCTGGGTCTTCCAACCACACCCGGTTGAATTTAAAAGGAATATCCTTCCTGAACTCCCCCCGTCTCCATTGTAACAAAATGGGCTGATGATCAGAGATATAACTATTGATCACCACTGGTTGCACATTACCTAGGCACTTCACAACCTATTCATGCATAATGAATCGGTCCAGTCTCTTCGTAATGTGTGTCGTCCCCACCTGGCCATTATCCCAAGTAAGAACCACTTTTGGTGGGAAAATATCCACAAAATTGGACTCCATAATAATATCTCTGATTAGTTCCGCCATTGGGTTCGTTTTCCTGAAGCGTCCCCATACCTCATCCAGGCCAATCGTGCAGTTCATGTCCCCCACAATGATGAGAGACACCATCTCAAAGATCCCATATGAGATCAGTTTGTCCCAAAAAACAGGTTTATTTTTGTATGGAGCATACATGTTGAGGATATGCTTGTGGCTGAAGAGACCTCTAATATAACCATCAAGAAGGATACTGACAATACATGAGAAAGCCCTGACCCTGACCCATCGAGGGTCCCATAGAGCCACCAGACCACCCGATAAACCAGTAACATCGGTGGCAGCTATATGCCACGCCAGAAACATTTTTCTGAAATATTTTATTATAGTGGGAACCGAGTGTATGGTCTCCTGCAAGAGAATGATATATGGACTGAACGAAGTAAAGAGTTGTTTGAGAGCCAGGTATTTCGGGTCGGCCCCTAGTCCCCTAATATTAAGGGATAGTATAAAAGTCATGAGAAACCCTGAGCAGGCTTCTGTGCTCCAAGGGCCCGAGAGGAATTAGCAACAGCAATAGGAACCTCAACAAGAGTCTGATCATTTGGGGAAGTGAAAGGGTTTGGTCGGACGTGTCTGCAGAAATGTCGATTGTCCCGATTATGCTTTTGTTGGATAGTGATATTCCCCGTGGAGGTAGGACTGATATGAGGGGATGATGAACCAGATGGTTTATGAATGGTAAGGGTTCAGAGGTCGAGGGTCTTCCTTTGGAGAAGAAAATCTAGCTTGTTACCCACAAAATTTATAGGTGAAGCAAGATGCGAATTAGGTGGAGTAAGGCTTTTCCTACAACCCTGGGTGGGTAGTGTGTAATGGGAACGGGATGGAGCAGGTGCGTAAATGATGTGTGAAGTAGAAGGTACATCATGTGACGTTGACACAATAGGAGAATTATTGCAGAGAAAAGAGTTCCCAAGAGGTGAGGAGGGAATATTTAGGGAGGGAGATTTATCCTTTGAATGAACAGGCCTGTAAGATGACAATGGGGATGAGGGAATAGTAATGGGAGAGGATCCATTATGCAAAGACCAGAAAGCAGAGGGGTGAAAAGTGAAAGGATCATGTGAAGTACCTGGAGAATGTCGAGAAACGAAGCCATGTTGCATCATCCCACTCTTGGAACCATGTACGTGATCATCAACCAGGGACGACCCAGATGAACTAAAACAATTCCACGCTTGTGTCGTGTGCCTACCACCTCGAAAACGATGGCACTGAGCTAGAAAGTGACAAGTACGATGACAATATGAGCATCGAAAAGGCACCCCCAAAAATCCAAACGTTGGGTTAAATTTGTATCCCCCTAATGCAGAGAAATATGATCAGGGAAACCACCTCTATATTATTTTTCAATTAGGATCCAGGTGACCCTCTTGTCCTGAGCCCCCAAACACCTTGGATCCACGTAAACAAACTTGCCAATCACATTACCAATATCCATGAAAACTTTCTTAGTCTAGAGCTCAATAGGCAGCTCCGACAATTTGACCTAGATAAGTTTATTCTGAGGAGTATCTTTCAGTGGGTTAAACCCAATATACCAGGCATGGAGCGCAAGAAAACTTTTGTCCTTAATCCATGGGATAGCCTTTATTTTCATGAGGTCCTCCTGACTGAGGAAATGAAAACTGTACCACCCCCGAAGTAGTCGAACCACTGTTGGCATATAACCAAGCAAGGATTTCCATTTAGAATCCACCCAGGAACGCATCTTAGCATCACTAAAGTCCACAAAGTGCCACTTACTGACGAACACACGCTTCTATAAACTGGATATATGATCAACCGGCACTATGGAATTGAAAACCAAAGAAGGTGGCAGGGATGAGATTTTAATAGAACGATGGCCACGCCTGGATCGTCGTCCAAAGTCCCCGTGGTGGTTGACATGTTAATCAAGGGACGCATGCACACCACCTGTCACCTGAACATCATCACGATTGGAATGTCAAGTAGGCACATTCTGTGTACCACCCCAACGACCCATACGAGAAGAAAGACATAAATTGGACTCGGCCACCACGGTGGCACGAATAAATGCCTCTTTTGCGGACATGTCAGAGTCCAACACATCCATACCTCCAGTGAAATAAAGGAGACCGACCAAATACGTGTAGAGATGTGATGCAGGACAATCTAGATAAGAAAGGTGGTAGTAAGGTTGAAAATCCTTAATGAAAAGCGCTCAGAGAATGTCCGCCAAACTCCTAGGGATCAGGAAAAGTACATACCTCCAAGGAGGACAGATGACGAAGAATAATACCCACATCCTGCAGATAGTATAGTACCGCCGTCGGTGCATAATCCAAAACCGGATATAGAATAACAATGAATTATATAATATGAACCCCGATTTGGGCTCAAGTAAGTGAAGTCCACGTCACGTGATCTATCGGATCGGAGACCATGCAAGTAATGGCCAGTAGAAAGATTTCCCCATCAAAGTGCAGAATTCACCCACCTCCTGAGAAATTTTGAAACATACTGGAAATGTAAAAAACCGACGCCAAAAATACCAGAACTCCAAAGCCAGAACCAATGCGATTCAGAATATGAGAAAACAGGTAGCAATCGGGCTAGTGACATAGAAGCATAAAAGAATTATAGATCATCAAAACAACAACAACAACAAAATTCCATACAAGTCCACCACCGATTGCAAAAGTAGAATCCAAAATATTTGCAAGGGCGGGAAATGATAAACGAGTTTATCCACCTATTCATGAGAGAATGGAAACTAATAGGATACAGACATGAATCTTCCCCAAAATTATATGAAAGATAAAATAGATTTGTAATCTTTGTCCCGATAGACATTAGGCCCCTTAGTCATATGAAGAAAATGGGTCATATAGATACAGAGAAGTATGTAGCATGCAATAGCAATAATCAACAAAATGTGTATGAGTTTCGTTAAGAAAAGTCCAAAGATAGACATATTATCCCTCCCAGGTCAATATAACCCACTGAAACTAGCCATATGAACCCCAAACATGAAAGAGCGAGTCCACAAACACAAAACAGTAGAAAAACCAAATATTAACATTGCCAATGTCAAAAGCCCAGAGCTCTAAAGCAGTAGCATATAAGCAGGACGGTGACTTCACCTAGAAAACTCCAGCGATAATAATATGAACCTATACAATAGCTCGAGGGGCCACCAGTAATTTAATTCAGCCCAAATTAAACTTCCAACCATTGAAATTTTGCAATCAATTATTCTTTGGCAATCAATTATCCGGGCATCACATTGAAATTTGGTAATCAATTATCCCTTCATGGCATTGAATACGCTATACGATCTGAGACTACAGAAATAGGAAAACCATGGAACAGAAATCCGCTTAATTGCAACAATGACAATGACATTCTCTGGTTCAACACGGTGACCTCAGCGCTTTCTCATTAAGAATGTTGTTATCTACTTCTGCAATTCAAGCTCAACGTCTCACGTCGAAGCTCTTCCGTCGCCTTCATCTAGCGGGTGTCGTTGTAGATTTTAATAACCCACTACAACTACACACGTATTACTATTACAAATATTACTATCACAAAGATAACTATGAGGAAGTTTAAAAGAATGGTTGGATGAAATTATAGTTTGCTGGTGTATTTTTACTATATAGTTGGTCCTTTAATTTATATAAGGAAAAAGGTACAAAGAGAGGCCGATAGGATTATTAATTTGGAATTGTAAAACTGCGAAATTTCATATACCACAATACAAGTAAAACTGAAACCAATCTTGTAGAGTGAAATCCCATCATATTACAAAATGAAATCTCATTATATAGGATTTATTAGGGTCATTACAGAGAAAATTAGCATAAGTGGAGAGCTGATTCAGAAGGTATGACATGGACTCTGTAGAGTGAATCCCCTAATCTTGGAGAGTGAATCCCATCATATTACAGAATGAAATAGAAGTCTAAAGGATTTATCAGAGACATTACAAAGAACGCTATCACAGTGGAGAGCTGCTTCACAAGGCATGACATGGATTCTGCTTATTCACCACAGAAACTCTTGTTGAAGATGAGAAGCAGCACAAAAGTAAGTCATTCCACAACTACTACAAACTTACAACAATATTAACATCCTGCAAATATTCTCATCTATGAGGAGCTTTGGGGGCCTATAGATTACAAGAGAATAGCAGAAATTCTTCACTAAACATGTTAGTAGCGTACTGATCATCTTGGCGGTTGGAGACAGAACTGGTGTTGAAGCTCTCTTTCCTCACAAACCCAGCATGGGCTTTCTTGTCATAATTCTGAGTACAAAATTTGACTGTCATTTTTTGCATCTTTCTATTTATATACATTGTTTGAACTCCTGTACAAAATTTCCCACATAAGAGAAACAAAAGATATTACAATCATATTGTAAGAGAAACAAAAGATATTACAATCATATTGTAAGAGAAATGATCTGGCTACTAACAAATGAAAACCAACATGAAATGATGATTCAAGCACTACAAAGCTAAATCCAAGTTTTCAAAATACATTCTGTATTAACTACATGTGGGCATCAGACTGTCCTTGTACAATGAGTTGAGCTATTTGGCTAGCAAGAAATGAAAATAATTCAAAACAAAGATGTTATTACTAATCAAGTTTGACACAAGAATAGATATGCATATTAAGGGACACAGCCACCTTTAAAGGAAAAGAAACAAATAATACTAAGATCCCCAGATATATATATATAACAATAGTGTGGAGTTATTTCAACGAGGCTTGTCAAGGTAATCCCAGCTATTGTGGATCATGAGGCATTACTTTAAGAGACAATTACGAGATCAGTTTGAAAGCAGAGCTGTAGGAGATGGATCAAACAACAGAGAAGAGCTTTATGCTTTTTGGTAGATTCTGAAAATAGCAATAGAGAAAGGTTTAAATTGTCTACAGATGATAAGAGATTCCAAACACATTGCAGAGAGGTCAAATGGAAATTTCAATTAGGAAAATTTGCAGCTGGCCCATCATTGGACAGAATCAGAGAAGCAAGGAAAAATTCCATGTCATTATCTTTTCAGCATGTCTGCAAGGGATAAATATGAAGGCTGATATATTGTCCAAGTAAGCACTGAGGATGCAGAATAGATGGATGGCGATGATTGAATACCCCATCTAGACCTTCTCATTCAATCTATTTCTAATCAAGCTATTATAGTAATGACCTTTTGGATGGCTGTTTTGGAAGCAGTGTGTTGTAAAATTTCCATGTTTAAGAAACTGATCGTAAGTAGATTTCTTTGGTGTCTTGAAAAACCTGGAGGATTGCATTAGGTGAAGGTTTTTGAAATTTCTCAAGAGTTCATGTATGGCACAACACACACACATATATATGAGAGCATTGGATTTATCAGAGGGTTGGTGGATGGGAGATTGCTGAAGAAGCTGTGGTCTCTGTTCTTAAAGTAGTCTTAAGCATGGAATACAATTCAATTTATTTTTTCTGGCTGACTACGGACCCTAAAGAGAGGGGAATTAGTTTAAAAATGTTTTGCCTGCTGGAAACCACATTGAGCTAGCACAGAATCCAAATACCAATTAACTCATAAAGTCACATTTAACTTCAGATACAAGGCATCACACTAGATATATGGAAGCTTATGTAACAGAAACTACACATAATGATTTGATCTTAGAGAAAAGCACAACTCAGCAAAACATAGTATGTAATTGTACCTCAGCCAAGGAATTGTGCAGATTGAGCTCCTCCTTAGTCGCTTTTCGTAGCTCACTGATTGATGATTTATCATCATCATCATCATCTGCGCAATCCTCTGCCATCTTGTACCTATATGCAACCCATGAAAGCTTCCATTTAGACAGACATTTATATTCAATACAAATCTATGGGTTGGTGTATAAAGAAAGAAAAGTCAACAACCAGAGTCGTGTTTCTTGTATTTCTTTACATTCATCAATTTGTGAATATAACTATTAATGGCTGATAACAAGTTCAAAACACAAAGATGTACAGCACATGACATGTGCAACAACACCCTCAGTGAGAATTCCTATGGCTAAATACCAACTGTGTTTGCAATTGTAGCAAATGACAAGCCATTTGATTAAAGACTGCCCTCTTGAATATCTTGCACTGTAGAGGAAACAAAAAAACCCAGCCTGTGTCATCTTCGTCAAGTATATTTGAGGCCCAGGACCTCACACAAACATCTATGTTTAACGCAGAATACTAATGTAAGATTTGGTAATAATAAAAAATGTCAACAATCAGACTTGTGATTCTCTTATTTCTTTATTATATATTCATCTATTCGAGAAAACACAGAGATACAGAGCGTGAGATGTGCAATAAAACCCTAATAGGGAATGGAGATGGCTAAATACCGGGTGTGTTTGCAATGTACATAAACTCCCAAGAACAAACATCTAAACATCTTCAAGAACAAACTTCATTAATTCTGAAATAAATATAGACCCAATTTAACAATAGTATATAACAATTTGTTTTGAACAACACCAATTGGTATTGAGGCACCATTAATCTCCCATTCTCTGCTATTAGATCATATTTGAAGAGCATGATCGTGAGGAAGAATCATACAAAATGCACATAAATTGTAGCTTCTGCAAGAGGTATTGACCAGGCAATTTCTTTGTAGCATACAGCTTACAAAATAATGTTACAGGAAATCACCTTGTTGAGATTCAAGCCTGAATCTGCTTAAAATTGAACAATCTGGTTCTAGTCTTTCACTGGCAAGAGACCTCATTAGATCCATAGCTAATAGCAGCAAGGCTCAAATCCGACATGTTGGTTGCCCATCTTTTAGGTCCTCCTGCTGGGCCTTCAATGTTGTAAGCATAAGAAGCCACAGTTGAACCTTCACAATCCTGCACCCTATCCATTCTCATGGCCCTCTGCAACACTATGAGACTCGAACATGTAGAAAAGCTATTCCCCTCAAATGTATCAGCCTGCAGGCATACTTCATAATCAATTGCAGATTGAATGAGATAGGGATACTTTGAGTAGATATCCAGCACACCCAGTTTCTTCTTTTCGTAAGATCACTCCATCCCTCCAACAGCACCCTATCCTCTAAAAGATCGTCGGCAACAGCCAGATAAACAACAGAGGGCTTCTCCAGTCCAGGAATGTGAGCAACCCTCTTCATTATTTCCTCCTTACTACTGCAAATTTTCAAGTCCTTGCCATTTCTAGCTCTGGACCTCATCTAAAGCTTCTTGCAATGAATCATCCAGTCTTTCTCAATTCTCATATGAACCGCCACATATTTGGGTTGAAATATGAATGGGTTCATTCTGATTTTATTCTGATCAATTCCAGTTCAAGAGCTTAAGCTCATTAGCTTGGATACAACTCTGGAGACTTCGGCGAACAAATTATCAACAAGAACCAGGCATTCAAAGACTCTGGCATAATCAAGAACAGGCCAATGGTCGTGCCAAAGAAAAGGGTGTTTACCCTCCAATTTAATAACAGTATGTCGATCGCTTTTAGGGGTATTGCATTGTTCTAGCTGTGCCATATCCCTTTCCACTGTCCACCGTCACCCACTCCCCTTAGCCACAACGAAAACATCGGAAAAATTACGGGAATTCATGCTGCTTATGCGAACGAAGCCGTTGCAGAGGGAATTGAAATGATGGAGCGAGAAGAGGCGATCGACCAGGTGTCAGCATGAGAATCAAGCCTAAACAAATACTAAGCAAATTGGGTCATCTACAATTGATTATGAAGTATGCCCGCAGGCTGATACATTTGAGGGGAATAGCTTTTCTACATTTTCGAGTCTCATAGTGTTGTTTTTAAATTAGAAAAATAATATGGAAATTGGAAAAATGGTAAAAGAATGCATTTATACATATATATATTTCATATATCATATGTATTCCGCCCATAATAGAAATGAACACCATGACGAGTTCCGCCCATAACTGAAGGATGAAATAATCACAAATATTCAAACTGAGAGTATGAAATAATCACAAATTCTGAATTGCATGTTATAATGGGAGACCCTCAAATCAATGAAACACCAATTTCATTAAGACAACGATATGTCATCGTAGCGTAAGCGAGTAGCATAAGTGAGGATCTTTATTATCTTCACGAGTAAGACACTTTATTGACAACCCGCGGTAACACGGGTGGGCAACTTTTTCCAGATTCGGATTGAGAATATTCATCTCATCTGTATACACACTTCATACATAAATAAGTTTTAGTTTCATATATCCATCACTATTCCTTTACAGACAAATCGTCCACATTTAAGCAGTGGTAAAAGCTAAGTGTGGTCTACGGATATAAATTGAGAATCTTGCTTAGTTGGGAACATTGGCGATTTTCTCTGGTAAGTTAAATTTCGCACGCCACAAAAGAGTTAGAAAATATTCAATAAACATGCAACATGTTATTCTGAAGATATCTTACTGACAAATGAAAGTTACACACATGCATATCTCTTTAGAATTTAAACGATCGTAGAAGTTGCTACAAGTGATGCAGATTTGCAAATCATAGAAAATAGATACATATCCTTACTCTTTGAAAGCAGAGCATGTCCTCCAACGTGAATTTCTCTCGACCCTGTGGTACCACAGACCTCTTTGAGAAAAACCCACGTTTTCCCAGACTGCATTTGCTTTTGCATGGATCTAATGAACCCTTCAACCTAACATAGCAAAACACACAAACCAGGGATCCAAGTCACCTAAACTGCTAAATTCAAATTGCAATGAATCTCAACAGATACAAAATAAGGAAATGCTTGGAACATCAACAAAAATACTGAGGTCATTCAACAAAAATATTTAATATTATGCATCACCTTGTTCATTGAATATAACAAAATAATCTCTCCCAGCTATTGTTTAAAATTCTTCGACTACTTTGCAAAATAAATTCTTTTCGGAACATCAGAATATGATAATACCTGGAATCTTTCCAAAAGAGGGATTGCCCTAGCCAACTCCGGCATCAATGTCATGGACAATGTCCTTGGTGTTCTATTTCAATAAAATAAACAATCAGGGGCAATGAAATATTATTGTGCTTCCTCTTCGTTGCAAAATAGTTAATTGTTTCGCACACACATATATAAACTGTTTTCTCTTTACATTTTTGACATAAGATGATTATGTAAAAAGATACATATCATTTACAAAACTGGGGAATTTATTATTCACAATATGTGATTTGATAAACTTATACTTAGTTCACTCATAGAAGGGAGGAATATGAATGCAATTAGTTGAGGTTCACTACTGCCAAACTGTCCATCTTCTTCAAGTCCAAAGTCAGTTGTGCCTTTAGTCTATTTCGTTGCTATTTTGTGTTTTCTCTGGAAATGAAAACCCCTGATAGGTTGCTTGACCCTTGTGATCACACGAAGATTCTTAAGTGAAGTTTATATGGCAACATTTCTTTTATTTTCCTCTTTCTTACCAGGATAATAACTTGTTTAAGAAGCAGAAAAGAAAAAGCCACGAAGCACTGTTAGGCACAAATCATGTTAAGCTTAGGGTTATTGTCATGGTTTTATAGAAGCTTCAGACTGCATAACTAATGTGAATATAATCCAAATATGGATTGTGCAATCAATCAATATAAATGGCTACAACTACCTGACTATGAAAACCTTAGATACCAGTTTGCTTGCTCTGCTCTGACTCATTCATTTTATAAAACATGGTAAATATGTTATTTACAGGGGGAACAATCTAGTCCAAACTGTGCAGGTGAGCAAAATATTGATGTATTTTTGGTCATTCTGTAATATAAAACGCAGTTTTCGCAAATGATCAAAACAATCAAAAACCAATTCCAAAACTGCATACATCTTTAAATGGCAATGATGGCTAAGGACCACTGCATGCATGGTAAAAAGTCAACAAGGATCAAACTAATAACTGTCAGCCTCTGGTTGGTTAATATATGCAGGTTCACAAAATTGGTGCCACAATATGCTTGACTATTTATAGAATTTTCACAAACCAAACCCTTAACAAGTGAAACCAAACACTAACTCCACAAATTTCAGTAGGCATATTTCCAATTACCATTTGAAGCATTATTAAGAAAAAATTGCACAACTCGATCATAGCTTGAAGAAAAGTAGCTAGACTCGACTCTGCAAATGGTTTGGCAAGGTCAGAATTGAGAATGAGAAATTATAGAAACTAAAACAAATACAAAAAAAATTTCACCCAAAGATAAAATACTGATCTTTTTCCAAAACAAACTCTATCAGTCAAAGGCATCATAGCAAGATTCGAATCCAAACACGACCCAATACGGACAAAATATGTAACAAAAAAATCTTATACAATCCCCAATATGGAAGTATAGATACGAAAAATATGAATTTTGTTCCAAATTTTGGAGGAATTTCAAACTCAGGAACAGAGTAAATAAGAAAAATAATTCGTTTCTTGAAAATTTCACTATTTATTTTATATTTAAAGATCTTTTTAAAGTTTTTTTGCCTTAATATTTTCAGGGTTTTCATGGTTTTGTGGGGTTTATAGGTCAATCTGGGTATCAAAGACATGAAGTATATTAGCAAGGGCAATAAAAAACTGCTTTGATCATACCATGTTCGTACTATAGAAAATTCACCAAATTTTGTAAGACTGCCGAATTTCCATTCAACAAACGACAATACAATCAAATCTTGCTACTTTGGTCGAAAACTATGTCCATCAGACTGTGATCTAGTGATTAACAACACTAAATACCCAGGTTCAAACTCTAGTGGCCATAGCGCCCTAAGCTTGGCCCATGAACCAAATCTGGCTTGGCTGATAAAACGGGCTGAGTTAACTTGGTGACGAGTCAACAACACCACCAGGGGTCTCATTCGTCGAATTAGATTATTCTAATTAAAGAACAAGTAAGCATTACAAAAAAATTATTAATAATGAACGAACAACTAAACATTGAACAGAGGATCAGTCTAGAAGGATTTTTCACCATAAATATATACAAAATAGATTAACATATCTTCTGATAGTGAAGGAGATATCAGCATAGCGTTTACCTCTGATAATGAAGGAGATATCAACATAGCGTTTACCTGTAACAACGTAAACTATCAGGATAGCCTGTACTTGTAACAATGAAGACGAGGGTTCTCAAGCTCTCCGCCCATAATAACCCTCCGCCCATAACAGAAATGAAGCCCATGTTCCGCCCGTCACTGAAGGATGAAGGCCAGGCATACTTCATAATCAATTGCAGATTGAATGAGATAGGGATACTTTGAGTAGATATCCAGCACACCCAGTTTCTTCTTTTCGTAAGGGGCTAAGAAGTCACTCCATCCCTCTAACAGCACCATGTCCTCTAAAAGATCGTCGGCAACAGCCAGATAAACAACAGATGGCTTCTCCAGTCCAGGAATGTGAGCGACCCTCTTCATTATTTCCTCCTTACTACTGCAAATTTTCAAGTCCTTGCCATTTCTAGCTCTAGACCTCATCTCAAGCTTCTTGCAATGGATCATCCAGTCTTTCTCAATTCTCATATGAACCGCCACATATTTGGGTTGAAATATGAATGGGCTCATTCTGATTTTATTCTGATCAATTCCAGTTCGAGAGCTTAAGCTCTTTACTTGGATACAGAACTCTGGAGACTTCGGCAGACAAATTATCAACAAGAACGAGGCATTCAAAGACTCTGGCATAATAAAAACAGGCCAATGCAATTGAAGCGAGCACAGAAGGTTGCGAGCTTTGAAAGCGCACAGCTAAGTTAAAACAGGAGGGTGAATTCAACAACTACTGGATCAACAATAACGAATCGAATTCAACGACATCTCAATTGAAGCCGAGCACAGAAGGTTGCGAGCTTTGAAAGCGCACAGCTAAGTTAAAACAGGAGGGTGGTTTCAATAACTACTGGATCAATAATAATAGGTGGTTCCTTTTCCACTGTCCACCGCCGCCCACTCCCCTTAGCCACAACGAAAACATCGGAAAAATTACGGGAATTCATGCTGCTTATGCGAACGAAGCCGTTGCAGAGGGAACTGAAACGATGGAGCGAGAAGAGGCGATCGACCAGGTCTCAGCATGAGAATCAAGCTTGAACCAATATTAAGCAAATTGCCCAGCCCGCCAGGTGTCAACGTGAGAATCAAAAGGACGACGAAAGTCCCTTTCAAAGGAAAGGCCTATCGGCCTAATTATCTTCAATAAAATGAATATTTTAACCAATTTTTACTTCTAATATTTATGTGTGTTTATTTTAACACATTCATATTGTTATTTATATGGTCATTTATGATGCAAAAGAAAGAAATATTTTTTCACATTAACAAACTACTTTGTTGAAAGTAAGCGGTATATGCAATTTGGGATGGGTGGAATAATAATTTAAAAATTAGTAATTAGTAATTAAGGAATTAATTATGAGATAATATTAATTAATAAACTAGAGTAGTCATATAAATAAAAAAAGTTTCCAAATACTAATATACATAGATTCACAATAAACATTAGAATATCTATTTCATAATACATCTCACATAGTTAAAAGTAAAAAAATCATTAAAAACTAACTAAATTATTATTATTATTAATTACAAAAATAAATAGTGTTAGTTATATATATATATATATATATATATATATATATATATATAAAAGATTCTTAACTATGGAGATTGGTTTTGTTACAATACCATAGGTGGATATTATGGTTTTTCAATACCATATGTCCAAAAAATTCATAACTCACTTCATATTACACTTATTTATATGACATTTTTTATTAAATTAAACAAGTTAATTAAAAAGACAAAAAATCATAACTATTTTGGATATAAATCTCAATATTTGGTTTCGGTATATTACTATGGATATTCTAGGGTATTTTGTGGAAGCTAAATCCCTACTATCCATTTAATATTTATTGATAATTCAATTAAAATTCAAAAATGTTTATTCCAAAATAGATATATTTATTAGCATAATAAAAAATTAATGAAATAATACATTTAAAAATATATCATTCGTGATTGTATTTTGAAATTTTGAAAAAAGAAAGGAAGAGATGAAAAAATAACTAAATTTTACTTTTCATAATTTTAATATAAATTTATTTTAAAATTATAAATTTTTGAAAATTGTCAAGTCTTATTAGTACAACTGGTTGAGGATGGGTCTCCTTAACAAGGTTACCCAAGATCAAACCTCACGGGGGTGGTTGTGCACTGTGTTAGGAGGAGGAGACATATTAAAAAATTATGCCAATTGGCCGGGTGCAATCCTCGGGTAATTAGTTTGCCGATATGGCGGGTGCGATCCTTGGATAATTAGTTTGGTGATATGCCGGGTGGGATCCTCGGATAATTAGTTTGCTGATATGTCCTAGGCTGTGCGATCGTATTATTTTTTAGTTATATTTTTCACATTATTTATTTTGTTTTTGTAAATTTAAAGTCTAGTTTTTAAATTTTTACATGGTTCCACCAAAAATTTAAATTAAATTTGTGGTCGGGTACGATCTTGGGATAATTTCATTTTTGCTTTGACTGAGTATTAGTTTGCCTTTGACCAAAAACTTATGCTGCTTATCCATGGTTTAACATTGGGAATTCAAATTTTGATATTTATTATTATTATTTAAATTTATTTATTTGTAACATGATAGCCTTATTATGGATTGTTTAGTAACTTCATTTTTGCTTTGACTCCCTATTAGTTTGCCTTTGACCAAAAATTTGTGTAGTTTATCCATAGTTTAACATTGGGAATTCAATTTTTTTAATTTATTATTATTATTTAAATTTATTTGTGTAATGAGGTCTTGTTTGACTTCCTATCAGTTTGCCTTTGACAAAAAATTTGTGCAGCTTATCCATATTTTAACAATGGGAATTCAATTTTTGTTATTTATTATTATTATTTAAATTTATTTGTGTAACATGATTGGTTGAGGTCTTATTATGGGTTGTTTAGCAACTTCCATTTCTAATAGTTACTAATTTTTAGTTTTTAGTTTTATTTCTTTTTTATCTAGATTTTTATTTTTTTCTAGTATTTCCATTTTCATGACTTTTTTTCTCCATATTTTCAATTTAAGATGACTTATTATCATATTAAAAACATATTTTAATAAACTTAATTATAAAAAATTATATATATTAATAAAAAATAAAACATATAAATATATATTAAAATAATATATTTAAAGTGTATAATAGTTAATATAAACAATATTAGTTGATCAAATTTCTTTTTTGGGATGACATTCAACAATACAATATTTTATCAGTGGTTTTATTTTTTTGATGAAGTCTTTGTCTTTTTATTTTTTCCTTTTTTTTGGAAATTAGTGCAAGATTTTATATTAATAATAATTTTTTTCACATATATAAATATTTGTCTTTATTGTTTTTTAGTTTAATTAAGCTATATTTAAGCTAAGCTGTAGGTTCTAGCTACTATGTAGCCCTTGTTTATTTTGTAATTTTAAAGTTAAACTTATTATGTTGTATTGTTTTATTGTTGGATATTAAGGAAAATTTAAAAAATTAAAATTAAAATAATGAAAAAAAATATGATTTTTTTTCAATAAAAATAAATTAATAAAAAATATAATATTTTTATAATATTATTTTTTCCATAGGAAAAAATAGTAATTTTCATTCATTTATAAAATGATACAAAGTTCCAATAAGTAGATACACCCTTAAGTGTATTTGATGAAAACAATTCCTAAGGACTATCATTTTCAAGTTTCTTTAATTTTGATCTTGGACTTGTGGGTTATGGGCCCATGATATTCTTCTTTATAACAATGGAGCTCTCAGATCCCACACTATCTCTATGTCATAATCTCTCAATAGTGCCCGAGAGCCCTAAAAAATTTATGTAGGGTTTGACCTGGTCTAGTGTTGCTTTATTTATCGCACTTGCCATCACAATTTCACGCAATGGCGTAATTATGTCTATTCTCCTTGATCTGAATTAATGTATGCTCAAAAATTAAATTTCAAGAGTGACTGAGCACGTAACACTCAAAAGGTTAACTCCATTGATTAGGTCAATTCAACGATCAAGTTAAAACTAGAAACATTACAATCTCCTCACGCTTGGCACCCATTAGTCTAAATACAACATCAATTCGTCATGCTAGACACACACAAATGTTTACATGCAATGTCAATTCCTAATGTTGGGATCACATAGTCATTCACATGTAGCATCAATTCCTCAACATATCACCATCGATCATTTAAGTGATCGAAAATGGACCTCCTCACTGCTCTATCACAGTTTGCACACTCACTCTGTAATAACCCAATCTATTGGTAGATTTGACACCTATAAAGACTCAGGTTCTATCATGCTTTAGTTTACAACGAAGTTCTTGGGAACTTTGTTCACCATTCACATACATTCAAACTTATGAATAAACATGGTTGCACATGTAAGATTAAAGCATAAAAAAAATTAGAGTACACATAATTATATCACTTCATTAACATTTGAGCTCGACTAGAATACGCATGGGCTTTGTGGCCCTAGCCACTCTTTTTCTTGACTACATCATGACTTGCCCCTTTTTCATTATTTGAAGGCTTATAATTTATAGAAAATAAAATACATCGTTGTGGATCATTTCAAATCCATCATTTTCTCATAACTCATAGCAAATTCCTAAGATCCCTCATGAATATGATTTTCATGCTTTTAAATAGCAAATTAACAAATCCCTTGCCTTTTGACAGATGTGCTTTCCATCTTTTCACCTTCTAGAATTTGTTTTCATTGATTTCTTGGAGGATAAGTTGATGCTTATGCATCAGACTCCCAAGTCACATAAATTTATAACCTCCTAGTCATATGCATTCTAGTCTTCTCATATCAATTTCAACTCATGAGATGTAACATGACTCTGTAGTAACAAATATCCACCTTGCTACATTATACTTCACTAAACTTTCTCCTGTGTTTGAGTTTTTCGTATTTTCCTAGTTCTTTCCTTGGAACCATTTAATCACTCCTTGCTTTAGGCTATTATAAATCTTCTCACCTTCCTTTGTTGTCACCTACACAGAGAAAACAAATCTCTTACCAGATCTTCAATCAGCTTGCACCTTCTTACTTCTTCTCCTCCACACTACACTTAGGAATATTTAATGCTCTGATACAACTTCATGAAAATGATTTTTATGGTCTACCATTTTCAAGTTTCTTTGGTTTCGATCTTGGACCTATTGTCACTTAGAAAAAAACCTCGATTGTAGAGGGGAAAAAATAAGGTAACCTCTAACCACTTTGGATTGAAATTTGGCCCTTCAATATGGAGAGAGATATCTCCTTAACTCAACTACCCAATTCCACCTCAATAGTTGGTTTATAAGCTCATTAGCCAGATTTAATTGAGAAGAACTAAGGCTGGTTGGATTGTAGGAAATTTCACTATTGGGCATGGAGTCTGACCCGGTCAATCTTATGTTAACCACGGGTTCTGTGAGCGAGTATAAGAAAAATAAATATAGTAACATCTCCTTTGACAAGTTTAGAAATCAAAGAATAGAAGAAAATAACAGAGTTCCCCAAGGAAAGAGTACCAATAGTAACTATTGTAATCTTTGGATGACAAAAAGGTAATAAATATTTGAATAAATGGATTTGGAGCACACACGTATGAATTCCAACTCAAAAAATTTGTATTCAAATATTGAAGAACATATAAATCTCATAAAACAGATAAGGAGTCATGAACACATGAATTTTTACCACTTGCTCACATAAAATTGTTGTATAATCTTATATGATCACAACACATAGTACACAAGAAGGTTTTTTCCAAAAAAGCCCAACCCTTGGTTTTTTTTTCGTTATCAACTTTATAGAGTAATTACAAAACCATAACCATGTTTTCAGAAAAAAACCTTAATTACAAAGTCCAAAAATAGCTAAGTAAATCTCTAATTAAAACTAAATACATTACAATGTTCAATCATAAAACAAAATGATAATATTTTGTATTTGAGAAGTATTTTGTTGTTGAATACCTAGTTGAAGCTAAGGATCCCCAAGTCGAATTTGATGAGGTGGCTCTCCAACTAAAAGTTGATTAGCCATTTTTCTAAATATAGAAAAAATTCTTGAAAGATAGGCTGCAAAGATCCATTTGACTCTCTCAAACCATGATAGTTGTTATAAAATTGAGGGAGGTTTTTTTTCATTGGTTCGTTCCCTCCAAAACATCTTTTGTTTTAAAAAAGTCATCTCTGTGCGGAAACTGCGCCCGAAGCTACTACCTTTTACAGGAAAAGATAGAGTAAAACAAAGTTTTTGTTGACATTTGATTTGCCAGTGCCATTGTTTCAAATTTTCTGAACCAACATCAACAAATTAATTCTCAACACTCACTTGATCGGGGACCCACTCCTGTTCTAACGTGTGATTTTTTACCGCTTTGATTTATAAAAAAATCAATTTTACAGTTGTCGTTGATAATCCAATTGTCAGTGTTTTTATTCAAAAAATTTAAAAAATGGCATTAATAATCCATTTGTTAGTGCCTTTATTCAACATTTTACAATTGGCATTGACAATCCCACTGTAAGTGCCTTAATTTTTTTTTTTGAATAATAAAAAATCATACTACTAAACTTAAAAATATGAAGCAAAACTGAGATAACAACTATCTCTAGTAAGGTTGTTGTCCTCCTTGTCAGGAAACAAAGAAATTGGATACCAAGTGCCTAGACCATTGGGTTGTGCCCAACCTCTCTATGCAACCTGAAATTCACCTGCAAGTTGTGCCTGCTCAATCTAAAAGAAAACTGAAAGTTGAAACTAACCATGTTAAAAATTGAATGTTGAAAATTGGACTGAAACAAATTCTTTTCCCAACAAGGTTATTGCACACTATTTCCTACTCTAACATGTTGAAAAACTGTTGAAATCAAGTGATACAAAAATATCAGTGAAGCAAATAAAATAGTTGTTCAAATAAATGGACTGCTTGACAGTGCTTCAGCAGAATGAAAATCGAACAATAGAAGGATATTGGAAACTATTTATAAATTTTCTTCTCACAGTAGAGACATGGTTGAAAATTAAAGTTGAAAAATCTTTCCATATAATCAACTACATGATCAAAAAAGTAATGTTTTATTTGATGATCTTCAAGGTAAATCTGTAAATTAACCGCTGAAATATGGCAACAAGAATATTCCAATTTAATTTGTGCTTGAATTAAATTGTGAATTAAAATCGAATTTAGTCTTAACAACTACTTGGAAATAATTAATTAAGTTATTTTGACTTAATTAGTTGGAGAAATTCAAGTTAGAAGTCTTTCTGAAGTCATGCAAGAGTTATCCCTTAAATTAAGGAGATAAGCCTTAAATTACGGAGATAAGATTGAGTTATATTTGAGTTGTAACTAGTTAACTCAGTTTACTAAGTTAAGTCCAGTTAAATTAGTTCCAAACTATTTGAGGAACTAATAGAGAGTTAACAGTCAATTGATGCATGCATGCACTCAACTAGTGTACTCCAGTTAACTGAAGATTCCCTCATCAGAAACTCATGCATGTCTATTCTGAGAAAGACCCAGTTGAGATTAAAGACAAGGACAATGTACTATCATTTGCATGTGTTTTCCTATAAAGAAAACTCATGCATGCAGAAGGAATCATTCCTCAAGGATTACACAGTTTTGACAGTGTGTGAGATCAAGAGATCATCCACTTGGTAAATCGAGTTTTTCCACTTGGTTCAAGGAGATCATCATAGAGGAACAATGTAAGGAAATAGGATCTTGGAGGGTAGAGAGGAAGGCTTGTGAGAAGCTAGGATTGCCTGTGAGCATCAGTGAGAATTGTACTGAGAGATGGATAGCTATGAGAGCTAAGGCTTTGTATAATTCCTATGTATTTCCACCTTGTATGATAATACAGATAGTGAGGTTTTTAGCTGAGGCTTTCCCCAAAGTATTTTCATGTGTATTGTGCGATTGATTCTTCTTCTTTTGGTTATATTGTTCAGCTTGATCTTTAAGCTTCCACAAATTGATAGTAGAAGTAGGTTATTGTATTCTGCTTTGATTTATATTGCATTATTGGGTTAACCTACAGTCAGATTTTCTACATGGTCTTAGAGCGAGATTTGTAGAGAATTAGAGAATTTCTACATGGTATCAGAGCCAAGTTTATCAGAGGCAAGTTTATCGGAGTTGTGAACAGTATATTGAGAAGAGAATTCGAAGTTTGAAGTTCGGGGTTGCAGGTGCAAATCGAATTCATATCATACTTCAAGGTTGGCCAATGGCATTCTATGGCTTGAGACTCAAGTATGCCTTGGAATGTAGCTCGAATTACATAGCATGGAAAGATATAATGGAGGCTATTTTAGAAGGCAATGGCTTGAAGGATTTCATTGATCAAGAAATCCTAAAGCCAACTTCAACTAATGCACAAGAGTTGGCTGAGTGGAAGAAGTGCGTGGCGAAGGCAAGACGGATCATCCTTGAGGGATTTAGAGACCATATTGTCTCGAGTCTCCATGGGAAGGATACTCCATTTTCAATGTGGAAGACATTGAAGGACCTCTACTAGAACAATAGCAACCAAAGGAAATTGGCACTCAAGGATAAACTTCAAAGAATCAAGATGGAGAAGGGCAATTCTATTTCCACATATCTGAACAAGCTCACCACTTGTAGAGATGAGCTTATCAATGTGGAAATAACTACTGTTGATGATGATATAGTGAGCTTTGCTCTCCTTGGCCTTCCAAAGAGCTGGAATAGCTACTAGGACTCTGTGAATGGAAGGGAGAAACTGCCAGATTGGGAACGGCTGTGATCGGATCTGATGCAGGAGGAGATCAAGAGGAGCACACGAGATGGTTCTTCATCCAAGGATGATGATGAAGAAAATCTGGCCTTAGAAATTAAGGCAAAGAAAGGGAAGGGGAAGGCTTCCCATTCCAAATCGAATTCTTCTCATGGAGGGAAGAAGGGTGACAAGTCTAAAGTAAGATGCTTTAATTGTCACGATAGGGGACATTATGCAACTAATTGCCCATTGAAGAAGTCCAAGAAGGGATCCTCGGAAGGATCGGAAGGTGAGGCATTAGCCTTTCAATTCAAAATGGAATTTACCCTCATCGCATGCATGGTGTCATCGATAATGGGTTATGTCTGGTATCTTGACAGTGAAGCCTCATTCCACATGACTGGCGATAAAAGTTTATTCATTACCTTGGAGGAGAAAGACCTCAAGATGAGCATAGAGATGGGTGATGAGGGAAGGTATAGTGTTTCAAGAGTTGGTACGGTTGCTTTCTAGAGGGAGCATGGAGCTCCCTCACCATGACAGGTGTGATGTATGTGCCTGGATTGAAGAAGAACTTGGTATCAGTCGTAATGTTGGAAGACAAAGGCTACGATGTTGTCTTCAGTAAAGGAAAGGTGTTCCTAAGACACAAAGCCACAGGTCAGACCAAGAGGATAGGGACTCAGGTGAAGAATCTCTATAAAACAGAGGTAGATGATTGTACAACATTGAGTATGAAAGCAGAATTGGTGCAAAGCCCAGACATTGGTGAGTTGTAGCACAAGCAGTTGGGCCATTTGCATCATGGGGCTTTGAAGATAATGCAGCAGATATCTAGAGGAATTCCAAAAGGTAAACTTGAGCAAGTTGACACATGCAAAGTTTGTACCCTGGGAAAGTACACCAAGTCTTCCTTTCATGATCGAGAAAGTCGAGCAAAGGCTCTCTTAGAGCGATTTTATACTGATGTGTGTGGACCATTCTCGATGGCATCCACAACGAAGAAAAGGTATTTTGTGATTTTAATTGATGATTATTCTCATAAATGCTGGATTTATTTCATGCAGAAGAAGGATCAAACCTTCACAAAGTTTTGTGAGTTCAAAGCTTTGGTCGAGAAAGAGTCAGGGAAGAAGATCAAGTCCTTGAGAAGTGACAATGGTGGAGAATATGTCTCTCAAAAGTTTAAGGACTTCTGTGTAGAAGAAGGAATTAAACGAGAGTTGATGACACCTCATAACCCATAGCAGAATGGGGTGGCCAAGAGGAAGAATAGAACAATCATAGGGGCAGCACGGGTGATTCTGCATGACCAAGGCCTACCACTTCACTTGTGGGCTGAGGCATGCAACACAACAGTCTATTTGTAGAATAAAAGCTCACATCGCATACTTGGGATGAAGACACTAGAGGAAGCTTTCTCCGGTAAGAGACCAGATGTGGGTAACTTCAGGATCTTTGAATCATTAGTATATTTCCATGTGACAAAGGATGCACGAAAGAAGATTGAGCTGATAGCAGAGTTGGGGATATTTGTGGGGTACACTGATACACCTCACAACTATCGGGTGTACTTGCCTACTAGTTGGAGGAAAATGGTTCATAGAGATCTCAAGTTTGATGAGAAGAAGGCCATGCAAGTTTCCCTTGAGAGGGAGCTCCATCTACAGGCTGTGGAGGAACTGTTGGTTCCTAAGGAGGAGGAGCCTTAGGCTGATGCGGAGTAGCCGCATGCAGAGGTTCCGGGAGTGGAGACATCCACTCAAGCAGAGTCTTCCAGAGATGGATGAAAGCGCACAAGAGAAGTTGATAGATTGTTGGAGGATGCGAGAGAGAATGTGGGAGCACCATCTTATCAGCACAGACAGAGGAGGTCACCTGAGAGGTACACTGGATACATGGCCCTTGCTGGGGAATGCGTTGAGACCGAGCCATCTTCCTTTGAGGAAGTAGTGTAGCAACTGATTTGGGTTGATGCTATGGTGGAGGAGTATGACTCCATAGCTCATAACAGTGTTTGGGACATGGTTCTGAGACTGAAGAACAAGTCAGTTGTGAGTTCCCATTGGATTTACAAGGTAAAACAAGCTGCTGATGATGGTAGGATCATGTTTCTGCAGTATATTTCGATAGAGGAGCAAGATGTTGACATTTTGAAAAAGGCATTGTCAAAGTGTAAATTTGAGTTCCATAGAGACAGGATCAGGTGGCAGATAATCTCTTTCTTGTTGAGAGGGAGTGTTGAAATGTGGCAACAAGAATATTCCAATTTAATTTTTCCTTGAATTAAATTGTGAATTAAAATCTAATTTAGTCTTAACAACTACTTGGAAACAATTAATTAAGTTATTTTGACTTAATTAGTTGGAGAAATTCAAGTTAGAAGTCTTTCTGAAGTCATGAAAGAGTTATCCCTTAAATTAAGGAGATAAGATTGAGTTATATTTGAGTTGTAATTAGTTAACTCAGTTTACTAAGTTAAGTCCAGTTAAATTAGTTCCAAATTGTTTGAGGAAATAATAGAGAGTTAATAGTCAGTTGATGCATGCATGCACTCAACTAGTGTACTCCAATTAACTGAAGATTCCCTCATCAGAAACTGATGCATGTCTATTCTGAGAAAGACCCAGTTGAGATTAAAGATAAGGACAATGTACTATCAGTTGCATGTGTTTTCCTATAAAGAAAACTCATGCATGTAGAAGGAATCATTACTTGAGGATTGTGTAGTTCTGAAAGTGTGTGAGATCAGGAGATCATCCACTTGGTAAATCGAGTTTTTCCACTTGGTTGAAGGAGATCATCCTAAAGGAACAACGCAAGGAAATAGGAGCTTGGAGGGTAGAGAGGAAGGCTTGTGAGAAGCTAGGATTGCTTGTGAGAATCTGTGAGAATTGTACTGAGAGCTGGATAGCTATGAGAGTTAAGGCTTTATATAGTTCCTAAGTATTTCCAACTTGTATGATAATACAGATAGTGGGGTTTTTAGCTGAGGCTTTCCCCAAAGTATATTCATGTGTATTGTGCGATTGATTCTTCTTCTTTTGATTATATTGTTCAACTCGATCTTTAAGCTTCCGCAAATTGATAGTAGAAGTAGGTTATAATATTCTGATTTGATTTATATTGCATTATCGGGTTAACCTACAGTCAGATTTTCTACATGGTCTTAGAGCGAGATTTATGGAGAATTAGATAATTTCTACATTAATTGTTATGGTTGGTTTGTTCATGTGTTGTACTTATGTCAAATGATCGTTCTAACTGTGAATTATCAAATTCTTGTTATAAAACAAAACATTCTTCAGTCGTGAGAAACGAGCGCAACACTACCTCCCTTTTTTGGCTAGAAAAAGCTTTCAAAAGATTGACTTCAATCTTGGAATTTGTGAGACTGTATTTGAGCTTCTAAGACCTCAACATCTTTCTCAAGTCTTATAATAAATTTTCCACGAAAAAGAGTTTTATTTATGGGAGAACATTTGCATGAATTTAAATAAATACATAAAAATATTGAAAACGCTTCATCAAACTAATCATCATCAAAATTGTCCCAATATTCCTTAAAACCTTCAATAGAAACAGGTTTGCCACATACCCTGTCATCTTGATTGATTAGTCAAATGGATACATACCTTAAACTCTAAATTATTTGGATAGTGGATTCACCATAGATGTTCTAAACTCTGGACAATTTGAAAATGGAGTAACTAGGTGAGTGGTTCACAACCACTTTGTATTTGACCTTTGTTCACCATCAGAAGTCAAATCTGTTAGAGTCGGTCTTGTCAGTCCTCCGTCAGAGATCAAAACTCTTTTTGCATTTCATTTTTAGGTGTCCCATCCTGCTCGATCACTTGCATTCCGCTAGGAGCATGCCATAAATTTGACGGAAGGGCTTTGACATTCATTCCCCTCATGTCTTGTACCTGTTGGCTTAAGTCTTTTCATCAATGTTTATTAAAGTCCATGACAGTCAATGTTTGATCTTTTAATGGGAAAAGAGTCATGTCAATCATAGGTCTAGGGTTTCACAAATTGAGTCGTTAAAGTGTCCAAATGCCAGCAGGTCAGAGGGAGGTTCTACACATGTTTTTTATTTCACGAATTTCATCATCATATGGATGGATTATGACTGTTCTTCAAAACTCTGTTTTGAAGAAAAGTCAACATTTTGTCCTTTGTAATAATTTTCAAGAGTTTTCAGTTGTTGAATTCTTCAGGCGCAGCCCTGGTCTCCTTTGCCAAATTCCATGTCAGCTATCCCTGCAAAAAATTTCCAAGAATTTCATCATTTCAGTCAAAAAATCAAAAAGGAAATTTTAAAAACAGAGTTGTATTAAAATGGAAAAAGTGCCAATGCCAAAACATTACAAAGATGGGTCTTGGAGAGTCAAAAATCTAATCCATGTCTTTATAAAGATATTTTCATGAAAATCAATGTCATTTGTATGCCAAGACCAAAGAGAAGCCATTCAAAGAAAATTGGTAGAGTTAGTGTGCGATTTGGGTGATGTTGGAGGAAATTTGGCCGGCGTGGCGCATAGAGTAGGTGCTGCGGCGTACAGGGAGAAATTGTCCAGTGTAATTTTGAACGGGTGTAGCGCACTGGCACGACGCGGCGCGTTGGGTATGCGGCGCGGCACATACACCTGAAAGCCCGAAAACGTTTCAAATTTCTCCAAATTGCCATTTATTTGTGTGGATTCGCCAGGTAGGGTCGACATCTCAATGTTTCATCCATTTTTGTGATAAGGGATGGTGGTTTATGGATGCTAATGATTGAAACAAAAATTCAAACCCTATCATTTTGAATTCCTCACATCTAAACTGCTGCCTAGGGTTTCAAAACATGTTTGCCACCAAGGTTACTCTTTTCCATTATTTCTTTTGTCCTTAATTCCCTTTGTTCCTTGGCTCCATTGTTCCTCATCCCCTAAAGTTATTAAACCCCTATCCTAAATTCCCTTTCCCAAAACTGTCAAATGTGAAAAACCCTAAAATCCTATTCCCACACCTAAATCCTAAAACCCCGTCCCATATTTCCCAAACAAATCTCTCCCAATACACTACAACAAAATCAGCGATTAGCGTCCCTTTTTACTTCTTTTTTTGCATCTAGAGCCCATTTTTGGTGCTACTTGCATCCATTTATCAAATATGGTGCAAAACTTGACACAAAATTTGCATCAAGTTTTGCACCAAATCTTACACCAAGTTTAGCACCAGGTATTGCGATAGGTTTTGCACCACGTTTTGCACCAAATTTTATGCAAAGTTTTGTGTCATCCTTTGCACCAGGTTTTGTTCCAGGTTTTGCATCAATTTTGGCATCTATTTTTGTTTGACATACTTTTGCATCCTCATTTGCATCCAATTTTTTCACCTACACTTGCATCAACTTTTGCATCCTTTTTTGCATCCTTTTTAAAATCATTTTTTGCATCCATTTTTTCATCCATTTGTGCATCACTTTTGCGCCAAGTTTTACATCGAGTTTTGTGTCTAGTTTTGCATATAATTTTGCATCTACTTTTGTTGCATCCACTTTTCCATCTTGTTTGGCATCCATATTTACATCCTCTTTTGCATCTATTATTGTACCCACTATTGCATCTAATATTTTTGTGCCACAATTGGCGCCTAGTTTGGCACCTCCTTTTGCACCCACTTTTTGATTATAATTTTGCATCCACGTTTGCATCCTCATTTGAATCTAGGTTTTCATCAACTACTACATATATTTTTGCATCCCTTTTTGTATCCAATTTTGGACTAGGATTTGCATCGGGTTTTGTGTCTCGTTTTGCATCTACTTTTGCATCGACTTCTATTGCATCCACTTTTGCATACAATTTTGCATCCACTGTTGCACCCATTTTAAATTTCACTTTTTGCATCCCTTTTTACATCTTCATTTGCATCATACTTTGATTCTTTTTTTTCATCTATCATTACATCCACTTTTGTTATGCCATAATTTGCACCATGTTTTGCACTCACTATTGTATCCACGTTTGCTTCCAATTTTGCATCCATGTTCACATCCTCTTTTGCATCAAATATTGCATCTATTTTTGCATCCACTTTTGTGTCAGGTTTATGCATTGGGTTTTGCATCTCGTTTTGTATCTACTTTTGCATCTACTTCCATTGTATCCATTTTTTTCATCCAATTTTGTTTTGCCTCTTGCATCAATGTTTGCTTCCACTTTTACATCCATTTTTGCATCTTATTTTGCATATTTTTTGTCTATTGTTACATCCACTTTTGTTGCACCATATCTCGCGCCTACCATTGCAACCACATTTTCTTCCACGTTTGCATCCACATTTGCATCCTCTTTTGTGTTCAAGTTTGCATCAGATATTGTGTATGTTTTTGCATCCCCTATTGTATCCACTTTTGTTTCATCCATTTTTGCATCTACTTTTGTGTCCGTTGTTGCATCCACATTTGTTTCACCACAGTTTGTGCCAAGTTTTACACCTACCATTGGACCCATGTTTGCTTCCACTTTTGCCTTCATGTTTGCATCCAAGTTTGCATTGACAACTGCATCTACTTTTGCATCCACTTTTGTGTTAGGTTTTTCATGTTGTTGTGCATCTACTTATGTTGTATCCACTTTTCATCCAATTTTACTTCTATTGTTGCCCCCATTTCTATGTTCGCTTTTGCCTCCCTTTTCCAACACTCATCATATTTTCTGCATTGATGATATTCCTTATGGCATTGACAATTATGAACAATTGATGACAATGTCAATAATATTGACAATGATGAAAATGAAGATGATGGCGATGACATGAATTGTGCTTATGATGATAAAGACGATAGTGGTTACAATGACATTAATGATGATGATGGCAATGATTATGATGATGACGATGCTAATGACCTTGGCGAATCTTCCCAATTTTAGATGTTGTCATTGTCATAATCATAAGCATTATCTTTGGTGTCATCATCATCATTTTCATCTAGGTCATCATCAAAAACAATAATGGCATGAATGATGATGATGATTACAACAATGTTGATAGAAATTACAATAATGATGATGATGGGGATGATAAAAATGACAATGACGATGATAATGGTGGTGATGATGATGATCATCGATCATCTCTCAAAAATAGAGTTGTTATTTCTCTTACGTATATCAATGTGTCCTAAACAACCCTTTTCTAGCACTGATCACATTTTTTGGGTTGACTATATTTCTTACAACGTCTATAATTATAAACAATTGCAAACAATGTCCATAATGATGATGATGATGGAGCTGATGATGATGGCATGAATGGTGATTATGATGATAATGTAATGATGGCAATAATGATGACAAGGATGATGGTGATGATGATGACAATGATTATGATAATGAGAATGAACAATTACTAGTTTCACTACCATCTTCTGGATACATATTACTATCATACTTTTTAAATTTTCTGTTTCTCTTGAGGTATCTTACTATAATGGTGTTGTCAACACTAGAAAGATATCTTGTTGTAATGGTGGTTCTAATGTTAGCACTAGCAAAGTTTTTGTTAAATTTTGGTTAAAAAAAAATCGATTTATGCAATTATTTTGACAATCTATGTAAAAAAGTAAATAACATCCAATTATTTTGACTGTAGTCCCATTGATTATCATGAATTCACCAGTCTGAAGACCATCTTCTACATACATATTATTATTAAACTTTTTGCATTATATCCCTCTTATATCTTGTTGTAATGGCAGTATTAGCACTAAAAAAATATCTTGTTGTAATGGTGATGTTAGTATTAGCACTAAAATAATCACTAAATTTTGGTAAAAAAAAGTTTATCATTTATTTATTTTTAATTTGGGAAATTTTTGTTTTTATTTTTTTTGTTTTTAATTCTATTTTTATGCAGTAATATTTTTTTTGGTTGAATTTTGGTAGTAACTAGTTTTTGGTCGAATCATATGTATTAACCATGTTCTTTATGCTACAAGTCTAATTGTTGGGACAAAATTGCTCTTTCAAATAAGTTGCAAAAGCTATTTTACATCCATTGTTGCACCCATGTTTACACCCACTTTTACATCCCTTTTTGCATCCTATTTTTCATCTTCATTTGCTTCTTTTTTTGCATCTATCATTACATCTACTTTTGTTGTGACAAATTTTGTTCCATGTTTTGCACATACTGTTGTACCCACATTTGCTTCCAATTTTGCATCCATCTTCACATCCTCTTTTGCATAAAATATTTCATCTATTTTTGCATCCACTTTTGTGTTGGGTTTTGCATCTCATTTTGTATCTTCTTTTGCATGTACTTCCATTTCATCCATATTTTGCATCCAATTTTGTTTCTCATGTTGCACCCGTGTTTGCATCCACTTTTACATCCCTTATAGCATCTTGTCTTGCATCTAAGTTTGCATATTTTTTTGTGTCTATTATTACATCCACCTTTTTTGTGCTATTATTTGTGCCATATCTTATGCCTATCATTGCAACCCACATTTTCTTCAACTATTGCATCCATATTTGCATCCTCTTTTGTGTCCAAGTTTGCATCAAATATTGTTTATGTTTTTTGCATCCCATTTCGAATTTACTTTTACATCCACTTTTGATTTGTCTAGTTTTGCAACTAATTTTGTGTTCACTATTGCACCCATGTTTGGCCCATGTTTACATCCCTTTTTTCATCCAAGTTTTCCTCCTTTTTGCATTCAAGTTTGTGTCCCTTTTTTTTACATTCATTGGAGTATCCACATTTGTTTCACAACAATTCATGCTAAGTTTTATGCCTACTATTGTGCCCATGTTTTCTTCCACTTTTTCATCCATGTTTGAGTCCTATTTTGTGTTCAAGTTTGTATGAACTATTGCATCTACTTTTTCATCCACTTTTGTTCAATTTTTCTGTCTTGTTCTGCATCTACTTATGTTGTGTCCACTCTTCATCCAAATTTACGTCTATTTTTACCCCCATTTTTTGTTTACTTTTGCATCCATTTTCCAACACACATCATATCTTTTGCATTGATTATATTTCTTATGACATTGAAAATTATGAACAACTGATGACAATTTCAATAATTATAACGATGATGATAATGAAGATGATGACGATGACATGAATTGCGATTGTTATGATAATGACAATGATGATAAAGACGATGGGAGTTACAATGACAATGACGATGATGCTAATGACCTTGGCCATTCCTCCCAATTTTTAAATGTTATCATGGTAAAAATCATAATAATTATCTTTGGCATCATCTTCCAAGTCATCATCATCTGATCATCATTATCATTATTTTCATCTTGGTCATAATCAAGAACAATAATGGCATGAATGATGATTATGATGTTCATGATGAAGATGACAAAAATTATGATAAAACTTATATTAGTTATGATGATGGGGATGATGACAATTATAATGACGATGATAATGGTAGTGATGTGGTTGATCATCAATCATTTCTAAAAAATAAAGTGGTTATTTTTCTTTCATATATCATGTGTCCTAAGGTTGGTGATATTTCTTATGATACCTATAATTATGAACAATTGACGACAATATACAAAATCATGATGATGATGATGATCATGAAGAAGACATGAATGGTGATTATGATGATAATGAAATGATGACAATAATGATCACATTGATGGTGGTGATGATGGCAATAATGAAGATGATGACCCTCCCTCTAAACTAGCGAGGTACTCATAATGAGACAAAAAAGTACTCTCAAGTTGAAATATTCATATAAGAAGGGATCTAGATTGATAAGCATCAATGATGATTTACATCATCATAGCCAAAATTTTCAAAATAGTAAGGCCTTGACTAACAAGTTTATCTCTCCATTAGATCAGAGCACAATGTTGGGAGGCATAAATTTTGACACCACTGCCTTTCAAGGCACTTACCCCACCAAGATGTTTACCAGGTATGTCCTCACATGATCATTTCCTAATCCACTATCATAATATTTGACACTAGAAAATGTCAATCCTCATGACTATTCTTATCTTGGATTAATGTACTTGACTTATGGCGATTAGTCCTAGTCAATGTCCAAATTCTCAAAGAATATTGGTCCCAGATGTTTATCCAATCCACCATTATCCCTACTAGTGCCTTTACTAGGCTTACGATTGTTAATCCTAGCCATAGTACATGACACATGGATAACATGGTGTCTACCCTCACTCCCTCTCAACCAGGGAGGAAACATCCACAAGCATAAGATTTTCTCAAGAATACCCATCATTTTCGTAGAGAATAACATCATTAATTTGTTTTCATCACATGACGACTTTATGATTAAGCATTCATAGATTTGTGGCAAAATATTTCCCCTTTTGTATTTGTGATGGAATACAATAAAAAAGTGAAAGCCAAAATCATTAAACATACACTATATTGATTTATCTAAGTCTAAACTCTAAGGTTGAAGTGAAAATTCATGTAAATCTTATATCTATGAGTTGTGCCAAACTTATGAAAACCTTATTCCCTAAGTCCTATATATAAGAAAATGAAAAAGAAAGAAAAATAAGGGCCAATAAATGGTAACTCATGTATTCACTCCCTCTTTGGAAAATATATGAATATATACACTCCTATTCACACTTGATCACATGTATGTGATGGTTAAATCATGAATTCTTCTTTTCTCCTTGCATTTTCACTTCATCATTTAAGCACCTAATTGAGGATCTAAGGAATGTTTGTTTCCTAAGGCTTTCATGTCTACTCTTGGTTTACTTATGTCACACTACTGTCAATTTATGTGACAGAGTGAAATACATAAGTTTGTGGAGTTATTATAGAGGTGTATTGAGTTCGTAACCACACACACATGTATTACATCTCATTGATCCACATGTGTGGGTTGGAGACTCATTTCTTGACAACTTTAATGGAGACTACTTTGTGGCTTTAATGGTATAGCTTACAAAATATCTTGTTAAACATTTCGATTCATTCTTTCTTTTCCTCGAGACACTTATAATATTGAAGTCACTCCCAACAATCCATGGAGATGGGAAGTATAAATTACTTGTGCTAGAAATAGAATTGAGAAATAGAGGTTTTCCATTTGCGATATTGGAGTCATAGACATTTGATACATGGTAGTAGTCCTCAATGTCAATTAACTAAAATTGCATTGTCATAATGCGAAAAGAGGTAAACATATTGGTAACCTTGATGTCTTAATCATTTCAAATAATAACCATTCCACCCAAGTATCTCTAAGCATCAATCACTACTACTTGGAAATTCCTCCCCCATTTTCTAATTATATGAGGTTGAACCTCACTTAATATTTTTGCTTCTTATATCAACATTATTTATGGGTGCTTTGCATACCATTTTTCTTTTAGGAGTTTGTTTTCGCTTACTATTGACGCCCCTCATGTTCCAAGACTATTTTCATCAAAAATTTACATAGAAAGAAAGTATAAAGTGACTAAAAAGAAACATGTCTCAAGATTTAAGTGCTTGGACAATTCCACTTCATGACTCCTATATTTCCTTAACCTGGGACCAAATGGTGAACTTGATGGCCTTAAGGGAAATTGATCAATGAAAATCTAAAAAAGAGGTGATTTTTGACTTTATCACATACAATTTAATATACTAAAAAAAATATCCATAACAATTTCATCAATCAATGAATCATTAAAAAAAATATCCAAAACAATTTCATCAAGCAAAGAATAATTGCATTATAAAATACAATCTATAAACATTTTTGGAAAGTTTTGCTAAAACATGCTTAAAAATCAGCATATTTAATATTAATATTTAACAATAATATGGACAATAACACATTTTGATAAATTAAATAACATATTATCAAGCCTAAAAAATGTCACTAACTGAAAACTACAAAGCATGCAACTAATGGAAGTGACCACTCAAGGCCACCACAAGACAATTAATCTATTAAGACCAAGATTAATGGGGACAAAGATCTATAAAGGACAAAGGAAAACCTATTTTAACTTTATTGTTTTATTAGCCTGGTTCAAGATGAACATTTCAAGATATCATGAAGAACATAATTAGTTTTATTGCATTAAGAAAACCCAAGCACATTCTATAACTTAGCAAGAAAGAGATGTATAACACCCATCTCAGCAACACGACACATGACATTAAGTTACTTTACTATATATAATTTAAACTCCTATCATAAAATCACAAATTTAGCATGAATGGAATGTTTAAAATCTATTTTTATAAAAACAAAATATAATTTTTCTTATAGAAAAATATACCAAAAACTAAATATATTTTTCTAGAAAAAAAAAATACTAAAACTAAATATATATTTAAAAAAAAACTAAAACATAAGCAAACTAGAATTTGAATTTGACATTCTTGGTCACTTTCGGAAACATATGGTGGAATGTAATCTCTTTATCCTCATCTTTAGCTTTTTCCTAAAAAATAAAAGCATACAAAAGTGGGAAAGAGCCATAAAGCATGGGGAAGCTTTTTCCTAAGCACAAAAGCATCTAAAAAGTGGAAAATTCCTTTTTTATATGAGGAAACATTATTCACCCAAAAGATTTTTCCCAAATTGAACTAATGAGGAATTTTGGAAATCTTCATAGCCTCCACTTTCCTATATATTAGAGGCTTGGCCATTGAAAAAATGATGGGAATTTTGTATTGTCACGCTCTTGAGATCTGTCTTTGAGAGGGAGAGTTTTGGAGCTATGAGTTGGGGGAGGTGATGTTGCAACTATATCTGATTGTTGTAACTTTCCTCCAACTCCTTTATTCATATAGATCAGTTGTTCTTCCTTCCATATGTTTCTATTCATTCTTTACTTCTTCTATTTAACTAATGTATGCATGGGTTTTTGGTTTATATTTATTTATTCAATAATATTTATATGTTTTTATAGTTTTGATTATTAAGATATTATGTTGTGAAGGTTGCTTTATTCTCTCTCTTATGTGTAGGACCAAGCTTTGGAGCTAGCTAGGAGCGCTTCTTGGCTATACGAAAAACTCCAAGAAGACCTTCATGCGAGGACTCACAAGAATTCATTCTCTTTTTCTTAATCTATACTCTACATCTTGATCTACTAAGAATCCTAAGCCTTAGAACAACCTTTCTCTTAATTGGTTTGTCCTAGGTTTCTGAGATAAACTGAGAGGGTTTTGTTTTCATCTAACCATGCATTAAATCCTACAGCAAAATGATATTTAGAAAATTTAATATATTTCACTATGTAAATGAACTTAGTAAAATGAACCCATAGAGGTGGTCATAAATGGAAATAAAAGTAAAACTCTAAACAAGAAGCCAAAAGTGGATTTAACCATGGATGAAAAATTGGGAGTAGAATTGGATGTTAAACTAGCCATCAAAACAATATGCAAACAATGACACAAAAAGGTTTTTAAAGTAAAATTAAAAAAGGGTGCAACACTAGACACAAAGAAGGGAACAAAATAGGGCATATGAAAGGATACTGAATTGGGTGCAAACAAGGATGCAAAAATGGACACCAAAATGAGGATGCAAAGAATGGTGTAAAATTAGGATGCAAAAAGGATGTAAGAAAAGACACAAAACAAGATGCAAAATGGGACTAAAAAATGGTGAAACCAAGGATGTCAAAGATGATGCATAACTAGATGAAAATTCCAACTAAAATCTAGGTGCAAAATGAGATGCAAATGTGGACACAAAATGTGGCAGAAAAAAGGATGCAAATTTGGAAGCCAAAAAGGATGAAAAACTGGATACCAAAAAGGATGCAAATTTGGACATAAAAAATGGTGCAAAATTGGACACAAAGAAGAAAAAATGGTGCAAAAATGGGCATAAAAATGGCTCAATTTTGGATGCAAATTGAGATGCAACATTGGATGTAAAATGATGCAACAAATCATTCAAAACTTGGTGCAAAAACAAATGCAAAAGTAGACGAAAAAATGGCTCAAAAGTGAACGTAACAATAGACACAAAATGGGATGCAAAGGTGGATGCAATATATGGTTCAACATAGGATGCAAATTTAGATGCTCAAAAGGATGAAAAATTGGATGCAAGAAATGGTGTTAAAAATGATGCTAAATTGGATGCAACAAATGATGCAAAATTAAATGCAAAATATGGTGCAAAATAGGATGCAAAAAAGGGAGATAAATAAAATGCAAAAGTGGATGCAAAAAATGGTGCAAAAATGCATGCGAAATTTGGCACTAAATCAGATTCAACATATGGTGCAAAATTGGATGGAAAAGATGGTGTAAAAAAAGGCAGAAAAATTGGCACAAAAATAGATGTAAAAATAAGTACAAAATTAGAAGCAAAAGATGGCATAAGACCAGATGCAAAAATTGGCACAAATTGGATGTAAAAAAAGGTGCTAAATAAGATGTCAAAGATGGTGTAAAAATCGATGCAAATTATGACACAAAAATAGAAGCAAAGAATTCCACAAAAGAGGAAGCAAAAAATGATGCAAAAATAGATGCAAAAAAAGGCACAAAACTAGAAGCAAAACCTGTTGTAAAACCAAATGAAAATCTTGGTGCAAAATATGATGCAGAAAATGATGGAAAATTTGGCGTAAAAAAGATGCAAAATTTGGTGCAAAAAAGGACGCTTAAAAATTGTACAATAGAGCCAGATTTAGCGCCAGGTTGCTCATCCCAATTGAGAAAAAAATGCACTAGAATCTGGTGCTAAATCTGGCGCAAATTGCCTGTTTTGTTGTAGTGATAATTCTTAATCCCTTGATATTATGTCCCTTTCCTAACAGTCCCTGTTTCATTGTTTTTCCCCTTTGGTGGCAGAGTAGGAACACATTACTAAAAGAGCAGTCTAAACAATTTTCATACACCAGCATCTTCATCTTCAAGGAAGTTTGAAAAACAACAGTCATGGAATCTGAGCATTCATCGGACTATGAAGTGGAAACCCAAAGTGACTCACCCTTGGAAGAATAGGCACCCTGGAGGCCTCATAAAAGTGGCAGACATGTTAGAGAAGAACCGACCACCCTTACAGAATTGCAGGCCTGCCCTCTTGCTATGTTGTGTTTCCAGCATCAGTCATGCTATGAGTTTTTTCAAAAGTTGGCTGGTGTTCAATTTCATCATGAGCCGGCTCATCTATTCGTGCTGCACTTACATGGAGATCAAGCTATCTTAGCCGGTGTCACCTTTACACTTAAACCAGAATCTGTCTCATTAGCAACCAGCATACAGAACATTGGAGAACCATGGAACAAGAAGCATAAGATTGACCGACAACATTATGAGCCATACATTAAAACTGGTTTCTTGAGGCAGCTCAAGAGAATGTTCCCATTCCGATATCTGAAATATGAATATGCTCCACTAATGAAATTGATCATGAAATATTTCAGCTGTGAGGGACGGTTATCTCGTCTCTATGCTTATCACTTCAGGTTGCTCATGCATTTCACCAGGGTACGGATGATGAACATTCCGTATTTCATTTTCTGGAACATAGAGAGGATGACCACACTTGTACAGCACAAAACTCCTCAACAACAACTTAAGAGTGTTTATCATTTTGCTCTTACTAAAATTTTGGTGGTTCATTAGCTTGGATCACAGGGCATCACTTGGGATGATTTCATCTCTCGTGACTTCTTCAGAGCTTCACAGGGATTATCAGAGGTTAACCATGAAGGTGGACCTTCTCATCAGTATGAGCACCATGAGACCACTAGTGTGTCGGTATTCATCACATAGCAGAGAGGCACCAGACATTTGTTTGCAGCAGCAAAGCGAGCGTTATCTCCACCTAGTGTGGAAGGGGCCTTGCTTCCTCCATCAGCACCACAGGTACAGGACAAAGGCAAGAGGTCAATGCAGGATGAGGGGCCTTCAGGTGAGCAAGAGACCGACTTCATTCTTATTCATGATGATGATACAGATACGGACCCACAAAGTGCCAAGCTTAGGGAGATCATCCAGGAGCAGAAAACAGAGATCCAAGCCTTATCCCTTGACTTGGAGAGAGCTAAGTGGACCATGAAATATTTGGAGCAGAGGAACAAACAGCTTGAAGATCAGCAAGCAATCATGGAGTTACAAAACATCCGCGAGAATCGCCAAGTTGCACAAAGGAGAAGAATTGAGCTCACGTCATTGGAGCAAGAGATTAATGAGGATTGGGAGTCTAATCTCAAGAGAGTTAAAATGCACTTAGAGAGGTTGTTGGACAAGGCCGATAAGGACCATGAATTGCTGAGACACATGGCTTTCCACTACATGGCACGAAACAAGGTCTACAAGGCACAAATCAAGAATTTAAAGTCAAAATTGAGGAAGGAAATAAGGAAGAAAAAGAGGCAAAGGGAGCTTGATCATCTTCAGATATTGGCCAAAGCCTCTTTAGCCTAGCATAACACTTAATGAATAATATCTAGCCAAAATTTCAAAAAATTTGGGGCATTTTTGGCATTTTGGCAAATTTTGGTACAAAAAACAAGGTTTTTCTCCCTGTGCACTGCGCCACCTGGCGCACATTTTTGCTAGGGAGCTCCAAACTACAAAACGTTTATATTTTTGGATTTGGCATGAAAAATCATGACTTCTGGTGCATGGCCAAGAATTTTGGGCAAGTTTTGAGTCCCCAGGAGGTCAAAAACACTCAAAAAATGACCTCACTGCCCCTATTTTGACACATAGGAAGCAATCCTGTGAGATTTCAGTTTTGGAGGGGTAAATGACATCCAAATTGAAAAATTCCACTTGGTTTAGAAAGTAGACAGGTAGGGCTTTCCAACACGTACACTTGGGCTCAATTTGGACTTCAGTAAGTGCCTCAAAATCAGCATAAAAGTGGTGCGACACATAGAGGATTTGGCGCGGTGCATAGAGGATTTTTGCTCAATTTTTCCCCTTCCAGCTCATAAATTCGGCCAGTTTGACTAGTTTTGATTTTTGATGTAATTTTTGATCTATCTTGATGTAATTGGATAAACATGATGTAATTTTGGCACTTATTTACTTGTTCTAGAGGATTCATTCACTAAAAAGTGAAAATTTAATGAATGAATCAGTTTCCTACCTTATAGAGGCAAGTTGTTTTGATTGCCTATATTTTAGTGCTCTGTTTAGAATTGGTTGAAACAGCTCCTAGAATGATGAGCTCGACCCCTAGAGGCAAGGGAATGGGTTGGGCTAGTCTATATCATGTAATTCCTAAGTCATTTTCAGGGTTGGACACTTGGGATTGCTTTGGCATATCATTGTACATTCTATCTCTGCATTTTGGCTAAGGAAAGACCATGGTTTTGTAGCACTGTTTGGGATCCATGTGGATTTATGTTTTTGATGGTGTGCTTCTCTAAGTAATTGTAAGTTCACTAGTGTTATGTGTATCATTTTCCTGTCTTTTCTTCTGAATTTGAACAAATGAGTGATTAAGGTGGAATCCATTAACTGTTATGCTCTGCCTTTGAATTTGTTTAAATTTCCATGTTTTCATATGTTCAAGGAGAATTCTTGAGACTCTCTTTCTCTCCTTAGATCCTCACCAGTCCGATCTATTCATTAACTCAATTTAAAGCATCAAAATGATTTCCTTCCTTGCCCCAATTAGAACTCTGCAGAAACTGTGCCTTATCCCCGAGCCCAATTTGCCACTCCCTGTTTTCAACACAAAACCCCAAAAAACTCAAAACAAACCCTTGTACTTCATACCTAGCCTAAAATTAGCTTCTATTTCAGTCATCTCGAGCCCCATCGCTTGTCTTTTGCTGAGATCGACCCGGAGAGAGCCCTCTCCTATCCTCGTAGGGCTAGCTACGAGGCTGAGCGTGGTTTGATGTGGACCTAGAACCTTGTCTTTTCAGCCTGAGGAAAATCTAGGCTCTAACAAAATCTAATCATTTTCATTCTTCTGGGATATTTTCTTGAAGCTTTTGCCTCCTCGGTAATGACACCAAAATGTTATCACTTATAAAAAAAATCCAACTGTAGAGGGAAAAAACTAAGGTAACCTCTAACCACTTTGGATTGAAAGCCGACCCTTCAATTTGGAGAGGGATATATCCTTAACTCAACTACCCCATGTGACCTCAGCAATTTGTTTATAAGATCTTAGGCCAAATTTAATTGAGAAGAGATAAGGTTGGTTGGAATGTAGGAAATTCCACCATTGGGCATGGAGTCTGACCTAATCAATTTTATGTTAACCAAAGATTCAATGAGAGAGTATGAGAAAAAGCAAGATAGTAGCAACTTGTTGGAAATAATACTGAGAGGGGGGGGGGGGGGGGTGAATCAGTATTATCAGATCAATAAAACTTTTTCAATGCTTAGAAACATATACGCTACTTCAGTTAAGTGAACCCGCGTGTACACGCTGCTGTGTCTAAAGCAACTAGCGTATATCCAGAAATCTTATGATTCAATTAGCTTATCTTCAGTAAATGCATCAGAACATTATTAACCATATTAACAGTAAACAGGTGCAGTATAACAGAACAGATCATCACACAAAAGCCACACACATGAACACAAAGATATAAGGTGGAAACCCAATGTGGGTGAAAACCACCTGCTGCAAGTCATCTCAATCTTCTTCTTAATAAGAAAATCCTTTCACAATATTTGTACTGGTGCAGTCTTATACCAGTACGGGAGCTACAACCCCCTTTTCTCTCGTACTAGCCGATCCATTTACTAGTACACAGGGTGCTACCTGCTACAATGCTCCAAAGATCTCCTTAGCTTTTGTACTAGCTTAGATACTAGTACATAGGTGCTTGCCTACAATCTTCTCTCCTCCAGGTACCACGTTTCATCAATTTTCAGACTGGATACACTGAAGCACAACACATAATCTGAAAGGCCACTTTTCATCCAATTTTCATACTGGACCCATAACTATCATTAAAGCTCAAAACAATCATCAAACTCTGAATCACTGAAAACCTGTTAACAACACAGTCACCAGAACACAGAGCAGACACAGAACTCTGTAATAACCATCAAACCCATCTGCAACTTCAAAAATACAATGTATATGCTACTTCGATGAATCAAACCCGCGTGTATACGCGCTTTTTCCAAAGACAACCCGCGTACAGATCTAAAAATAATTTCTCATAACTTGCAGCTGTACCAGACATCAGTCATACTCATAACACTTATAGAACAATACATGCGTCAGTATGTAGATCTAGAATAAGCATCATAGAGATAGTTCATTTCAAACCATTTGATCCCGATCTCTCCTTAGATCTTGTTCTCAATCAGCCGGTGAGATCCCTCCTTAGCTCAAATCAAGCAATCATCATCAACCCATAACTTGCATACTAGATCTCATACTTCTTCAGATATTCAAGACATTTCCGATACACTTGCCTAATTATTTCCTTCTCCTTATATAGCCTTAGGCCTTGTTCAATACCAAGAGCCAAAACCATAGAAATCTAATACCATCAGCTTGAAAACTAGGGATCAACACGTCCATCGAGACACCAAGGTCCAAAACCATAGGCACAACTTCCAAGGAATAACCGTCGTGGACCAAAGATAAGTTTTCCACATACACGCGCTTTTACTGAAGCCAACCTGCGTGTACACGCGACTTGGTATATAGCGAACCTGCGTATACGCGACTTGGTATATAGTGAACCTGCTTGTATACGCGACTTGGGCTTAATGAACCTGCGTGTATGAACTTTCTCTTCTTCTTATAGTCTGATCATCAATTCCTTGCTGCTGACCTTCTACACTATGATCTGTCATCAGTGTGGTTTGCCATCAAGGACAACACTTATCTCATAATGCCAACAATCTCCCCCTTTGGACTTGATGGCAAAGCTAACTTGTCACACTTAGAACTATCATCTGATTCCTTTGAGCTGTCCTCCATCAGTCACATCTGATATCTCTTCTGAAGATTCATCCAGTTATACATAAGTGAGATATTCTTCTATGAGAGGGTTGCCATCAAGTACAACACATGCATCATAATGCCAACACAACTCCTTTGACAATTTTAGAAATCAAAGAATAGAAGAAAATAACCAAGCACCTCAAGGAAAGACTACAAATAGTAGTTGTTGTAATATTTGGATGAAAAACATGTAAAAATACTTGAATAAATGAATTTGGAGCACACCAGTATGAATTCCAACTCAAAAAATTTGTATTAAAATATTGAAGAACATATAAAACTCAGAAAATAGACAAGGAGTCATAAACACATGAATTTTTACCACTTGCTCACATAAAATTGTTGTATAATCTTATCTGATCACACACAATAGTACACAAGAAGGATTTTTCCAAAAAATCCAAATCCTTGGTTTTTTGTCATTATCAGCTTTATAGAGTAATTACAAAACCATAATCATGTTCTCAAAGAAACCTTAATTACAAAGTCCAAAAATAGCTTAGTAAATCTCTAACTAAAACTAAATACATTACATTGTTCAATCATAAAACAAAATGATAATATTATGCATCTGAGAAATATGTTGTTTCTAAAGACCTAGCTGAAGCTAAGGATCCGCAAGTCAAATTTAATGAGGTGGCTCTCCAACTAAAAGTTGATTAGGTAGTTTTCTAAATATAGAAAAAAATAATTCTAGTGAATTCCTAAAATATAGGCTCCAAATATTCGCTTGAATATCTCAAACCGTCATATTTGTTACAAAAATGAGGGAGGTTTATGTTAAATGTTATGTTCACTCCAAAAACATCTTTTTCTTTTCAAAAATTCATCTCCATATTTTCGAAAACTAAAGTTACTTCTTTTTAAAGGAAAAAATAGAGTAAAACAAAGTTTTTGCTGACATTTGATTTGTTAGCGCCACCGTTTCAAATTTTTTGAACCAACATTGACAAATTAATTATCAGTTCTCTCTTGATTGAGGACCTGCTCTTTGGCTGCCGTGTGATATTTTAGTGCTTTGATATATATATATATATATATATATATATATATATATATATATATATATATATATATATATATATATATATATATATATATACATATATATAAATATATATATATATATATAATTACAATTGGTGTTGATAATCGAGCTATCTGTGCTTTTATTCAACATATTTAAAATTTGCCACTGATAAACCATCTTTTAGCATCTTTATTCAACATTTTAGGATTGTCATTGACATTCGCACTATCGTGCCTTAAAATTATAATAAAAAATCACAGTGTTGAACTTAAAACTATGAAGAAAAACTGAGATAACGGGATTTGTGGGTTATGGGCCCATGATATTCTTCTTTATAACTATGTAGCTCCTTGATACCACACTATCTCTACACCATAATATCTTGATAGTGATTGAAATCCCTCGAAAATTTATACAGAGATTGTCTTAGTCAACGTTTCTTTAATTATCACATTTTCCATCAAAACTGCACACATTGGTGTAATTCAATCTATTCTCCTTTATAGAAATTTACATATGCTTAGAAATTAAACTGCAAGAGTGAATGTGCATGAAACACTCAAAATTTTAACACCATTGATTAGATCAATCCGACGATTAGAGTTAAATCTAGAAACACTACAGTCTTCTCAAGCTTTGCACCCACTAGTCTGCATGCAACATCAATTCCTCATGTTGGACACACACACAATCATTTACATGCAACATAAATTCCTCACACTGGCATCACGCCATCAATTACTCAACAGATCACCATTGATCCTTTCAATGATCGAGCATGGACCTCCTAACTACTCAACATAATTTGCATGCTCACTTAGTAATAACCCAATTTATTGGTGGAATCATGCCTCTAAAAAATTAGGTTTTGTCATGCTTTAGCTTACAACGAAGTTCATACGTAATTCATTCACCATTCACATACATTCAAACTTATGAATTGGCAGGGTTTCACGCATAGGATTAAAGCACACGAAAAAATCAGAATACACATAATGATATCACTTCATTAACATTTGAGTTAGAGTACAATACACACGACCTCTATGGCCCTAACCACTCTTTAACATGACTACATCATGGATTTCCCCCCTTTCATCATTTCAAGGCTTATAATTTATAGAACTTACAATACATTGTTGTGGATCAAATCAAATCCATTCTTTTCTCCTAAGATCTCGTAACAAATTCCTAAGATCCCTCATAGATATGATTTCCGTGCTTTTAAATAGAAAAATAACAAATTCCTTACCTTCTGACAATTGTGCTTTCCATGTTTTTGCCTTCTAGAAGTTGTTTTTATTGATTTCTTGGAGGATAGGTCAATTCTCCTACATCAATATTCCAAGATAATTTTTTGATTGCTTTTACTTTGAGCTAACATGCTTCCACTGATACATCTTTCTAGATTTTCCTAAATATTTTCTGAAATAGATACATAGATCATATTATACAAAAAATAGTGAAAAAATAGTTATTTTCACATTTACTTAGAAAAGACTTTCATATGGACTCTAGGATTCAATGTATTTTTTATGTGAAGTGTTCATACAAAAAAAGTAAATCCTGTCAAACTGAGTTGTTTGTCCTATGTATGCAATGTGATAGTACACATGGGAAGAATCTTCACATTACTCCTAGATTTCTAGATACCTTTATCAATAGTCAAACATGTTTTTGACAGTCTATTAGTCAACCCATTTTGATCCTTAAAGATATGAGAACATGCAAAGAAAATATATGAGTATTTGATCCTCCATAGTTCTTCCAAAATGGGGAAAGAAGTATATTTATGCATGTTTGTGAAAATTTTGGCCAATTTATTACAAGCATTAAATCCCCATAAACTTGGATTTGCAAACATCCTTTATCCTTTGCAAGGATCAACAAATTTTTACATGCCATTAGTTCAACCTAATTGTTTGTTCCTAGACCAAATCCCTTTTTAACATGAAAAAAATGTGTATATGATAGAAAAGGTGCAAATCAAAACCCACTTCTATGACTTATGTCACTGGAAGATCCATTAAAAAAATCCCATGTCCTTGTGAGGTTTGGATTTTTGTCAACAATTATTCTAGGAGGGCTAAAACATTTTTTCTAGGGGAAGTGAGTAAGAATTGCAGGGGCTTCAATTGTGATATGTTTAGGGGTCAAGGTCTTGTCCTAGAACATGTCCTTGTTTTGGGACATCCATACCACCCAATAGATTATTAATGGGAGGGATCTATGAGCACAAGTGGTCAAGGATGAGTACCATCCTCTCCGTCCTCCAAGTTTTCCCCTTCCCAATTTCGATTTAGGATCGACACAGACATGTAAGCTTCCTGCACATGCTTGAATAATGGGCACTACTTGAACACATGTATAGAGGTTTCATTTCTTCCCTTGTAGAGGGCACACCAATGTGGCCCAATTTAAAACTGTCTTTAAAGGACATCCTAGGTGGGGACTTTCTTCTCCATTAGGCACCGCATAAAAAAAATATCGCTGGACACTTGGCTTTCCATACCACCCTCCACCGCCATTTTGGTTATTCCAATGCCTCTCTGCATTTAATATTCAATAATTGTGCTTTGGGGAGTAAGTACCAAAGGATAACAACACCAAACTAGTTCATCCTCTCTTTCTGTGATCCCTATTTGTGATCCTTTCGGCCTTTAAATACCATACGGAGCTCCCTTAGACTGTAAAAGACCCAATGGACCCCAAGAATATGAAGGGTGTTTACATTATCCCATGCTCTTGTGGGACTCCCTACATTGGTGAGATTGGTAGCTCGATTAATCAAAGGATTCGTGAACATGCTGCTGACATCAAGCATGGAAGGACCCACTCCTCTACTTTGGCGTAGCATGCAAATAAATCTAAGCATCACATCTGCATTGAGGAGGCCCAAGTCGTTGCTAAGGTTAGTCATTTTCATCATCGTAAATTGTGGGAGGCCTTAGAAATTGAAAAAAGACCCAATAATTTGAATAGAGATGATGGTTGGAATATTAGTAGAAGTTGGGTCCCTCTCTTGTCTTCCTAGGGTTTTGTTTTGTTTTTTGGTTTTTGTTTTGTTTTGTTTTTTATGTTTTTTTTTCTTTAATCTATGTAGGTATTGGCATCCTTTTTATAGTATTTGTTGTTGATTTATTCTTCATTAGAGTTTATTTTCTTGATCCTTCATTTTTTTTTATGTATTTTATGATCCTATTCATTCTTAACTTCTTTTAGTATTTTTGTTATTTGTTCAATGGGCCTGAACCCCATATTTTATTGTTGACCCCGTTTTATTTATTGATTATTTTTGTTTGGATATATATATATATATATATATATATGTGTGTGTGTGTGTGTGTGTTTCTGTTTATTTATTTATTTATTTTTATTTCCATTAGTTATTTTATTTATCAAATGATCTTGTCTCGATTAGGGCCTTCACTCGTTTTTATAATGTTTTACTCCCCTCCTTTAAAGTTTGACTTTGATTATTTATTTATTTATTTTAAAAACTAGCTGTTTAATATAGTAGTTTCTTATTAATATTTGTTTTTAATAAATTAATAAACTAATATAATTATTTAAATATTATTTTTCAAGAACTAGCTGTTTAAATATAGCCGTTACCTATTAATATTTTTTAAAAATTAATTAAATAATATCATTATTTAAATATTTTTTCAAAAACTAGCCGTTTAATATAGCAGTTACATATTAATATTTTAATAAATTAATAAACTAATATCATTATTGAAATATTATTTTTCAAGAACTAGTAATATTTGGTTTTAATAAATTAATTTAAATATTATTTTTCAAAAACTAGCTATTTAATATAGCCATTACCTACTAATATTTTTATTAAATTAATGAAATAATATCATTATTTAAATATTTTTTTCAAAAACTAGTCGTTTAATATAATCGTTACTTAATAATATTTGTTTTTAATATATTAATAAATTAATATTATAATTTAAACATTATTGTTCAAATATAGCCGTTACTTGAAGTCATGTCTCTGCATTGCTCTCTATTTAAGCCTTTGTTATCGTCTGCCTCTTCATCTGGTCCTTATGATGAACCATACTTGTTGGTTCGAAACACGTTGGCCAAAAAGTTCCCTCATGTGATTTCTACCGAAAAACTTTGTTTAATTAGTTATTAGAGTGTTTATGTAGCCATTCCATGCCATGTGGAATTCTTCCTCTAGCCCAAGCACCTCTATTGATCTCCATCCTTAACTCTAGATGGTGGAGCGTCCCAGCTAGAAATCTTTTCTATCTTATAAATACCCGTATCTCATAGTGAGTCAATGAGTGGTTGAGGAAGGACATGACCTGCACCACTGATAGCAGGGAAATTGTATTTTCCTTCAAAGTTCCACTTCTTCAATTTTAAAATGTCACATCTCTACCAACTCGGGTTCCCATATACCTTCTCTCCGCTGACCTTCAATGCAATTCTAATCTTTAGAAACATTTTGGAACCTTGATGTTCTCTTGTCTCTCCATTTTATCAAATTGAAGTTAAAATTTCATTACTAAATGTTATCAAACGAACAATGGAATTATGTGCTTGTAAATATTTTGTATCTTTTAACCCCAACTTGAGTCCTTTGTGCATGTTTTCTATGCATCCGCAAAATTGACACACTAATATGGAAATATGAATAGAGTTCCTTTCACAAATAAATGGAGCAAAGCCATTTCTTTTAAGAGACACAACAAGACATTTTATGCCTTTTCAATTCCTTGAGATTGTTTTCATACAAAGTTGTTCCAATACTCATAAGGCCCAAAATGGCGTCGACTATACCCATAGAAAGAGCCTCTTGCAATGCTCCATCAAATGTTGAAAATTTGACATGCTTTAGTCCCTTTTCCTTCACAAATTTTGGACCTAGGTAAGTAAATCTCGTTGCAATTTGTAGAGGCCTATTCTCAGTCCATTAGGGCATTGTTTCCAATTCATCCATAATGAAATGCTAAAAGAATTTGTACTTTGGAATTGCAGTAGACAACGAAAACTCCCCATACTTAAGAGCATCATGAACAAAGAGCAAATATTCATCATCTTGTCCAAATTCAACAATAGTATCAATACCAACAATATTGAGGTCTAAACCCCCTATGAGAAACTTACGAACGACATATTTTGGTAGTTGGAACTAGAATTCTAGTTTGGATAGTCCTGGCATATTTCCAACATACTTCCATTTCCTCTGTTGAATATCCTCGCATGTTTGCAGTGACCATAAATTGACCAACTACTGTCAATTGGGCTTCCAACCTTTCAAGCATTTCATGTGAAACCTTTAGCACATCCTTGTGTTTAAGTTCTCTCTTACTTGCGACAAATATCACCTGGCTCTCTATAACAATAGATCAAATTACCATCTTTCTACTTCAATATGGCATCCCTTTGATAATAATTGGTTGTTCTTCCTACACATGATCTCACTTGAAAATATTTGGATTTATAATCATACACAAAGATCTCTTCATGAATACCAACATGAATTTGATCATCACTCTGTCCCTACAAAGCCTCCTTCTACCTATCCAGCAAAACAAATACACATGCACAATTTTTTTTCTCTCACTTAATTATCTTAAACCCTTTAGAATTGACCTTAGTCATATGATGGATTCATATTAATCTATCATTAATTCCATATATGCATACAAAATGGAGATCATCAATAATCATAAAGAGACAATTTGAACATTGATAACATGAATACTATTTCATTCATACAATCTTCTACATACAATGCTACTCAGAAACATCTCATGTTTTGATCTTCACGCTATCTCTCAGTTGCATGATTTCTCCTTCATGTAGCTATTAGCTTTTCCCTTAAGCTTACATTTTTTAAATACAAATTTTATAAACAAAGTATATTTTCTTAGATCCCTAAATCACTCCATGATTTATTTCCTAAATATATCATGCTTTTCAAGGTAGATTTTCTTTTTCCTTATGGAAAAAATCTTACCTATCCATATATTTTCTAAAACTATGACTCCTACTCTCTATAATAATAAAAGAAACTAAGAATATTTACAAATGAGGAATTAGAATTCATTTTCAATGTTGAAACCCCTTTTGGATTTTTTCTTCAAAAATCTTGATGGCTTTGGGAAGCTCTAATGCTCTTGCAACAAAATCCCATGGTAGAAGAAGTTCATAGCCTCTTGGTCATGTATCATTAAATTCTGAATCCTCCATGGTCCCAAAACTTATGTTATAATTTTCCATTCGTCCTAGCATATTGTTTTCCTACTGTTGATGTTTCCTTCAATTTTCCATGCTTCCATATCCTATGTTTCTCTACTCCACTTTCCTTTTTGATTCCAAGCTTATCAGTCAACTATATTTTGTTGTTGGTTGTCCTTTTCCTCTTGTTTTACCCTTTCCCAATCATCCTCTTCATTACTATATTCAACCTATAAATTTCTTCATCTAAATTTGTCTCTCATAGTTGAAACTTGATATCATCTCTTGCTTTCTATGGCATATCTTCTTTGTGCATAAAAGTTTCAAGACTCTTACCAAATTTTGCTTTATACACCTACTTCAATATTTTCTACTCATGCCTTGCATCTTTCTCCTCATTATTGTCTTCTAAGACAATTTCCTCTTCTTCCAATCTCAATTTTACAAATTGAATATGCACTTTCTAATTTACTCATCTCTCTTCAAGAAGTTTCAACTTTTCACAAAAATTAGTAAAATCACCTTGAACTGAATTTGTAAACTCATCACTCATGTATTTTTTCAACCATTCCTCCAAACATTCAACTTCTTCCTCGAAGTCCATATCTCTCTCCTATGACATAAGACTTTTGTGTAAAATTCCAATGATCGGAATTTACTATGTATTTCCTTGATGAGGAAATTTTCCATGCTCATCACCTACATATCCTGTAACCACACACCAATTATAAAATTTACAAATATAAGGCTCTTTAGGCTTAATTGATGCCTCAATCATCAAATATCCATATTGATATTCCTGTTTCAAACAATCTATGAGACTCTCAATAGGCCTCTTATCAACATAATCCTCTTCTGTTGAATGAAATAATATTTCACTCTTAGGTTCTCTTAACAACTTTTCCAACAATTTTATATTCTCATCAAATTTCATCAGCATTATATATGAATGTCTCTCCTTATCTCTTTGTTCCTCCTCATGGTTATATTCATAAACCAACATGTCCTTATTCATTTTAACAACAGGTTCTTGTAATTGTTCTTCATCTAAGCTTGTGATAGTTCTTGGAGATTTTCCTTAACCCTTAGTACCTTCAACAATTACATGAATACAAATTTTATTAGTTTCAAAAACATGAGATTCTTGGATCTCATCAGTTCCCTCATCCCCATCTTCACCAATTATAGATCCTTGTTTTGGTTCATAATAGTGAACATTCATCTATGTTGTTGTGAGCTCTTTGTCCTTCAATTGAGCATTAAACCTATGCTCCAACTTCACTTTCAACTTAGGCCACTTCATTTTCTTCCACATTATCCATTTTCACCTTTGGTCTTCCTCACCTTCCTATGGAAATTCCATTAAGATATTCAGTTCTACTTTCATCTCAACAACTTCCCTTTCAAACTTCTCATCACTTAATTTCCTATGGCTTCTCCCTAAACCCATAACATGACTATCAATAGTCATCTTCCTTATTTATTTGTAAAATTTCTCTTGTCCACTTGTATAATGCATTCAAGCCTCTACAATAAAAAGTTACTCGTTATCATGTTATAGTACCTCGCCGAGCTATCTTTGAGCCTGACCTTTTGGTATCCTTGGTTCTACCCTCTAGAACCTCTTAAGCTTATCTTCTCCTTTTAGGCTTCTATAGATCCTCACTTCCTATGAGAACATCCAATTGTCCTCCTCCTTCCAACCTCAATTGGAACTTGTTAAGATTATTTTCCATAGTCTCCAAGAACTTCCTTTATTCTTGGTTACAACCCTCCTAATTGTAAGTCACTACCATAGTAACTTCTCCCATTGTTGCTACTTTCAACAAAAAAATTCTATAAATAATTGACGGTAACATGAACATGGAAATTAAAGTGCATATACTACCACTCATTCAAATTTTCATTTCTATAACTCTCCCACTCTGTTCAATCTATCTAGCTGAACTCTTGTTGTTCTACAAAACATCAGAACTTCAAGGTTATCAGATCTTCCCATAACCATGTTGGAACATTGATAACAATTCTCCAACACTTTATTGGTCATCGTTTTCAAAGAAAAAACTCTTCATTTATATAAATGCTCCTATGTTATCTCCATTTTTATCTTATCACAAATATGTAGTTCAAATGTATGATGATTTTTGTTCCAATAATGCTCTATTTCAAAGACTAGCTTTTACTATGTCTACAAATCTATCACCCTACTACTTGATGAGTTTATTTATATGTCAAAATCATAGATATTATGTGAAAAATCCACAAGGACATGTATATGAAAAGGAAGTATTCAAATCCCAATACTTTCTTGCAATGAGAAATTGAAATTGTATTTTCTCCCAGCTAAAGGTAGACCTACCTATTAAAGAAACCCCCACATTGAAAATATTAAATAGTCATTGTATCACTCACCTAAAATGACTTCCATTGAATAAGTAATTGGCCTTCTTGAATGCACCTTGACTCCATGACCACACACAATTTGAAAGGGAATTCCTTCGATCCATCTATTTTTTCAAAATACCCAGCCAACTTCTTCATGCGACTAAAAAGTGATCAACACAACACAACTTTCAGAGACCATGAGTGCCTGACTTATCATATTAAACCAATCCCATATCATCCAATAGGTGTGTATATTTTCTTCTCATTCCAAATAGCATCAAACTAATTTGATTTTCCTCCAAATAACTTACTACTCTGATACCACTTGATAGTAGGAAAATTGACTTTTCCTACAAAGTTCCACTTCTCAAGTTTTAAAATGACGGTGCTCTACCAACTAGGGTGCCCATATACCTTTTCGACACTAACCTTAAACACAATTCTAGTCTTCATAAACCTTTTTGAACCTTGATAGTTTCTTGTCACTCCATTTTATCAAATCGAAGTTCAAATTCCATTAATAAAGGATTATTACAGGAACAAGGGAATTGTGTTCCCTAATGGGAATGACAAATCACAATGAATGCTTATATTTAACAATGTTGTTATAGGCTTGATTGGATTTATCAATATTTTGTATATTTAAACCCTAAATCAAGTCCCTTTTGCATATTTTATACACATCCGCAAACTTGAAACACTAATATGGAAATATGAATAGATCTCCTTTCACAAATAAATGGAGTGAAGCCATTTATTTTAAGAGATGCTACATGACTATTTATCCCTTTTTAATTCCTCAATATTTTTTTCATACTAAGTTGTTCCATTGCTCACAAGCTCCAAAATGGCATCAACTATACCCATAGCAGGAGCTGCTTCCAATGCTCCATTGATTGTTGAAAATTTGATATGCTTTAGTTCCTTCTACTTCACAAATTTTGGACCTAGATAAGTAAATCATGTTGCATCTGATAGAGGCCTATTCTTAGTCCATTGGAGCATTGATTCCATTGCATCCATAGATGAAAGGTTCTAAAAAATTCCATACTTTGGAATTACAATAGACAACTAACAATCCCCATATTCAGTAGCATCATGAAAAAAGATCAAGTCTTCATCGTCCTATCCAAATTCATCAACAATATCAATACGAACAATATCAAGGTCTAAATCCCCGTGAGAAACTTACGAACATCATATTTTGGTCATTGGAAACAAACTTCGAGTCTGGATAGTCCTAGTATATCTGCAACATACTACCACTTCCTCTGTTGAACTTCCTCATATGTTTGTAGTGACCATAAATTGACCAACTAATATCAAATGGGCTTCCAACCTTTTGAGCATTGCATGTGTAGCTTCTAGCACATCCTTGTGTTGAAGTACTCTCTTACTTGCAACAAATGTAATAGACTCTCTAGAACATTGGATCAAATTACCATGTTTCTACTTTAGTATGGCATCCCTTTGACAATAATTGGTCGCTCTTCCTACACATCACCACACTTGAAAATCCAGAGTTTTATAAGCATACACATAGATCTCTTCATGAATTACAATACGAATTTGATCTTCACCTTGTCCCTATGTAGCCTCCTTTCATTTATCTTGCAAAACAAATACACATGCACAAAACATTTTTCTTTCACTTAATTGTCTCAAACCCTCCAGAATTGACCTTACTCATATGACATATTCATATTAATCTATCATTGATTCTAGATATGCACACAAACTGTAACTCATTAATAATCATACAAAGACAATTTAGACATTGATAACATGAATAATATTGAATTCATACAATCCTATACATATAATGCTACTCAAAAGCACCTCATGTTTTGATTTTCACTCTATCTTTCTTTGCCACGATTTCTCCTTCATTTGGCCATTAACGTTTCCCTTAGGATTCCAATGATTAAATACAACTTTTAGAAACAAAGTATATTTTTTTAGATCCCTAAATCACTTCATGATTTATTCTTTAAAACTCTCATGTTTTTCAAGGTAGATTTGTTTTTTCCTTGTGGACAAAATATTACCTATCCATATTTTTTCTAAAACTATGAACCATACTTTCTATAATAATAAAAGAAACTAAGAATATTTACAAATAAGGAATTAGAATTCCTTTTCAATGTTGAAACCCCTTTTGAGTCTTTTCTTCAAAAAGCTTGATGGCTTTGGGAAGCTTAATGCTCCTGCACCAATTGCACCCCAGCCATGGATCAAATCCAATCTGCACTCTATCACCATTACCAATTTTCCATCCCATCCCATTTCTTGTGAGTTCAAACATATTTAAGACTACCCTCCAGATTGTCAAAATATTTTTACAATATCATTATTAATTTTGTAATAATTTTAATAAAAAATTATATAAATCATAAAATTTCCTAGTAATTTTAAAATTAATTAAAAAAATTATAATCAATTTTATAATTTTGTTTTTTTTGTGAATTAATATTTAATTACTTAAAAATTTCAGCATACTTAATATAAATATATCACTATTCATTCAAATCTTGATCTCAATCTACCACTAGGGAAACTACATATGTCGATAATTAATTGAAGTTCAAGTAATGTGAAGTAAAAACATCCAATACTTAGAAACTACTAAAACTACCATATATTGGACTACAAAAAGAAATAAAATAGTTGCGAGAAGGAATAGCATGATATTAAGAGTCTAAAGAAGTAATTGCAGCTGGGTCCTTACCACTGGTACCAACTGCAGTAGGAGGTTTTATGTCATACTAGAGGTGGTTTTCAGGGTGAGTTAGCTGGGAATCCAAATTGTAACATCCCCTAGTTGATTTTCCATGTAAAAAATATAAGACCAAGGTCATGGGACACATATTCCAAGTTGAATGGTGCGCAGACATTATAGTGGGGATCACTTTCTATTTATTTATGGATAAGGAAATCGGTAAAGGCATTGGCAAAGACAAAGAGACAATAATTGACATTTAATTACGGAAATAAAGGAAAATAGGAGAAAAGGAAGGTAAAGAGACATAGATTTGAATGAAAGGGAAATTCAAGGAAGAATGAAGGAAAGTGAATAAAATAGAGACATCAATGATAAAAAGGCACTTGAGAATCAGTGCATAGGTTTTTCTCATTCTTTGATCAGGTTCAATAAAGGAAATAGAACAAGCACTTGGACAAGAAGTAAAGGCAAGCAAAGGGAGGAAAAAGAAAGCAGATAAAAAGCAAGGAAAGCAAGGAGAATTTTGGGTCAGCAACTTTAGCAGGAATATTATGTAGGCAATAGGTTGCATGTGTGATTTTCTAGTTGAGTCGTGAATGCATGGCACATGCATTTGTTTAGTTGGTTCATTTGTTGTCATTAGCATGGGTTTTTCCTGGAGTGATATTAGTTTCAACCTTGCCTTGCCATTTCCGGGATAGCCATGGTGTGATGGGATTCATTCTTGGTTGAGCTTTGGATTTCCATAATGTTTTTGAACCAGCTGAGGTGGTATCAGGAAAATTTCGAAGGGCTGGGGGTGGATATGGCTTTCACCAGGAAGCCCTCGACAAGTAGGTGGAGATAAGCAAATTCCTCAAGGTATGGTGAAGAAATTCTGAGGCATCCAAGCTTTTTTTGGTTTTGTGATCTCTTAAGTAGTTTGGAAAGGTTTCAGTAGTTTGAGGGTGAAGGTGGTTTACCTTTGGATTCCCTTGGTTGTTTACGTCTTGGTTTATCCCGTGAGATCGTACATTCATGCTTGGAATGTGGAACAAGGGTGATTGGCTGAAAGAAATATTTGGTTAAGCACAAGCTATGGTTGGGTGGTATATGGAAGTCCTTGACTTGGTTGGATTTTTCATATGTTAATAAGAGCTATTTTCCTATTGTGGTTTATGAGCATTTAGAATTGTTATTATGATGATTTGATGGTTGTTTTTTCATGGTTATATGTTGGTTATAAACATGGTTTATTATGTGCTTCGGTTATGGCTCTTGTTATGCTTTGATAAGTTAGTGAATGGTTGATGAATGAATGGGCTAACAAGTGTTGTTGCAACTACTTGAGAAGGAACTAAACCTTCTTAATAATTTCCAGATGAACATGTCATGGCTAAGCATGCTTAGGTAAATTTCTTGCTTAATTTATGAATGATTAGCATTGTTAGCATATTATTTATGCTTATTGAGAGTTACAGGAAGTTATGGGAAGTGGTCTAGAGACTAGCTTAAAAAGTGGCTAAGATCTCAGAACCATAGGCACAAAACTGGAGTTGTTGGGCCATAACCACATGGAGCTAAGCCTGTGAGTGAAATTATAGCCTCATAACCACATGGAAGCAATGTCAAGTGTGTGGTTGTGTGTCTAGGGTAGAGAAAAAGACTTCCAGATTAGGGTTTGGTCATTTGGGGTGGTTATTTAACCTCTGAGTGACCTGTAGACCCTGTAGGATGTTAGTATGTGGTCAGTTTGTAGGCCCCACTTCTTTAACTGGAACTATGAGGTCGGGTCATGTCATAGTGGCACTCCACTTCAAATTTACCCAGAGGGCTTGTATAATTGGGTAAATGTGCGAAGGGCATGTTATAGATTGGTATTAGAGCTTCCAGGTTCAAACACTTAGACTGGATGGGCTAAATGTATATGGTTATGCATGCATAGTAGGTCAAGCATGCATCATGTTAGTCATTATGCATTTTGTGTCATCACGATGTTGTTGGTATGTTATGATGTTGATATGTTGGCTGATATGGAGCAGGAGATGCAGATTATCAGAGTGAGGTTACAACACTAGACCTCGGGGTCAAAGCATATCGTCATATAGGTTTTTATGTTGGGAATGTAGGTATGATAGTTAATTGTTGTTATATGCATTATTGTTACATACATGTTGGTCATTATATTATTTTTATGGTTACATGCATGATAGATGATATTTCATAAGTGCAGCATATGCACATGCACCAGATAGTCATGCATGGTAGTCATTTACTGTTATATGCATTGCGATCATACACATGATGATTATGGTAATTGTAGCTAAGATATTGATATTATATGTATCGTGTTAATCTATATTGGCCTGTGTAGATGGTTATGGTTAGGATACTCAGGTATGAGTCGATATACTTGTGATATTGTGTCGTACTAATATGGACTGACTTGTGCATATGGGATAGCCTCCCCTAAGATACATTGAGGCATGAGTTTGATTATGTCATCTATCTGGTTTATCTAACATGGCATGTTTACAAGTTGTTTAAATGTTTGATTAATTGCATGATATGAGTATGTGTCTATAAGATAGCATGAAGAATGATCTTGTATTAAGACAATTTTAATAACATAATATGTGTTGAGACAATTGATATGCACTTGAGTACAAGTGGATGCTAGTTGTATTATTACAACTAATGGTTGTGAGTTGATTATGACATGGTTGTTAGTCTTGGTAAAGGATGATTTCAAATTAATATATATGATATCTTGATATTTGGAACATGTTGACATGAGTGAATAGTTGTAGGGAAACATGTTTGGTATTACAATGACAAGGTAATAGTTGATTTGTTTATATAACTAGTAGTTGGGTGATGTGGAAACACATAATAAGACTTAATCGCAGTAAGGGAAAAGGTAAATGAAAGGAATTGGGTGATAATTCCTTTGGCTATGTTTGGAAACCACAATTCCAAACGAATGAGTTCTTTGCATGAATACAAGAAGGTTTCTTAACCTTGATTCCATTTGACATTATGTGGATATGTGTTATATTCATGAACATGTATTTGACAAGTATAACAATTGGTTTCCAGTTATGGCTAGATTTGTCAAGGAATTGGAGTCCCTTGAGAGATGATATATGTATGTTTTCAGTTACAAGGAAGCATTTTGGGTACAACTAGGTAAGGTAACAAATATATTGTTATATTTATTTATACATTGACAGTTATGTGTATATGGTAATTTGGTGCAATGGATTGCATGGCAAAAGAGACTTCCATGAAATATTGAAGAAGGCTCAGATTGCGCTTTCCCTTGGGAGAATTGGAAACCCATGGGGATTGAGTCATGGTGTATGTTGCTAGTTTTGTGCTTTCGATGGTTTGTGATTTGTTTGCACTTGATTTGTAGTTTTGATTGTGTCTAGTGCATGGCCATGTCACTTTGCTTGTGGTGATGTATTGTTATTGGTTTTCATGGTTTTCTCTTGTTTTCTTCTTGTTATTGACTTTTATGTTTTGATGGTCTTGTAAGTTGGTTGGTAAAGAAGAAAGTTAGTGGACAAAACCCAACATGTAATGTAAGACCCAAATTAAGCCCAGTGCATGTATAAGGGCAATTGGAACGAATATGACAACTAGTTGGATTGGTTGGGTCCATGGGGGTAAATTGATGATGGCAATATAGTCATGAGAAAGGTAACAGGAAAGGTAAATTGAATGGATTTGAGGCATCAAATGTCTTAGCTATGTTGGGAACTGTTATTCTCAAGTTTTTTCATGTTGTGCATGGATAAAGGGAGTTCTCTTAACCTTGACCTTATGATAACTAATAATTGTGTTGTAATCATGATTTTGATGATGTCTACATATATGTATATATGTCTGTTATCGGGAAATCTAGTGTCTCTGCAGAGCTGTTAGTCCCACTAAGGCTAGTAGCTACCTTAGAAACAAACAAACTAAAACTACTTTCATTTTCCTTTATGAGAAATAGATAAGAGGGGAATAAAGGAGACCAACCTCTGTCTTGTGCTTGGTTCCTTACTTGATTCCTCTCCCTTCTGATAGATCTTTTCCACTCGCTTTCTCGTCTACCCAGCTTCAAAGAGCACCTATAGAATCAAAGTAGCATAACACTATCCAAGAACATAGATCTATTATCATAAACAACATAGGACCAGATATATATTGACCTCACAAATGCATATATCATCAATCATACAAGAATGTGGAGGAAAACTTGAATAGCTTTATTTATAATAAAGAAATAGAAAAGAGGATTACAACCAATTGTTTTGACCCAGCATCATCCTCTCAACAAGAAAGCCATTCTTCACCTCATGAAAACCTTAGATCACCCAACACTCTGATGTTGCACCAAGAAACCAGCAGCACTTCCTTACAAGATACAAAATTCCAGCCTCTGGATCTCTGGGATGAGGGATCCATATATAGATATTTGCAAGGGGGGTGAGTCAGCTTTTGAGATTTGATTAGTGTCCTCTCTCTGATAGTTCTTGAATCCACTTGGAGATTGATGATCTCTTACTCATCCCTGGGTGAATGTAGAGAGGCAAGTGTCACAGGAGAAGTTTCTAGAAGATTCCATGATCCTCCACCTTGCAGATTGACCCTGCCATTTGTCCAATATCGCCCATCGCACCCCATAGAAGAGATTTTCAAGATGCATCACACCTCTCGTGAGTATTTAGGTGGGATGCAACGCACTTTGACCATGGAGCAGGTGAGATGGTCCAGTTTTGACCAGTTCTGAGCAATTTTTCATGGAGAACTTCTGGGAGAAGATGTAATCAGTTGACCTTGTTCTTTTAGAGGTTGGAACAACACTTTTAGGGACTTAAGAGCCCTTGTTTTATGGACATTTATGATTGGCGTTGCAGTGCCCAAAAATGTCTATAACAATTGCCCCCTAAAGCATGAGGTCGTTAATTTGTTGATGTCGGGTGAAATGCTTTATCATGAGGATGTGAAGTTTTTTCAAGCTGGAAGGTGACCTGTAATAAGATACAATACAATACATTATCTTCATAATATTTTCATGATCTAGCTGAGGCGGGCATTCCCATGCTCAGCTTTATAAATTCATTTTCATGTACATAAGACAGACAATCGTTTGAGTGTAGACTAATGATTTTGGTAGAGCCGTCATCCCTTAGGTTGGATGATTATCTGTGCAGTAATGATGTACATTTGATGTATTTATTTTCCTGAATATATATTGCAGCCCGGATGGATGAAACTAGATCCGGGGTCTTCAATCTCATTCGATCTTCACTCAAAGTACAAGTCGATCCATGTGAGAGATGTTTTGGAGTCGAACATGGAAAGACATCGCCTGATTAACAGCCAATGATGTAAGCTGTTAATAGGTGCGAGAGGAATCACCGATAATGATGATGACCCTCAAGGTACTACAGTACAATTCACGTGGTGTGAATAAGGGACTTGGCGTCGAACACCATGCAAAATCTTTTGGTCAAAGGCCATTGATGTAAACTTATGCTGGAAGTAAAAAACTTGCCATTGAGGCATGCAAGCTTCAAAGTACTGAAAGGGTTGTTCCTAGATCAACTTCTTGGATAATGAGTTGATGTCGACAAGAAGCGATCCGTCATAGGAGGGCCTTAGTGAATCCCACATCAATGACACGGAACGAAGCAAATGATTTTCATGTAGGTGAAAACGATCTGGTGATATAAGGTTCAGGGTGGCGGTCATGAAAGAATGGAGCGTAAATATATTGCAGTGGGTGAGACATAGGTGAATTCTCTGAGCGACTTCTCTTGAACATATCGGCGACACTGACATGATGGATTGGTAGCATTAACCCAAAATGTGGATGGTGTGACGGAACCATGGTGATGTGACCAGTGAATGGAACAACCCAACCCGACTCGGATGCGGAGTGAAAGTGTCATGTTCAAGAGCGACTTGTTACCAATAAAGTTTTTTCAAGTTTTCTTCCCAATTTTTCCCCAGTCATTGCTGACCAGTACCTCTTTATTTTTGTCAAGCTTGAGGAGGATAACATATGCTTGTTCTATAATTTGTCCTTCGGGCAAACCCATCGCTATGTTTTAACGAGCCTAGCGATAGTGAAACTCGTTCTTGTCTGTATGGACAAGTTTTTCGCTAATCGGTTTTAACGAGTTTAACGACAAGGATAACTCAGTCCTTTTCAATTTTAGAGAGTCTGAAAAAGGGACGTAAAGAAAACTCCGATGATCCTTTTTTGTCATATAATCCCTTGAGTGCGAAAAAGTATAAAACAATACAAAATGGATGAATTTTCAGTACTTTTAACGAGCCGAACAAAACAAGCGCTCGATCTTTTTGTGTAATAATCCCTCAAGTCCAAAAAGATTAAAATCTAAAGGAGGGATAGCACTTCCAGTCTCTTTAACGAGCTGGAGAGGCCAATCGCTCGACAATCTTTTCATATTTTATGAGTTAGTTGAAAAGAGCTTAAAGGAGACTCGTTTTTTGAGGAACTAGTGATAAATTCGGGTAGCAGCTAATTCCAGGTAAGGTTTGGAATTTTCCAATCACGGCAGTGTCACAAGGATGGCTAGCAGGATCACTCTTCACAGCTGTTCCTCAAAAGGGTAAACAATCAAATGGAGGTGAATGATCGGCCAAAACAAAGTGGAGGTGATGATGAGAACACGACCAAGGCTTCAAAGATTGATGGTAATACATTCACAATGGTTATTTACCGGAAAATGGTTCATTTTTTAATGAGATTAAACTTTGGGGGAACATTTGCTCATTGCTTATGTTTATTTTTTAACGAGCTTGAATTCCACGTTAAAACTGCTCGATCCAATCGTACAATAAGGATGTCTCATATAAAAACGACATTTTTTCAAAGCTTTGCCCCACATCCTTTCTTTATGCAAGTTAGGAAACGACCAATCCTATGAGTGTAAAGGGTTAGAGGACCTATAAAGTTAAAAAAATAAATGGTCGCTCTTCGCTTGCATGCCAAAAGGTTTGCATGCCCCCAGGTATAGCGAAGTAGAGTTTCCAGGTTACCCCTCAATTTGTCAGACAAAACATTTGTTTTATCAGGAAAGGCCTACCTTTTCAGGTTACCCCTCAATTTGTCAGACAAAACATTTGTTCTATCGGGAAAGGCTTACCTTAACAGAGGTATCTTATTCTGGTCTAATCCCATTTTCCAAAATGGACGGGTGTGTCAGCCAGTCATATATCCTCTGCAAAAACCTACCCTATACCTAAGGTTTTCCTGTCGAAACAGGCCAGGGTGCATGCCCACTGGGTTACAGTCATATCCTCCGAATCACTCGTGCTCATCAGGAGGATGGACTGGGGATTGATGAGACATTCCTTGCGTGAAAAGACCATTTAGGGTTGGTATATGACTATTTTCTACATGTGGACTAGGGAATGAAAGCTGGTCTATGAGCTTGACCATTCTTCCTTCATGCGGAAAACACATTACTCTAAAGAGTGAGGAGACAATGGCTCCCATGCAATAAATATAGTCTCATCCAAGGAGTAGATTATAATCCATGGGTCCTTGGACTACCATTACGTTCATGTGAACGGTTTTCCTTCTCAATGTTATCGGCACATTGGGAAGGATCCCTAACAGTCGACTGGTTCCTTTGTCAAAGCCTGTTACATTTCTCATCTCAGGCAAAAGCGATGGCAAACTAAGCACTTTCCAAGCAGTTGAGGAAAGGATACTCAAAGAAGCCCCTTCATCTATGATGGTACCGGCCATGACCATTCTATATATTTGAGCAATGATTCAAAATGGTACACTAGCTGGTAAACGAGGTCTGCCTAGTAGATTCCAATCGAAGGAAATAACCAGGTTGCTTGGAGGTGGGACCGAATAGATGGCCGGATATGACTCTGACGAACTTCCTTCCTGCGGTAAAGGAACGGGTAGACTGCCCCCATGTTCATCGGAGTCTGTGCTTACGAAGAGAATTTGAACGGTGTCGTTCTTGTTCTCTTCGGTGACTGTATCATCTGAAGATGGATCCTCTAAAGGCAAGACCGGGTCAACGACCGCCTCGACCTTTTGACTTTCGTCTGGTGTGGATTTAGATGGTTTATCTTCAATGATAGATGCTTCGGCCGACCACAAGGGCGTGTCAGCCAGATTTTCAACTAGTGATGGACTCGGCAAGAGCTTCTTATATCCATGAGGAAGTCGTAACGGTGAAAACGGACGGTCGTCCAAAACTCTTTTAGCCTCGTCTAAGAAGGGACAATGGTGGACGACGTGATTGCCTTCACACAATTTACAAGGAAATTTACATTTTCCTTTTTGTCCAGGGGCTTCACTTTCACTAGTTGACGGTGTACTTTCAACATGATCATCAGAGGTTGATGACACCGGATTGTGCAAACGAGGAGACCAGTCCCTTAAGATTCGAGGGATGCAAGGACAATCTCGATGATAGTGGTCTCCTTTGCAAATGACACATGGCAATTTAGGCCTGAATGGTGCAGTGTGTGGATTTTCGCTAGACGATTCTTGGTTGCCCCTTTTCGCCTTTGGCTCCTTCTTCCCCTTCTCTTTCTTCTTCTTCTCCTTCTTCTTCTCAGTTACTTGATTTTTGGCTTTACCAGCTTCATCAAGCAAAGAGGAAGGAGGAGAGGAAGAATTGGACGAAGTATAAGGTTGGGGGGTAACTCTGGTATCGTTTAGTTGCTAACTAGATTGTTCAGGAATCACGGTGTTCTGACCGACAGAGGTTGAGAAGAGCCATACGAGCAAGCCGATTTTCAATCCTGGAAGTGATAATGTGGCCATATGGGGTGCACCAACATCTCCCCAAGAGGAGAAGGGACTAGGATTTCCTCCAAGGGGAACTCCTTGGTTGGTGGGCTCCATTTTTCTCAACCTAAGACCAATGTAGGAAAGGTGATATTTATCCTGATTAAAATAAATTTTAGATGCTTTGACACAACTTGTTTTTTCAATTTTTAAGAGTCGAGAAAAAACAAAAGATGACTCTAGTCGCCTTCGATTTTCAATGAGCCTCAAGTGACAAGTGCTTAGATGGACCTTTTCCTTTAAGGAGTCTAAAAAGGAATGAAAGAGACTGCTTTGGAAATCTAGACAGAGGGATTACCAAACCAATCACAAAACTGTAAAATACTTTTTATGGTACGGCAGTCAATCTTCCCAAATGTTGTGTTCAGTGCATTGCGATCGATAGGGTAGTAGATATGGCTTCCTATGGATAAAGGATAAAGCCTATTGTGGTCTCCCGATATATACTTGACAGTACGTGGGAGCACAAGTCCGTACTAGCACTTACCGCCTCAAAGTGGAGGAATCACCTAACCAGCAATGAAAACAACAGTTACCAGGCTTTACGACATTGGAATATGTCTCTAGCCTAGACTTCTAAATGTTGTGCGTTAGGTTCCAAAGCGTTTTTAGATTCATTAAATTTATTTTACAGTTGATCTTGCTTAAGAAATTTTCCTTTCAGGTTCACCACATGATGTAGATGTACAATTCCTAAAATGCAATCTAAGATGATAAACAGTCGTTTAGTCTTCTTTTTGTAATGAAAATCCTAGCTACTAAGGAAACAGAGATGGCGTTCTTTCAACATAGAGCAGAGAGCACACACTATATGCACTGTCCTAAATCAAACCAACAAACAGTCTAAATGAAAATGCACATGCATGTATTTGTTTTCAGCCTTCTTAATGTGTGAATGATAAAAAAGAAAGCTAAGCACAAATCTGAATTATTTTTCAAAGCAACATTACTAACAAGTTTCTTTTCAAGACAAAATGAAGACAATGACGACACTTTGCGATTTGGAATTGAAAAATTGCTTTCGACACTTGAAAAACTACTAACTCAAATCAAATACAAGAGTAACAGAGTAATCGACTATCAAGAACAATCAGATTCTCTTCTATGACTGAAAGCGACACTTGCGACACTTTCAAATCAGGAAACGACAGTTCAATTACGCCACTTCTTTGTAAAGGAGAACTGAAAATGACTCAAAATACATAAAAACATTTACAGTTCTTTGCACAATGGAGGCAGAATAATGGCAAGTAAGGGAGTTTTAGTAGAGGTGTACTGACTACAGACAGCAAAATTCTTGAATAGAGCTGAAAAGAGTGAACACAGAAACCAAAATCTAGGAACAGGAAAGGCCTTGTCTGATCAGCGCACCTGTAACACAGTGAAAAATAGATGCAGCGCACCTACTACACTTGGGAAGTGCAATGCATCCAGAGTTCACAAAAGAGACAGTGCAGTGGACCAGGGACAAGACTTTAACTGGGTTCCGGGTCACAGTTTGGAGCTCAGTTTAGGGATTTAGGCCGAGCAACTGGTAATCAGTAAATCAATCACAGGGGTAGATCTAAAGAGGTTACTAGAGCCACCACAAGGGCAATTAGAGAGCTTGTAAATCAATTGTTCAGTTCATAAACAAAACCCGGAGATAGACTGAAGCAGCATTGATCTACTTTGCACTTGCATAGCAAATGCAGTTCAAAGGCTAGCTAGCTTGACTTCAGGCTCTATCTATAAGTTTATAAAGTAAACAAATGTAGACAAATAAACAATCTATTCGCTCCCCAGCGGAGTTGCCATTTTGTTATCGGGAAATCTAGTGTCTATGCAGAGCTGCTAGTCCCACTAAGGCTGGTAGCTACCTTAGAAACAAACAAACTAAAAATACTTTCATTCTCCTTTATGAGAAATAGATAAGAGAGGAATAAAGGAGACCAACCTCTTTCTTGCGCTTGGTTCCTTACTTGATTCCTCTCCCTTCTGATATATCTTTTCCACTCGCTTCCTCGTCTACCTAGCTTCAAAGAGCACCTGTAGAATCAAAGCAGCATAACACTATCCAAGAACATAGATCTATTATCATAAACAACATAGGACTGGATATATATTGACCACACAAATGCATATATCATCAATCATACAAGAATGTTGAGGAAAACTTGAATAGCTTTATTGATAATCAAGAAATAGCAAAGAGGATTACAACCAATTGTTCTGACCCAGCATCATCCCCTCAGCAAGAAATCCCTTCTTCACCTCATGAAAAGCTTAGATCACCCAACACTCTGATGTTGCACCAAGAAACCAACAACACTTCCTTACAAGATACAAAATTCCAGCCTCTGGATCTTTGGGATGAGGGATCCATATATAGATATTTGCAAGGGGGTGAGTCAGCTTTTGAGATTTGATTAGTGTCCTCTCTCTGATAGTTCTTGAATCCACTTGGAGATTGATGATCTCTTACTCATCCCTGGGCGAATGTAGAGAGGCAAGTGTCATAGGAGAAGTTTCTAGAAGATTCCATGATCCTCCACCTTGCAGATTGACCCTGCCATTTGTCCACTCTCGCCCATTGCATCCCATAGAAGGGATTTTCAAGATGCATCGCACCTCCTGTGAGTATCTCGGTGGGATGCAACACACTTTGACCATGGAGGAGGTGAGATGGTCAAGTTTTGACTAGTTCTGAGCAGTTTTTCATGGAGAACTTCTGGGAGAAGATGTAATCAGTTGACCTTATTCTTTTAGAGGTTGGAACAACACTTTTAGGGACTTAAGAGCCCTTGTTTTATGGACATTTATGATTGGGGTTGCAGTGCCCAAAAATGTCTATAACAATGTCATTGTCTAATAGGGTTTCCAGGGATTGTTCTTGTGGAGGAATGATAATGATTGCTTATGCAGGTGAATGTCATGAAGAGGTTCCTAATATAATGACAAATCAAGCCGACAGAATAGCCCTTACAGATCTATGAGGTTAGTATCATGTGGATATGGTTTGATATTATATAATTATACCTATGCCTATGTTTATGTTATGGTAGGAAACATTAAAGGATACGTCAACAGAATGGAAGCAGTGTGATCTGCAACATGTTGGGACAAGCATGGATAATGTAAAGAAACTAGAAGAAAGGTTGCTTGGTAGAGACAGTATGGCCTCTGAATGTGTAGTTATGCCTCCATGTACATGTGGTGATGTGTACATGTTGTACATATGGTGCCATGTACATGTGGTGTTGTGTATATGTTGTACATGTGGTGTTGTGTACATATTGTACATATGGTGCCATGTATATGTGGTGTTGTGTACATATTGTACATATGGTGCCATGTACATGTGGTGTTATGTTAATGTTGTACATGTGGTGTTGTGTACATGTTGTACCTGTGGCGTTGTGTACATGATGTACATATTGTGTTGTGTACATGTGGTATTGTTGTTGGGTGTGGAGGCTGATTATATTCTTGATTATTTAGAGGTTTTTGTTTCAACCGCATTGGATCCCTATTCCTAACAGGGCGGAAAAATCACTTGTATGGTCATTGTCAAGGGGGTCCAAGGGGGGCGATGACAATTTTATGAGCCCCGCCCCGCCAAACAGGGGTTCGGGGAATGTGCTCTCGAAGCTAAAAATAGATGAAAAATTGTAAATTCAGCTGGCTGAGAAGAATTCACATATTGAGGAGGAATCAACAAGGATTGATCTCAACAAGCTGGTTGATTCAAATGACTAGTCTTCTCTAGTGTTTTATGCTAAACTATAAATGTATTTTGCTACTTGGCCAGTTTTGTAAGGCACATCCGAATTATTTTGTAATGGCTTGGTCGAACTTTGAATTTTTGCATAGTATTTGGGCTCAACTTGATAGTCTAAAAACAATGTTACCCAGGGATGGCAATGATTTCGGAGTGTAATCTCCCCTTTTTTTTCGTGACTAGGAGTGGATTAATATACTACTACTACTACTCTTTTCTGCAAAAAAAAACAAACGTGTTATGATGTGATTCATTTTATTAATATTTGTAATTAAAACTATTCTTATTATTAGTCCATGCCAAGGTAGGACTATAGCAATCGATTTGCATGTTGATCACTAATAGTCTAGTGTTGACCATGTCAACTTCTAATGTTTAATTTTAGAAATTCTTAAAGTAATTTATTTTAATTAAAAATCATAATTTGTTACCATGTGATTGGCTTAAAAGTTTGGGTGTCTTATTTTAGATATTTTGACATATGTCCCATGTCATTCATGAAATTTGGTCACCCTAACACTTCGCCAATTTTCATGGGATCATGGTTGACGTCTTGTAATCAAAATAAAACAAATCAATAATTCAAACCTATTTTTATTATTTGACTCTTTATAATAACTAATTGTGAATACGAACATAACACGACGTTGATATGGTTGTGTTGAGTTAACATACTTTTATTGTTTAGAAATCTACATGTTAAGAATCAAATAAAGAAATTATGTTAATTAAAAAATATATATTATTTATTTAAATCAAATTAGTAGATATTATGTTTGATTAAAGTTAAATTAGAGAAAGATATACTCAAAAAAATTGTAATTATAAAAAATAACATAATTTCTATATAAACTCAAATAATGATAGATTTTTAAAGTAAATAAATACATGAAGTTACATATGATTATATGAAATTGTACAGTGATAGATTGTAAGAATCGTGAAAAAATATATTTAATGTAAACAAATAAATGTAAAGACCAATAGAACATAACATTAATAAAGTAAAACACCATGACAATTCGCTAATTTTCATGGGGATCATGGATGACATCTTGTAATCAACATAAAACAAATCAGTAATTCAAACTAATTTTTATTAATTAACTCTTTGTATTGACTATTTGTAAATATGAACATAACATAATGTTAATATAGCTCTCTAGAGTTAACATATCTTTATTATCTACAAATCTACATGTTAAAGAATCAAATAAAGAAAATATCTTGATTAGAATATATATATATATATATATATATATATATATATATATATATATATATATATATATATATATAATTTAAATGAAATTAATTGATATTACTTTTGATTAAAGTTAAATTAGAGAAAAATATACTAGAAAAAATTGTAATTATAAACTCGCATGCTCTAATCAAAGTAAAACAAATCAATAATTCAAATTAATTTTTATTAATTATCTCTTTGTATTGACTAATTGTAAATACGAACATAACATAATGTTAATATAGTTGTGTTGAGTTAACATATCTTTATTAGATCCTAAAAATTAGTAACTATATATAAATAAAGCATTTTTAATAAAATTAGGAAAGAAATGCTCACAAGATTCTAAAAACAAATAACTAATTATCATAATTGTTATTAATTATAAAATCTATATGTAAATACAACAAATTGAGGAAGAAAAGCTTAAGAGATCCTAAAACTTAGTAACTATATACAAATAAAACTATTCTAAATTAGGAAGGAAATGAGCACAGGATTCTAAAAACTAAACACTAAATAATAACATAATGACTGTATAAGCTCAAATAATGATACAAATTTAAAGTAAATAAATACATAAACTCTTTAACTCTTTGTATTGAATAATTGTAAATATCAACCTAACATAACATAGCATAACATTAATATGGTTTTATTAAATTAGAATATATTTATTGTTTAGAAATCTGCATGTTAAAGAATCAAATAAAGAAAATATCTTAATTAAAATATATATATTATTTATTTAAATCAAATTAGTTTATATTAATTTTGATTAAAGTTAAATTAAAGAATCAAATAAGGAAAATATATTCATTGAAAATTATATATTATTTATTTAAATGAAATTAGTTGATATTAATTTCGATTAAAGTTAAATTGGAGAAATTTATACTGAAAACATTGTAATTATAGATCAACATCTTGTAATCAAAGTAAAACAAATCAATAATTCAAAGTAATTTTAAATAATTAACTCTTTGTATTGACTAATTATAAATACAAACATAACATAACATTAATACGATTGTGTTGAGTTAACACATATTTAATAAATCCTAAAAATTAATAACTATATATAAATAAAATGTTTTTAATAAAATTAGGAAAAAAATGCTCACAAGATTCTAAAAACTAATAATTAATTATCATAATAGTTATTATTTCTATCGTTAAAATATTTGAGTGAGGTTTATATAATTCAGGTCATGATTGCTACCACAACATTTTTTGTGGCCAATAAATCTATGGCCAACTTATTAGTCCTTGGAGGAATATAGCAATCTTCTTGTTGGCCACTAATAGTTTAGCGTTGACAATGAAAATTTTTAATGTTTAACTTTAAAAATCATTAATTTTTTTTTTTTTTTAAATTAAAATAAAAATGTGTTATCATGTGAATGGCTTAAAAGTTTGGGTGTCTTATTTCAACTTTTTTTACATTTTCCCATGTCACCCATGAAATTTGGTCACCCTAACAATTCACCAATTTTAATGGGAATCATGGTTGACATCTTGTAATCAAAATAAAACAAATCAATAATTCAAATCATTTTTTATTAATTAACTCTTTGTATTCACTAATTGTAAATACGAACATAACATAACGTTAATATGGTTGTATTGATTTAACATATATTTATTATTTAGAAATCTACATGTTAAATAATCCAATAAAGAAAATATCCTAATTAGAAAAAATATGTTATTTATTTAAAGCAAATTAGTGGATATTATTTTGATAATTTTTTTTTTTTTTTTTGTAGGTTCGGCTTGTGAGACATGTCCCAGAGATTGAAATTTCGATCACTTGGATTCACAAAGGCTTGCCAACATGTTTTTTTCCAACTATGCTACCACACACAAACATTATTTTGATTAAAGTTAAATTAAAGAAAGATATGCAAAAAAAATTGTAATTATAAACCAATAACATAATGGCTATATTAGCTCAAATAATGATACATTTTTAAAGTAAACAAATACATGAAGTTATAGATGATGATATGAAATTGTAGAGTAATAATTTTTAAGAATAATGAAAAGTTATGTTTAACATAAATATCAACATAACATAACGCTAATAAAGTAAAAAACCCTGATAATTCACTAATTTTGATGGGGATTATGATTGGCATATTGTAATCGACATAAAACAAGTCAATAATTCAAACTAATTTTTATTAATTAACTTTTTGTATTGACTAATTGTAAATATGAACATAAAATAACATTAATATGGTTGTATTGAATTAACATACCTTTATTATTTAAAAATCTACAAGTTATAGAATCAAATAAAAAATATATATTAATTAAAAAATATTTATTATTTTTTAAAATAAAATTAGTTGATATTACTTTTGATTAAAGTTAAATTAGAGAAAGATGTAATGCCAAAAAAAAATTGTAATTATAAGTTGGCATCTTCTAAACAAAGTAAAACAAATCAGTAATTCAATTTTTTTCATTAATTAATTTTTTTGTATTGACTGGTTGTAAATACAAACATACCATAATGTTAAAATATTTGTGTTGAGTTCACATATTTTTATTAGGTCGTAAAAATTAGTAATTATATATAAATAAATAAAAATTAATAAAATTAAGAAAGAAATGTTCACAAGATTCTAAAAACTAATAACTTAATTATTATAATAGTTATTAATTATAAAAGTTATATGTAAATAGAACAAATTAGAAAAGTTACGAAAGAAAAGCTTAGGAAATCTTAAAAATTAGTAACTATATACAAATAAAGCTATTTTAACAAAATTAGGAAAGAAATGCTCAGCCCATTCTAAAGACTAATAACTACATAATGACTATCTAAGCTCAAATAATGATATATATTTAAGTAAATAAATACGTGAAGTTAAAAAAGATTATATAAAAGTGTATAATAATAAATTTTAAAAATCATGTAAATTTATATTTAATCTAAATAGCTTATTGTAAATATCGACAAAAAAAAAATCAATAGCTCAAAATAAATTTTCATTAATTATTTTTTTGTATTTATTAATTATAAATACCAACATAAACAGTGTTAATATGGTTGTGTTGAGTTTAACATGTATTTATTATTTAGAACTACAAAATCAAATAAATAAAATATCTTAATTAAAAATATATATAATATTATTTATTTTAATCAAATTAGTTAATATTACTTTTGATCAAAGTTAAATTAGAGAAAGATATACTCAAAAAAAAATTGTAAAGATATTTTTTTTAATAAATATAATAAAATAAATATTTAAAAATGAATTATAAAATTTAGAAAAAAGTTAGTTCACATAACTATTTCTCTAGTTCTGATAAGTTCATTGATATTCTTCCACAACACATGAGTATCTTCCTTATGATACACAAGATGGTACAGTGAGAAAACACAAAAAAAAAAAAAAAAAAAATCAAAAAATCAAATTACTATCAATACTAATAAATAATTGTAAATAAGAAGTGTGATTTTTGTAAGAAAATTGGAAAGTTATTTTTTTTTAGAGATGCTTATAATCATTGTAGAATTTAACATTATGCTTAATATTTTAATATAGTAAAAATTTGATTTTGTTCATTAGTGAATCTTTCCTTTCCTTTGTGCTTTTCCTAGATTGTTTTTGCTACATAAATTCCATACTATCATTATATTGTTTCCTTAGTCTTTCACTGCAAAGATTCAGTACTAGTGAGAAAACTTGGTGGAATGTTCCCACACAGAGGTAGCCAACCAATTTTTGCTAGTATGAAAGTCTTGCTCTCGGGTGGAGTGCCCACCATTTTGTAGCAAAAACCGCATCTGAGAAGGTTTTCACCATCGCTACGCCTTTTGACTTTCAAATTATGACACCCAGGCTCAAGCAGGAAGGAATTAGGGTCGAGCCCCGCCGGGGCACCCTCTCCTTAACAGTCGAGCCCTGCCGGACCTTGCCCCAAGGAGGGGCTCGTGTCTGATTAGTTAGTTGGTGAGATAATCGCTTACCAAGGCGACGATCAGTAGCTGGTGGTAGAGGATGATCAACCACATTGTAAGTGATTTTAATTTTCACGAATCATACATATATTCTTAATCTTTACGAGCAATATGTGTTTGCAGACATTGCAGTGTAAATTTTTTCGAAAGAATTATGCTTGCGACTGTATCTTCAAAAATTTATTCATATGTTCACTTTATACCTATATTTACCAGTATTATTTTCTAATATGACTAAATATTTATATTCTTCCTTTGCAAACCTTTTCTTAACCGAATAATTTTCTAATCATGTTTTATTTAATAAATAATGTTAATATATGACTACTTCATCTTCTTTTCATTTATGTAATTTTTTAAAATAAATAATTTTGATCGTGGAAGTTTTTTAATTGAATTTTATTTAATTTATTTATAAGTTTTAAGTGTTGCCAATATGTTTTTTAATATTGGTGAGTATTTTTATACATTTTGAGATTTGCTAGCAACTTTTACGCAGGTTTATGATTTGAATGAAGATTTTGTTTTTATTGGGATTCATGAAGTTTATTGATTTACATGCAAAGGTTTTATATATTTCTTTTTTCTTTATTCTCATGGATTACTAAAATTAATTTAATTTGCAAGCATTTTTTAGTTTTTTTAAAGATGTATAAGAATTATTTGTTGATGCAAACCAAAATTTTTCTCATAGCAAAATGAAAATTGTAGAGTACCTCTGATTTTTCAGTGGACTGTTTTTATCATAGGCTATTTTTTCAGTGTGAACAAGTAATAGCTAAAGTAACGATGAGATAACACTACAATTTGATATATAGAACTACACATTTTGTTCAATTAGTCTAACCATTCATATTTTTTAATAATATCTCATGTCTCTAGGTTTCATACTTGTGTTTAAGCTTGTAGTTATTTACTTATTGCTTCAAAACCTAGGTCTATATCCGCCAAACCTATAAAGCAATAAATAGAAAGAAAAACTCATAAACTTAAAACTATAACCAGAGTTAAAATAAGAATTACTTCTTTAAAAAAACAGAAACAACAAACTACATGCCTTTCCATCTATGCTTTAGTGCTCTTAAAATCTGAGTTACAATTATAACACTATAAAATATTCATTAAAATTAAGAAAGAACTTAATATTCTATAAAATGTAACAAGTTTGATCCTTTTACATAGTGACACAAGAAGGGAAAAAATTTAAAAACTGATTTGATCTTACTTATACCAAAATTTGGATAATTTTCTAGATGTCAATTCATCTATTGTGATAGTTTCCATGACGAAATTTCATCTATTTGCATTGGTTTTATGATATTAGTTCATGGGTTTCATGATATTAATTCATTTTTTTTACATGTAGCTTTTGGTTTATCAGATGTAGCACTGCAATCCAGATGTCACTTTGGTGAAAAGTTTAGTGGTGTATTTAGATAACAACAAATCTAATGGAAAAAATTATGTATTTTGATATTTTACCAACAATATCATTTAAAAAGGTAAAGCATGATAGGTAATTGTTTAAAAATAGTGTAATATTAGTAATTTTATTTTATTATAATATATGTTCTTAATAAATTTGAAAATTATAGAGAAATATATTAAATTTTATTTGAGATTTATATTACATTCTATGTACTTGTATACAATATGGATAAGTTTAATTAACATAACTTAAATTATAATTATTAGTAAATAACTATCACAATTTTGTATATAGTATGATAAGTTCAATTAACATAATGACCATCACAATTTAAATAAGCATTAGTAATATCATTGAAATATTATATTTAATATTTTGTTTTAATAAACATATATTATCTTTTTTTTTTCTTTAACATAAATTTATTATGGGAAAATGATCTTAGGAGTTTCTACTTCTCATTTTCTATATACATGTGAAAATAGAAAGTTGCATTATTAAGCTAACTTTCCAGCATCCATCCATATTTATAATACAATATTTTCATAATTTTTTTCTAATATTTCTTCTAAACTTTTTAATCAAATTTAATATCATTTATTAAAAGATTTTTAATCAAATTTATTAAATCTTTTTAATCAAATTTAATTTTAAATTTGGAAATAACTAAGATCAAATCTATTTGTTTTGAATTTTTATTTTTTAATTTACATATATTTAAAATTTAATTTTTTAATTATGTAAATTTATATTATTTTACAAAAAAATTGATTTAACGAAAATTTATATTATTTTTAAATGGGAAATGAAAATTTATTTCGTTTTAAATAAAATAAAAATAAAATTGCTATATTATAAAATATAAAGTATGTTTTATTTTTTTTTATTTATGTGTGTTGATTATTCATAAATTTTAAATAAATAATTCTAAAATAAAAAATATCTTTCCAATACAACTAATTACTATTTATTATTTTAAATGAGATAATATAAATATGATTTATATTGTTAATTCATAAAAAAATTCAGAAAAAATTACATTGAGAAAAATCATACTGAGCAATATCTTCATGTGAGTTCCCATCACTTTCCTGCTCACAAGATAGGCGTTCTCAGCACGTTAGCCACTCGTGCTATAAGGATTTCAGTTGAAGACCACCTTTCTAAAGAAAAGTCCCATCTCCTTAGTGTCTTTGTTGAGAATGGTTATAGTAGGCAGTAGGGTGTTAAAGCTTTCCTCAAAGCTGGTAAGGGTCCTAAGGTTAAGAATGACACAATTAATGACACAATTGATCGAGGTTCAGGAGTTCACCTCCCCTTCATCCAAGGGACTATTGACAAGATTGCAAGAATCCTGAAGAAACATAATGTTCCCTCAACCTTTAGACCCCTCAACACCATTAGAAGCTCTTAAATACCAAGTGAACCCTATGGATTTGAAAGGTCTTTATGTCATCCCATGTTCATGTGGGACCTCATACATTGGCGAAATAAGTCGGTTGTATTAACCAAAGGATTAAGGAACATGTTGCTAATATCAAACATGGGAGGACCAAATCTTCTGCTTTAGTAGAACATGCAATGAAGACCAAGCATCATATATTCATTAAGGAGGCTCAGGTCATCCCCAAAATTTCTCATCTTCAACACCGCAAGTTTAGGGAAGCCATTGAAATTGAGCGGTCTTCTAATAATATTAATAGGGATGGCGGCTGGAAAATTAGTAGCTATTGGATTCCTGACCTCTCTTCTTAGTTTTTCTCCTCTCTATCTAATCTTTTAATCCCCTTTCTTGTTCGTTTCATGCTCTATTCCCCTTTTTATGCTTCCTTTTATTAATTTCTATTAGAGAGGATTACCCTCTCTTTTAGTTATTTTATTATTTTTTAGTAATATTATGTATTCATGATCAATAATTATTTATTATTATTATTATTTTTTATTATTTTTATTTTCTTTTTGAGAATAACAGCTTATCTTTTTATTTTTATATATAATTTTAATTGTATTATTATTTATTTATCCATTTTATTGTTTATTTATTTTTATTTTTATATATTTTATTTAGTTAGTTTATTTATTTATTTATTATTATTATTTTTTAATCCCTGTTATTTTTCCCAATTCGGATAATGAAATAAATAATATTAATTAGTAAATAAATAAGGAACGAATAAGTTAATTAATAAATTAAATAATTAATTAAATAAATTAAATTGCTATTTATTAATTATTTAAACAATTCAAATTAATTCCCTCTCCTAGTCAAATATAGTCGTTTAGTTGATTTATAATTATAATGAGTAAATAGCCCGCGGGGCTTTGGATTGACAGTGAATGGGTGCACTGTTAAGGCACTCCTTGCGATAGGTCACCGGTTCAAATCCCCGTGGGTATTTAGGTAGTCTTAACTAGAAAAAAAATTTATAATGAGTAAATAAATAAAGAAATAAACAATATAAATTTCCCTCCCTAGTCAAATATAGCCATTTTCCTCTAGCCTTTAGGTTGAACTATCTTCTTATTTAACCTCCTTTTGAGATTTGTAACTTCATCTTGTCTTGAAGATGAACCACACTGGCAACGCATCGACCAAATATTCTCAATGCGATTTTTTGTGAAAATTTTCATGAATTAACAAATTATGGATCATAGAAGCTTGAATTCGATTATTTATATTATTTCAAAAAAAATATTAAAAAAAATTAACTTACAAAATTTGAACTAACTTTATCTAAATATCATAATCTAAATCTAATTACTATTTATTATTTTAAATGAGATAATCTAAATATTATTTTATATGATTTCAAATAAAATTTATCAAAAAAATTTAATTTACAATATTTTAACTAACTTTATCTAAATATCATAATCTAAATTTTCCACATCAATTTAAATCTATATTATGATATTATGTGAAAACAAAATCAAATTTAGAATGACATATACAAAGTTGCTTTACTAAGAAAGGGATAAAGTTTAAATTACATTGCATATATTTATTTGATATTTTACAAGTTATGAAGTGGTTAATGGTTGAATATAAAGGTCAAAAGAAACCCAAGAAAAATGCCTCACAATTTTCACATTAAATTAGTTTTTGATTGGGTGAGACTCTAGCATATAAGTGTCATGCCAAATTGATTAACACTATGTAATTGTGCATTGTACTAAACAATTTGTAATTCAGATCTATAAGAATGTGGCATCTATTTAGTTGTGTTTGCACATAATTTAAATGTGATTCGAACAAATCCTACTAAAGTTACTGCTTCTTAATTGAATTACAATTTTTTTTTTTGGAAAATATAAATTGTCAAACTTTATCATACAATTATAAATATAATGGTGCTTTGTAAAACAATTACAGAGTACAGTCATTTTTTGTTAGCTTACATATATGAAAATATATATTAATGTTCTCTATATTATACTAATGTCAATTTAATATTTTATAGTATGCTTTATATGTATTATGTTAGTAGCTTCTATATGCAAATGTTTTAGCAACATTATCCTTAATCTCAATGGTAGTGACTATGATGCCTACAACACTTGTTTAATATCTTCATAATGATCCAAGTCATATAATCCCTTTAATGGTGTCCCAAACCTAAGCTCATTTGGGTTTTCATTTGCTTCATAGTTTTTGGATTAGTTTATTTAGTTATAGTTTTTGGGTTAGTTTATTTAGTTAGTATGTAGCTGACAGTTAGGTTTCAATGGCCTCTGGTGCCCAATGTTTGTGTGAATATAACTACATTTTTATTTATTTTTGTTCTTGTGCATGAAGGTTGCTTTGGGTTTGGAATCCTTGCCTGCTGCACTCCTTCCCATGCATTTTCATGACTCTATAGTTGTAGACAATCCAAAAAAAGCTTTGATAAGGTTCCTTAGTCTCCACATATACTTACCAAAGCTTAGGAAAACATAAATCCAATGTTTAAAGTACGTGTGATTATTATAGTGTTCTTGTGACCAAAGTGATGTTCCACTTCTTGAATTCCGAACATTAAGAATTATGATGAATTTTAGCTGAAAGTTTAAAATGAATTAACTAGTTTTGTGATGTTGCAAGATGGATTTTATAAAATCAAGAACAAATGCCAGAGAAATTCAAGATAACTAGATGTCTTCATAAAATAAAACATTGAACATAATATTTTTTGTTTGTTAGAGAAACTCGTAGATAATATTTTATGTTAGTTAAGACTACCATTTCTGAAACTTGGAGATTTTGTATATTTTTTAGTTCTTTTAGAAGTTAAAACTGCATAGAAAATATGACATGGGTTTAGCTTGACTGCATTTCATTCATCCACAACAAGAAATAAAATCCATAGCTTTGCACATTCAACATAGAATTCTAAATTAAAAGTTTTGGATATGGTTGAATAGTAATGAACATTCTCTGCCTTCATTTACATGATATGCAAGAGTCTTTATGATGTATAAATAAAAATCCAAAACTCCATCGTTACTCTTCCAAAATCCAAAGAAGGCGGGTTTTTATTTTAATTTATTAATGTTTTCTCAAAACATATTATATATAATATATATGTTATTTTTATCTTTATAAAAGAATATTTAATTTTGTAATCAAGATCAATATTGTTTCTGATCAAATATATTGTATTAAAATGAACATAATTTTTGTTTTTATATAGAGTTCTGATTCACTATTTGAGCTTAAAATGAGCATAATTTTTGTTTTTATATAAAGTTTTGATTCACTATTTGAGCAATGAAATAATTTCAACAAACTAATTTGTTAATCAATTAATTTATTCACTTCACATCTCAGTTTCTTAATTTTACCAAAATAAGATTATAAGATTAAAATTATCTACTATCCATTGTTAATACATTTTTTTCTAAAACATAATTTCTAAATTTAATGACAAAAACTAACCACACTTATTCATATTCTTTTTCATTATAATTTAAAAATACATATAATACATCTATATAGAAAATGCATTAAAACCATAAAAAACTATATGGAAAGAAAAAAAATGTAAGATACAATATGTCAAATTAAAGGTATGAATGGTTGTCAATTTCTTTCCCTATAATCAATATGAAAATAGATTGAGATTGACCCTTGTGTAATCCATTTTTATTGGTTATACATCTCCTATTGATTTCTTACCATTTGTCTTTTACCATTTTTAATATGGTTAGTTTATTATTATTTACTATCATCTTTATATAATTTTTAATCTAACTCTTTACATCATATTTTTTATTCCATCAATATATTATTTATATATATATATATATATATATATAATTTAAATTTTGATGGTGATGATATTAAATTCAAATAATTTAAAATTTTTAATTATAATATGAAAGAGATTTAAAATTAAATTATAGATGTTTTGATTTTAATTTTAATTTTATAAGTTTGGTAGGATTACATCTTCATCATGTTTAATATATCATTTCATTTTCATTATCTCTAATATATCACCTCATCTTCATCATGTCTAAGATATCACTCCGATAAAAACGGTTTCACATCAAAAATGCTTTAATAAAGCACCCAATACAGTCTATCTAATCCGTGAATCCTTTGATTTTCAATTATTAAATTAAAGTTAAAACATAGTTATGAAAGAGAAAAAATTTGGTTTATTCTTTAAGAAAAACATTATTTTTAAGTAATGTTATTTTGAGTATAAATTTTGAAAATATTTTAAGATTTAACCATGATTAATAATTTATCTATCCAATTCTAGGATATCATGGAGGTTGGTTTCCTCTTCCTCTATGAGAAAGCGTGTGAAAGCAGAGACTGAAGATGGAGGCAAGCACATGCACACCACAATGGAGTCCCCATCGTTAACACATGGTAGAAAAAGGCAGAGCTGGGGAGTGGGCGAGAGATCAATAGGCCCTGCATATATAGGACGCCCCCAACCAAAATCAGTCTGGTACAGAGAAAAACGAGTCCACTGAGTAATCCCAAGCTTTGCCGAGAACTCGAGACTGGACGGTCTCTGGAGCTCCAAATAATCTATGGTGGACCTTATATATTCCTCTGTGATGGATTTCCTGGCCATCTGAACAAGTCGAACAGCTTCAGACAATTTTTTGCTGGTGAGATCCTTGGCAGGGCTCATGGCACAGGCAATGCCTATTACGTTCCCGTAGAATCCTTCCTTCAGCCGGGGCTCGAACATGTGCCTCCCATTTGCTGAAAAGCTCAGCCTCATCTCCTGCTCTCCTGGACTGATCCTCAGAGCCCTGGTCCAAGATCTCCATACATGGCCCGCCAGAGATTCGAACGTGGTACATACCAAGCGCGATTCTCTGTAGACTCGATCCTTGAGAGCCAACTGGTGGTGGCGTTTGAAGCAGAAGCATTTCTGCATAAATTGGCCTTCTTCCATCAGAGTCTTCAGGTTGGAATTGTCTTCTATTTTGGCGAATTCAATGTGGGGGAATCGGATGGAGGGAGGAGATCTGGGCTTCAGATACTCTCTGTCCCAGTAGGGGGTTACAGATAATGTGGCAGATCCTCTCGCCATCTCTGCCCACGCGTTAACGAATTGCATCGCTCCAATACCATCGCAGAGGCAGTGGCAGATTCTCAATCCCAGTGAAAAACCACCACAGCTGAAAGAAGTCACCTGCCATGCAAATTGAAACATGAGAGTATTCAAGTTGGGGGTATATTTCGCTATTGTTTCATCTCTTACCAATCAATCATTAAGTTAATCTCTTCTAATTAATCAATCATTATATTAATAGAAGGAGATAATTATATTTATCTTTTTAAGACATAAAATTTAGTAATTAATCAAATAGTTATGTTAATACCCGTATATATTCATTTTGAATAGAGATTTAATATGAGTTTCATGTGTAAATTTTTTTATAAATTAATATTATTTAAATATTTTGTGTAGTTATTTTTTTTTAAGTTGACGTCAGCAAAATTTCAACTTTGATGATGGATAGACAAAGTTACACATCATACTAGGCTGTAGAATGAATCTCTCGGCTCAATAAAGATTAAAAATTATTTATAGAAAAGCAATACATTTTGTAGATCATCATTATTTTAGTAGTAAATTATAAGAATACTTTGACATTTGACACATAAAAGATAATCTCAACGAATTAACTTCACTCATATTTCTCAAATTTCTAAATATTTTTCAGATCTACAATTAAAATAAATTTAGCTATATTTTATCAATAGTTATGTTTAATAAGACCTGCTTTCTTAACACACAAATTCAGTGGCCAGTCAAATCTTTAAGAGGGTTACACATAGATAGATACAGACATAAATTTAGTAATTAATTAATCTGAATGTTAAGATAAAGATTACATACAGTAAGGCAATGTATTTTACAGGTCATCTTTATCTTAATGGTAAATTTTTAGAATATTTTGAAATTTGAAAAATAAAAATGAGACCAATCCATTAATCCCACTTCTATCCTTTAATTTTCTGAATCTTTTCTATATCTGCAGTCAAATTAAATTTATCCATATTTTATATATAATATTAATAACTATTTACAGATTTAACGATAACTATTTACAGATTTAACAATCAATTTATTATAGTTACTTTGAAAATGACAAGAATTTCTTTTTACCATTCTCATTAGAGCAAGAATTTCCTTTCATTAGAGCGAGAATTTCTTTTCACCATTCTCATTAAAGTAGGTTGGAATTTAATGATAATTTTGTAAACGAGTTTAGGCAGAAAGAGGATTTTTTTTTTTTAATGGTTGTCCACCTAACGATTAAAGAAAAACACTTCCTTTTTAATGATTATATTTGTTTATTTATTTTTATTAAAAATTATATTTACACAGAAAAAGAATATTTTAATGGTTGTTTAGTCAACAATTATATTAATAAAAAAGAAAGTTTCTTTTTAATGATCATATTTATTTATTTATTTTTATTTTTTTACTATGGTGGATTAGTTATTAGTTGGAGTAATCAAATTAACTTTTGCTATATTTTATATAATATTAATAACTATTTAGATATTTAACAATCAATCAATTATAGTTACTTGTGAAGAAGACATGAATCATTCTCATTGAAGTAGGATGTGATTTCTATAATTTTCTAAATGGGTTTACACACAAAGAGAACATTTTTTATCGTTGTAAAAACAAAATGATAATAGTGAATGAAAAGCATTTGTTTCTCAATAATCTTTTGTTTTAACCATGGTGAATGAGTAATTAGTTGGAATAATTTGGGCAAGGCCTAAGATCAAACTTAGCAGCCACTATAACACCAAGAGTAGAACCTGTAACACCAAGAGCATGGGGAAGCCTACTCCTTGAGCTTTATCACAATGGGCCAAAGAAATATTTTCTTCTTAATGATCTTATCTTATTTTCTTTTTTCCATGATGAATGAGCCAAAGAAATACTTTCTACTTAATCCTCGTATTTTCTTTTTTCCATGGTGGCGAACCTAGCGGCTGCCATTCTAAAACACTATAACAACAAGAGTATTGGCAAGCCTACTCATGGAGCCTTATCACAAAGGGTCAAAGATGTCCTCATAAGATTTGATATGGTACTAGGTAGAGAGATAACATCCAATTGTGCCAACCACTCTATCATCACACACAAAAAAAATATTTTTAAAACATTATGTTAAGACTTAAAACATTAAACCATAAAAATAACACATAAGCAAAACAATATATTTTTATAATTTTAAAATATATTTCAATACAAGCTTAATACATACAAAAATACCGGCAAAACAGGGAAGGAACTGGCAAAACAGGAGACACAATTTTCATTCACGGACTTAAAAGTGAAAAACTTAATTCTTTGTTGTAGGCTTACCTGAGCAATTACCATAGGTATGTTCAGTACGTTGTAATCCTCCTCCTGAGGAAAGAAGTAAACCAGCGGTTTCCAGGAGGGATTTGGGATCCCAAAAGACTCCAGATCTGCCAGGGCCATGCTTGATCTGGCTTCCACGAATAAGGCCCCCTCGCCCGTGCACATGACCTCCAGTTTTCCTCCCCCAACGTCCCTCAGCCTTCCAGCAAGGGGATAGTAGGGTACTAATACTCTTGAGAGGGCACTCTTTATCACCTTCCAAGGGCTCTTCGCCTCATTTTTAGAGTAGAAGTAGAGACTGGGCGTAAGGACCCTCGTTCCAATCATATCATCCAGATTGGAAAGGTAGAGTGCCTCGTTTGGAGTTGAGGCCGCAGGCACAACCAGAGACACATTTTTAATCAAAACCTTCACCTCCACATTAGGGGCCTCTAATTCATCAACACCAGGAGAGGGCTCCATGGCTGCTTGTTCCTTGACAGATTTACAGTCAGTATACTGTCACTAAGCGAGCAAAATCACCACCTGCAAGTTCACAATAGTTCAAGCTAAATTTATATATATCTATCATGGCTTTTTTTAAGAATTCATGCCTTGTTTGCGAGTCGGCTACTTCATTCCTCTCTCCATTTTTATGTCAGGATGTTTAACGAACACCGAACAAACCCATTGAAATCTTTATAATAAATTGATTGTTGTGATATGAAATGCATGAAAGTGGTGCGAGTTTAAAGAAAGATTTCGATGGTACTATGTGTCAATACAATGTGAGGCTTATGAACCAACTACATGTACCAACTTCTGTTCTACTCAAGCCAATAAACTTAACAAGACATAAATAATCTAACTAGCTTGTGATCATAATGCAGGTTTATGGCTTTTGCATTTATGAAAATAATTAAATAATCAATTGAACTTATCTCGATTATTTGATTATTAAACTAACATCTAAGTTAAGAGTTCGCCTAAACATCTAAGGTTATAGATTCAATTATAGAATAATTATCCCATGAAGTTAATAGTTTACTTTGCTCAAACATCCAAGCTTGTAGATTCAGCTGGTTAAAGTTTGCTTTGCTCAAATGTCACAAAGTTAATAGTTCATTTTAGTTCATGTTAATTAATATAAATGTTATAGTTAAGATAAAAATATCTAAAAATAATTTATAGGTGATAGCTTGAATGCATATATAATTTTTTTTTTAAAAGTAATTTTAAAAATGATGATTGGCATTATAACAATATTGCGTAATAGTAGTGATATGGATTTATTTACAAGGTATAGATATGTTGGCATATGTATTTAGTTTTTATTAGTTATCAAATTTTATAATTAGTAGGTATATATATGTTGGTTGTATGTGTTTAGTTTATTCATTATTAAAATTTTATAATTAGTAGTTGATGATAAAAGCTAATTCTGAGGAACAAACACTATCTTCTTAAACTGAAATATTTGACAAAGTTTCACATAATTATTGTCATGGCATCTAGCAATTACACAAATCATTCTTTCATCCTACATATTAATCCAGCATATGCTCAACTTAGATCTATTTTGAAAAAAAAAACAAAAACCCACATAGATTTGAAACTTAAGAAAAACTCAAAATTGTAAATTGCAACTTCACTTTTTTTTTAATAGCATTTTTCAATATTGTAGAATTGAGCTAAAGTTTCTCCAATACGGATTTCTATGGCTAGGGACACAAAATATGCTTAGTTTCATGGAGCCCTACAATTTCCCTATTACTATGTGATATTTAATGTCATAGAAACCAATGCAAAATTAGATGGCATCTATACCACGAGGATTAAATGTCGATTAATAATTGATGAATATTACAATATTCTAGATGTGTAGAGGAAGAATTTAGATAGATTTGGGAAAATAAAAATAAAATTTATTCATCTATCTTGGTTGCAATATGAATGGAATTTTAAAAATTAAAATTTAATATAGGATTTGTCTAGGTAAGTGACAATTTCGTGGACATGGTTTTCTTGTTAAAATTCGGTGATATTTAAAAAAATAAATTTAAAACTGGGCGTGTTTCAATCTTTTTTTAATGGTGGAAATGGATTCAACACCCTGAAGAGTCCTAGAGCACCTAGAATTTTGAAACTTGATAGTCGTAACCTGAATTTCCAAAACTTTCCACCAAATTTCATCAAAATCATGCCGGAAAAAAAACCTTCTTTTCAAAACCAAATAATTGCTTGTTTAGATTACCATTTTAATAATATATGTGTGTTTTTATAAATATATTTATGATTGAAATCAAAATTAAAATTTAACTATATATGTGCTCAAATTATTTATATTTATAAATATGTTCATTCTCATACTAACATATATTATTGTACAAGGAAAATTTAATTAGAATACATTTAAGTTAATTATAATTTATAAGTATAGAATTAAAATTTAGTTAAATTTTTTTTTTTTTTTTTTTAAATAAAATTTATTAGTGTATAAATGAAATTTATTTAAATTAATTAAAATTATTAATATTTTTTTAAATTGGGTATTATTTTTTTTAACATTTGTGCCTATGTGAGAGTTAATTTGGGTTGAGATTGTATTTATACACATATGATTGAGTCATAGAATCTTATCCCATGAAATCACTTTTATCATATATATTATATGTATTTATATCCATATGATTTCCTCACAAAAGCTTATCATCATATGAGATAATTTTATGTATTATATGAGATTATGGCAAGATTTTTATCTTATTATTATAATATGTAATCTATTTGGGATTTTTGTGTTTATGAGTTTGTATGATTGTTTATATTATATAATTAATTAGCATATGTATATGAGTAATATTTATGATCGGAAAAATTAGTTGAGAAGTATGCATTAGAAGAGATCAAGATACTTATGGATGTAGAGTTAGATTTTGGTAAAATAATTTTAGAGGCTTTTCAATTTGGAAAATACAAGGCCACATGATATTTCTCATTTTATTAGCCTAAGGATGAACTAATCGCAAAAGTACACATGAAATTTAATTCCTTGACGGAGAAAGGAGGTAGGAAATGATGAATAATAATCTCAACAAGCATAATATGGGGGCATAGTAGTGAATGAGGTTACACCTTAAACAAGAAACAACTCCTTATGACAATATTTCTCAAGATTAAGAATATTCTAGGATATATAATGAGATACATGATGGAAATGATCCCATATATACATGGACTTCCTAAACAAGAGAAGAGGAGAAAGCATCATAAAGCTTCATATCTTAGGTGTCTACCACAGGGAAAGTTAGAAAAGATACACCTATAAGAAAGGTTTCCATATGATCCAAGCCATGGGGTTTAAAGGAATAAGAGGATTAGGGAGGAACGAATAGAAAAAAATTGAGATGGTCATTGTGATGCTCCCACAACCATTTATTGAGAGTTTTACTCCACCTGATACCCTTGTAACCCAATTTTCTACAAATGTTATTTTTATTTTATTTCTTGCGCGTGTGGTATACATAACTAAATGTGTTCTACCATGCAATGCTCTCATGCACGGGTGTATAAATACATAACTATGTCATTATTTTCTATGCATATGCAATAAGCTATAATTATATAATTTATTGTAATAGAATTTCAATTAACACTTATTTTATTTATAGATGACAATTGGTTGTAGACCTCATACATCCCTCTAAGTCATAGACCACACTGCTCATCTTATCTCAATAGTGGGTTAGCTTCGAGTGGGGGATTCAACTCCATAGGGAAACAACTTACTCAAAACTAAGTATGTGTTCAATACCAAATGAAACCCCAACAAACTCCAACCAACAAGATCACATACCCCATCAACCCCACACCCAAGTAGTGCACCTCCTTCTCTGCACTCGTAGTCCATTGGGTTGTAACACTACCTCCAAAGTGTCCAACTTGGATGGCCAGGGATGTCTCAAAGCCTTGTGTCTTCCACGAGTTATTATTGCCTTCAAGGGTCTCCGGGTAACCTTTAGGCCCTCCACTAGGTAACCCATCGCACCTGCTAGATGGTCATCCCCTGTTTCCCATCAAGGCATCCAATTCCATTTCCTTTTATATGATCCTACAGAAATAAATATGTCCCGGAACAGCAATATATTCACTTTTATGTTCATGCATTTCATTGACACATAACAACCCCTAAAGTCACTTAGGTCATGCAAAGCGCGCGCTCCCCCCCCCTAACACCAAACACTGTTTTTAACAAACTTGGAATCTTACCCCACACCCCCACCCCCCCCCTCCAAAATACACTTTTTGTCTAACTCAGTTTTTGATAGTGATGTATTTTATTAACATGTATGACAATTCATATTACAAAATTGGGTTCTCTGGCATCAAAACAAATAAAAACATATGCACATGAACACACCAACCTCGAAACATATAAACCTATAGGTGGAAGGGGTCGAGTTATTGATGTGCGATGGATAAATAGAGTAGATGATTTTGGTGATAATGTGGAAATAGACCACATATTTCCATCAATAAATAAATGGTTGATCTCGATTTCATGCATTATATAGGAGTTGGTGTCAAATTGATACATCAAGATCCCTGTTGCAATGAGGTCAATGTCATAAGGATAAGTACATTTATAGTATCATCATGTAGAGACATATGTGTGCCAAGTCACTGATGTACATATGGATTACTGCATTAAATACCATACTGCATGCATAGGATTGACTGTCTATGTCACTGTCATGATGACAATGACATAGACTGCTTTCTCACTTTCTTTATGATCACTATAATATTCCAAGGATATTTCTAGTTTCCAACCCTAACATTACAGATATAGGGTTTCTTAGGGTCACTTTCCATATGTCATTTAGACCTGGCATCATTTCATATGAGTCATATAAAAGACTTGTCAAGGGGATCTTTGTCATTTGAATGTCTAAATTAAGATTCCAAGCCTCCTTAAGGTTTTAGTTTAGGGTTGATGATAACAAAATATCAACATATATATATTAGAAAGAATGTGATATTGAGAAAATACAAGGTTTCGATGCCATTAACCAAATCATAAATTAAATACTTCCATGCTGTAAGTCGATGCCATGCCAAACAAACTTTATATTTAGGTCATATATATTTGGTATATAAGCCGTAACTCTCAAAGAAAAACATACCATACGATCTTTGTAGTATGGACAGAGCTATACTATCATTGATAAGAAAACCATGAGATGGACTCCTTGCTTACAAAAGAAATCATTAATCAATTCCTCGTAAATAGGCTTAACCAAAGGGAGAGGTGTTAGAAGGTCACTCGACCAAAGGGAGAGGTACCAAAAGGCTGCTTGACTAAAGGGAGAGGCGTCGAAATGTCACTCGACTAAAGGGATTCAATCAGCTCTAACTTCACCCACCTGACTTGACCTAAATATATAATAAAATTCCCTTGCTCCCTCGACTTGGGAAAGACCAAGGACAGTCCTTATTTCTCTATTAGGCTAGAGGGAAGGGAAAATTGATGCCAAGACTGTATGCAAATTTCCATCATAGAGACAAGACAAAATTTATATTGAGGTCATATGTATTTGGTATAGAAGCCATAATTCTTAGTGAATACATACAATAAAAATTGTTTAATTAATCGTTGCCAAGACTGTATGCAAACTTCCATCACATATCCAAAACAAGCTTTATATTGAGGTCATATGTATTTGGTATAGAAGCCATAATTATTAGAGAATACATACCATACAAACTTTATAAATAATCGATGCCAATACTATATGAAAACTTCCATCATAGAACCAAAACAAACTTTATATTGAGGTCATATGCATTTTGTATAGAATTTATATTTCTTAGAGAAGACGTTACCATATGAACTATATAAATAATCGATGCCAAGATTGTATGAAAACATACATCACAGAGAAATACTCCAATTCCCAACATGTGGGCTAATGGGAATAGTATCTACGGGGGTAGTCGACCCAATGGGTACATGGGTCGACAAACCCAATACCATACGGAGGTGGGAGGGAGTGGGAGCATACAATTCATAACTAGCAGCATTAGAGGGATAAGAGCCAGAGGCATAAGAATGAGATGGAGCATAAAAGTTTGATGAATGGGAGGGTAAGGGTTTCGAGCTTACAATCATGGGTAAGGGTTCACCCCATTGCAAGTAAGACAAATAAAAGGGTTTCAAGCTTACAATCATTGGTAAGGGTTCACCCCATTATAGGTAAGACGAATAAAATGGTTTTGAGCTTACAATCATGGATAAGGGTTCACCCTATTGTAGGTAAGGCAAATAAATTCCCTAGGTAGAAATAAGTGGGTTGCTTCATGGTAGGTAAAGGACTGAGAACAATAAGAGAGTTAGGGTCGAGGTTACAATCATGGGTTAAGGTCTGTGAGCCAGTTATTAAAAAAAATAGCAAATATAGGAACCTAGTTTCGAGTTTACCGCCATATTGAAGATAGGTGTCCAGTGTTGCCCTGCTCGAATTCCCTTGTTCCCACTACTCTTCCCTGCTTGAATGCCCTCATGCCCATTGCTCAAATGCCCTTGTGGCATCCTCGAATACCCTTGCCACTCTATGGAATTCCCTCATGCTCTCTCTCCTAATGCCCAGTGGAATGCCTTCATGCTCACTCTCATGTCGCCCAATGGAATTCCCTAGTGGTTGATCTATGAACTACCTTGCTCTCTTTGTTGTGAACTCGAACCCACACTTTGATTATATATATATATATATATATATATATATATAGAGAGAGAGAGAGAGAGAGAGAGAGAGATATTATTGCAGATTATTATATATTATTATATATTTCCTATGATTTATGCAATACCTGAAGTAGGTTTGTCCATTTTCACTTAACCAATGGATGGAATTTAGATTGATTCCATGCTTTCTCACATTGGGTACTAAGCCAGGGGAGTTGGGCGACTGATAAGCCAACATGACGACATAGTAAAAGAGACATGCTAGTGCATTATTATTTAGTAAGTATGAATGTACCCATGTAGATCTGAGACTCAAAGGAAGCGGGAAGCTAGTCTGGTAGGCATTCATTATTCATGGGTTATCCTTGCTTCGTTTGCCTAGTTTCCCACCAGATTGAAAGAGGTTTAAGGGAGGAAGGCAATGAAGATTCCAACGTCATGAGAGTAGTGATAAATAAAAGTCTAATATTATTTCAAAATCATCCTAGATGAAACTATGTCATGCTTGCATAGGTGAGAGAACAAATTTTCACAAAAATACATGAAAAAATCCTCATATCCATTCTTAAAGAAATTAAGAAATTTATAGAATGTGGTGCACATGATTAATCTTAATTAAAATTAATGAATTATCTCTAAATTGATTAATAGTGGTTAAATAAAATCATATGAGTGGGTCAAAAAAATTATAGACGATTTTTGTGAGGAGGAAGCAATAGAAGAAAGGCATCCCTTGACGATGTTAAAATAATATTTTATGAAAATTTGTATGACTAGTTCCTCTACATAGTACCCACTTTAATTCACAAATTCTTGATTGGCCAAGGCATTTGGAACATTGTTGAACCCCAATGATCTCCACTAACAATACTAACTAGTACCTAATAGAAAAATGACAATCTAGGTGGGAATATTTTTTGAATGCTAGTTGAAAAATTGCTCAAGAAGCTTAGGAATACTTATAGAAATGAATGGCTAATTGTGGTACCTTTCTCAACTAGTAAAAGTAATTTTGGCTTTGTGGTGGGGGGTGACAATTTGTGAGAATTCCTAAAATGGAGTAACCTTAGTTGATACACATTGAAGAGTCATTATGTTGAGGAAAATGAGGAAGTCAACTACAAGAGAGTGAGAGTATGCACTAGATGAAGAAAAAAAGAAAAGGATGCTCAAAAGAATGCAATCATACAAGACAACGATTAATATTCAAAAAGTTGGAAGGGACAAAAGCCAAAATAAAAGCATAGTGATGCATGATGTTGCAAACCATCATCAATCCCAAATAAAAAATCCTCAACAGTGGCAAGTCATTGGAGTGTTAAATCAGTTTGATGATTATATAGATGTCACATGGGAAGAATCCTTGACAGTTCCTAAGTTGAATGAAGATATAAAGTTGGTAGAGGTAGGAATTGTCACCCTTTTATTGGTAGAGAATGTTGAAAGCATAGAGGTTGAGAGTTAGGACATATGATATGCAATCATCCAAATCCTTATGTAACAAGTCATCTATGTTCAATAATTCCTCATGTTCAAGAATTCTTTTGGGAACATTTACAAGTATGTTCTTGATGATCTTCATAGTGGTATCAACTAGACAACCATGTAAATGTGAGAGATATGTTGTTCCTTGGAATACCCCAGAAAAAGTGAAATTGGTTAACTATTGAAGGAGATAATAACATATTATGCCACATAAGAGATATTAGAATTGTACACCTTATATGATTTACTATTTGAGGAGGATACCTCAATTTTTTTCAAACATTGCAAGGAAGTGATGCAACCACAAACAATACATTTTACATACTATAAAGATCAAAATTGTTAGATCAATGAAATAAATATTCTAGTAAAATCAACCAAAGTTGATCAATTAAACACTAAGAAACCATTGACTATCCTATGACTAGCTCCACCTACTCCAATATAGTAAAAAGACCCTCCTCAAACAAATGTTTCACCACCATCTACCCCTCTATGAGGGTGATGAAGATATTAAAAAGCATTAGGTCATATGTGAGAAAAATTGGGTTGTGATGGATATACCACACACAAAGAAGAGAAAATTGCAAGGTGTATTGGAGCATTAAAGAAAATAATGTTAACATGATTTATGAATTTTGAGGAGAATTAAACAAAAACAAAAACAAAAATGGAGTTTCCTCAACCTTTGGACTATGAAGTACATTACAAGCCTACAACTGGTAAATAGTAATAAATCATTTCATCTTCCTGACATTTATGTATGTTATAATTTGGTCGTTTAATTGTCAAATTATTTCTATGACTCATATTTGAGTCTCAAAACACTCCCATATCGTCAATGCATGCATCTACAATAACCATGCCAAATTTTAGTACATACAAGCACAAACTAAAAAAATTTCAACATTGGCCCCATTCTCAAGTCATGGGAAGTCATGCATGTATGTGCCTACATTACTCTTTCTTTGTGGGCACCCATTTCCAAGTCAATTTGACCCACTAACTCATCACACGAGTGCCATTTTTGGGTGGGTGTCGTGGCGTGCCCAACACGTGATGCCCCCATAGGCGCTTGAACACCCCCATGGGCACCTAGATGGCCCCATGGGCACCTAGGCGCCCCATCTTCATGCTGGTGTGCCCAAGGCACAAGCGCCAACCCTTGTGGGAACTCAACTCACATTAAATCATGGTCTGACATTAATTATTTAGTGTGGGAATCACTTTCCAATTCGGGTCAACCCACCCACTCATCGCACGGGAGCTCCCGTCGGGCATGTGCTTCACCTTCGTGCGGGCGCACCGAGGGCATGGGCATTCACCCTGCTGTGCAAATAAATGAAAAAAAATAATTAGGTAATCAATGACATTAAAATATTATCATTCGTTATTTACATCTTGCATGATCTATTAATCATAAACCGACTTTTAACACCCAAACAATAATTTAGTCAATTTTTTAGCCATCATTATTAGACCGCCTTACTGGAACTTTGTTCACGAGTAGTCATGGTATGACATTACTTATTTTCTGATCATGCCCCTTTCCAAGTCAGTTCAACCCGCCAACTCATCGTACAGGCACCCTCGCTGGGTGGGCACCCTAGCGTGTCCAACACGTGATGCCACCATGGGCACCCAGGCACCCCGCCTTTGTGTGAGTGTGCCCAAGATGTAGGTGTTCGCCTTGTTATATTGAAAATAAGTGAACAAAAACAATTATCTCATCAATGATAACAAAATATTATCATTTGGTATTTCCATAATGCATGATCAATCAATTATAAACAAACTTTTAACACCCAAACATTAATTTAGTCAATTTTCTAAAAATCATTCCGAGACTCCTTTATGGGAACTTTGTTCACGGGTAGTCATGGGCCAACATTACTTATTTTTTTCGGGCACCCTTTTCCATGTCGGGTCAACCCACCAACTCGTCACATGGGTGCCCTGGTGTACCGAACATGCAACACCCACATGGCTGCCTGGGTGCCCTGCCTTTATGTGGGCACACCCAGGGCATGGGAATTTTCCCGGTTGTGTAAATAATAGAACAAAAATCATTATCTCATCAATGAAAACAAAATATTTTCATTTTTTATTTCCATGTTGCATGATCAATCAATTATAAATTGTCTTTTAATGCCCAAAAAATAATTTAGTCAATTTTTCTAAAAACTTATTATGAGACCCCCTTGTGAGAACTCTATTCATGGGCAATCATGGGTCGACATTACTTCTTTTGTGAAAACACCCTTTTCCAAGTTGTTTCAACCTACCAACTTGTCGAACGGGCTCCCTGGTGTGTCCAACATGCAACGCCCCCTACATGGGCACCCGTGCTCCCCACCTTCATGTGTGCGCGCCCAAGTCGCGGGCGTTTGCCTTGCTGTGAAAATCAGTGAACAAAAATCATTAACTCATCAATGCAGACAACAAAATATTATCATTTGTGATTTCCATGTTGCATGATCAATCAATTATAAACGACTTTTAACATTGAAACATTAATTTAGTCAATTTTATAAAAATCATTATGAGACCCTCTTGTGGGAACTCTGTTCATTGGCAGTCATGGGCCGACATTACTTATTTTGTGAGAGAGCCCCTTTTCAAGTCAGGTCGACCCACCAGCTCATCGGATGGGCACTCCTATTGGGTGGGTTCTCTAGCGTGCTTAGAATGTAACCGCCCATGGGTGTCTGGGCATCCCACACATGACCATGGTGTAGGTGTTTGCCCTGCTATGCAAATCAATGAACACAAATCATTAGATCATCAATGATCACAACAAAATATTATCATTTTTTAGTACCTTGTTTCATAATCAATCAATTATAAACCAACTTTTAACACCTAAACATTAATTTAGTTAATCTTCTAAAAATAATTATATGACCCCCTTGTGGGAACTCAGTTCATGGGCAGTCATGGGCCCACATTACTTCTTTCTTGAAGGAACCCCTTACCAGTTCGGGTTGACCCACCAACTTGTCACACAAGATCCCCTACCATGCATACGCACTGGCATGCCTAGCAAGTGATGTCCCCATGGGCGCCTGGGTGTCCCACCTTCATGCGAGTGCGCCCAGGGCACGAGAGTTCTCTTTAATGTGAAAATCAGTGAACACAAATAATTAGCTCACCAATGACAATAAAATATTATCATTTTTTGTTTCCATGTTGCATGATCTATCAATTATAAACCGACTTTTAACACTCAAACATTAATTTAGTCCATTTTCTACAAATAATTATGAGAACCCCTTGTGGGAACTTAGTTCATGGGCAGTTATGGGCTGACATTACATATTTTGCACAGGAACCTCCTTCCAAGTCAGGTCAACCCACCAACTTGTCGCACAGGTGCCATGGTGTGCCCAACACGCGACACCCCCATGGATGCCCATGCACCCCGCCTTCGTGTGGGTGTGCCCACGGCATAGGCATTCACCCTGTTGTGTAAATCAGTGAACAAAAATCATTAGCTCATCAATGAAAACAAAATATTATCATTTGTTATTTCCATGTTTCATGATCGATCAATTATAAACCAACTTTTAACACTACAACATTAATTTAGTCAATTTTCCAAAAATCATTATGAGACCCCCCTTGTGGGAACTTTGTTCATGAGCAAACAAGGGCTGACATTACTTCTTTTGTGCAAGAATCCCTTTCCAATTCAGGTCAACCCACCAAATTGTCGCATGGGCACCCTAGCGTGCTCAACACATGATGCCCCCATGGGCACCTAGATGCCTCGCCTTCATGCAAGCACACCTAGGGAATGGGCTTCCGGCCTAATGTGCAAATCAATGAGCACAAATCATTAGCTCATAAATGATGACAACACAATATTATTATTTTTTAGTACCATGTTGCATAATCAATCAATTATAAACTAATTTGTAACACCTAAACATTAATTTAGTTAATTTCCTGAAAATCATTATGAGACCCCCTTGTGGGAGCTTAGTTCATAAGTAGTCATGAGCCGACATTACTTATTTTATATAGGTGTCCCTTGCCAAGTCGGGTCAACCCATCAACTCGTCTCATGGGCACCCCTACTGGGTAGGCACCTTGGTGTGCCCAACACGTGACACCCCCATGGGTGCTTGGGTGCCCCACTTTCATGTAGGTGCGCTAAGGGCATGGGAGTTTTCCCTACTGTGAAAATCAGTGAACACAAATCATTAGCTCATCAATGACAACAAAATATTATCATTTGTTATTTCCATGTTACATGATCAATCAATTACAAACTGACTTTTAACACCCAAACATTAATTTAGTCAATTTTCTAAAAATCATTACGATACCCCATTCTGGGAACTTTGTTCATGGGAAGTCCTGGACCAACATTACTTCTTTTGTGTGAATGCCCCTTTCCAATTTGGTCCGACCCACTAACTCGTCGCATGGGTACCCCTACTGAGCGGACGCTCTGGGGTGCCCAACACGCAATGCCCCCATGGGCACCTGTGTGACCCGCCTTCATGTAAGTGCACCTAGGGTGTGGGCATTCACCTTACTATGCAAATTCATGAACAAAAATCATTAGCCTCATACGTCTTCTTAACGAACCAAAGTCAAAATTGGAAATGATGGTATAAACGTAAATGAGCTTCTCTTCGTTTCAAGAATAATATATTCTCCACTTAACAAGGCCAACCATGTGAAGGTAGAAGCTCATATGAACCCCCCCCTGCCACATTACTCTCAATTCCTCGATACCCAATCTATATACTATAATATATTTGAAAGAAACACGGTAACATTCAAACATAAAAACTAGGAAAATAAAAATTTAAGGTGAATGAAAGAGAACAAACAAACTGAAAATATATAAATACATACCTCGTAATTTCGAACATTTTGATAACTCAATATTAATTGCTCCATGTTCTTGAGCAAGCGCTTGTATTACAACCACCTCTTCCTCATTGAGTAATGCCCTAGGGGACCGATACTATATAATTACAATCAATAAAGTAATATTGGTATATATAGAAAATATTGAAACGTCGATATAACAATAGTTTGAAAATATAATATATAAGGAAAACAAAGAAAACAAAGACAAAGAGAATGAAAACTTCATTGAGACCAAGAAGCAAAGACATCAAATCAATGATGATGCTTGTGCAATTTATCAAGATATTTAAGAATATGTTGAAAAAATCTAACAAAGATGTTACTTTTCTTGACATGTAAGAAGTGAGACATTTTCTATGATATATAGTCATGATCATAATAAAAGACATATTGATCTTATTTTGTATTTAGCGTATTGTAATGTCATATTTTTCATAATATACTTAAAATATGTATTAATAATGCTCCATAAAACCCCATGATTAACCTATAAATCCTATAGGTCCAAGGTAACCCCCTAAACATACATTAAACCCCTAACATGTTAATCCCATTCCCCTAAGACCTTAAACCCTTAACCCCTAGGCCCTTAATCCCTAACCCCTAAACCCTTAAACAACAACCCCTTACCCTAATCCCATAAGGTAATTAACCTCTAATTTGACCTAAATTCTAATGAAAATAATTAAATAATATTTCTAGTCCACATCAAGATGACAACATAGTTCAAACACCTTCCTGTTATCACTCCAAAATTTCTAGGGGTTGTTCACTGCGTTAAAAAGAAATATCAGAGGTAACTAAAATCCTACTTAGGAGCTTAGGATCTAGCCTTCCTAACCTCAGAGAGGGCTCTCTCTATTTGATTTAACTTTGTTTATTTTTATGGATTTTAGGCTAGTTATGTATGTTTGATTGGATTGGTTTTTATTGGTTGGTGGAATTAATGATCTAGATGAATATGTGCTTTTCCTTTTCCATTGGGCTATGGAGTCAATATGACTTTGAAAACAAAAAAATCAACAAACTATAAAGAAAGTGTCATAGGGCAAGATAGGTGAGCAATATCAAATCTCAAGGCTAAATGGTGGAATGATTTTTTAATCAGGATCAAGGAGAAATTAATAATTCCTTAAACTAGATACTAAAGAAGGATGAAGAAAATCAATTCGAATCAGAGGGAAATTAAGAATTCTCTAAACCAGATATCATAAGAAAACATAGAAATGATTAACAGTCAAAAGCAGAGTGTAATGTTTAAGCAAATTCTGCAGTAAAACTCTTGTTAGAACATTCAAATTTAAAACACATGAAAGTTTATGAAATACTTAGAAAGAAACATGAACAATTGAAATTTATACTTCACTGAGATAGCTCAACACATGAATCCTATAAATAAGTCTCTTTATAACTTGTCTTGTCTATCAACTGGAAGTTGGTACAATAATCCTTAGGTAATAGATCAGTCAACTACAGAAATATTCAGAAATCCACACCTTGATACTTCAAATGATGAAGTATTTATACAAAACTTTACAAAATATCCTGTCAACTAACTAGGATTTATTTAAGGGAAATAAATATCTTTATGCAAAAAGATAGTGACACCTATTTAACTAACTGAAATCAGTCCCTTTTTATTTTCTTGTTGTTACTAGACTACCTCTTTCATCTGCCTATCTTTCATCTAATTTTCTTTCACCCGCTTTTCTTTCACGCTGTCTTCTCCTTTCACCTACTTGTCTTTCACCCTTTATAGTAAGTCACACCATTTTTCCCATGTTTCCTCACCTGGGATTTTGATTTTCATCATCCTCCGGTAAATCTCATCTGCTTCTTTATATTTGGAAAATGTAGGCTTGTTCACAAAAAGGTGATTTACCTCATGCTGAAGGTAAAAGAAGTTTTCTAAAGTCTGGAGGAGCACTTTTCCTATGGGCACACCTTTCATGGATGAACTGTTGGAATTCACTTTGGCTACTTCTCTCAGATTTTTATCATAGTCTTCATGTTTCATCAGTTTAACATTGATTACCAAAGGATTAGGCTGACCCTTCTGTCTCAATACTTCAAACTTGTCAAAAAACCGTTTACTGCAAATTTCATGTTTTGACATTTCTCCTCAAGTTGTATCATTAGATTTATTTTGGAAATAATTTTCTTCACTTCTAGAATAGTCTTTGTTCTATTAGTTATCCCAATATCCTCTAATTCATACTTGTTTTTAGAATTTAGAAATTTGATTATTTTAGAGGCTTCCTCAGGTTTCTTCCTAAGATCTGCTTTTACCCTTTGAATTGCCTCACTGGCTTCCTTCACCAAATCATTCTGTTCAAATATTACCTGTATAGAAGGCCAAATATCATTAGTTGATTTAATGATATTAACCCACAAATGTTTCTTTTCTTGGTCCAAAGGCTCCTTTAGTGACAATTATTTTTCTAGCTGGTGGATCCTATCATTCAATCTATTGGCTTTTTATTTCTTACGTGATGCATTACTTCTGCTAATTTCTTTTCATCTTCTAAGCTCTTCACTTGTTCCTTGAGCTTATTAACCTGTGTTGTTTGAATGGACATATCTTCCATTGCTTGAATCAATTTGTTTGCCTCATTAGTGGGATGGGCTGTTGCTTTTTCCAATGCTGTTGTTTTTGTAGCTCCTATGGGAATAGCAGTAATGGGAATTGATTCTCTGCTAGCCTGTTTTTCCTGTACCAGTTTATCCATTGTTGTCTCCATTTCTCTTAGTTGAGTTGTCAATTGGATGATTAAGTTCATCATCTCATCCTTTTGATTAAGTGTCTCCAAAACCTCCTTGGTTTGTGGATGCTTAGTGGTTGGTAGCTTTAGCTGTTTCTTGAGTGAAGTTATGTCTGCATTTTTCTTTTCAATGAGTTCTTCTGCTACCTTGATGTTGGTTGGATTATAGCCAATTTCAATTACCAAATCTTCCAGTGACTTAATCCTGTTGTCCTTTACTTGTGATGAGGCCCTTTCCAGCTTTAACTGTGACTGTACATTTTCAAGAGAATTCTTCAATTTTTGGACACTTAGAGCTTTATGTGTCATGGTTGAATATAACATTTCTCCTGCATGTTTATGAAATTCAATCTGGTCGATTGGATGCAATACCTTGACATGAATTCTCAAAGGTTGTTTTTTTATAATCTTCTGAAGTTCTTGGGGCCTTTACCTCTGGCTGTAGGAAGTCATCTACTTTTCCTTATTTTTAGGTCAAAAGATGAAAGAAACCTAATTTGATCACTGGGAGTTTGTTTCCAATATTGTATGCATATAGCATCTTTTAATGCTTCATTTTTTATTTTAATCTCTTTGTACTTGTCCATGATATCTTTCTCTTTCTCAACTATTTTGCTAGATGATGAAACTTCTACATTATTCTGATTTTGAATGATCTATGCACTAGTAGATGAGGGCAGAGGTGGTTCTTCTACATGTGTTGAGGATGCATCACCCCTAATGATAATCTCTATTTCTGCTTCAATTGTCTTTTCATGCTCTATTACTTGATTTAGCTTGGTTTTCTTTCTGCTCACAAGCTTAAATTTAGTATCAGAAGTAGTTTCTGTTGAGTGGGATCCTTCTTCTCTAGCCCTTTTTTAATTTCTGTCCTATGGGTCTGGAGTATGCATGATTGAACTAGTATCAACCTAATTATCCACCCCCTGAAGAGCGTTTTCCAACCACTCTGACTGGTTGGAATAATTTTCAATTTTTGGTTTTGATTCATGAATGAAGGGTGTCAATTTGAATTTGACTCTTAATTTACTTATGACACTCAAAGGATCATAATTCCATTTGAAGCTATTGCTAAACTTGAACTCTTGTAAACATTTATCTACTTCCTTTCCAACATTTCTATTGTTACATATAAAAGGCCCTATTTGGTTTTTAATCTTGAACTGGGTCTTCTTTTTAGCTGAAAGGAAATGGATTTCATCAGAATTCAAGATTTATATGATGTATTCCAAAGAAAATATAATCATTGGGAGGTATTTGGGAAGCTTGTATGGAACTAGCTGGCTTCCATACACTCTGATCTCTATATGATTTTGGTATAAATACCAATCTCTTGTTTTACTTTGATTTGACAACTGTAACACCTTCTTTATCTCTTCACTAATTCTAGGCTGAATGCTACTACTTAGCATATTGACAATTGGATAAACAAATGAATCAATGAAGTCTTTATAGCTGGATTCTATGGGATCCTTTCTGATCAAGGATGTCCAAAAGACAACAGATTGGGGATTGCCCTCTGTGTCCAGTTTTTGGAGGTTGACTGCAAACCTTTTTGATTAGAAATACAAAAACATATGGAACAAAACTGAGGAGTATTTGAACACTCCTTCTTCTGGTAGCTTGACTAGCTGATCATGGATTGCATTTGCTAAGAATTGGGCAAAGTTGAAAGTTATAGCTGGAAGTTGGCCTGGGAAAAAGAGAGAGAGGAAACCTAGGAAGGATTCATCTACATGCTCATCAGTAAAATATCCTAGAATACAAGATAACATGGTTACAATTTGCCCGGTTTGTTTTGGGAACATGGCAACAGAGTATGGTGGGTTTTTCTTAGGAATTTGAGTTGATTTAGGGAGGAAGGTTTGAAATATTTGAGACATTTTAGGAAAGTCTAGCTTTAGGTAAAGCTCAGTAATGGTTTCAATGGAAAGAGGCACTCCCTCTGGTTTTGGTTGAATCTGTAGCATTTGATTAATGGATTGAGCATTTATAGTGAATAGGATTTCTTGGGCAGGGGTGACTATAGCTCTTTCATTTGGCAAATAATTGATTTGGCACAATCTGATGAGTTCAGGGAATTGGTAGGTCTGTGGAAAGGCATACTTGGGTAGGTTAGAATCCCATAGATGAATATCATCTACCTGGTCAATGAATTTGTCATGGCTCTAGCAGTGGAGCTCCAAGAGGTTGGAATCTGTCACAGTGTCAACGATTTTGAAGTCTTTATCAACCAAGGGTAGGTGTTCGACATCTACTACTGGAGGTTGAAGAGGGTTTACATTTAGAATGCTCTGGGAAGCCATTACTTTTAATTCTTTTATCAATTTGGTATTTAATTGATGGAGGTGGGTATTTAGAATTACCTGGAAATCGTGAATTTTGGTTGTAGAAGGGTTCAAGCGGAAACAGGGGCTTTATTTCTGGTTGGCAATGGCTTTTGGTCTGCTTCACAATATTAACAGAGAATAGGAAAATAGAGGAATAGAGGGGGTTTTATATTTTTTAGACTGAGTGGTTTATCGCATAGCGCGGTGGTTTATCGCATGGTGAAAGGCGGTATGGTGGTTTGGGATTGGGGGATGCGATAAGATCTGGTGGCGCTGCATGGTAGGGGAGGGAGTGGATGAAACCACTCTTTTCACAACCCTCACTAGCTTTAAACATTGAACATAGGGGGGATGCGATAACGCATGTGGATAGTTGGATGTGATCAATGATCGAGCGGTGGATGGGGATTTTATGTGTGCGGAAGAGTATGAAGTGGGGTTGGATATCAATATCGTGGGGAGTTAACCATATAAGGTGGGGAAAATGTATTAATCAGGGGGGGAAGGCAAGTGGGGTCCGATTGCTTTTTTATTTTATGCTTTACAATCATGCAAAAGTGGGTTTTGCATGTTTTAATTAAATTATGTGGAGTTAGTAAAGGGAAAAGGGATTTAAATAATGGACATGGGGTTTTTTAAGGGAAAATTGGTTAGGGTAAGGGAAAAAGGATTTTAAACAAGGGAAGGGTTAAAAAAAATGATATTTTTTGATAATCATAATGATGCTTATGATTTTTGGAAAGTATTTTATCTACCCTCCAATTTATACTAACAGTTTTTATTTCCTTTATTGGATGCATTTGAGCTTGCTGGCCCTTTTATTTTCTTTTGATAAGAAAACTAACTTATTTCTAACCTTATATCTTCCAATGGCTCAAATTAAACTTGTGAGCTCATTTTTATTCTCTACCTAACTAATGATTTGCCAAGATTAAATGGTTTGGTCAGATCTTTATTCACTAACTATCATGACATGAAATTCAAAAGCATGAATAATCAAGATTAAACTGTATGATAATCATGAATTGTGGCATTTTGGACAAGCTGCACACAATTTTATTTCCCGAGAAAAAGCAAACAAAGAGTAGTGGCATTTGAACATGCAACACTTTTAGAATTTCTTTTTGTTTCTTTTTGTGGGGTTCATATTTTATAGCATTTTTTTTTTATCTTTCTTTCTTTTGGTCCTTTTATTATTTTTTTAGGACATACTCTCTTTTTATTTTTTAATATGGAAAACATTTGCAAACAAAGCAAAGGTATGTACAATATTACAAGACTTAACATAGTCAATTCAAAATTATGATCCCTATTATTATAGGAACCTAACAGTGGCTCCACTTGGGGATGGCATCTCCATGTGAGATGTCAAGAACTTTCTGATCAGTGGCCTTGGAACCTTGATTGTGCTTTACCTTGAACTGATTTATGTGATCTCCTTTATTCAAACATATGATGTTATATCTTTTAAAGCTTAAGGTTTCCTCTTCAGGCTTGAACTTTACAAGATAATCATCCACTCCAATCTAAACTTTGCTATGGTATTTACAGTGAATAGAACAAATGAATTACTAATTATTCTGGTCAAAAATAGTGCTTCAGCATTCAACCATTGACTAGTCCAATTTGTATGTCTGTCCCATCTAATTCTTTTAAGGAAAATGCATTGTTGCCTCTGTAACCATAAATAATATATGGGCCTTTCCAAAGAAAGTCGAATTTCCCATATTTTCCTTTGGCTTCCCTTTTGGAATCCCACTTTAGTACTTGATCACCTATGAAGAAATCCTTTTCTTTAGTTTTCTTATAAAAAATCTTCTTGATTTTGTCTTGAATTACTTGGGATTTGATATAAACTTCTTCCCTGGTTTGCTGCAAATGAATTGTTTGGTTTATCCTCCTTTGGATGTCATTTGGTTCTACTTGCAGCTCTTGAATCATTTTCATTACTGGCACTCCTAATGAGGATGGAAAAACAACATCCATCCCATATACCAATTGATAAGGAGATGTACCAATAGATTTCTTAGTAGTAAGTATGTCTGCCCATAGGGCATTTACCAACCTTTTATTCTAGGTTTTCTTGTTATCTTCTAACAACTTCTTGATGATGTTGACTAGGCTTTTGTTTGAATATTCTGCAAGTCCATTACCTTGAGGGTAATAGGCAGTGGAATGGCCTAGGGTGATATGGTATCGGTTACAAAAATCTACCATTTTCTTGGATTTGAAGGCAACAACATTATCAGTGATGAGTTTTTGTGGGCATCCAAATCTAGAAAGGATGTTGTTCTCAAGAAATGAAATAATGACAGAGTTTGTGGCTTGTCTAGAAGGGATGGCTTCTATCCACTTGGTAAAGTAGTCAGTGGCTATCAAAATCCATTTATGTTGGGTAGAGGAGGGTGGGTGAATTTCCCCAATAAAGTCTAAACCCCATTGTTGAAAAGGCATTTCTATTGAGATAGGTTTGAGGGGTAATGGTAAGAGTTTCTTCTTCCCTTCAAATATTTGGCATTTGTGACAGGAGGTCACATATTTTCTGACATCTGCAAAAAGGGTGGGCCAGTAAAAACCTACCCTCAAAATCTTATCAACAATTGTTTTCCATTATAGGTGTCCCCCACAATCTCCTGCATGAAATTCCTGCATGACTTTGTCAGCTTCATCTTTTAATAAACAATTTAACAGGATGCCACCATGATCTTTCCAAAATAAAACATTGTCTAAGATACAATATTTTGTTGCTTTCATTTTTAGGAATCTACTTTTAGTTCTAGATAAACCAAGAGGAGCTTGTAGGTTGAGTAAAACGAATATAATGTCTACATACCAGGGTGAATCTATAAAAGCTTCATTGGTTTGTGGAGTCGCCATCTCTTCCTGATCATCTATAGCAGCAATGAAATTTATGTCTAAGGCTCGACAGTTCGATTCAGCCATGATATTGGCCAAACCTTGGCCTTTAATCAATTTTGTAGGCTTGATCTCAATGTCATATGCTAGTATGGTGGCAATCCATTTGCCTCTTTTTCCATTAGGCCCATTTTGAGTTAGAATGTCCTTTACCACTAAGTTTGGAACATATGCTATTATGTGAGAGTATAGGATATATACTCTGAAATATTTTATGGCTTTCACTAAAGAAAGAGCTTTCTTTTCCATTATATTATACTTTAGTGTAGCATCTCTCAAAGTTTTACTAAAGAAAGCGATGGGTTGTTCATAACCCTCATCATTCTTTTGCAACAAGACTGCTGCAATGGTGTGCTCTGAAGCAAATGAAAAAATTATGAAATCTCTATTAAAATTAGGACTTATAAGGACAAGTGTTTTAGTAAGGGCTTCTTTGATTGCTTCAAAATATTTCTTAGCCTCTACTATCCATTTAAGTGTTGAACCCTTTTTAACATGTTATTCAAATCTCTAATTAGTTCTGCTAAGTTAGAAATGAATCTTCTAAGAAAATTTATTTTACCTAAGAATGCTTGTAATTCTTTAATGTTCCTAGGATGACTGATATTTAGAATTGCTTCTATTCTAGATGGATCAATTCTAATTCCCTCTGTTGAGATTATGTGTCCCAGGATTTTTCCTTCTTCTAATCCAAAAAGTTATTTTTTAGGATTTAAGGATATGCCAAACTTTTTTCATTTTATAAATACTCTTCTAAGATGATCTAGATGTTCATTATCTGACTTGGAAAAAACTATGATATCATCTAGGTAGATGACTGAAAAATCATGGATTTCCTTCACAAAGGCTATGTCCATGTCTCTTTGGAATGTTGCTCCAGCATTCATTAATCCAAAGGGAATTTTCAAATATATGAAAGTTCCCCAGGGAGTGGTGAACACAGTCTTTGCTTGATCTTCAGGTTGGACTAGGATTTGATTGTATCCAGAAAATCCATCAAGTAATGAAATTTAGGATGACCCTACTACCTTCTGGAGAATGTGATCCATTTTAGGGATGGGATAGTTATCCTTCAGTGATAATTTGTTCAAGTTCTTGAAATCAACACAGAGTCTGATTTCTCTTGTTTTCTTTTTAGTGGGGACTAAATTAGAGACCCAATCAGAATATCTAATGGGTGCTAAAATCTGAGCATTGTACATCCTTTTAACTTCTTTTTCTATTAATGGCATAAGAATATGGTTAATTCTTCTTAGATTTTGTTTAAAGGATTTCTGATTTTCTTTAATTGGTATCTTATACTGGATGATGTTAGTATCATAATACTCAAGGTCTTCATAACTCTAGGAAAAGATGTCTTGGAATTCTTTAAACAAGCTAATGTACTTTAGCTTTTCAGCTGGGGGTAGTGCCTTAGATATCTTGATAAGCTTAGGATTTTATTTTGTTCATATGTTGCATTCCTCTATATCTAACCTAGGAGGCTCCATTTTAGGTTTTCTAGTGACATCATTGGATCCAAAAAGGTCTTCTAGTGGGGCTAATCCCTTAGGCAAAAAGTTGTCTTTGATGTTTAAAACTTCTGATTCATCATTGATTAATTCCTCAATTTCAACTGTCTCCAGTTGTTTTATTTCTAGTTTGGTGATTTTAGTTTGTTCTATCTTATTTACATTATTTACATATATTTCATTATTAATGGTGTAATATGATGTACAGTCAGTGTCTATATTACCATTTCGAAATTCTCCTTCAGAAATCATAAAATCACGAATTTGATTGTCATGTGAAAAAGTTTGCCAATACATTAAATTATCAGGTAGGGTTGGTCTATGTCTTTACCTCAGTTGTGCACTGATCATTTGGCTGGAAGGGTAACCTGCATGTGTTGGAAAAAGTGGCTAAGCTATGAGCTTGCATGTTTTGCTTTCTTGGAATGAAATTAAGCCAATTTCAAGGAAACAATTTATCAAGTCTAGGATGGTTTCTTTGTAATAGCTAAGTCTAGGGTTATTAGTAATGTACTCACCCTTGACTTGTTTTATAATGATTTCTGAGTCTCCCATGATGGACACTCTTTTAGATCCCAGTTTTCTTACAATTTGAAGGCCTAACACTAATGCTTCGTATTCTGCCAAATTGTTAGTGCATTTGAAATTTAATCTGAAAGCATGTCCTTCTGAATGATCATTTTCTAAATTGTAGATCCATACTCCAACTCCTGCTCCTAATCTATTTACAGAGCCATCAAAATCTAAATGCCACAGAGATTCATGTGTTATGTTTTCACTATCAATTTCTTTGTGTTTTTCTTCTACAACTGTGATTTTATCTTTGTCATTGTCTGAATTATATAAGATAAATGAGTCTAGATTAGAATGTATGGAATAAATAGGATAATTATGTGGTCTTTCTGAACTACTTACCATGTATTTCATCAAGGTCTCTCTGTAAAGATTTCTTTGCTGACCAAATACAGAAATGGTAGCATATGACATGTCTAATTGCAGTGACCCTTGTAATTTTGCTCCCCATGAGCGAGATAAAAACATACCATATTTGGGTGGGATATCAACAACTACTATGTCCATAACAATACTCTTTGCTGGGCACTGGACTAGAGTTACACACAGATCTTTTATCAGGCCAAGACATTTGACTTGACTAGAATTAAAGGAAAACAAGGCCTTGAAGGGTCTGGTGATGTCTAAGTTTAATCTTTCCATGATTGCTTTAGGCATTAGGTTATGAGATGCTCCTGAATCCAAAATAGAATTATGTAAGATTTTGTCATGAATGTTTAAGCTAATATAGAATGGAGGGATACCCCCTTGTTGATGTTTGCCATTTACTTTTGGACCAAATAACAACTCAGGTTTATCATCATTAAGGTTTACAACATCTTTGCCTTCACTTATGTTTAGTGTTTTAGTGATTTGTGCTTTGTATGATTTATTTTTTACTAGTTCTGTTAAGGGAATTGGTCTTTTCAATTTGGCTATCTCAGTTTTGATATTGAATGGAATTTGAGTTTTGCCTAATTGAATGATTTCATTCTTAGCAATTGTGGTTTGCAGATTTTTGTCTTCTTTATTAGCAGTTGGTAATTCAGTTTGTATGTCAACTATTTTGTTTTCAATTTTATTTTTTGGAACAGTTTGAGTTTGAGTTGTAGTTGATGTTATGTCCACAATCTTTGGGCCGGAAGCCTCCTGAGCTCCTCTAGGTAGAATTTTTAGGATCTTGGTCACAGGAACTTCTACTATTTTCTTAGTTTGGGTTTGGACTAATTTCTTATGAGGAGCTTCTGTGTTCCTTTTACTTCTAAGGCTATATTGTTTATGAACTTCGTAGATAGTAGATTCATAGCCTTGTTTGTAGTCAAAGGACTCCCCAGACTCTAATTGTAATTGTTGTAACATGTACAATTCATGTTCTTCCTGAGTAAGAAAAATGGAATCTTCATTGTTTACTCCCATCAAGTTTATCTGGGTGTCCTGGTCCTCTTCATGTTGTTGTGAACTTTCAACATAATTTTCTTGGAAAGTTGGTCTAACCTGTTGATCAGGTACAACTTTTCTTGATTTTCCAGTATTGGGATTTTTTCTAAAGTTGGGGTTTCTAATTTGGGGTCCTTGTTGATTTTCCTGTGGGTCCTTGTTGATTTTCCCACTGAGGATTTCTTTCCATATTCTATAACCTATCCATTAGCCTTTCTACACTTTTAGCTAAACTATCTATCTTAACATCTGAAGTGGATGGTTCTTATTTAATGGTAACTCTCCTCTCATTCCTCATCCTGGCTCTTTTAGCCAATAAGTTAGCTTCTACACTAACTGCATCACTTTGAATTTGTTCTAAAGTTGCAGGGTTTCTTTCTCTTAATTGATAGGACATGTCAGCATCAAAACCATCTGGAAATTTAATCAGGGAAAGGTCTGGTGGGGGTCTGATATTCACTGGAATTGCATTGTAAATGTTGTTAAACCTAGTACAGTAATCCTGGACAAATTCATTAGGAGATCTCCTTATGTTCTCATATTCAGATAATATCTGAAGAGGGTTTTTATTTCTTTCCCACCTATTTATGAACAATTGGTGGAAAGCAGCTAAATTAGCAATATGGTTAGGAGGTAAAGATTTAAACCACTTTGTAGATTCTGAAGATTGTTCTACCGCGACATCCTTTTTCCCTAAAGATCCTCTCTTTTTCATATATATTTACCACTTAAATAAAGCCATATCTACCAAGTTTTGATGAAGGTGTGAATTAGTATGTTTTCTTGTTCATATTCAACTGTATACCTTATTGTTTTAATTAAAGTTACAATTGGCTACCGAATTAGTCTGTTTCCACAACTAGTCCAGGATTATGTAGCTATCTTCATTGTTTGCGAGGTTCCAGAGTTCCAGGTCAACAACGAAAGGTGTGGATGGATAGAGGATGACTCCCTCATGGATACCTTCCTATCCACTTGAAACTGTTTGCCAAAACAAGCATAGGAGATCACGGTCAAAATCCAAGTCAACCACTGGATTAACGCAAAACAGAACCCGAGATCATCTGAAACCTTATCATTTTGCTTTCAGAATAGCAAAATGATGGTTTAACGATATAAGTTTAGATAGGATTAAGAGATTTTAGGCTTAAAATATTCATATAGTTATGCCAAGAGACTTGCTATAAAGCTAATGGTCTCACTGTTATTTGGGTGCACGCCGAATGATATGTGTGTGAACAATTTGTGAATTTCGTGTGAATGGAATTGGTTTTTTTGTGTGCAAGTGTTGTGTTGTTTTGAAGCTCTGAATTTCTATGTGTAGGGCCCCTACAAATAGTGGCAGGTTTTAATCAAATACAATCCAATTTCCATTAATTCTTCAATTGCTCTGTTTTGTGTGACAATGCTGCATAATAATCTCACTAGCAAATTGTTATCTGGATAAGAACTTTAATTTTCTTTATACCTAGTTTAGACTATTATCTAATTTTCTTTATACCTACTGCACAGTTCTTTCCTTTGCTTATTATCCAGCGTAATTTAAGTGTGTTCAATTTACAATATAGATGTTGCTTGGGTTACTTTGTTTGAGCAGAAATTGAACAAGTGAGAATACCTCTCCTAAAACAATTGAGTTCAATGATATTCCTTCATTGCTGATAAAATCGGTTTCTTTTTGCACTTAGAGAATTAGGAGTTGCAGCATAGAGATTTAAGGTCAAAAATCCCAAACAATCTACATAAGAAAAATCACTCTCACATCATCTACAAACTAATTGGATAGAGATTAATTCCTAGAAAACTTAATCAACATCCCTAAGAATTACAACACTAATACAATTGACAAAGACCACCCCATCTTGAGTTTAGATCTTAACAAATACATAACGACCTAATGAATAAATTCTAAGCACATATTGTGCAACTGTAATTCATCAGTCTATGCACCTTGGTTGACAATTTATGATTGCTAATTCAAGGACATTGAATTGACCAAACATTTTGGCGCCATTGTTAGGGAAGTACAATTAGAAGTAAAAAAAAATAAGCCATCATTAATTTAAAACATGACATGCATAGGGGTAGAGACTCTAGGGGTAGATTTGTAGGATGAGGAAGAAGTTTAATTCCCACAAATCCACTCACTCCACCACGATTTCGAGATTCCACACCACCTACTCAAACCCAATTTCCATTTAGTGGTCGACAAAGACTTCCTGAAGTATCAAGATAAAAAATTCGGTCCAAAACTTCACCTACTTCTTCTATTGAAGATGTAATTGAAGAAAATCATACATCCCTAACGATAGGAGCAGTCTTTTTGCCCCCCACTGGTGAACAAATTGTGGGAGAAGAACTAGAAATTCCTAGTGAAGAAGAGGAATTGGAAACTTATTCTGAATAACGTTGATATAGGAGCCAGAAATATTAGAAGAACACTATCTTAGCTTCGAAGAATCTATCATGGTTGAAGAAGGGGAAGGAGAAGTACACAATGTGCATGGTGAAGAAGATAGGATTGGAGGTAGAGGAAGAGGAAGAGGTAAAGGTAGAGGAGGGGATAGAGGCAAAGGAAATCAAGATCCTTCGGGATTCCCTATTCTTGATGAAGATACAACCCTCACAATGAAAAATATATCACCCTTGATTCTTCCTAATTTCCATGGTAAAAGAAACGAAGATTCAGAGACATTTCTCCTCGAATTTGAAGTATTCTACAGATCTTATGGCTATTTGCATGATGCACAAACATTGAAATTGTTCCCTGCCACATTAAAAGACTCAACATTAAAATGGTTCATGAGTCTAGGAGAGCATTCCATAACAACATGGGCACAGATGAAAGAGGCTTTCTTCGGCAAGTATAGAGATTATTGTATGCCTAGTAACCTTAAAGATGAAGCCTTCACAATGACACAAAAAGAAGATGTGAATCTTGAAGACTTGGTAAAAGGGTTTGTTTATAATGTCAAAAGAGAAAAAATGGATAATTTGGATGAAGAAACCTTAAAATCTCTTTTACTCAGAGCCGTTAAAGATGAATGGATCGATCTCCTTAACCTAACTGGAAAAGGAGATATTTCCCAACTACTGTTTGCAGATATTTGTGATTTATGTGTACATATATCAAGGGGCAAAGCAAGAGTTGGAAAGAGTCCTAGGGACCCTCTCTTATCAAGAATAAACAAGTCTACAGCTAGGACAGTTAGTAGGGCAGAAATAGGAAATCTGCTTGACACCTTTAAAACAGATATTTTAGGGAGCCTAAGTGAACAAATAGACACCCTTAAAATACAAAACAAGCAAAATTTTGAAAATGTTGCATTATCCATCTTCTGTCCCAAATGTCAGAAGAAACATGCTCTGAGAGAGTGTCCCTTAGACTCAAAAGCCATAGAAACCTATGTCATATGTGCAGATAATCATGATACAAAGGAATGTTCATCCTTACGAGGTCTTAAGGCTGTGTTCAATGAGGAAGGAATCTTAGAACCAGTATACTCTCTCTACTTTATAGCCAAAAGACCATGGAAAAACCCCCAACCAAATCAATCACAAGGATTTAGACCACAAAAATTTGCCCAGTCTTCACAAAGTAATTGGAATTCAACCTGGTAGCCTTGGGCTCTGCCACAATCACAACCTTGGAATCAAGGATGGCAAAATCCTTATGGAGCCTATGCTCAATATCAACAATACTCGCCATCCTACCTTCCACCACAATTCTTAACCCCGTCCAATCAAATTCCTCAAGCTAATCAATTGCCACAAGTCCTAGTATAGAATCAAAACCCGCAACTTTCCCTACCATTTCCACAAAAATCAAATCAATTACTCGCTCAACCACTTCCAAATACTAATAATAAGATACCAAAACAACCAGTATACAACATGGAGGGTCAGAATCCTCAAACTTATGTGATAACCCCGCTAGACCTAAACAATGTCCAATTAAGGTCTGGAAGAGTATTACCAAAAAACCCTCCTGTTGTCATTCAAAAAACAAAATCTGATCTTCAAAAACATAAGAATCAATCAGAAGAAGGGGATACTTCTCTCCCTCAAAAAGAAACTAAACAAATAGAAGAAATTCCAATAGATTCTTCTATCATAGAACAACCTTCAATATCAGTTAAACCACCTTTCCCATAAAGGTTGAAAATTGATGGAGGAGTAGAGAAACAAATTATCTTGCCTGATTACAATATGATGGATGAATTGAGAAATGTTTGTATTAAGATTACTTTATTACAAGCCATAAAAGAAATACCAATTTGTGCAAAAACAATTAAGGAATTAAGTACACAACGATCAGGGAGAAGAAGAAAAGATATAAAAAGAATTTAGTTAGTTGGAAAAATTGTATACATTATGATGGGGAAGACAACAATTCAAAAAAATTTATACCCAGGAAGCCCCATTGTAAAAATTCACATCAATGGAACAGAAATACCAAACACGTTGATTGACCTAGGAGCAGCCATACACATAATGAGCAGACAAGTTATGGACACACTTAGGCTTCCTAACCTTCAATACACACCAACCTTATTGCAATTAGCAGATAGATCTATTATTAAACCAGATGATGTGTTAGAAGATGTTTGTTTATCTTTATATTCTTGGGAATATCCTATTTATTTCATGGTCTTAACACCCAAGAACAATCTAGGAGGACATCCATTAACTCTAGGAAGGCCTCGGTTGGCTACAGGAGACGCTTTTATCAGCTATAGGTCAGGTTATAAGTTTATCTCAGATGGAAATTCTACAAAGAAATTTACATTATACCCCCTGCAAGAACAACAATAGATACAGAAAATGAAGAATGGATAGAAGATGGAGAAGATATACAACCTATTTTTGTCACTGAACAAGTAAAAGAGGAAGACAAAATTTTGAATTTACTAGAAAATAATGAATCTTCCTCACATTATGAGCGTAGTCAAAATGAATATCTCTCCTCTAAACAAGTATCATTGTTGTCCATGGAAAAATTTGGGAATTCCTCAATAGAAATCTTTCCAGGAAAAACCTTAAATGTCAATGAAAATTTGGAAGACATGCAAAAGAAACAATTGATAGAAGTTTTATGGAAACATTCTTCTACTTTTGCATGGGAATACACTGACATGAAAGGGATTGATCCTAAAAATTGCATACATCATATCTACATTGAAAAAAATGCAAGATCAGTTAGACAACCTTAGCGAAGAATGAACCCAAATCGAAAAGAAATTGTTAAGGAAGAATTGCAAAAATTATTAAATGTAAATTTCATCTATCCAATATCTGACAGCCAGCAGGTTTCAACCCTGGTAATCATCCCTAAAAAGAATGGAAAATGGAGATTATGCATCGATTACATGGAGTTGAATAAAGCAGCATTAAAAGACCACTTTTCGTTACCTTTCATAGACCAAGTCTTAGATACTTTGGTAGGAAAAAAATATTTTTCCTTCTTGGATGGGTTCAGTGGATACAACCAGATTCAGGTGGCCCCTGAATATCAGGATGAAATCACATTTACTTGTCCATGGGGAACTTATGCTTACCGGGTATTTCCCTTTGGGTTATGTAATGCTCCAGCAACATTCCAAAGGGTGGTCCTTGGCATTTTCTCTGACCTTATCCATGATTGTGTGGAAGTGTACATGGATGATTTCACAATCTATGGGGATTATTTCAATGAAGCACTAGAAAACCTGGAGAAAGTCTTAATAAGATGTCAAGAAACAAACCTCTCATTAAGCCATGAAAAATGTTTCATGATGTTTAACGAGGGAATTGTTTTAGGTCACCATATTTTCGGAGATGGAATTAAGGTAGACTCATCTAAGGTGGAAGTCATTTCCAAGTTATCAGTGCCAAGTTGTCAAAAGGATGTTAGAAGTTTTCTCGGTTTTACCGGATACTATAGAAGATTTATAGAAAACTTCACAAAAATTGCATCCCCACTCTTTAAATTACTCACCAAAGACTGTGAATTCAGTTGGGATTTTGAATGTCAATTTTCCTTTGAAACATTGAAAAAAAGAATTTTTGAAGCACCCATCTTAAAAGGACCTAACTGGAAATTGCATTTCCATATCTAAACAGATGCTTTAGATTCAGCTTTAGGAGTTGTTTTAGGACAAAAAGATCTCATTCCTTATGCCATTTATTATACCAGTAAAAATTTAACCCATGCAGAGTTAAATTATATTGTAACCAAAAAGGAGTTCTTAGTTGTAATTCATGCCATTAATAATTTCAGACATTATATAACTGGCTATGAAACCTTTGTCCACACAGACCATTCTTCCATTAGATACCTAATGAATAAACCTGTCACTAATGGAAGAATAACTAGATGGCTCCTACTTTTACAAGAATTCAACATAAACATTCTAGATAGACCAAGAAAACATAACACAATTGCCGATTTTATATCTAGAATACAAAATGAAAACAATGATCGACCCGTAGAAGATAAATTTCCTTATGAATATCTCTTTGCAGTATCTACTAAATCACCTTGGTATGCAGATATTGCTAACTATTTGGCCACAGGAAAAATGTCGTTTCATTTATCTCCTAAAGAAAAAGAGAAGAATAGTCCACAATAGCACATCCTACTCATGGATAAATGACGAATTATATAAGACATGACCAGACCTCATCATAAGAAGATGTGTTCTGGAGGACGAAATACCATAGATACTAAAAGCTTGTCATGAAGAGCCATGTGGAGGACATTTTTCTAACAAGAGAACTTCTTACAAAATCCTGCTTTTAGGATATTATTGGCCTTCCATTTTCAGCGACACCAAGGAATATGTTAAGAGATGCAACAGTTTTCAGAGAATGGGAAAACCTACTCTTTCAAATGAGATTCCACTGCAACCATAGGTACTTATCGAACCATTTAAAAAATGGGTACTGGATTTTGTTGGACCAATCAGCCCACCTTCGAAGCAAAATAAGTATAGTCTGGTATGTACTGATTATGTCACTAAATGGGTATAAGCTAAAGCACTTCCTTTTGCTACTAAAAATATTGTAGTTTCATTTCCTTTTTAGGATATTTTTACTTGTTTTGGTGTTCCAAGAGAAATTGTAACAGATCAAAGGACATAGTTCACATCTAGACTAGTGCAGAAGCTTGTGGACCAATACAAGATAAAACATCAGAAGTCAACTCCATACCATCCACAAGACAATGGACAAGTTGAGTCCACAAATAAGGTGATCGAGGCTATCCTTACAAAGACTATACATCTACACAGGAAAGTCTGGGAGGAAAAGCTTCCAGAAGCGTTATGGGCCTATAGGACTACATGGAAAAATACTACAGGACATACACCCTGTGAACTTGTTTATGGGAAGCAAGTCTTACTTCCAATAGATTTCCAGATCTAGACCTATAAGACAGCAGTCTAGTTAGATCTTGACTTGTTAGAAGCTCAGAAGCAAAGGATGGCACAATTAAATGAGCTCGATGAAATCAGACAAGAGGCCTTCCAGAGGACCAGCTTAGTGCAACAACAAAGGTCAAGATGGCATGATAAGTACATTAAAGAAAAGAAGTTTCATCCGGGAGATTGAGCATTTCTCTTTGATTTAAAATTCAAAAATTTTCAAGGGAAATTCCAAACCCATTAGCTTAGACCTTATGAGATTGAGAATGTCTTTGACAATGGTGCAGTTAGAATCAGGACTATTGATGAAGAAAGAACTCCTCTATTAGTAAATGGACATCGACTCAAGCTTTACCAAAAACCATTAACAAGAGAGGAATTTGTTAAAATATTTCAGGATAATTCAGAACTGAAGATGGTCAAGAAGAATTCTTCTTCTTTTCCACCTTAGAAATTTTCATTCAGTTTGTTCTTCAAATAAAAAAAATAAAAAAAGAAAAAAATTATAATAAATAAATTGTATGTGTGTGTGTGTGTCTGTATATATATATATATATATATATATATATATATATATATATATATATATATATAATATGAAAAAAATAATAATAGTAATACATTTTGTATAAACATGAAAACCAAATTGTTGGCACTTCAAATTTTCTTTTCAAAAGAGAAAAAAATAATAAAGTTCATCTACTAAATCTTTCTTTCTCTTAAGCTGCAGAAACAACAACTTTCCACAGCTTGGACAACTTTCCATAGCTTGGACAAGTTTCTATAGCTAAATAAATTTCTGAAGCCTGGCAATTTTGAAGTCTACAAGAATACTTGGTGATCTGGATTAAAGGACAGTTGACAACAAGGCACCTGTAGGAGATTAAAGGACAACAAATAAGGTTAGCAACAGAAAATTAAAAGGTACGTGCTACTTTAATTTAACAATAGGGAAGGTTATATAGCATGTATGAGTAAGAAAATATAGTACTAAAGTGCAATCATTATAACCTAAGGGTAATGGCCGCCTAACGAAATATCATATGCCACAACTCTAAAAGTCATGTCATGACCTTGTGCCAAATCTTCCAAATTAATTACCAAATCATAAGTTTGAATGTGCCTAACAGTCGAATTCATTCCCATAATCCTTTTGATAATCCATCCATTCTTCCCTATTCTTACACTCCTCTGTTCTTTCACAGTCATTCCATCTTTACGCTAGCTAGCAAACCCTACCAGTCCCATTTCCTTGTCAAGGTATCCAATCTTCGAGGCAAAGCATCCTTCGGCATGGGGGTAATTGTTTGAACTAAGCCAGCAGGGAAACAATTCCTAGAGGGGTACCCACAAACTAGGGAGTTACTGCAAAGAAGACAAAGGTTTCAGTTCATTGACAAATTTAACGGCTTCCACAAAGAGGTAACCAAGACATTTGTGCACTCATTCAATGGAATGGAGGCCGAAATTGGGGACATAAAACTCACAGTAACAGAGTCTATGATCGTTGAGGCCACCAACTTGCCAAGACATGGAGAAAAATGGTTTAAGAATAGAGGGATTGATAGCGAGGTCTGGAAGGTTTTCCTCAAGAATCTAAACATGGACACCATGGTCTACAAAAAAAGTATTCCAAGCTTTTCTCTTAAAAAAAATGGAGAAAATTATTACTTGTGCTTCAAATTTTTATCACTTGTGAGGGTAGGTTCGGACAAATGTATTTTTATCATGTTAGAATGATGATGCACTTCCTCAAGGATCATCAGATGAACCTCCCATATTTCCTCTTGAATAGCCTCAGGAAAATGGCTACAAATGTTCAAAATAAAATTCAATGCATAGAAAACACCATGTATCATCATGGTCTGGTAAAAATATTGGTTGAATTTCATCTCCAAAGTATAGGGGATCACTGGGAGAGTTTCCTAATAAGGAACCATTTTGAGGAAAAATCCCCAGAAAAACCAAGTAGCAGCAGGGCCCTTAGAGGGAGAAAGAGAACCATAGAAATGATAAAGGAGCATGCACCTCAAACTCAGACAAAGGTAACAGAAGAAGAGCTTCCTATAGTAAAAAATTTGTAGAGAATGAAGAGGGGAAACCCTAGAAGAAAGAAAGCTAGCCTAGGTAAAGAAGAATTCTCACAAACTAAAACCTCTCCTCTAAAAGAAAAATCAAAGAATAAGAGGAGGAAAGTGTAGAAGACACAAACCCCAGGGCTGAGAAGGAGCACGAGGTTGAGCACAATTCCACAAACAACCTCAAAGACTACAAAATACATTAACCTTGAGGAAAAGGAGCCAATTGAAGAGGAGCCAATAGATAACACTCCAACAAAGATTGAGCTAATAGAGGACAAGTCAATTGAAAGCCCTGGGAATTCTCCAAAAGAGTCACCAAGATCATCACCATAGCCTTACAACTCACCTCTAGAATGCCCGATACATAGTCCAAGAATTGACCCCGCACAATAGGAAATATGTGACTACATAGAGTCACTGGAAAAGAAGGCGACAAAAACAAAGGAAACAATATAGAGCCCTAGAGAAGGAAGCAACTAGGTGAATGAACAATCGGCCTCAAACATCTTGAAGCAGGAAATCTTTGAACTAGAAACACTGAATCAGTGTCTTAAAAATGAAAATCAAGCCTTGAAGACACAGAGTGAGATACAGATTGCCAAGAGTGACAATCTGATCCTACATCTAATCTTGTGGTATAAGAAAAACAAGAAGCCGAAGAAAGAGAACAGAATTATGCAAAGAGAGATAATTAGTTTAAGGTACAAAATTCTAATGAGGAAACCTAGAATGCCAATATTTGCCAAAAAGAAGAAAACAGTGAAATAGGGAGATGACAAACAAGAGGCACAAGCAAAAGACAAGGAAGAAGTGTATGAGGACATAAAACATCTCTAGTCCGATGGAATGCAGAGTCTGAAGATTGTCCTATCATGACATCCTTTTTTCCTAAAGATCCTCTCTTTTTCATATATATTTACCACTTAAATAAAGCCATATCTACCAATTTTTGATGAAGGTGTGCATTAGTATGTTTTCTTGTTCATATTCAACTATATACCCTATTGTTTTAATTAAAGTTACAATTGGCTACTGAATCAGTTTGTTTCCGCAACTAGTCCAGGATTTTGTAGCTGTCTTCATTGTTCGCGAGGTTCTAGAGTTCTAGGTCAGTAGCAAAAGGTGAAGATGGATAGAGGGTGACTCCCTCATGGATACCTTCCTATCCACTCGAAACTATTTGCCAAAAGAAGCACAGGAGATCGCAGTCAAACTCCAAGTCAACTGCTGGATTAACACAAAACAGAACCCGAGATCAGCTAAAACCTTATCGTTTTGCTTTCGGAATAGCAAAACGATGGTTTAACGATATAATTTTAGATAGGATTAAGAGATATTAGGCTTAAAATCTTCATACAGTTATGCCAAGAGACTTGCTATAAAGCTAATGGCCGCACTGTTATTTGGGTGCACGCCGAATGATATGTGTATGAACAATTTATGAATATCATGTGAATGGAATTGGTTTTTTTGTGTGCAAGGGTTGTGTTGATTTGAAGCTATGAGCTGCTATGTGAAGGGCCCCTACAAACAGTGGCAGGTTTTAATGAAATACAATATGATTTCCTTTAATTCTTCAATTGCTCTGTTTTGTGTGACAATGTTGCATAATGATCTTGCCAACGAATTGTTATCTGCATAAGAACTTTAATTTGCTTTATACCTAGTTTAGACTATTATCTAATTTTCTTTATACCTAGTACTGCACAGTTCTTTCCTTTTCTTATTATCCAATGTAATTTAGTTGTGTTCAATTTACAATATAGATGTTGCTTGGGTTACTTTGTTTGAGCAGAAACTGAACAAGCGAGAAGACCTCTCCTAAACAGTTGAGTTAAATGGTATTCCTTCATAGCTGACAAATTAGGTTTCTTTTTGCACTTAGAGAATTAGGGGCTGCAGCATAGAGATTTAAGGTCAAAAATCCCAAACAATCTACATAAGAAAAATCACTCTCACATCATCTACAAATTAATTGGATAGAGATTAATTCCTAGGAAACTTAATCAACATCCCTAAAAATTACAACACTAATACAATTGACAAACACCGCCCCATCTTGAGTTTAGATCTTAACAAATAAATAATGACCTAATGAATATCTTCTAAGCACATATTGTGCACTCGTACTTCATCAGTCTACGCACCCTAGTTGACAATTTATGATTGCCAATTCAAGGACATTGAATTGACTAAGCACACTTTTTAACATCTCTTACTAGTGTTTGTGCAAATAATCTCATTTGTATATCAACCTCATCAACTTCATGTAACTCAAAATAATCTGTCCATTTATTTACATGTTGTTGAGTAGTATACTAACCAGTACCATCAAACCGCAAAATTTTACTTTGGTAATCCTGTGGCATAGCATGTAAAGGGGCCTGTAAGGCCAAAGGTGCATATCTCTCTACCATGGCTATGATTTTAGCTTGACTAGATGGTGAAGTAGTGTTGCTTGAAGATGAACTTGAAACATTAGGTTGGAGAGGAAGTTTAGGTATGAATGGCTTTGTGGAATGAAATGTGGTGGATATTATAGGTGAGGTGGTTCTGAATGAGGTTGTATTTACAGTTTCTGAAGATACTGTAGAGTGTTCAGGGGTAGTAGTAGTTAGAGAAGCTAATTCAACTGACTACTGAAAATAGGATTCATCTATATGCCTTATCAAAGTTGAGGTTAACACATCAAGTTTGTCAAAAGTATCCAGAACATGTTGATCTAAATCAGGATGTATAGTATCCTTCTTTGATTCAATAAATTGAATAAAATTTGGGTCTATTACAGTATCATAGACTGAATTTTTAGATTTGGTACGAAACAAAGAATGCTCAAATGATAAATCAAATTGAATATCCTCTAAGCTTGATAAATCTTTAGGAAGTGAATTTGATTTGTTTAACTGACTAACCCTTCCTTGACTTTCTACCTTTTTAGGTTTTCTTAAAATTCTGTCAGGATCATCAACAATTGTAGTAGGCTGTGGATCAGGATGAGCCCTGGTATAATATGTTCTTTAGAAGCCAAAATTTTAACTTATAATGATGATTTCAAACAACCCTTTAAAACCTTAATGTGAAAAATGAGGAAAATTGTTTCCTTTAAGATTGATTTTAACTAGGGACTGAGTTCCCCAATGGAGTCGCCAATATGTTATCACTCCAAAATTTCTAGGGGTTGTTCATTACGTTAAAAAATAAATATCAGAGGTAACTACAAACCTACTTTGGAGCTTAGGATCTAGCCTTCCTAACCTCAGAGAGGGCTCTCTCTATATGATTTAACTTTGTTTATTTTATGGATTTTAGGCTAGTTATGTATGTTTAATTGGATTGGTTTTGATTGGTTGGTGGAATTAATGATCTAGATGAATAGGTGATTTTCCATTTCCATTGGGCTATGGAGTCAATATGACTTTGAAAACAGAACAATCAACAAACTATAAAGAAAGTGTCATAGGGAAAGATAGGTGAGCAATATCAGATCTCAAGGCTGAATGGTGGAATGATTTTTTAATCGGGATCAAGGAGCAATTAAGAATTCCTTAAACCAGATATTGAAGAAGGATGAAGAAAATCAATTGGGATCAGAGGGAAATTAAGAATTCTCTAAACCAGATATCAGAAGAAAACATAGAAATGTTTAATAGTCAAAAGAAGAGTGTAATGTTTAAGAAAATTTTGTAGTAAAACTCCTGTTATAACATTCAAATTTAGAACACATGAAATTTTATGAAATACTTAGAAAGAAACATGAACAATTGAAATTTATACTTCACTGAGATAGCTCAACACATGAATCCTGTAAAGAAGTCTCTTTATAACTTGTTCTGTTTGTCAAATGGAAGTTGGTACAATAACCCTCAGGTAATAGATCAGTCAGCTACAAAAATATTCATAAATCCACACCTTTATACTTCGAATGATGAAGTATTTATACAAAAATTTACAAAAGATCCTGTCAACTGACTAGGATTTATTTAAGGAAAATAAATATATTTATGCAAAAATATGGTGACACCTATTTAACTGACTGAATTCTGTCCCTTTTTATTTTCTTGTTGTTACTAGACTACTTCTTTCATCTGCTTGTCTTTCATCTGATTTTCTTTCACCTGCTTTTCTTTCATGTTGTCTGCTTTTTTCACCTACTTGTCTTTCACCATTTATAGTAAGTCACACCATTTTTCCCATGTTTCTTCATCTGGGAGTTTGATTTTCATCATCCTCTAGTAAATCTCATCCGCTTCTATATATTTGGAAAATGTAGGCTTGTTCACAAAAAGGTGATTTACCTCATGCTGGAGGTAAAAGAAGTTTTCTAAAGTCTGGAGGAGCACTTTTCCTGTGGGCACACCTTTCATGGATGAACTGCTGGAAGTCTCTTTGGCTACTTCTCTCATCTTTTTATCACAGTCTTCATGTTTCATCAGTTTATCATTGATTACCAAAGGACTAGGTAGACCCTTCTGTCTCAATACTTCAAACTTGTCAAAAAACCTGTTTACTACAAATTTCATGTTTTGACATTTCTCCTCAAGCTGTATCATTAGATTTCTTTTAGAAATAACTTTCTTCACTTCTAGAATAGTCTTTGTTTTGTCAATTATCCCAAGATCCTCTAATTCATACTTGTTTTTAGAATTTAGAAATTTGATTATTTTAGAGGCTTCCTCTGGTTTCTTCCCAAGATCTGCTTTTACCCTTTGAATTGCCTCACTGGCTTCCTTCACCAAATCATTTTGTTCAAATATTACCTGTATAGAAGGCCAAATATCATTAACTGAGTTAATGATATTGGCCCACAAATGTTGCTTTGCTTGGGCCAAAGGCTCCTTTAGTGACAATTCTTTTTCTAGCTGGTGGATCCTGTCATTCAATCTATTGGCTTTTTGTTTCTCAGCTTGATGCATTACTTTTGCTAATTTATTTTCATCTTCTAAGCTCTTCACTTGTTCCTTGAGCTTATTAATCTGTGTTGTTTGAATGGACATATCTTCCATTGCTTGAATCAATTTGTTGGCCTCATCAGTGGGATGGGTTGTTGGTTTTGCTGATGTTGTTGTTGTTGCAGCTCCTATGGGAATAACAGTAATGGGAACTGCTTCTCTACTAGCCTATTTTTCCTATACTAGTTTATCCATTTCTGTCTCCATTTCTCTTATTTGAGTTGTCAACTGGATGATTAAGTTCATCATCTCATCCTTTTGATTAAGTGTCTCCAAAACCTCCTTGGTTTGTGGATGCTCAATGGTTGGTAGCTTTAGTTGTTTCTTGAGTGCAACTATGTCTACATTTTTCTTTTTAATGAGTTCTTCTGCTGCCTTGATGTCAGTTGGATTATAGACAATTTCAATTACCAAATCTTCCAATGACTTAATCATGTTTCCCTTTGCTTGTGATGAGGCCCTTTCCAGCTTTAATTATGACTGTACATTTTCAAGAGAATTCTTTAATTTCTGGATACTTAGAGCTTTATGTGTCATGGTTGAATATAAGATTTCTCCTGCCTGTTTATGAAATTAACAATGTAAACTTTGGAACGGGAACTATAAATTCAAAACGGTAACTCTGGCCAAAAAACCTCGAAAAAACATGAAAAACAATGCTAAAAACGAAAAGTGTGTATATCAGAACGATGGTTTTTTTTAGGGTCAATTTTGAACGTGTTTTAAAAATGGCAGTGAAAATTAATTTTTTGTGCAAAAATTGTGTAAAAAACACCCTGAAAATGAAAAGTGTTGATATTGGAAGGATGTTTTTTTTAGGGTCAATTTTCAACATTTTAAAAAAAATGCTAGTAAAATCAAATTTTTATGTGCAAATATTGTGCAAAAAACACCCTCAAAACGAAAAGTGTTGATGTTGGAATAACACTTTTTTTTTCTAGGGTAAATTTACAACATTTTGAAATAATAGTGTAAAATATTTTATCATAACTCCGAAAAACATTAAAATTTCAAAAGAATAATGAAAACATAAAAATAAAAATAAAAACTAAAATTAAAACAATGAAAAAAATTGGTAAAAAAAAATAGCAAAACGTAAATAAAAATATATATTAAAAACAAAACATAAAATAAAAATTCAAATATATATAAAAAAGAAAAAAGAAGAAGCAAACATAGAAAAAAAATCAATCATAAAAATGTTAAAAAATAATAAATAAATAAATAAAATTAACCTATAAAACATAAGAATTAAAAAAACTAAATAAAAAATAGAAAATATAAATTATTAAATAATAAGAAAAACATATTTTCAAAAAAAATTACATTTTTTTTATCTCGTAAACCATCAAAAATTGGAAAAAAAAAAAAAAACTATAAAATTAAGAAAATAAAAATAGAAAATTTTTAAAAGGCATATACAAAAACTAAGAAAAAAAAACAAATTGGATTAAAAAAATAGAAAATTAACGAGAAAAAAAAAAAAAAAAAAAATAAATAACTATTAAAATTAACATTAAAAACATTAAAAAACCTAAAAAATATTGAAAAAAAAAACCATTTAAAATTATTAAAAACATACATATTTTCAAATTTAAAAAATAAAAAATAAAAAAACATTAAAAAAAACAATATATTTTTTATTTAAAACAAAAACATAAAAAAAAGATAGTTTTGATTTTAAAAAAATATGATTAAAATATTTCAAAAATATATATTTTAGAAATATATCTATATATATATAACAAAAACTTTTCAAATTAAATTTTTATTTAAAAAAAAAGGGGGCTCAATTTAGCCATCACTGGCCGCTCATGGGGGCGCGGCCCTGGGCGGTCGAGCAACAACTATTTGATTTCTGGAATCGAGGCAGTCGTGCCCCCACAGACGGCCGGGCAACGGCTGGTTGATTTCCGAAATCGACCAGCCAACACTTGTCCGTCCGTGGGGGTGTGGCCCTAGGAGGCGCAGCTGCAAGCAGTCACACCCCCACGAGCGGCCAGGTGATAGATTGACTGACGCTTTTTTTTAAATAAAAATTTGTTTGAAAAAAAACAACTATAATTCTTATAAACAAAAAATATTTACTTTTAATTTTCTTTTAATGTTTTAACTATGAAATTTATATTTTAAAAATATTAGATGTTTCTTTAAAAAAAATAAAAAAATGCTCATAGTTTGTTTTTTTTTTAAATAAAAAATATTTATCTTAAAACAAAAAATTAAATGTATGTGTGTTTTTAAAAATTATATATATATATATATATAATTTTAAATGTTTTTTTTTTTTTTTTTTTTTTTTTTTTTTTTTTTTTAAATTTGAAAAAATATATATATTTTTTAAATTTTAATTGTTTTTTTTTATTTGAGTATATTTTTGGTTTTTTTTAAATGTTTTTAATCTTAATTTTAGTATTATAATTTTTTTTTGTTAATTTTCTATTTTTTAAAATCTAGTGCATTTTTAATATTTTTTTTTATTTTATTTTAGTTTTTGTTATTGTTTTATTAATTTTTCTATTTTTACCTACTTAATTTTATAGTTTTTTAAAATTTTGTTTTATTTTTTTCTAAATTCCTTTTTTGTTTAACATAAAAAATATTAAAAGTGTAAAAAATTGGAACTTTTAAAAAAAATATCCACACTCAATACATTAACAAATTTAAAGTGTCAGACATTATTAAATTTAGAAAATAATTATTTACATTTCATACATTAGAAAATTTAAAGTAAAAAAATAGGTCTTTTAAAAAAAGGGCATGATGCAAAATCGCCACCTTTTTAAATCAGGATGCAAATCACTAACATTCTAAAATGTAATGTACATAAAAAAAATTAAAGTGCCAAAAACTATGCTCTAAAAAAAATATGTGTTCTGCATCGCCCCTTTTGAAAATCACATCACTCTTTTGCTATCTCTACGAAATGGGTAACCATATCAGTTCTCGTTTCAAAGTTTACATTGTTAATTCAATTTGGTTGATTGGATGCACATCCTTGGCATGAATTTCAAAGGTTGTTTTCTTATAATCTTCTGAAGTTCTTGGGGCCTTTACCTCTAGCTGTAGGAAAGTCATCTGCGTTTTCCAATATTGTGTGCATATAGCAGCTTTTAATGCTTTATTTTTTATTTTAATCTCTTTGTACCCCTCCATGATATCTTTCTCTCTCTCAACTGTTTTGCTAGATGATGAAACTTCTACATTATTCTGATTTTGAATGATTTGTGCACTGGAAGATGAGGGCAAAGGTGTTTCTTCTACATGTGTTGAGGGTGCATCACCCCTGATGATAATCTATGTTTCTGCTTGAATTGTCTTTTCATGCTCTATTACTGGATTTAGCTTGGTTTTCTTTTTGCTCACAAGCTTAAATTTAGTATCAGAAGTAGTTTCTGCTGAGCAGGATCCTTCTTCTCTAGCCCTTTTCGAATTTTTGTCCCGTGGGTCTGGAGTATGTAGGATGGAACTAGTATCAACCTCCTTATCCACCTCCTGAAGAGTGTTTGCCAACCATTATGACTGGTTGGAATACTTTTCAATTTCTAGTTTTGACTCTTAATTTACTTATGACACCCAAAGGATCATAATTCCATTTGAAACTGTTGCTAAACTTCAAATCTTGTAAACATTTATATGCTTCCTTTCCATCATTTCTATTGTTACATATAAAAGGCCCTATTTGGTTTTTAATCTTGAACTGGGTCTTCTTTTTAGCTGAAAGGAAATGGATTTCATCATAATTCAAGATTTTTCTGATGTATTCCAAAGAAAATATCCTCATTGGGAGGTATTTGGGAAGCTTGTATGGAACTAGTTGGCTTCCATACACTCTGATCTCTATATGATTTTGTTATAAATACCAATCTCTTATTTTACTTTGATATGACAACTATAACACCTTCTTTATCTCTTCACTGATTCTAGGTTGAATGCTACTGCTTAGCATATTGACAATTGGATAAACAAATGAATCAATGAAGTCTTTATAGTTGGATTCTGTGGGATCCTTTCTGATCAAGGATGTCCAAAAGACAACAGATTGGGGATTACCCTCTGTGTCCAGTTTTTGGAGGCTGACTACAAACCTTTATGATTGGAAATACAATAACATATGGAACAAAATTGAGTATTTGAACACTCCTTTTGGCAGCTTGACTAGCTGATCATGGATTCCATCTACTAGGAATTGGGCAAAGTTAAAAGTTATAGTTAGAGGTTGGCCTGGGAAAAAGATAGAGAGGAAAACCAGGATGGATTGATCTACATGCTCATCAGTAAAATGTCTTAGAATACAATATAACATGGTTACAATTTTCATGGTTTGTTCTGGGAACATGGCAGTAGAGTATAGTGGGTTTTTCTTAGGAATTTGAGCTGATTCAGGGAGGAAGGTTTGAAAGATTTGAGACCTTTTAGGAAAGTCTAGCTTTAGGTAAATCTCAGTAAGGGTTTCAATGGAAAGAGGCACTCCCTCTGGTTTTGTTTGAATATGTAGCATTTGACTAATGGATTGAGCATTGATAATGAATAAGATTTCTTGGGTAGGGGTGACTATGGCTCTTTCATTTGGAAAATAAATTGATTTGGCACATTCTGATGAGTTCAGGGAATTGGTAGGTCTATGGAAATTCATACTTGGGCAAGTTAGAATACCAGAGATGAATATCATTTCCCTAGTCAATGAATTTGTCAAGGCTCAAGTAGTGGAGCTCCAAGAGGTAGGAATCTATCACAGTGTCAACGATTTTGAAGTCTTTATCAACCAAGGGTAGGTGTTTGACATCTGCTACTGGAGGTTGAAGAGGGCTTACATTTAGAACGCTTTGGGAAGCCATTACTTTTAATTATTTTATCAATTTGGTATTTAATTGATGGAGGTGGGTATTTAGAATTACCTAGAAATCATGAATTTTGGTTGTAAAAGGGTTCAGGTGGCAGCAAGGGCTTTATTTCCGGTTGGCAATGGCTTTTGGTCTTCTTCACAATATTAATAGAGAATAGGAAAATAGCAGAATAGAGGGGGTTTTATATTTTTGAGATTGGGCAGTTTATTGCATAGCATGGTGGTTTATCACGTGGCGAAAGGTGGTATGGTCATTTGGGATTGGGGGATGCGATAAGATCTAGTGGCGCCGCGTGGCAAGGGAGGGAGTGGATGAAACCACTCTTTTCACAACCCTCACAAGATTTAAACATCGGACATAGGGGGGATGCAATAACGCATGTGGATCGTTGGATGTGATCAATGATTGGGTGGTGGACAGGGTTTTTATGTTTGCAGCAGAGTATGAAGTGGGGTTGGATATCAATACCATGGGGAGTTAACCATATATGGCAGGGGAAATGTATTAAGCGGGGGGGAAAAAGGAAAGTGGGGTCCAATTTCCTTTTTATTTTATGCTTTACAATCATGAAAAAGTGGGTTTAGCATGTTTTAATTGAATTATGTGGAGTTAGTAATGGGAAAAGGGATTTAAATGATGGACATGGGGTTTTTTAAGGGAAAATGGGTTAGGGTAAGGGGAAAAGGATTTTAAACAAGGGAAGGGTTAAAAAAACTGATTTTTTTGATAAGCATAATGATGCTTATGATTTTTGGAAAGTATTCTACCTACCCTCCAATTTATACTAACATTTTTTCTTTCCTTTATTGGGTGCATTTGAGCTTGCTAACCCTTTTATTTTCTTTTGATAAGCAAACTAACTTATTTCTAACCTTATGTCTTCCAATGGCTCAGATTAAACTTATGAGCTCATTTTTATTCTCTACCTAACTAATGATCTGCCAAGATTAAATGGTTTGGTCAGATCTTTATTCACTAACTATCATGACATGAAATTCAAAAGCATGAATAATCAAGATTAAATTGTATGATCATTATGAATTGCGGCATTTTGAATAAGCTGCACACAATTTTATTTGCCAAGGAAAAGTAAACAAAGAGTAGTGGCATTTGAACATGCAACACTTCTAGAATTTCTTTTTGTTTCTTTTTGTGGGGTTCATATTTTATATCTTTTTTTTTTTATTTTTCTTTCTTTTGGTCCTTTGATTATTCTTTTAGGACATACCCTCTTTTCATTTTTTAATATGGAAAACATTTTCAAACAAAGAAAAGTTATGTACAATATTACAAAACTTAACATAGTCAATTCAAAATTATGATCCCTATTATTGTAGGAACCTAACACTTCCAAAAGTATATTATAAAATACATTTACAATAGAAATATAATACAATTTACAATACAAAGACATCCAATCCAAAATACAATATATATCCAAAAATTTTACAAAAACGATCTACAAGAAAAAGACATATAATATATAACTTACAAGTGGATGATATTCATGTCTGCCTTCTGCATGTCCATAGTCTTTAAAATGATTTTTATCTTATTTTATTAGAATTATCCTTGGCCTCAAGCCCTTACAATTTCTATAAGGGAAATAACACTTTCCATCCTCAGAAGCCCTCGATGTTCATCCCACATATCCTTGGTCTTCTTGAGGAATGTTATGTGAATTTTTTTGTCACCAAACTTTCAGTGATGATTTTGTTCAAAAATTAACCTCAAAATAAGCATACAACCTTTCAAAACAATCACAACTAACATATAGAGCTACTATGTCAAATTTATATGATGTTAGGGTATCTACACACACAAATATATATATATATATATATATATATATATATATATATATATATATATATATATATATATATATATCAATTTTTAATATATATTAATTATATATTATATATAGATATAGATATATATATTTTTAATGAGATCAGTTACTTTTTGTATTACAAAAAAGAAAGGAAGGAGCTAAGTCCTTTTACATTCCGGAGGATGCTGGTTCACAAGAGAGGCACAAAATGGGAGCACAGTCCCTGCCTCAACCTTTGAAACCTTGATTCTATAATTTTCGAAAGCTAAGAAAGCATACTGCCTAACAAACTGCCCAAGTAACAAACAAAATTTACAAAGCATAGATGAAAAGATTACATCAGATTCACCAAAATTGGTTCACCGACTCTTCCGGCTGCTGTCCCCTTTTCTTGCTGTACCTGGAGGAGGTTTCTCCCTGTTGACTTTGATTTAGTGATTTGATATATTCCACAACTTCTTCCAGGTGCTTGCATTTATCCTTCAAGTCTTCAATTTCAGCTCTTTGATTGTCGATTTCTCTTTGCTTATATACATTGATCATTTTCATCTCAGCTCTTAGATCTTTAAGAGATTGGTTGAAACAACCAATCATAAATCTGTTGGCCCTACAGGTCGGGTAGCTCTTGTTCTTCTCTACTTTCTCTAATGGATTGCAAGACATTTTCCCCCTCTGATTTATTCTGTCAGTTGTTTTTTCTTTGCTTGGAGGATGTGCTCTTGGCTTTGACTGATTTCTTCTTTTATCTCTACTTCTTTTGGCTTTTCTCTAGACTATTTCTGATATCTTCAAAGATTCCTTGTTAAGCCTGCAATGTTGTGGAAACTTTGAAACCCAATGACAATTAGAGGGCGGGGTAGCGTTCTGCTTGTAAGACAATGAGGAGGGAAGATTAGTTTTCTCAGGGTCAGAGGTGGAGAGGAGGCTCTGGGTACTTATGATTATGGAGGAAGCAGAATGGAGATGAAAGATACAGATCAAAGAGGGGCAGTTTTTAGGAATAGAAACTAAACTGGGATTGCTTTTAATCCAAAAGCCAATGTCATTTTTATACTGTGAATGTAAACTGGAAGGACGGGCGTTACTGTTACCTTTGCTCTGAGTTTTGTTGTTGTAGAAAATATTCAGTGCACAGTCAGCTCTTGAAGCTTCAGCTACAAGACTTTGCTGGTCGTGATCCGACTGCTGAGTGAGGAGGATTGTGGAGTAATTGCGCCAATGAATCTTATGCCTTCTACTGAGCTCTTCGTGGATGATCCTTGTATTACTTAGAATTATACTTACACGCTGCTTATCCCAGTGATGAAAACCACTACGAAGCTGCTTCAATTTATAATTTTTTGGATGGTGAGAATACCTAATGCTGCACATATCCATCATGCTTTGATTTCTCATGACAGCACAGGTTTCCACCGTGACCCAAGATTGACTGTCGATACCATTTCTGAACTGATAATACCTGATATGACTAATACCTTCTTTATTCAGAACTGTAGGATGATTGTTGGCTTGTCTTAAGTTGTGAAGGATCGTTTTTGGGATTGAAAGGATCCCCTGCTCTGTGCGAGAAAGATAGCACTTGATGGCATGGACTGTCGACTGAGAAAGGAACCCCTGCTTATTGTTGCTGACTTCAGTTACTCTGCTGCCTAATTTGATGTTAAATGTCCTCATGTGATTTTCAGTCCATACCTCATTTGAAAACGAATTATGGGATATTTTCTTCATAAGTTTTATTGTTCTCTTTCATAGTCCCGACTTGCCTCTCCACTGCCTTGTTGGCTAGAGTGTCCGCATCCTTATTTTGAATTCTTAAAACATGCTTATAGGCTATTTTTCCCATATTTTTTGTGTTTATTTTGATTCTCTGACTTATTTTGTTAATTGTTGAGCTTTTGAATTCCTTTCCTGTTTCCATAGCTGCAATAATGATTGCGGAATCCCCAATTATTATTGGGTCCTTTATCCCTTTTTTATTTAAGATCTTTGTGCCTAGTAGAAGACTATAGGCTTCCGCCTTGTTGTTTGACATCTCTCCTAGGCCCCATTCATAGGTTGATATTCTCTTACCATTCAGATCTAGAATTAGACCACCTGCTCCTGCTCTACCTGGGTTGTTTTTTGAGGCTCCATCAAAGAATAGGATATACTTCCTTTGTTCTTTGATCCACTTGGCCATTTCCTTATCATTCAGACGTAATTTCCACTCCTTGTTTTTTGCAATATCATTGTTTTTCTTGTTAAAAGCTTCTGATTTGTTTTCTATTAAAGCTTTGTTGTACCAGTCTCTTTCTTCTTGTTGTAAGCTGTTCTGGTCCATTCTTGTTGCTCCATTTGTACCTATTATTTCTGAAACTTGACTCCAAGTTTTTGCTAGAATATTACCTATACTTGGTTTTTGTCCTTTAAATATGCACTTGTTTTGAGCTAGCCATATTTTCCAGCATAGAATAGAGGGTAGGCATTTCCATATTCTAATTACTGTGGCTTTTTTCTTCTTGGTACAAGGGTAGCTTTTTGCCCAGTTTTTGTGGAGATTTGTCAGTTGCGTTGAGGGGCTTATGCTTAAATCTAGAGGGCTTATCACTTGCTTCCAGCATTCCCTCGTCATCATGCAGTTCATGAACAAGTGCTGGATATTTTCCTCCTCCATTTGGCACATGACACATTTAGAAGGCACATGACACATTTTCCTCCTCCATTTGGCACATGAAACATTTTCCTCCTCCTTTTTTTTTAAGTTTTATGTTGTGAGGATTTTACCTTTTAGAAGAGACCATATGAAGAATTTAATTTTGGGCAAACACTCATTTTTCCAAACTACTTTCCAGAGATTCCAGTGATCATGGCTGTTGTAATTTTGGAGATAATTATAACCTGATTTCACTGTATAATTTCCCCCGCTTGGATCCCAAACAAACTCATCTTGGTCCTCTTTATTTATAGGCGCTGCTCCAACTAGTAGAATTTTCAAAGCTTCCCATTGGCTTTTCAATCTTGGAGGTAGTGCTAGCACTCTCCATTTTATCCAATTATTTTGATCCCATTCAGAAATTGAGTATAAGGTGTTGAGATTTTTTTCCTCTATCCAATTTTACAATCCTCTTAGATTTTGCTATTGCCTTAGAGGATTTTCCCCCATTATTCTATCATCCCATATAGAAATTGTTTCTCCATTGCCAGGATTTTTAGAAATTTGATCTCTTATGTGGGGAATGGTCTTTTTCACCAATTTCCAAATTTGGGTACAAGGCCGATCTGGGATTATTTCAGAGAGCATTTTTGTCCTTTGGAAATTTAAATATTTCCTTGTTAGAGCTTTTTCCCACCACTGTTCTTTGCCATTTATCATTCTCCAAACAATTTTGGTCCCTAGAGCAATATTCATTAGTCCTGGTAACCGAATTGCAATTCCTCCTTTCTCAAATGGAAGAGTTACTTGCTCCCATCGAACTAAGCTGAATTTTTTATTTTCTCGTTTTCCTCCTTGCCAGAGGAAGCTTCTGATAATTAGTTCCATTTGCTTGTGGGCGCTTACCGGAGCCATTATTATTGCATACTGATATATTGGCAAAGCTGAAAGAAGAGCCTTAATCATTATTGTTCTTCCTGCCAAGTTGAGCCACATCATTCCCCAATTCTGAATTTTTCCCCTCATTTTCTCCACATGCTTATTCCAAACTTCTGATTTGACCATTTCCTTTGCTAATGGAAGCCCAAGATAAATGAAATGACTCCATTTTATTTGAACCGATATTTCCATTATTTGGGAGATTCTCTACATTGTATTTATTGAAATATTCCAGCTGTAGATTCTTCATTTATTGTTGTTTAAAAAGCCTCCTGAAACGGAAAGAAATTCATCTAAAAAATTTTTGAATCATTTTGCAATGATGCAAGAAGCTCCTCCTATGAGGAGGGTATCGTTTGCAAAAAGGGAATGATTTATCTCTTTGACTCCTCTTGAGATCTGAATACCTATTATTTTTTTCCCTCTGATTTTCTAGCTGAACACTTAGAGATTCTGCCATTATAATGTAAAGAAAGGGGGAGAGAGGACATCCTTGTCTCAATCCTCTAGAGCTTTGAAAAAAATTGCTTGGCCTTCCATTAATTAAGGGATTTATCCACAGATTTGTGATACAAGCCAAAATGGTGTTTATGAACTTTATTGAGATGCCGAACTTTTTGAGGACTGCTACAAGATATTCATGATTCACTCTATCAAAAGCATTGGCCATGTCTAACTTGATGACCATTCCCTTTTCTTTTCTTTGGATGCTACTGTGAATGGCTTCTTGTACTATTATCACATTATCTGTGATTTGTATTCTTGGTACTGTTATCACTCAGGTTGTTCCCTGCTTCCAGGAGGGAATACGACCGAGGTAACCACTAACCAATCTTTTAGCTGCAGGTCCTAGCCTACCTGCAACCAGAGAGGGCTCTCTCTCTTTGTAATTTAGCTTTGTTTTGAAGTATTTTAGGCTAGTTATGATGCACAAGGTTTTGTTTTAAGTTTGTTGGATGGTGATTTCAGGCAGAGCTAGGATGCAAGTCTAAAACAGTCTGTTCCATTGGGTAGATGGAGTTAATGATGAAGAACTGCTGAGAGTGTTTTCTTTGGTAAAGGGCATTACTACAGAGCAATATAATCAGTCTTCGAACAACTTTTAAATCTCGGAATTGGTGGAATGAAAGTCAAGGAATGAAAGGCAATCAAGAATCTTTCATTATGCTGGCAGAGGGAAAGTGTATGAATATTATCAAGGAGCAATAAAGAATTCCTAGGTAATATTCAAAGTGAAATAATTAGTGCAAACAGGAGCAACTAAGAATTCCTATTTATGACTAATTCTGAAGAAAACATAATTAATATCAGAGATTGAATACAGAGTGTATTTAAACAAATTCTGGGCTATTCTTTTTCTCTGTTACCAAGATTATGGAACATATATGAAATTTGCAAACACAGAAAACATAAAACACAATTTAGAATAACTTATTGATCCATAGAATGACACGGGAATTCTGTAGTGGTTCCCAGAACATTAAATCCACATTCAGACGGTGCAGCAACAGTGAACTTGAATGGCCATTTGTATTAGACAGTCTCAAAATTTACAACGCAGTCCAGAGAGAAAATCACCAACAACAATACATATCAATTGGGAGTATATATAAGAGAGTTTTTTACAAAAATATCCCGTAGGAAAATATATAGTAATAAATTTATCTATCTACTCTGGAAAATAGCAATAACTGATGTGGAAGTCCGCGCAACATGTGGAAGTAATTAGGCTATACTGGCCGCCTTAGGTGCTTTGCTTTTGTTGACTTTTAGGCTCCTTTTTCGGCTGATAGTTGTAGCTTTGGTTGGCATCCCTGATGTGCTGTCTTTTGCCACCTGTGTTTGATTTTCTTTTAATGAGTTGCCATTACATTTAACCTTCTTTTTCTGTTATTTTGACACTTCGGCAAGTGGCCCGTGTATGTGGAGTTGCTGACCTGTAGCTGACTCAAAAAAGGAACAGAAATCAAATCACCTGGGTAAAATTTCCAGCATTGCCTGCCACCAATCCTCTGTAGGCAACTGATGTCTTTGTATTTTAATCAGTGTTTCATCAGCTTCAGTATATCTATAGAAGTTTGGCTAGACTTCAAAAAGGTGATTTATCTCATGTTCGATGTAGAACAAGTTTTCCAGTTTGTCATAAAGACTCTGTCCAGAGGGAGGCCCTGTTTCTTCTGAGGTGCTTGAGGATGTTGTAATTTGATTGGAAACATAGTTATTTATCCTGGTAGTATACTGTTCACGGGTTAGCAGTCTCCCACTACTGGTCAATAAGCTGGGTAACCCTTTGCTCTGCAATGCTACAAACTTTAGCTTGAAGTCATTTATTTCTACCTGCATTTCTTGGCACTTTCTTTCTAGAGTCTGCACAAAATTCCTCAGGGTCGGCACCTTTTTCACTGTTAGAATAGTATCTGTCCTGCTACTGATATCCAGAGCTGCCAGCTGCTCTTTGGTATGAGTGTTCAGAAACTGAATCATTTTATTGGCCTACTCAGGCATATTTCCCAATGATGCCCTGGCCCTTTGAGTCTCAAATTGAGCCAAGCCTATCAATTCTATTTGTTCATGTATAGTCTGAATTGATTGCCATTGGTCAGTGATAGACTGCCAATTTTGGCCCACAAAATTTTCTTCATTTCAGCTAGAGTTTTATCTAGAGTAAGCTCCTTCTCTAAGGCTTTTATTTTGTTGTCCAAGGCCTTTATTTCTCTTGTTTTTTTAGCCACTGTCATCTTGGACTTGTCATAGCTTGCCTCCAACTTGGCCAACTTTTCTTTGGCCTCTTTCACCTCTATCACCTGAACTTCTAGCTCCTTGACTGCTTTCATCATTTCTTCCATACTCATGCTAGATTCTGGTGCTGTTGTTGCTACTGCTGTTGTAGCATCTGTAGTTGATGTAGCTGTTGTGGATGCTGGAATGACAGGAGGAATTGCTCCTGCTTGTGTGGGAGGAACAGTGGCAACTGTTGGAGCTGTTTCAGGTGGCTGGGAGTTCAACTCTCCCTGCTTGCCTTGCAATGCTTTCTCCAGTTCTTGCTCCATCTGAATTATTCTTTGATTCATCTTCATTAGCAGATCCATCATATCTTCACCTTCCTTTTCCTGTACAAGTTTTGTTGTTTGAGGGTGCATAGTTGCAGGCAGCGTCAATTGTTTTCTGAGTGCAGCAATATCTTCTTCTTTTTTCTTTATGAGGGCCTGGATGCCTTTGGCATCCGTCTTAGGATCATGCCCTAGTTCCACAATGATTTCCTCCAATGTCTTTATTCTGTTATCTTTGGCCGAGGAAGACATTCTCTCCAAATCCAATTGAGTATTTGTATTTTTCAATGATTCCTTCAATTGATGGGCTAGCATTGCCTTGTCTGCTAGTGTAGCATAGACCATCTCACCTATCTGCTTGTGTAGCTCAATTTGGTCCATCAGGTGTATGTCCTTGGCAAGGGCCTCTAAGTTTGTCTTTATGTTATCTGCAGCTGTCTGTGGCTGTGGTATCTTAGGCTTGAAATGACTTAAAATCATCTTTTCCTCCTTAAAGTCATAAGCTACCATTAATCTCTACTGTTTGGAGGGTGTTGTCTTGAGGAATTGATCATACAACTGTACTCTTAACAACTCATTTTGGGCCTTTATTTCCATGAAAGTTCCTTTAATACCAGGCGGTTGCTTGCTTTGCTGCCTTGAGGAGGACACCTCCATACCATGCTGCCTCTCTTTCTCTTGCTGGAATGAGCTAGTAGGTATTTTCTGGCTAGTTTCTCTCTCCCTCCTCGGACTCTCTATGACTTCTTCACTAATTTCCTCCTCAACTTGAGGATCAACTCTCTGTCTCTTGGCTTCTGGTTGCTGTGTTGACCCACTTACAAGTGTGGTCTCTTCCCTGTCCCGTTTCTTGCTTCTTTCCTCATTGAGAGGAGTTTGCAATACTAGAATCTGTGGTGCCTCAGTCTGCTGTGGAGGGGCTTGCCCTTGACTCTGCTCCTTTGAGGTAGTTGGTTGTTCTGTCATTGTTTCTTGCTCTGCATCCATTACCTCCTTGCCTTTTGTTGTTCCTGTTGCTGGTGTAGTCCTTTCTTGGGCAGCTTGTGGAGCTGCAGCAGTTGATGTGCCCTCTCCGACTTGTTGTGGCAGTTTGAATGTTACCTGCTCAAAAGAATCCAAGTCAAGAGTCTTTTCCAAATCTTTGACATTTTGCTCCATTATTTCTTCCTGAGTGAACTCTTCAACTAGTGTGCCTTGCACCCACTCATCTTGGTTAGCAAATTGTTCAATTTGTGGGATTTTGCAATGTTCATAGGCTGACAGCCTATATTTTATTTTCCTGGCATTGATGAAACCATCTGGGTCATAAGGTACCCACCAAAAACTCCTTTTTAACCTGAGTTTCTCCCCCAATATTTGATCAGCATCTTGCCATCCTTCTTTTTTGTTCATGACAAAGGGGCCTAGTTGGTCTTTGAATTTCAAGTGAGCCTTTTTCTTGGCACTATGAAAATGAGTTAAATCTGAATTGATGAGTTGCCTGTAATATTCCAAGGAAAACAGTCTCATTGGCACATATCTTGGCAGCCTGTAGGGACAGAGCTCACAGCCATATATCCTAATGACAGTGTGATTCTGGTAAAAGTACCAGTCACCTATTTTGTAGTTCTTTGAAAGATGCAATATTTTCTGCATGTCATAGGATAGCCTAGCAGGAGGAGTTCTCATCAGGAGATAAGAGACTGGATAGACGAACAAGTCAATAAACTCACAGTAAGAGTAGGGGGAGTTGTGGACTTCATGAAAGACTGAGGTCCAAAAAATGACAGACCTCTTTTCTCCTTTAGGGTCCAATCTTTTGATGGGGCATTGTAAATAGTCTGGCTGATAATACATGAATAGATGATAGATGTAAGATGAGTATTTGAAGACTCCCTCCCTATCCAGTTTCAGCAGTTGGTCATGTATCTTATTGGCAATGAATTTGGCATAGTTGTATTTAACAGCAGGGGGTTGTCCTGGGGTAAATGCAGATAGCAAGACCAATATAGTATGATCAATATGTTCACCTGTTTTGAAACCCAGCGCATAGGATATCATATCTACTAGTAATTTTCCCACTTCATTGAAATCTATATAGAGAAAAGGAGGTGACCCTGTTGGCTGGCGATCTGCTCTCATGAATACTTTGGCAATTTGGGCTATCTCTGAGCTGGAGAGTTTAGGACCTTCATCAAGAAGGAATTTCATAGAGAGAGGGACCAGAAGCTGAGTTTGCTTGAAGTTTAGCATTTGTTTGATGGAGTCAGGATTTATATGGAAGAGGATGCTCCCAGATGGAGACGTGACTGCCCTTTGACTTGGCTCATAATTTTCACAGCAGAGGCGAATAATTTCATGGAAGATATTGACAGAAGGAAGGAAGTATATGGGCAAATTTGATTCCCAAATGCCATAAATGTCACTGTTGTTCAAATGATTGTTCCTCAGCTGACAGAATGTCTGCAGGTGGTTTCTGTCACCAACCAAGTCTTGAATTAAGTGGTCCCTATCAGCCAAAGGTAATGCTTCCAGTTCCTTATGGGGTGCATTGAGAGGAGTGATATTCAGTGCTGCTGGAGTGGCCATTTTTAACTTCTCTGTGTTTGTAGTTTGGAATTCAGGTGTGTTCAACAGTAGAAACAGGATACTGGCCCTGAAGCTCTTGTCAGGGAATTTGCAGATTGAGCTTATCTAGAACTGACCTCACTGTGTAAAATTTGTGGTCAAAAACAAATGTTGCAGAGTGTAGCAGGGTCTTTAAATGAATTTACTGGATTGCAAGCTCTGTGAGCAGAATGCAGAGGAAATGGGCTTGAATTTTGATCGAAGGAGCGAAATTTTGCAGAGGATTTTGACAAATGAACTCAATGCATGGGCAGTTTGGAGAATCTGCCGGCGGAAATGGGCTCAAAGTGCGTTTTAATGGCCAGTTTGCAGAGGGGGGCAAAGTTTGCCGGTTTGTTTTTGAACAATGGCTCACATAGTAAATTAACAGGTGGTGATGCACAGGTAGGAGTGCAATTTTCTGTGAATTCTAGTTCCTTAGTCGATTTTAATGGCGAAATTTCAAAAAAACAGGGTTTATGGGTCAACAATGGGTAAATACATGTTTTTGATGGCGCAGAGGGCAATTAGCAGGTACAATGCTGAGCTGAGGGGCAGAATTTGCAGGAGGAACTCGCTTGGTTGGCTAATTGGAGTTCTGGAGGAAAATTCGTCGTAAACGGCATGCACGTTCTCCACAGGCGCATAATAGAAAATAAACGAAAACAGTCGTTTTCACGACTTTTTAATGAATTTTGGACATTTTAGCGCTTTTTGGCGCTTTTCGGGATGACGTCATCATGACGTATTTTTGGCACGTAGCGGGTACGGAGGGTGACGTGGCATCTGACGTGTATGGTGACATGGCGCATGACACGGTGGCGGGGCGGTGATGTCAGCAGGTGATGTGGCAGTACTACAGAGGAGTGGGGGGCGACGTGGACGCGACGTCATTGGTGACGTGGGCCTGACATCATCGGGCAGGTGGCGGGCAGTAAGCGGTTTTCCCCGCACCGCCTTTGGCCCAGGGTGGTTTTACAGGAGGGGGCTCCGATCACGCCAGGAGATTGACGCGTGGCAGGGGTATGGCAGCAATACCGCCCATCCCCCAGACGCTAACCTTCAGCGGATAAGAGCTTGCGATATCGCCGCCAGCCGTCAGATCTACGGTGCGGGATCGGACGGTCGTCGGGAGTTTAAAGCTGCGGGATTTGGAATGAGGGGGGCCCGCACCATATTTAAATGTATTAATAATGCGCCGGGGTTTAAAACTTTGGGTTATATAGGTTTTGTGCGGGCGCCACGGTTATTTGTTTAATCAACTGTTAAACAAATCCCATACAAACATGCGCGCGGAGAGTTTAACACAGGGTTTAGGAGGGAGGGTTAGCACGGTTATTTATTTAACCTGGCGTTAAATAAACTCCAAAGGTTTTATGAACGCGGAAGGGTTAATATAAAGTCCCATATGAACTTAATATTCCCCGAACTTGTATGGTATGGTTATAGTTGCCAATGGGTAGGGATATTTATATTTTTTGGGGTTTTTATATAGTTTTTGTAGAATAGGGGTAGGGAAAATGATCAAGGGAGCTAAATAATAAAGTTAAGATGTCAATATGAATATATGGAATGAAACTACATGAATAAATGCTAAGTTCATAGAGTGAAAACTTAGGCATAGGGAAATGAAAGGAGTATGGAATGATCATTTTTACACAAGAAATGTGGCTTCTTTTAACTAAGTAAACTCAAGGTTTAACTTGGCATTTCTCATAAAATGAAGTGAAACAGGACTATTGGGTAGATCCCAAGGTCCTTGAGGGGATGTTAGTAAATGATTTCTGGGGGAATGAAAGGGGAAATTAGTCATGCTTCCACTGTTCAACAACCAAACCACTGCCTTGGTACTTGTGTCACTGATGAGATGAGTCTTACTTGACAAGACAAAAAGTGATCATAAACTTGTTTCTGCAACCTCAAACTGCCTACCCAGCCTACACCTAGCATTTTTTCTTCCTTTGGATTGGGTGCACTTGGACTAGCAAACCCTGATGTTCCTCTTTTCTTTTGACTGCCCTCCTATCTAAATCTACCCTTATCTCTTCCAAGGGCACAGATTAAGCAGTTGGGCCCCTTATTTTCTCTACCTAGCTAATGTCCTGCCAAGCTTGAACTATTTGGACAAACCTTCATTCTCTATTCTACAACAGCAAATTTAAATATGGAGTGGTCCAGATTGAACTGTTGGGCCATCCATCAAGTGTGATGAAACAGTGTTTGCACTTTGTGAACTTGCTTTGCACAATAAGATAGTAGTGGCATTTTGACTGACCACTTTCTTGGTCTTTCTTTGGGGTTAATTTTCTTTTTCTTTTGTCGACCAATTCATTCTTCTTGCCCTTTGATTTTTCTTTTAGGGCATACCCTCTTTTCATTTTTAATTTCCTTCATTTGTTTACAAAATATGGAACCTTTGCAGCATGAAAGGATGAACATATTTGGCCCTTCCACAGTCAATCATGAAAAATGAAACCTATTGGTATAGGAACCTAACAGGTACAAAACCACCTTGATTTTCTGAAATAATAGTTGGCAGAATTTTTTTAATTATATTTGCCAAAATTTTGGTAATTATTTTGTAGGACGAATTACACAAGGAAATGGGTCTATATCTACCAAAGGAAGTGTTGGCATTATGACATAGGTTTGGCGCTATGACATAGGTGTTGTCCTTGATGGCAACTCACTCAAATGATAGATCTCAGTTCAGGGTCTCAGAATGAAGGAAAAAGAGATATACGTAGTTTCCTCTTAACCAAGGCGTGTATACATGTGGGTTAAACAATCAAAAGGTGTGTATACGTATGCATGCACTTTCATGCAAAGACAAGCGTGTACGTGTGGGAAAACTTATTTTTGGTCCATGGTATTTAGTCCTTAGTATTTGGACCTATGGTTTTGGACCATGGTATCTCGTCTGAAGTGTTGAACCCAGGTATTTGGTCAAAGGTATTGATTCTTTATGGTTTTGGACCATGGTATTGTGTAAGGCCTAAGAATATAAAAGGGGAAGGAGATCATTAGGCAGTGGCATTGACTCAAGTATTGAATATCTTATGAAGAGCTAGATCTGGAATACTGGTCATTGGGTTATGGTGCGTAGCTAGATCTGAATCAAGGAGGAACCTGAGTGCAAGAACAAGGATAAGTACTATTGATGGGTCAAGATCTTAAGGCTTGAATAGTAGTATCTTTATGTGATTTTGATTTGTTATTTTTGGCGCATGACTTGATCTATAAATCTGATAATCTGGGTATAACTGATGTCTGAATAAGTGAAAAGGATAAATTATCTTTTATAGATCTGTACGCAGGTTCAGCGAAGCAAAGGCGCGTATACACGCTGGTTTTGTAATTCAAAATAGCGTATATGCAGTGTTCTGGGTTCAGGATTGGTTCTGGTCACTGTCACTGTATTCTGGTTACAACTTTTTGAAATGTGATTGGTTGATTCAGTATTGGTTTGTACAAAGGAGATTGGTTGATGCAGATATAATTGATGTTATTCATGGATCCAGTTTGAAAATTTATGAAACGTGGTCCCTGGAAGAAAAGAGAAGGTTGTAGCCTTCTGTAGGTCAGCACCTACGTACTAGTACCTCTGCTAGTATAAGAACTAAGGGGGTTGTAGCTCCCTTCTAGGAGTAGCTGGAGAATGAGAGAAGGTTGTAGCCTTCTGCAGGTAGCAGCGTGCGTACTGGTATAAGACTGCACTAGTACAGAAACATTGTAAAAATAAGTTTCTAATTAAAAGAAGATAGAGACGAATTGCAGCAGGTGGTTTTCACCCACATTGGGTTTCCACCTTATATCTTGTGTTCTTATGTGTGATTGCCTATTCTGTTTCACTGTTCCTGGTTACTATTTATATGGTTTGATGCACAGAATGATCAACATCTAAAGAATAATTTAAATTACAAGTCTGCTGGTTATACGCTGGTTTCCTTAATTGTAGTTGCATACATACGCAGTTTTCACTAACTGAAGTAGCGTATACAAATCTGACTGTGAAATGAAAAATAATTGACCTGATAATACTGATTCATCCCCCCCTCTTAGTATTATTTCCAATAGGAAGTTGCATTTGGCTCTTTGGGAATGAGGACCAAGAAGGAGGCTTTTGTATTTCCCCCAATTTTGTTTTTTTTGAAGGCATTTTTAATCATTCTCATTAAATCTTTCCTGATTGTTTCCCAATGATTCCTGTAAAAAGCTATTGTGAAGCCATCCGGTCCTGGAGCTTTATCAGGATGTAGACTCCACACTGCTTCTCTAATTTCCTCCTCAGTGACATCTTTATCTAATTCTCTGTTTTGTTGCTCGCTGATTTTTTTATTTATTTTCTGTAAAAATTCTTCACTATCAGCTTGTTGGTCACTAGCTGAAAGTAGACCTTTGAAGTGGTTGTGGGCTGCCTTCTTAATTTCTTCTATTCCTTTTATTTCTTGCCCCTCTACTTGTATTTGCTCAATCTGATTTCCAGCTCTCCTTATTTTCATTATGTTATGAAAAAAAGCAGTGTTTTTATCGCCAGCTTTCAACCATAGACATCTTGATTTCTGCCTGCTTTCTTCTTCTTCTCGCCGATTTTGCTTATATAATTCCAAAAAAATCTCTTTTTCTTGTAAATAGTCTTGCTCACTTTCTTGTTTTCTCTCTCTTTCCTTACTGATATTATCCATTTTTTTTGAAGTTCTATTTTGTTTGCTTTATCTCTGAGGTCATTTTCTCTTGCCCAGGATTTTAAGTGAATTCTTAGATTCTTTAACTTTGTTTCCCACACATACTGGGGTGAACCTGTTACACTTGTTTTCCAACTTTCCTTGATTTGTTTGCCAAACTCCTCTTTGTTGTCCCATATTTTATTATACCTGAAGGGAAGAGGTCCTTGGTTTTCCAGCTTACCCAAAGTCAATACCACTGGCTTATGATCTGAAGCTGACGCGTGAACAATTTTTCTTTTCACAATGGAGTAGGCTGCTACTATATTTTTGTGGATAAGAATTTTATCCAGACTTTCCTTTATATTGTGTTTTCCTATTCTTTTGTTGCTCCAAGTGTACTTTCCATTGCTTGGAGGGATGTTAATTAGTTTTTGATCTTCTATAATTTCTTCCAGCGTTGTTCTTGATGGATCATTGTAGAATTTTCCACCAAACTTCTCATCTGTATTCCTAATCAGATTTAAGTCTCCTCCCAAGATTAGATTACCTCTTTGTCTCTCTGTTGCTTCTTCTTTCACCAACTTCCAACACTGCTCTTTGTCTCTGTAATGGTTGGGGGAGTAAATATTTATAATGCAATATTCCTCCTTTGTGTTGATATTTTTCAGATCTGTTCTTATCCAATGTGTGCTGATTTTTTGGTTGACTAAATCCCATTTCCTTTTGTTCCAAATAGTGCATATTCCTCTTGAAGCTTCGATAGCTTTTGGGGTTCTTCCATCATAATCTTTTTGTTTTTGGATCATTTTTTATTTTTATGATTGCCTGCTTTGGTCTCTTGGATCATGAAGATGTCTGGCTATTCCTATTTTATTATGTCTCTAACTGCGTTGATTTTAAAGGTGGTTCCAAGACCCCTACAATTCCAAGAGACCGTAATCATTACTTACTAGTTTTTTGATGTGTCCCTCCCTTTTCTTTATGCTGATATTTTTCGTTGCTTCCTGTCTGTTTACCAAGAAAAGAGTCCATTGGCTGTTGTGTTCCTATAGCCATTTCCTTAGCTGCAACCTCGTCCCTTATTTCTTTATTAGATTTCCTTCCCACTTTTTTTGGCTGATCCCATATTTGGGGGTTTTCTTTTGCTTTGTTTCTAGTTAGAATTCGGTCCACAGAGGGCGGTGGGGGGGATGGAATATGGTTAGGGGAAGATATGAGAGCTAATGCATTGTGAGATGGGGAAGGGGATCTCGGGGAGGGCAGGTCTTCTCCCAAAGGTTCAAAAGGATTTGGAGATGTGAGGACTAGAGGGACAATATTTACTGGAGGATGTGGGGTTGTTTCATTTGTCTCTTGTGGCTGTGAGGAGGTCGAAGTGTTCTGTTTATTGAGAGGTTTCTTTCTTTTAACTTGTTCCCATGTGTTTTCTTGTACTTCATCACTTTCAGCTTCTTTTTTTTACTACATCTATTTGCAAAATGACCATACTCGTGACATACCTTGCATTTAAATGGAATTTTCTCGTAGTCCAGTTGTTGAATATGAGTCCACTGATCGACCTTGATCCTTATCGCCTTTGGGAGACCTTTCCCTAGGTCTACTTCCACGCATATTCTTGCGCAAGCATGCATGTTGTCTTTGGGTTCACACCTGTCTATATATTTACCCACTGCATTTCCAATAGCTTTTACCGAGTCATCACCCCAGCAATGGAGGGGGAGATGCGGTAGCCTGACCCACACCGGGACTGCACTTGGCACATCCATCTCTGGATCGAAGTCTGGTGTCCATCTGTTCAGGTATAAACCTCTCGAGTCCATGAAATAAGGTCCATTTCTGAATATTAAATCTCTGTCTTCCTTTGTTTCAAATAGGAAGGTGTAATACCCCCTTCCGCAAAAACAAATAGCTATCTTCCCTTGAGTATTTGCATTCCAGTTTCTTTCCACCCATTTCTGGACTGATTTGGGGGAAGGCCAAAGTCCTGTAAACTGACCCACGAGACCGCGTTTTGCTAAGGAAATGGCAGCTCTCCTTGGAAGAGTAGGAGGTAGAGATATCTCAGGAATATCCGCAAGTTTCTTCACAAATTTGTTAACTGATGGCCTGATTCTTGGAGCTCCATTTTCTGATATCAGTGATGCAAATGCTTCTTCATTTTCATCGGTCCCTTGGTGAGAGGAAGAGTGGGGGTCTCCCTCTGAAGAGGGATGCATGGTTTGAGAAGCCTCAGCAGCAGGAGGCTGCCGAGAGAGGAAACTGCAGGAGGTAGCATAGGCTAGTGAAAGAAGCACTCAGGTAAGGCATCTGCTGATCAATTGAAAGGTATTCCTCTGAAGGATCATGCAAGTCCTGGGGAGCCTCAGCAGCAGGGGGCTGCCGAGCAGGGAAGCTGTAGGAGGCAGCGGCGGTGGCTAGGTATCCTACTGGTCATTAATAATATTATATTTAATTATAATATTAATGTTATATTTATTTTAATTAGTTAAACTAATTAACGTAAAGCGGCCCCATATTAGACGTTGTTAGTGCAAAAGGCCATTAGTGGTGGAATTTAATGTTATGCAACAATTATTGGTCATTTGTCAAAAAATGGGCAACACATTTTCATATTGGATATAACATTGAGTATCTGACGGTAAAAGAACTCCCATTGTTCATTTGATGATAGGAGGGATTATAGGAAATTGTTGGATAATCAATGGGATAGGGCATTCCGTCAAATATTCTACCTTTAAAGAGATCGCACCGGATATTCAACGATAGTCAGGATTTTAGGAAAAAAACAAAAAATTCATTTAACTTTTGACACTTTTTTGTATTTTATCCATTCCATTGGATTCTGCAATCAGAATTTCCACCCAAATGTAGTAGTGAGAGCACTAAGAGGAGGAAGCAAGCAAAGGAAGGAAAAGGAAAACAGGCAATAAGAATGGAAATTTTGTATCAAGCAACTTTAGCAAGAATAGTTGCAGGTAACAGGTTACATGTGTGATTTCTTAGTTGGTTTGTTAATGCATCATACATGCATGGGTTTAATTGGTTCTTTCATTGTCATTGGCATGGGTTTTTCCAGGTGGGATAGTGGTTTTAGCCTTACCTTGCCTTTCCATTTCTGGATAGGAATGTGTTGAAGCCCCAAAAATCGGGTCGACAACAAGGGGGATACCCACCCGGTCCGGACCTTGGTTGGCAGCTCCTTATCCGTTTGGTATAGCGGGTCCGACTGGGGATAATGGGACCAGTTTCCCAATCTAAGGGGTGTGTGTGTGTGTAGAGTTGGATGATGCTGATCTAGGAGTATTTTAAGCTAATCTAATTCAAACTTCTAAACTAACTCTATGCTATTGTAATCTAATAAGAAACAACACATCTAATCTATGCTAACCCGGGGTATATTTCTTCTATTATGCGATCTAAAGAGATTTCGAACAATAATTGGTAATAAAGATCATTCAGCTATCATAAGAATAGAAATCAATTAAGATAAACCATTCTGCATAAGAAGTTAAGCAAAACAGTTGTGAACAACATATCGCATAATAAGTTATTCATATGTCAAACACAAATAAATGACTCCACCGTACAGAAGTGCCAAATGGTAACCCACACATTCATACATTAACATATAAACAACTGAAAACTGCATATCACTTTAAGAATATAAGCAGAAATTGGTCAAGAGATAAAAGTACCATTTATGACTGGTTCCACTCATAAGCTTCAAGCAATAACGATTTATATCTACTTGTTCTAACATCTACTAAGAGTACAAAAGTGCAACATCAGTAGCAAACATTAAAATGCAAACATTGATAAATCTCGATCCATCCATTCATCAAAAACCCCCTCCGAGGGTGCAAAAGTGCATGTTCTGAGGACAAGTTTTTTGAAAAATTTCCGGACCCTTCTCCAAATGCCTGAGAAGGGTTTAAATACTACTAACTAATTAATCTTAATTACATAAATTTAGGACACGGTTTCAAATGACCGCCCTTCTACTAAAGCAAATTTATTTCTAAAAATTGAATCTAATTTCTAACCGTTTCTGTATTGTTCCTTAGTGCTGTAAGCAATGCAACATTCGCCTGGGAAGAGTCGGCTGGTTGTCTTCTCCTTTCGTTTGTGCTATGAAAATAGAAATAACAAGAGCTGGCACCACTTTCTGACAAACTAGAAGATATTTTTCGAAAATCTTCCTCTGGTTTGGCGTATTCACTGTGTGTATACTTGGTAATACCCAAATTTCTTTCAAACTGATTGTGCTATTGCTATTTCGGTTTCTGGCCGTGGGAATGACTGAATAAGTTAGGGACTTTTCTCTCTGAACAATTTTCTGTATTGAAAACTGCTTCCGTTCTTTGTTCCAGGCTTTTCTGGAGCGTTTTCCCTCTTTAGCGTTTTTCTTTTTGCTTTACCCAGTCTAAGCTTCAGGATCTTTTGTAAACATGCTGCTTTTGTGCGCCTTTGACTCTGAGTCTTGGATAGTCTATTTCCATCAGTATCTGTTGAGTGATACTCTGGAATCCGCGGTCCTGCTGCATGCGGCATCCGTTTGCGAAGGCATCTCTTCTCTGTTCTCCGAGTATTGACGCTTTCCCCTTTTCCTTAGATGTTTCCTGCACATTGATTTATATTAGTTGCTGTCTTACAGTTTACGCAAAGGAAAAGAGTAATGACGAAAAGATTGACATGAAAGCTTTAAGCTCTAATGAATGCATAATCATGACACTCATAATGAACTGACTCTTCGAAAAACACAACACAATCCTTCTTGGATACTTTGGCGTACAATCATTAATTTCTTTTAAGGCGCGCGCCCAATTTTGGTCTGCAGACAGCTTTCCTTGAACACTATGTCGAGGAAATTTTGCGATGAGTGATTTCTGCGACTCGTATCGCAGTATCGAGGATTGCGATGTCAAGATGTGTCATCGCAGGAATAGATGGTGGCATTCATTGCAGATCGCAAATCGTAGATCGCAAGATCGCAGATCGCGAATCGCAAATCGCGCTTAGTCATCCTATCATTGTGTGCTGCTTATGCGATGTTGCGATATGCGACGTCGCATATCGGCCGTCGACGATTCCTTAATTTTTCATTTAAGAGTGCTTCACAATATATGCGATGCGATGAATTTCGCGTCGTTTCTTCGCAGCTTATTTATGCGCATAGGAAAATGCTTCACTCTCTTCTCGCGATGCGATACAGCTTTAGGGAGTCAAAATACAAAAATTTTGATAAAATGTTTTTTGGATTTTTTGTTAAGGGTCCCGATTTGCTTGGTGTTATTGCTAATACCAAACAAAGAGGGGGGTTGTTGGTGACCACAACAATGGCAATTCACTGTGAAGAACCAGTTATCTCTGCTTTTCTATTGAATTTCAACTTCCGAAGCAGAAAAAAAATTCATATGTCTAAATTTTGTTATGGACAGATAGAGTACATTACGCCTTATCCTATCAATGATACTTTGTCTCAACCTTTTCATATTCCAATTGTTTGTTTCCTCAGGCTTAGTTCTTATATTCATACCAGACATTACTTGGTCTTTTAAAGATAAAATAAGGTCTTCTCTGCGTGCTGACTTTTAAAATATGCTCATTTGTCGTAGGTAGAGCCTCTGCTACCCGCAAGCGTCCATAGCCTCGACAGGGTTACCTGTTATCCAGCAATGATCCTTTATCCTGCTTGAGGTTATTTACAACATTTCAGAGAAAAACCCTTTTTGACACTTTTTCCTTTTTATTCTCTAAAGAACAATGTCTTGGTTTGGTGGCCAAATTATGACACAGTCATTCACTTGATTTACACTTTTGCTGAACAAGCTGGCTCGTGATGAGACCCCTTGTCTTTTGATTGCAACAATCTTGAGTCGTTGCGATTTCCTTTAGCAGGGAGGAAGTCATTGTTTTTCCTTAAGAAAGCTCTGGACGACAATAATAGAGTTTGAAAATAGCAGCTTTACAGAGAATATTTATTTTATTATTGATACCTTTCATTGTGTTGATATAAAACAATTTCTTACCAAAGGTTTCTTTCATCAAATTTTTTTGAAGTTGAAACTAGTATCATGTCTAGGCTAAAGTTAACTCTACCTGTCAATAATAAAAATCAGATTTTTCGAAAGTTTTTGCTACTTGTACAAGCGAAAAGCTCAAAATCTGATAGAGAATTGGTGTCTTTTTCATGAACCCTTTTAGTGACCATCTACAACTGGTTTTATTTATAAGAAAAAGAAAAACCAATAAAAATTAAAACTATCCTACAAAAATAGAAGAGTGATCTTCTATGGAAAATACATTTTAAGAATCTGTCCATTAACAGGCAAAGAATCTCTTCTACCTGCCAAATCCTGCAACACAAACGTCGATGGGCCTATGACTTCTAGAATCTGAAAAGGACCAAGCCACAGTTTCTGGAATTTCGTATGTTTTCCCTTTTCTTCATGAGCCTTATCCCATTTCAGAACTAAATCTCCGATTTGAAAATTCTTTCTGGTCATTATGCTTGAGTCAAAAGAGGATTTTATCAGCTCTTGGTGATGGGCATGGGTTTTCTTAGCTTGTTCTCTTCGTTCTTCTAATTTTATTATTTCCATTTGTCTTAGTTGTATGGAGGAGGTAGATACCTCATCGATGTGTTGTACTAAGGACAAAGAGGGAATGCCTAAGTGAGTTGGAAGAACCACTTCTTTCCCATAAACTAAATTAAAGGGAGAAGTGCTGATTGAAGCTTTCTTCGTTATTCTATCTGCCCATAAAGCATTTACCAACGCTTTGTGCCAATTCTTTTGGTTTTGGTCGACTGTTCTTTTAATAATCCTGATCAGGTTTTTGTTTGTTGATTCAGCCAATCCATTACCTTGCGGATAGTAGTTGGCTGAATATTTCAGTTTGAACCCTCTTTTAAGTGCAAACTCAGTCATTGTATTTCCAGAAAAGTATGAAGCATTATCAAACATTAAGGCTGTTGGAAATCCAAACCTAGTGATTATAAATTGATCTATGAATTCAATAATGTTTTCAGAATTAGCTGTCTTGAGAGGAACTGCTTCTACCCATTTAGTAAAATAATCAGTTGCCGTGAGGATGTACCTATGCTTCTTAGAAGAGTGAGGAACGATCTCACCTATTATGTCCAAGCCCCACTGACTGAATGGTTGCTCGATGTTAACCGGCTGTAGTGGCATGGACAGTTTCTTTTATTTCCTTGTAGCAGTCTGGCAGACTTGGCATTTCCTCACGTAACTGTGTGAGTCTTTGAACAACGTGGGCCAATAATATCCTGCACGTAAGATTTTATGTGCAGTAGCGTCTCCAGCATAGTGTCCGCCTGCTATTCCATCGTGGAGTTCCTGCAAAACCTTTTCGGCTTCAGTTTTCTCAAGACACCTAAGAAGCACAGAATCGTAATTCCTTTTAAACAGAACATCATTTATGAGCTGGTATTGTTTAGCTTTCAATCTCAGAGCTCTTTTCTTGGTGTGATCCAGGTGTGATGGAGCATACCCGTTCTTAAGATAGTAAATGGTGTCAGCATATAATGATTCTGCATCGTTTAGGCTTACCTCATACGTATGTACCTCTTCAGATGAGTTCTCAGGAATTTGCGATGCTCCAGCCAACATCTTGCAGAAGCCTTGACCTCTTACAATGTTTGCTGGTTTGATCTCAAGATCGTATTCTTGTAAAGCGGTGATCCAATTTGCTCTTTTTTCGCCCACATCCTTCTGTATCAGAAGGTTTCTTACCACTGGAAATGGTACTATGACTTTGGTATGGGCTTTAAGTAAGAAAGGTCTGAAATACTTGATCGCTTTGAAAACAGCATATGCCTGTTTCTCCACGTCTGAATAGTTGAGTTCAGCACCTTGTAAATTCGAGCTAAAAAATGCAATTGGCGCTTCCGCTTTCTCTTGATTTTCTTGAGTTAGAATCGCGGTATAAGATTTCTCTGAGGCAAATGTGTATAAGATAAAAGATTCTGAAAAATTCTCGGTCGCTAGAGATGGAGCGTTAATGATAGCTTGTTTGATCAAGTTGAATGCTTCATGCTCATCTTGACCCCATTTAAAATTTGAATTCTTTTTAATCATATTTTGCAAAGGAGAAACAATACGTGAGAAGTCTGGGACAAATCTCTTCACAAAATTGATTTGACCAAGGAAAGATTGCATGGCTTTTTTGTTATGAGGCATGGATATTTCAGAAATTTCTTTGATTCTGTCAAGTTCGATGTGAATACCAGATTTTGACACTATGAATCCTAGAAGTTTTCCTTCACTCAATGCGAAAAAAGATTTCTTTGGGTTAAGTGAAATCCCATACCTTAAACATAGTTGAAAGATTTGTTTCAAGTCTTTGAGATGGTCGCTTCGCTTCTTGGAGTACACTGTTATATCATCCAGGTAAATCACTACAGATTTATTGACTAAAACTTTAAATGCGATGTCCATGGTTCTCTGAAATGTAGCACCGGCATTGATCAGACCAAATGGCATCTTCCGATATGCGTATGTGCCCCATTTAGTTCGGAATGTGGTTTTTAACTGATCATCGGGATGTACCAGCACTTGATTGTATCCTGAAAATCCATCCAAAAAAAACATTAATTCTGAGCCTGCTACTGCCTGTAATATCTGCTCCATAGGTGGGAGGGGAAAATTGTCTTTTTGACAAGCTTTGTTGAGATTCCGGAAATCGATACAGATTCTAATATCTCCGTTTTTCTTTCTAACGGGTACCATGTTGGAAACCCATTTGGAATGTCTGATGGGGAAATTATTCTGGCTCTCAACAACTTATTTAGCTCGGTTTTTATCTGATTTTCTAAATTGGGGTGGATTTTTCTGAGTTTCTGTTGGACAGGTTTTTCATTGTCAATCATAGGGATAGTATGTTGAATGATAGAAGTGTCGTATGTCTTCAGCTCATCGTAATTCCAGGAAAAAACATTTTTGTATTGTCTCAAAAGACGGATATACGCTAATTTTTCTTCAGGGGCTAGGCCGTGGCCTAGATTAACGTTTTGTGGTTTCTCATCGGTTCCTAGGTTTACTAATTCGTAGTTCAGAGTCGAACTGTAGAGTTTAGAATTGGTAGACCTTTTAAACCGACTTTTCAAATCATATAAGTCTTCTAACTTAACCACCGATTTAGGTATAACATTATCAGTGCTATTTTGTTGTATTTGGTGATCATGATGGTCTTCGTCAATTATTTGATTTGAGTAGGATCCTTCAGAAGTGAGGAAATTTACAATGTCAGGATCGTCATTGAATACTCTCCAGTTTGTAATGTTGTCAGGGATGGATGGTCTAAAGATTAATTCTATTGAGAATCTATCTGGACTAAAATTTTCGGAGGGAATAAGTCTAGAGGCTACGTTAGCTAACAGGTCTGCGCTCGCATTTTGAAGTCTTGGGATTGACGAAATATTGAATGCTATGAAATGTGCAGTCAGATCTTGTACTAAAGATTGATAGTGTTTCAAATGACCTGATAGGCAATGTATGGTGTTACGTACCTGTTTGACGACAATCTCAGAGTCTCCGAAGACTTGAAGGTACTTAACATTCAACCCGATTGCTTTGTATAGGCCTTGCACCAAGGCCTCGTATTCCGCTGTATTGTTTATGTAATCGAATTCAAGTCTGCACGTAAGCATGGTATTATTTCCGTCTAGGCTAATCAGAACGCATCCTGCTCCTGCTCCCTCGTTAGATTTAGAGCCATCAAAATATAATTTCCAAAACAAATATGTATTTACAGGGTTATCTAAAAAATTAACACACTTTGAATTATCAGTTTGGGAAAAAATTTCGACTTGGGAAAAAACTGGATTTTTTAAGTAAGGTGAGATATGAGCATTGAAATTGCCGAGGAAAGAATCTACAGAGTAATTGCCTATGAGACTGCTGTTGTATGCTATTGCTTCATTTTCTCCCTCTGATTCCATTACTATGTACTTCTGGTGTAACTCTCGTTCAACCTTTATTTGATTCGGTTTACCATTGTAGGGTAACCACATGTGCGACCAGTCGGTTGAGAAGTATCAATGGAGTTTTTCAGACCAATCCTTGCTAAGAATTAAACCATAGAATTCAGGGATCAATAACCTGACATATCTTCGGGTTAGACGACAATCTTATGGTCACTTGATTAAGTTCACCAATCACCTCGACTTGGGATCGATCAAGCTGAACTATGCGCACTGTGGATTTTTGTGGTTGAACATTCAACTTGGCACATATTGATCTGGGTAAAATATTCATTGAAGCACCAGAATCTACCAAACAATTGTGCACGCTTTTATTGAAAATTTCATAAGTGAGAAGAAAAGGGGGAGTGTGAGACCTTGATATTCCTCCAATCAAGGCGATGTCATTTGGGTCAATCTTATTGATCGTGTTGGTTGGAGGTCTTCCCATGTTGTGGGAAGCTACAGCTGTAGGCAAATATGTAGTAGGCACGGCATGTAATTCTTTCATCATTATCTTCTGTTGATGTTTCAATTTGCTCAACTCGTAAAGAGTGATATTAGCCCTAGTCTTTTTCATGTCATCGATAATGTTGTACTCCATTTCATCCGACACAATGAGTGTTCTTGATGGAGGTGTTTGATCTGATTGGACTGGGCTATATTGAGTCGCTTTAGACTTTATCTTTTGATGTAGGGCTTGCGCCCTTCTGCTTAGGGGTAGTTTAGAAGAAGATCAAGAAGCATTTCCGGTTAGCACACGAAGGTCAGAATGGTATTTAGATTTTGATTTAGGTGCCATTCATAGTTCGGCCCTCCTTCTAGCGCCAAATATGTTGAAGCCCCGAAAATCGGGTCGACAATAAGGGGGATACCCACCCGGTCCGGACCTTGGTTGGCAGCTCCTCATCCGTTTGGTATAGCGGGTTCGACTGGGGATAATGGGACCAGTTTCCCAATCTAAGGGGTGTGTGTGTGTGTAGAGTTGGATGATGCTGATCTAGGAGTATTTTAAGCTAATCTAATTCAAACTTCTAAACTAACTCTATGCTATTGTAATCTAATAAGAAACAACACATCTAATCTACGCTAACCTGGGGTATATTTCTTCTATTATGCGATCTAAAGAGATTTCGAACAATAACTGGTAATAAAGATCATTCAGCTATCATAAGAATAGAAATCAATTAAGATAAACCATTCTGCATAAGAAGTTAAGCAAAATAGTTGTGAACAACATATCGCATAATAAGTTATTCATATGTCAAGCACAAATAAATGACTCCACCGTACAGAAGTGCCAAATGTTAACCCACACATTCATACATTAACATATAAACAACTGAAAACTGCATATCACTTTAAGAATATAAGCAGAAATTGGTCAAGAGATAAAAGTACCATTTATGACTGGTTCCACTCATAAGCTTCAAGCAATAACGATTTATCTCTACTTGTTCTAACATCTGCTAAGAGTACAAAAGTGCAACATCAGTAGCAGACATTAAAATGCAAACATTGATAAATCTCGATCCATCCATTCATCAAAAACCCCCTCCGAGGGTGCAAAAGTGCATGTTCTGAGGACAAGTTTTTTGAAAAATTTCCGGACCCTTCTCCAAATGCCTGAGAAGGGTTTAAATACTACTAACTAATTAATCTTAATTACATAAATTTAGGACATGGTTTCAAATGACCGCCCTTCTACTAAAGCAAATTTATTTCTAAAAATTGAATCTAATTTCTAACCGTTTCTGTATTGTTCCTTAGTGCTGCAAGCAATGCAACATTCGCCTGGGAAGAGTCGGCTAGTTGTCTTCTCCTTTCGTTTGTGCTATGAAAATAGAAATAACAAGAGTTGGCACCGCTTTCTGACAAACTAGAAGATATTTTCGAAAATCTTCCTCTGGTTTGGCATATTCACTGTGTGTATACTTGGTAATACCCAAATTTCTTTCAAACTGATTGTGCTGTTGCTATTTCGGTTTCCGGCCGTGGGAATGACTGAATAAGTTAGGGACTTTGCTCTCTGAACAATTTTCTGTATTGAAAACTGCTTCCGTTCTTTGTTCCAGGCTTTTCTGGAGCGTTTTCCCTCTTTAGCGTTTTTCTTTTTGCTTTACCTAGTCTAAGCTTCAGGATCTTTTGTAAACATGCTACTTTTGTGCGCCTTTGACTCTGAGTCTTGGATAGTCTATTTCCATCAGTATCTGTTGAGTGATACTCTGGAATCCGCAGTCCTTCTGCATGCGGCATCCTTTTGCGAAGGCATCTCTTCTCTGTTCTCCGAGTATTGACGCTTTCCCATTTTCCTTAGATGTTTCCTGCACATTGATTTATAATAGTTGCTGTCTTACATTTTACGCAAAGGAAAAGAGTAATGACGAAAAGATTGACATGAAAGCTTTAAGCTCTAATGAATGCATAATCATGACACTCATAATGAACTGACTCTTCGAAAAACACAACACAATCCTTCTTGGATACTTTGGCGTACAATCATTAATTTCTTTTAAGGCGCGCGCCCAATTTTGGTCTACAGACAACTTTCCTTGAACACTATGCCGAGGAAATTTTGCGATGAGTGATTTCTGCGACTCGTATCGTAGTATCGAGGATTGCGATGTCAAGATGTGTCATTGCAGGAATAGATGGTGGCATTCATCGCAGATCGCAAATCGCAGATCGCAAGATCGCAGATCGCGAATCGCAAATCGCGCTTAGTCATCCTATCATTGTGTGCTGCTTATGCGATGTTGCGATATGCGACGTCGCATATCGGCCGTCAGCGATTCCTTAATTTTTCATTTAAGAGCGCTTCACAATATATGCGATGCGATGAATTTCGCGTCATTTCTTCGCAGCTTATTTATGCGCATAGGAAAACGCTTCACTCTCTTCTCGCGATGCGATACAACTTTAGGGAGTCAAAATACAAAAATTTTGATAAAATGTTTTTTGGATTTTTTGTTAAGGGTCCCCATTTGCTTGTTGTTATTGCTAATACCAAACAAAGAGGGGGGTTGTTGGTGACCACAACAGAATGGTGTCATGGGGTTCTTCATTTGGTTGAGCTTTGATTTTCATGTGGTTTTGGAACTGGGTGAGGTGGTCTCAAGAAAATTCCCAAGGGCCTAGGAATCCCTTGACCAGTTTTAGCGGAATTGTGGTAAAGCCTAATGGTGGGGAAAGGAAAATTTCTAAAGGTATTGTTGAAGAAATTATGAGGCATCCAAGCTTGTTAGGGGCCTAGTAATCCCTTAACAAATTTTGGTGGGATTGCGGTAAAGCTTGGTTGTTTATGTTCTTATTTTGGGCCTAGTGATCCCTAGACTGATTTCGGCGGGATTGCGGTAAAGCCTAGTTTTTTATGTGCTTGTTTTGGGCCTAGTGATCCCTTGGCTAGTTTTGGCGGGATTACGATAAATCCTAAGGGTGGAGGTAGTTTAATCTCCAGGAAGCCCTATGTTGTTGCCCTTTATCACTTATGTAGAGAGGGTTGAAAGGTCAAATTCAAGACTCCTAACTAAAATATAAATTAAATTAGTGATGGGGGAAACTACCATTCCCTACTGCCATGGAAGAATATCTAAGATTAAAAGCTACACTCATGGATCCCCTACTAGGGAAGAAAAATAGGCTAAAGGAGGACTTTTGAATAGGCGCTCCCTTTTGATTACATTCTTAGCAGTTTAGAGGCAGATCACCATCCATCTCCACTCGACCAGCCCCCAGAAGAATTTCGGGGGTGAACTGCACAGATGATAGGTTGGTGCTACCCCCCAGAGTTGACAAGTCAAAATAATGGGCCCGCGGATCCGGCCTCCCGCTCTTCTACCCATCGAAGGATGCTGGGGACCACTTGCCATGATGGTTATTCCATCAGCACCAATTCAAGCAGGGGATGGATTCAAAATTTAGATGATAACCCCTCTGCCCACTGATCTCGTCCACAAGTCATCTATCACAACCCAATCCCCTTCTTCCACATGTTCTCTTGTGATGTCATACTATGTCATACGACCGTTGTCCCCTATCTTGCTATAAAAACCCTTCCCACCTCAATTTTTTAAATTTTTTCTATTGCTTCCTGATGCTAACGCCTCCCGATATTCATCTTTTCTATAACATCGTCTGATCACTCAGCCGATATAGAAACTCCCTCCAATGTCGTTTTTAGCTATCTCCAGGACAACCAGGTAACCCATCAGTCCCTTTCACCTGTAAATTATTTGAATATTCATTGAAACATGAAGAAAGTAGCCCCTAAGACTTCTAAATCTCGTGAGGTTAAACCCTCCTCTAGTATCGATCATCTCATGGACACAGAGGCACACATCACTGAACCCTCTAGTGCCTACCACCTTTCAAACCTTAAATTAAACGTATATGGTAACCACGTAAAAGGATAAGACCCATTTTGGGTTGTCGACTCAAGCCTGTACTACTAAATTTCACCCTTAGTACATTATTTCCCTAAGTTTGTCTCTTGGTTGACAGTTGCTTACATAGACGAGAAGAATTGTTTTGTCTCCTCAAGTGGGGTCAAAATCCTTGAGGTGACCACAGTGTTACCACCAAAAAATTGATCATCTAGCCTAATTTACAAGATGGATCGAAGTACACCATGTAAAGCCAATTTTACCATAGTAAAATTTCTTTCACTATGCGAAATTACCTAATAAACCACCTTTATTAAGTAATTTATAGTTAAACCCATGAAGAATAATTAAATAAATCATTATTTATTTGATTTTCTTCTAGGAATAATTAATTTAACCACTATTTTATTATTATTCCTTGTCAAATTTGACCCAATCATAAAAATAAACAGATAAATCATTATTTGTCTTATTTTTCTCTCAGAATAATTAGTTAATCACTAATTAAGTATTATTCTTTGTAAAATTTGACTAAATCCCTTAGGAATAATTAAATAAATTATTATTTGTTTATTATTCCTTAACTAATTCATTGAGATAATAAATAAATCATTTATTTATTTATTATTTCTAAATAAAAGTTTAAATACTTTTTCCCTCCTAAACAAATATAATAAAATATTCCAAGTGGTAATTACAAGAATGGGATCAATAATATTTTATTATTGCTCATTATTTTAGAATAACTCAATATTTTGTTATAAATAGGAGGGTTTTCCATTCATTATTCACTTTTGATTATTTTCATTGTTGCACTCATTATTGTAACTCTGATTATTTTCATTGTCGCACACCATATTTTTACTGGGTTTATGCATTATAGAGGAGAGAGACTCTATAGAAGCTGAAAGCATTTGAGGATTGCCAAGAACCCATCCCATAGAGGGGGACTGGTAACATATATTTGTTCCCTTCACAGGTGTTATAATAAAATCATTCTTTACAAATCTGGTTTCCATTGGATGTTTTGGGGTTATTACTCTTCATTTTACTATTTAACTATGATTGTAGCATAGATCAGGATTTTGGCAAGTTTTGTTTCTATCAATAGCTACAAATCTACAATGTTTAGCAGTCATTTCTATTGTTGAGATCGTTTTTCATCCACGATATTAAGTGGGTTCTTTTCGTACATCATTGAGAAGAAAACACTACAACAAACCGGTGACTCCACTCGGTTTTATACTTCAGATCTAGAAACCTGGGTGACCTTTGGTTTTTAGCTTAGGGTTTCTTATTTTTTCAATCCTATTAATGTTTCCTAATGTTTTAACCCTAGATCTAATACATTTCTGACTTCCGTAAGCCTTCTGTTCGTTTCCACAGGGCATAGGAACTAGCCGTGGCAAAGGCAACACTTTCTTCTGAAATTTGTAGACCGGAAGTCTCGGAGTAGAAATCATATTTTTTAGCCCAAAAGGTGTGATCTGGGCTTCAGAACACAACTTTCTGCCCAAAAAGTGTGATTTTATCAAAAAACAGGCCAGAACCTACGATTTCTAAGTTTTAGGGTTTTTCTTAGATCTGTTTTTGGGTTTTGCTGAGAGATGTCTATTGGGTGTATGACCTCTATCTCATCCCGCTGAGGCCTTGATCCATTATGTTTTACTCGTCAAAGTCGGATTTAGCCTCCCTTAGGCCTTCTAGTACACTTCCGCCTTTTTAGGAGGCGTTTAGCTGAGTGAGAAGTCTGAGTTTCTACAACACTTTCAGCCACATTTTTCAGATCTGTAACCTTTTGTTTTAGATCTGATAATATAGGTTGCTATCATCCATATTTTCACATTCAAACTTTTTTGGTCATTCCCTTAGGGTCCCATCAGTTGCCCTAGGTGTTTCACCCATCTCCCTATATTTTTGCAGCAATCTTCCCCACTGGTTTTTTGATGTTGTTGCACCAATTTCCAGCAGCTTAGAGTCACTTGATCCCAGTCACACTAACATTCAGATCTCTTGATGCCATCCTAAGCTGACTTTACCCACAATATGCATATAAAATGAATCATCGCATTTGTCCCAGGAATTTCAATTACCCTGCTTAGTCAAACCTTCATAAATTAAGGCTTAAGGCCCCTTAATTAAAACTCATGTGGAAATGTTTTAATTGACTGTCCATAGTCTTAACCTTAATTAATCCTTTTGAGCGGAACTTTATTCAACCCTTCTTAACCTTTCGTTAATTCTTAATATCCGCTCATCTTAACCATACCATGGTTAGACTTTGGTAAAACCCGACTTAAACCATAACACCTTTGGCTTCGATTTTTCTATTATAACTCTAGTATAATAGAAATATTACATAAACTACTTTAAACCTTACCTTTCCACCATTCCGCAACCTTGCACATTTTCTGATGCTCACCTTTATCGCATTCATCCTCCACCATTGATTTCACTCCATCAAAACAATGAGTGTTGTGTCATATTGCCACTTAAACCCATTCATTCATCGGAACTCAAATCACTTAACTCACGTTGATAAACTTCTTGGGTCCACTCAGGCCCAAGCCTTATCAACTTCAATCTCCATCATTGATCTCACCCTTCAATCCGACGGTTGATGTTTCACCCGATCACCGAAACTAATCGATGATCCTCCACCATTGATAAAAACCCATTTGATCCAATGGTTAACAACGATATCGGATGAGCCACTTGCACGAGGATTACCTACTCGATAAAGTGGTTTTCTCTCTCCTACAGTGTGCTACGTGTTAGTCGATAAATGGAATCAGGTGACCAACCCAAATTACCACTTACCACTTTTTCTCCATCTGATAAATAGCTTCGTTGATAAAACCGCCTTCTTCCTTGACTATTGCACAAGGTGATTGGTGCGCAATGGCCGTTAGATATAAGAGGCCATAAAATCTATGATTTGTGGGACTTCAACAAGCACACAGATTAAAACGGGCTTAACCCCCATAATAAATTGTGATCTAAGAGATGGATATGAGATCGATGGTTAGGAGCGAGTGTGGGACTTCAGCCACGATCAAGGAAATCCATACTCTCCTACCCCCACAGTTTCTGATCACCGTCAATCTAACAGATTTGTCAATCTGACGATCCAGATCTATTCCTTCGCCATTAATATCCTTCAATATAAATGATACGACGACTCCTGCACATGTTTACTTCCTTCCTTCGTGCCTTTATGTGGTTTCTCAAAGTTCTCTGTGGTTTTGGGTTCCTCTAGGTTTTTTGGTCTTTGATTGTTCTACAACACAACTCCCTCTTGATTTAACTCTACGTATTCTTAGACACTGTCACTCCTGAACTTCACATTGATCCTTCAATCGGATTCAACGATCTGACACGATCCTTCGTCCTCACTTCTTCTTTGTGTTTTGCCCAAACTCCACCTGCATACATTTACTATGAAAAACCTCTAATCCACACACAATTTATCATTCAATTACTCAAACCACACACTTACACAATTTAGGAATTGAATCTCTGTATATATATAGATAAAAAAAATGATTACATAACGAGACTCTCTATCTCTCTGGCTTGATTTTCTAATCAGTGGCCTCTGTTTTCCTACCTGTCATAGGCTTACAATCAAACCTATCTAATTCTAAACTTGACTGACTAACTAGATAACCCATGACGATGCCTTTTAGGCTTACATTTATACAAAAGGATTCTACAACCAATTCCTTGCTTAGATCCATAACCTTCTCAACAAAATCCTAAAATCTCTTCCTTATCTCTAAGGATCCTCTCTAATCCATAAAATCATGAACTAACTCCTAATCTAAGTTTTACAATTAATTCCCAAATCTCTCAACTATCCTAATTCTCTCATGTTCTCCTACATTCAAGAACATTTACAAATATGCCTCCCTATACTTAATTAAATCCCTATTCTAGCTTCTCTCATTAAAATCACCCAAAACCTTAATAATTACATTAATTCAAAACATAGGAAACCAACTTCCTTGGAAACACAAGACCCCCTATGTCTACTAAAATACAATGATATTGTTAGGCTGAATACTCCTGCATCAGACTCTCTAGTTTGAAAATAATCATGATATCCTAATCATGTGCTTCTGATATGTGCCCTCTTGGATCCCATACTTTGTTCTGTAGTCTTTCCTTGGTTGTTGTTGTTCTCTAGGTCTCCACACTTATGTTGCATTGCCCCACTAGCTATGCTCTCACAGTCTGCTGTTGTCTTTTTCTTGCTACTTCTTTGCTTTCTTACTATGGTCTTCTCCCTTTGAGACACTTTTCTCATCAAATCCATCATCAATTCAATTTCCATGTCCAACTCATTTCTTTGCTGGACTCTTTTTTCTCTTCCTCTCTTTCATATCCTTTGCAAGCTTCATTAGGTTCTTTCTTCCCTACTGGTGCTTTCAGCCATTTCTCTAGTAGCTCCAATTCTTTCTCCCATTCACTAATCCTTTGATGAGAGTTTAGTCCTTCTTCTTTATTGACTGCCTCAAGAGCTTCCCTGGTTATCTCCAATGTGCCTATCATCATGATGGAATGATGATCCTTTACTATGTTTTTAGCTAACATAGTATTTTCTTTAAATTTTCCTTTAATCTTCTACTGGTTACCTTCACTTTGTAGTTGTTGGTTCCTTACTGCCAGTCTTACATCATTACCCTCTTTTTGCTTTTGAACTTCCATTTCATCTCCAAATAACTTTTGTTCAATTTCTTCAATGACAACATCACACTCATTCATTCTATGCATTGTTCATGCAAACAAAGTATTGGTTTTTGAACCAAAACACTCTTCTGTCTCCATGTCTTCTAAAGACCCTCTGCTATTGTTAAGTATTGTTTTAACCATTTCTTTTCTATTTCCATTTCCTCTTAGAAACGTCTCCAGAAATTCAAATTCCTCCTTACATTTAGCAAGTGTCTTATCACAATGCTCTTCATTTCCAGCTTCATCCTTTACACAGTCACTATTACCCAATGATTCAATCAGACTGCCTTCCATAGACAATTCTGTCTCATTCATCTCCACATAAATAAGTTCTTGTTCAACACTTATAATCCTTGTATTCACACAACAATTGTCAGTTTGAAAATTGTAAGGCTCAACAGCCTCAACTAATGTTTCACATATCAACTTTTCAGGTTGATCTTCATCTCCTTCTTCCACAAGGAATTGTCCTTGTTTTGTAATAGTTGAAATATCAATTCGTCAATAGCTTCTTTCTGCTGCAACAATTCAATATTTTCCTCATTCAAGAGGCATTCTTCATCATACTTTGCTCTAGAATACTTATCCTCTGAAAGGTACTCTTCATCCTCTATCAGTACATCAGTATGCTGATCTAAGTTCTCCTATGAACTCTGGTATTTTTTTATCAATTTTTATGATAGCTTCATAAGGCCGCCAATCCTCTGCAAAACCTGCACTCACAAAACAATTATTATAATTAAAAACATAAGGCCTCCGTGTCTCTTCTTCTTTTGGTAACATTTCGGTATGTTGCTCTAAACTATCCCAATAGTTCACTGATCTCCATTCATCATCTTCACCTAGAACTTCACCCTATTCTGGTTCACAAATGGAAACTTCCATTTCCAACTTAGCTTCTCTGAGTTTTTCCATCAGCCACTTTACTTGCTTCTGTTGTAGCCTTCTCTGTAATTTATGCCACTTTACTACCTTTTTCCTCAAGACCCAACCTTGTCTCTGGCTTTCCTCCAGTATCCTCCTTAATGCATCGAGTTGTTCTTTTAACTTTGAAATTTCCTTGTCAAGCTCCTCTTGACTCACTCTCTTGCCATTTGCCTTGGCATCCTCCTTCTTCACTTTCCTTTTCCTATGGTCTTCCTCAAAACCTCTGCTATGACTATTAGCAAGGATAATTTTAGGGGCGAATGTTCGCCCTTTGGCGAAATTAAGGGGTTTTAAATTTTTAGTGGGCGAATATTTTGTATCATAGTACATTTTTACAAATCACCTCAAATAGCCCACCTTATTTTAAGGGAGAGGGTAAAAAAGGTAAATTTAGCCCTTGAAATTAGGACTTACAACCTTCCATTCGCCCATTTTCAAGAATAGGTTTTATTTAAGTGAATCCATTCGCCCATTTTCAAGAATAGGTTTTATTTAAGTGAATCCTATGGGCCAAATACCATATTTATAAAAGAGGTATGGTAAATTAATAAAAATATAAATAAATGAGAGGTATGGTAAATAAATAAAACAATTTTTATATTTACTCCATAAGTCACCTTATATACATGTAAGGGTGTAAACAAATAAAAATATAAGTAAAGTGGAGGTATTGTAATATTCTTCTCCATCTCTATGAGTTCTTCACTCACTCACTATGAGTTGCACTAAAGCCTCTGCAACAACAATGCATCCCTGCTGCCACTTACCTCACTGAGCCTTCCTCTGTACTTGGTCTTTTGGAAAGCCCTTGGTTCTCTATCTCTGGAACCTCATTTGAGCACTTATCTCTGCTCCTTCTAGGATTCAACTCATCTGCATCTTCTAAGAACACAACTATCCTCTTGTATTTCAATCACAATGAAATACTTGGTTCTGACCACCTCTTCTTTCACTTAGAAAGTCTTATCATCTTCCTTCATTACTTAGCAATTCTACCCACATCCTCTATGGAATTTCCTTTGTGAGCTGCAACAATACCTCTACAGTAACAAGTCTCCTTCTTGCTACATATGCCTCACTAAGCTTCTCTCCTTTGAGCTCAGTCTGTTAGCATTTCTCTAGTTCTTTCCTTTGGAACCAATTGAGCACTCCTTGCTCTAGGTTGCTACAATCTTCTCACCTTCTTATGCTGCTACCTGTGCAACAATATAAAGACCACAAACTCTCCAATCTTCAAATCAAATTAAAACAAAACATATCATCTCACCTTCAAGACCTCTGCATGATCTTGTTCTACCATTCTCTTGCACTTGGATGAATTGTCCTTTGTTTCCTTGCATCTACAAGTTCTGCTACACATTATCTCTGTGTGCCTACTATTTGTCAGATTAGAATCTAATCTCCTCTTGCCTGGATACACACCTTAAAACATAACTCTGTTCTAAATTTTCTCAAAGATCTTTTACACAGAATTCCCTTATTCTGTTCTAAGATCAATTGTTTCAACCACAATTCTTCTCTGATACCAAAATGATGCCAGCCTAAGCTGAATTTACCCACAGGATGCATATAAAATGCATAATCTCATTTGTCCCGGGAATTTCAATTACCCTGCCTAGTCAAACCTTCATAAATTAGGGTTTAAGGCCCCTTTAAATATCACGTGGAAATGTCTTAATTGACTGTCCATATTCTTAACCTTAATTAATCCTTTTGAGTGGAACTTTATTCAACCCTTCTTAACCTTTGTTTAATTCTTAATATCTGCTCGTCTTAACCATACCATGGTTAGACTTTGGTAAAACCTAACTTAAACCATAATACCTTTGGCTTCGCTATTTCTATTATAACTCTAGTGTAATAGAAATATTACATAAACTACTTTAAACCTTACCTTTCTACCATTCCATGACCTTGCACATTTTTCGATGCTCACCTTTATCACATTCAGCCTCCACCATTGATTTCACTCCATCAGATCAATGGCTATCGCGTCATATCACCACTTAAACCCATTCATCCGCCGGAACTCAAATCACTTAACTCGTGTTGATAAACTTCTCAAGTCTGCTCAAGCCCAAACCTTATCTGCTTCAATCTCCACCGTTGATCTCACCCTTCAATCCGACGGTTGATGGTTCACCCGATCACCGAAACTAATCGATGATCCTCCACCATTGATCAAAACCCATTTGATCCAACGGTTAAAAACAATATCGGATGAGCCACTTGCACGAGGCTTACCCACCCAATAAAGTGGTTTTCTCTCTCCTGCGGTGTGCTACGTGTTAGTCGATAAATGGAATCGGGTGACCAACCCGAATTACCACTTACCACTTTTTCTCCATCTGATAAACAACTTTGCTGATAAAACCACCTTCTTCCTTGACTATTGCACGAGTTGATTGGCGCGTGATGACCATTGGATATAAGAGGCCATCAAATCTACAGTTTGCGGGACTTCAACTAGCACATAGATTAAAACAGGCTTAACCCCCGCAATCAATTGTGATCTAAGAGTTTGGATATGAGATCAACGGCTAGGAGTCAGTGTAGGAATTCAACCACAATCAAGGAAATCTATACTCTCCTACCCCTGCAGTTGCTGATCATTGGCAATCTAATAGATCTGTCGATCTGATGATCTAGATCTATTTTTATGCCATTAATATCCATTGATCTAAATGATCCAATGGCTCCTATGCACGTTTACTTCCTTCCTTCATGCCTTTACGTGGTTTCTCAAAGTTCTCTGTGGTTTCGGGTTCCTCCAGGGTTTCTGGTCTTTGATTATTCTGCAACACAACTCCCTCTTGATTTAACTCCATGTACTCTTAGACACTGTCACTCCTGAACTTCACATTGATCCTTCAATTGGATTCAACGATCTGACACAATCCTTCATCCTCACTTCTTCTTTGTGTTTTGCCCGAACTCCACCTGCATACATATACTATGCAGAACCTCTAATCCACACACAATTTATCATTCAATTTCTCAAACCACACACTTACACAATTTAGGAATTGAATCTCTGTATATATATAGATAAACAAATGATTACATAATGAGACTCTCTGTCTCTCTGGCCTGATTTTCTAATCAATGGCCTCTGTTTTCCTACCTGTCGTAGGCTTACAATCAAACCTATGTAACTCTCAACCTGACTGACTAACCAGCTAACCCCTAACTATGCCTTGTAGGCTTACATTTATACAAAAGGATTCTACAACCAATTCCTGGCTTAGATCAATAACCTTCTCAACAAAATCCTAAAATATATTCCTTATCTCTAAGGATCCTCTCTAATCCACAAAATCATGAACTAACTCCTAATCTAAGTTTTACAATTAATTATCAAATCTCTCAACTATCCTAATTCTCTCAAGTTCTCCTACATTCAACAACATTTACAAATATGACTCCCTATACTTAATTAAATCCCTGTTCTAGCTTCTCTCATTAAAATCACCAAAAACCTTAATAATTACATTAATTCAAAACATAGGAAACCAACTTCCTTGGAAACATAAGACCCCCTATGCCTACTAAAATACAATGATATTGTTGATCTTAATGCTTTTGCATCATCTCTTAACTTTTTTAGTGTATTTCCCATCGGTTTAGCCACCAAGCAGTACAATGTTTGCAAACCCAGTTTGGGTGGGGTTTAGTTAATTATTTTGCTATTTATTTTCTGTTATTTATTTCAATTTATTTGCAGCAAGATTTTTTCTTTTTTACAAACACAATTTGGGCTTAATCAATTAATACACTTGCACACATAAGCACACCTTAAGTGAAGGGTGCTTGGTTTACACCTCCAAGCCAATACTTAACATAATAAATTTATCTCACTGCATCAGAGATAGAAGATATATTGTTGATCTCCCTTCACCCTTTCCATATTTTGTGTCTCCTTCCATCATTACGCCACCAATGCATTAGTCACAAAGACTATTGTGCCTTCACACCCAGTTTCTGCTTGGGCGTATTACTCCTCCCTGTCGGGTTCGAGTTCATAGCCCTCTGAGTCCCCATTCCGACTCTTCTCCTGGTGCTTCTGATTCCTCATCTGATTCCAAACCTCCTTCACCACATATCGTCACCATATCTGGACCCACAGCAGGTGCAAGACCCTAATCTGGTGGTGCCTTCGGTGCTATACCAATGGTCACATCAGGTGGAATATTCTCAGGAACCATTTCGGCAGCCCCCATGCTCCCCTTTATGGCTGGGTTAAGTCTACCAGATCTTAACCAGTTGATAAACGACCCCATACACCATGATGTTGGTTGGCCCTCTATGCCGACTAAGTTTCCCTCAGACATCCCAAAGTTTGAGGGTATTGTTGGAGAGGATCCTACCAACCATGTCTAATCCTTCCACATGTGGTGTTTGTCTAATTCCATAACCGATGACTCCATTCGTCTTCAGCTCTTCCAATGCACGCTCACTGGAGACGCTGCAAAATGGTATGTAGACCAACCTACCACCTCTCATTCCATTTTTGCAATGCTTGCTAAAGAGTTCTTGTCCTATTTCCAATTACCTCTCTAGTATGACACTGGTACTAATATTTTGACCACATTCTGTCAATCCTCATGTTGAGAGTTTTAATTGATGAATTAATCCTCCAATATTTATATGTCAATGCGGGCTCGTAAACATGAGATGCACTGCACTTCTTGATTCAGTTTGTATGTCAGAGATTTAATGTTTCCTTTATAATGATCACCTAAGTAATGGAACACACAAATGCTCATAAACACACAACTTCAAAAAGGAAATCAACCCATCTTGCTAACACAAGTGGAATCAATAATCAAATCCAACTTAAATACTTGAAATCTCTATAAACTTAACCTATTCTGTTCTTGGACTAGAATCTGGACTCAAGTGAAGGACTAATTCTTTACCACAAATTCTACTTTGACAAACTATGAAAGAAAATTCCTAATTAAACAAACTTCACACATCAACCCAATAGTTTAAAGTTACATTCGAAATCGAAACCCTAATTTTTGGCTTTTAGAATTTACACTTGAAATAATTAAAATATCTAATCTACTTGCAATGGTAATTCAATTTTAAACTAAGCAATCAATCTTGCACTCAATAATTGTTCTTTGATTCAAACCCTAGAATGAGAAAGGCTTCACATTAATTCCATTGTCTTGACAACAAGTAAAAGATCATTATGTTAGGAACTAATCTGAATACTTTGTCTCATATACTTAACCAAGCAAACTTGATCTCTCACACTCAACTAATCTGCATACATATTACCTATTCTGTAATAACCTTAGGAACAAGATAAAATATCAAACCCTAATTCTATTTTCAAGAATGAAAAGCAAAATAAGACAACTATGAATTGCTATAAGACACACAAAACTATACTTGAGAGGCTATGCTACAGTTTCATTTAACATGAATCAAATCTCAAACTAAGCTCAAGCAAACCTACTTAAGACTTCAGCAAACCAACACTCTGTCTTCTTAATGAAAGAGGTAAATCACACTGCTGATTGCAACCTTAACTACTTTGAAATATAACAAGCACACATTGTACTAAGGAAATGCTAATAGAAATTACCTCAAGATGGAAACTAAGATTTCAACCCACAATGCTAATGAAATTCACACTCAACTGTTCAATCAAATCACAACTAGTTGATCAATCTAATGCTCCAGAGTCTAATGAGGAAAAGACACTTCAAACTCAAATTACAGAGATTGTGAATGGAAACAAAATTAACACACACAGTATCGAATTGCTTTGTGATAGCTGATCAAAATAAAACTTAAATCAATTGTTCAAGAACAAATTTAAATCAAAATACAGGAATTAACTAAAATGTACACAAATATTACCTACGCATATGATTACAGAAGCTGGATCCAGATTGTGGTGGGCCCTTGCCACACTTGGAGTCAGCTTGGAAGCTTACAAGAAAGAACTAAACTTCAACACATTCAATTCAAGGACTCAATGAGTTCATAATTGATCCTAAATTGAATCAGTAACTCGCCATGTTGAATCACAGAATTGAGCTTAATTACTAAATAACAGAGTTTACAATCTTCAGGTTTGATAGCAGAATGAAATGGCAATCATCGACTTTCCACATTGTTTGTTACATGATTTATAATCCAGTTTACATATTACAATTACTCAAAATCAAATCATGGAGATGCCAATCTAATTTCCATTATAATCAAGGCTTAGAAACCAACAATTTTCTATACAAGATCTAAATGATAAGACAAAATTCTGTTTTGGAAGCTAAAAGTTGGCTATGCATAAGAAGCATCGATCTTCATCGTTTAAATCGATGAGATCACATTGACCATTTTGCTCATCCTTAAGTGAAAAACCTCAAGTGTAATTTCTTAGAGTGCAATTTTGGATTGCTGCCTTAAGTACAGTTCCTTCTTTGAGTGCAAAAATCTCTTTTGATGCAGAAGTCTTGGGTCCCTGTGAGAGCAATCTTCACATCTATCACCCATAATGACTAGTAAACAAACAAGCACACATTCAACTGCCTAATATTGATCATCAAAATATCTAAAACAACACCATTTGTAATGCTTTACATTGGATGGAAATTTGGTATAGTCCAAGCACAAGGAGGTCAAAATGACATGAAAAGAGTTCAATTGTAGCTTAAAATAGGGAAAAAAGTAGTATGAAAAGTGTATGAGCAGAGACAAAAATGGAGTCCAACATCTCCCCCACGCTTGAGGTAATGCATGTCCTCATGCGTCTCAAACCAAAAAGAGATTGAATCACTTAAGTGTCTGGTCAAAGGCCAAATGCCTTGACCAAGACTTCAAGTCCTCTTTTCACTGGCACTGAACATTTGGTGAACTGCCTGGCTAATTTTTTAGCATTGATCCTTTTTGCAGGACGAGTCCTGGCTACTTTCCATGTCAAAATTTGTCTATTCTTTCTCTTCAAAGCATCATTTTGAGTGAAGAGTCTCAAGTTACTATCACGCAGTTGATTATTCACTCCTCTGACATAGTGAAACAATACCTTAAATTTATGAGCCTGATCTTTGAGTTTACCAATCCTTTTCTGGAGTCTGATCAACTTAATTCTTAGGTTTTCTTCTTCTTCAAAAACAAGTGTCCTTGTTGGAGCTGCTGGAGCTGTGGATTGTTGGGAAAGAATTCATCTAGGCATCTGACTTACACTATGTTTAGGTGAAGAGAATTGTTTTTTTTTATTGGCCAAAGGTTGAGTGGAAGTCTGTAAATCCTGGGCAATGTCATCGGGAATTTGGGACTACAATGGAGGTGAAGGACACTGAGGGAGAGATAATGGAGATTGAGCAATGAACTCTAGAGATGAGGTTACAAACACTTGTTGAGGACTGGAAGCTCGAGATGTAGATGGGGTATGAGTGTAGGTTTTAACTTGTACAGAAATTACCTGCATACGAATTCTAAAACACGGAAAATAAACAATACGAGAGCATAACACATAAGACACATACACAGATATTTTCCCCTGGATCCCAAAATCAGGACTACCAGCTTAATTTGTCATTATATTCTTTCAATGTTACAATACATATTTATACATGCCGAAGCATCCAATACCATGGATCGAAAACCATCACGTCCAAAACCATGTGCGAAAACCATGCACAAAACCATAGGTAGGTTCGCCCAACCTAATATAGGGTCCAAAAAAAAAATTCCCGGGGCGTTGCCCCAAACCCTGTAGAGGGGGGCTACCCGCCCCCCCATGACAACCCCACTACAAAATCGGCACAACAAAGAGGGGGCTCTACCCCCACTCTAACCCCCTGGTTAACTACATGGCCTAGTCATGGAAAGAATATAACACAACCCAACATTCCCCCACTTTTTGTTTTCTTTCCACAGGGGGCGACAAGAGAGCTTAGTCATTTATCCAACCCTACAATTCCCATTATTTCTCTACACTAAGAGAAATTCTTAGAGCTCACAGATTTTGTCAATGCATCTACAGTATTCTTCAAAGTGTCCACCTTTACCAACAACACCTTTTTGTCTTCTATCATATCCCTCACAAAGTAATACTGAACATCAATGTGCTTTGTCTTTGAATGCTATGCAGGGTTCTTTGCCAAGAAAATTGCACTTTGGCTGTCACAGTCTATCCTTATAGCTCCCTCTACTAACCCCATACTTGAACACAATCTCTGCAACCAAACTACTTCCTTGCTTGCATGAGTGGCTGCCATGTATTCCGCCTCTGTAGTTGATAGTGCCACTACAGATTGTTTCTTACTCATCCAACTGACTGCACCTCCAAATAGGTTAAACACATACCCACTTGTAGATCTTCTTTGATCCAGATCTCCAGCCCAGTCTGCATAAAAAAAGCCATGAATATCCAACACTTTGTCCAATCTTGGTCTTCCTTGGTAGCACAAACCATAATCACTAGTGCCACGCAAATACCTGAAAACCCGCTTCACTGTTGTCCAGTGCTCCTTCCCTGGTTTTGACATAAACCTGCTCAATACTCCCACTACATGTGCAATGTCTGGTCTAGTATAGACCATTGCATACATTAGGCTACCGACTGTACTTTCATATAGAACACGGGGCATGTCCTCTTCCTCTTCTTATGTCTTGGGACATTGTTCAGCAGATAACTTTACACCTACAGGAATAGGAACCTTCACCGTTTTACTATCTTTCATATTAAACCTCTGCAATATTGTCTTGACATACTTCCTCTGGTTTAACCAAAGCTTCCTCTTTTCCCAATCTCTTTTAATTTCCATGCCCAAAATATAGTTTGCAGCACCAAGATCTTTCATGTCAAATTTGGACAACTTGCTCTTCAAATCTTGGATAATTTCTTTGTCATTTCCAACCAGCAACATGTCATCCACATACAAGACCAGATAAATAGCACGGTCACAGTTAATTTAAAATACACAAAGTGATCTTATTTACATCTGGTGAAGCCAAGTCCCCGTATAAATGTAACAAATTTATGATACCACTTTCTTGGTGACTGTTTTAGCCCATACAGAGACTTCTTTAACTTGCATACCAGTTCTTTCTTACCCTTCACCAAAACGCCTTCAGGTTGCTTCATGTAGATCTCCTCTTCCAGAACCCCGTGATGAAATGTTGTCTTCACATCCATCTGTTCTACCCCAAAATAAAAAAGAAATAGCAACAGATAAAAGTAATCTAATAGAAGCTACCTTGGCAACAGGAGAAAAAATATCACCAAAATCAATTCCCGACACCTGGGAATAACCTGTTGCTACCAACAGAGATTTGTATTTCTCCAGCTTTCCTTTTGTATTTGTCTTCTTCTTGAACACCCATTTGTTGCCAATGGGTTTCCTTCCAACCGGCAAGTCCATTAGATCCCAAGCCTCATTTTTGTGCAAAGATTCCATTTCATCAACCATAGCCTCTTTCTAGATTTTTCCATCCTCTGAATCTACTACTTCCTTCACAATTTTGGGATCATCACCAGTAATAGATAAAGAAAAATTTGAATAGAAAGCAGATGGACTATACTTTTCTGGCTGCCTTCTTTCTTGAACTAACCTTCTCACACCCAGAGTTTGTGGCTCTTCATCTTCTGATTCCTCCTTTGCTGTAGAGTCTAATTCTTCCTCCTTTAGCTCAAACTCTAACTTCTCAAGTTCCTTTGGTTGGACTTCATGTTTAATAACATCTTTCACCTCTCTGAACACCACATCTCGGCTATACACAACCTTCCTTGTTACTGGGTTCCAAATCTTATAACCCTTTAAACCATCCTTATACCTAATAAAGATGCACTTTTCAGATTTACTATCCAACTTTGTTCGTTTCTCCTTTGGAACATGTACATATGCATCACATCCAAATACCCTCAAATGTGAAAGAGAGGGTTTCTTACCATTCCATACCTCTTGTGGAGTCTTATCCTCCAATGCTGATGAAGGTGATCTGTTGACCAGGTAACATGTTGTCTCCACCGCCTCAACCCAGAATTCCTGTCCTAACCCAGCACCACTGAGCATGCTTCTTACCCTTTCCATCAATGTCTTGTTCATTCTTTCTGAAACTCCATTTTGATGAGGTGTATATGGAGTAGTCTTCTCCCATGTTATACCACACTTCTTACAAAATTCTTCAAATTCCTTACTGCAAAACTCTCCACCGTTATCTGTCCTCAACACCTTTATCTTCTTCTCTGTTTGGTTTTCCACTAGAGCCTTAAACTCATAAACCTGTCAAAGACTTCAGATTTCTTCTTAAGGAAATATATCCATGTATTCCTTGAGAATTCATCTATAAATGATACATAGTACACAGACTTACCCAGTGATGGAACCTTCACAGGTCCAAACACATCACTGTGCACAAGCTTTAATATTTGTTTCGTCCTCTTACCACCAGAGGGGAAACTCACCTGATTCTACTTCCCATATACACAATTTTCACAGAAATCAAAATCCAGAGAGCTATTACTCATACCTTATACCATAACTTTACCATGAAGTATTCAAAGGCCCTTCTCTCCAATATGTCCAAGCCTTTGATGCCACAACATGGTCTTCTCTCCAGAGACCACTAGATTTTCTGCTCCACTTTTAGGAACCACAGAACTGTTTCACTCATCAAAAACTGTGCTACCTTGCAGCTTGTACAGAGTTCTTGTCTGAACTCCCCGCATCAATACCGGTGCTCCCTGAACCATCTTGCAGGTTTCCTTCTCAAACACTGTTTTTACACTTGCATCATCCAACTTTCTTACAGAAATCAAATTTCTGGCTAATGCAGGAATATGTAGAACACCTGGAAGTGTTCTGACCCTTCCACTGTGCAACTTCAACTTTACTTTTCCGCGACCAATGATTCTAGTCTTCTTATCATCCCCTAAGAAGACATAACCACCATCGTATTTCTCATACTCGCAAAACCACTCTCTATGGGGAGTGAAGTGAAAGAATGCACCTGAGTCAATCAACATGCCTCATGATCTACATGTGTACTTGAAGAAGTCATGTACACATCCCCACCTTCATCTGAGGTGGTTTACGCCTTTGCAGAAGGAGCATCATCAGATCCCTTTCCTTTGTCAGGAGCTTTAGATTTACAGTCCCTTTTGTAGTGCCCTTCCTTTCCGCATTTCCAGCACACCACCTTTATAGGTTTTGCTAGAGATTTAGATCTCCCTCTAGATTTATATCTCCCACTCAATGACTTATTTTTGTTTATGTTCTGGGAATGTCCTCGTATAGACAAGGCATCACCATTCTGACTCTCCATATTTTTCCATCTCATCTCCTCTGTCAGCAAGGATGAGACTATTTCATCAAACTGCAAGGTAGTTGCATTGCTACCTATTGCAATAACTAGACTATCCCACGAATCTGGTAGAGAACACAACAAATTAGTGCACTTATCTTCGTCTGAAATTTTGATATCAACAGACGATAACTGACTTGCCACAGTATTAAACGCATTCAGATGGTCTATCACCGAGTCTCCATCTTTCATCTTCAGGTTATACAACCTTTTCCATAGGAACAATTTATTCACCAGAGATTTAGATTGGTACAAAGTCCCTAACTTGTCCCACAAAGCCTTAGTCGTAGCTTCCCCTAATACGTTCAACAATACTGAATCTGAGACACACAATTGTACTGCGCTCTTTGCCTTCCGATCCAAATTCTTCCATTCTTCATCAGACACTCCTGTTGGTTTAGTACAGGGATCTACTGTGATCCACTGATCTTTATCCACCAATAGATCCTCCATCTTGAGTTTCCACAACTCAAAAATCTGACCATTAAATTTCTCGATCTCTATCTTCCCACTACTCGCCATCTTCTTTTACCACTAAAATTGATCTTGCAAATCTCCCACAAAATAGGGTCTACCACAAGCTTGAGTGAAACCCCTCAGCAACAAAGGTGTCCCTTTGAAGCCAAAACAACTCTGATACCAAATGTTGGTTTTAACCCCATACACAAATTACCTGCATACGAATTCTAAAACACAGAAAATAAACAATACGAAAGTGTAACACATAAAACACATATACATAGAGATTTTCCCCTGGATCCCAAAATTGGGACTACCATCTTGATTTTTCATTATATTCCTTTCAATGTTATAATACATATTTATACATGTCGAAGCATCCAATACCATGGACCAAAAACCATTGCGTCCAAAACCATGTGTGAAAACCATGCACAAAACCATAGGTAGGTTCGCCCAACCTAATATAGGGTCCAAAAAAAAATTTCTCGGGGCGCTGCCCCTGACCCCGTAGAGGGGGGATACCCGCCCCCTCAAACCCCTGTGACACCCCTGCTACATAATCGGTGTAGTGAAGGGGGGGGGGGGCCTCCACCCCCCCTCTAAGCCCCCGGTTAATTACGTGGGCTAGTCGTGGAAAGAATACAACACAACCCAATAGTGAGGAGGTTTGTTCATGCTTCAAGTCCTTCTTATACCTTGTATAGAAGTTTCTATAGTAGGAGCTGAAGTTTTGTAAGCATGAAACAAGGTTCTCCTAACCTTTTTCCTGGGCTGGTGACTTTATTGTCCTGTTGAGGGAATTTCAGCTAGCTCATCGGTGGAGGCTAAGGTATCCCTTCCCCTTTTCTCCTTTTGCTTCTTTTCTAACTGTATTTTTGAAGGCTCAACTACCTGGCTAGAAGAGGGATCAAGAATTTTAGAATTCTTGGGAGGAGGTGACACAGAATGGGCAAGAGAAGTGGAGGAAGTAGGGGTACTTTGTGAGGTAGGTGTAGGGGTTTCCCTCCTAGACTTCAAGGTTCTACCAATAGACCTTTGTCTCCACTTGACTTGTGTCTCTTCTCCTGGAAAGTTCTCTATGAGAAAGTCTTCCCAAGACTTCTTTCTCTTACTCAGTTCAGCCAAAATCAAAATTTTAATCAAGCTATGGTGGTAGAGGGAAGTCTCTGGTTTCTTACCCTTAGATTGCACTCCCCTGGTCATCTTGTGGAGGCTTAATTTCAAGAAATGGGGAATATTTATGGAGAAGTCCTCTGTAAAATGCATCAAGAGCCTGATATGATATAGAAAAAAAATGTCATGCCTTCCTTCGTAGGTTAAGAAATGTTGGATCATAGTTAGCAAGGGATGCCATTGATCCTGAATGTACGTATGCAAGACTCCTTTGGCCCAACTTAGTAACTGATAAGTCAGTTTTAGAAATGATGGACAATTTGGATTGTGTAATTGGCCTCCCTTGAAGAAATGCTCCCCACTTGAAGGTAGCCCTATTGCTTCGCTGAGAGACTTCTCTATGAACTTGAGTTGCAGGTTTCCAACTTTGGCTCTCTTCCAATAAAATGTTTGGGCAAAGGCCAAAGAAAATGCATCGTTGTACCCCTGAAAATTTTGGATAAAAATTGTCCATCCTTTCTCTTCGATGACCACCTTACAAGACTAATACTCAGTGGTCCATGAAAACTGTCCAAATGTTGGCTCGTGCTTACACGCCCCCATGGTCAAATTCTGAGTGCACCCGTAGAATTCACTAGCATAGACAAGTGATCAATTGCACCAACAAAACGACTCTTATATAGAAAATGTCACTCCATAATTAGCACCCAATCGAAATTACGAGACACCTTTGCGATGAGAATAATTTGTATGCAGTGATTATGAATAAATAGGAATGATGCAACAATTAAACTTTCAAGAATGGAACTTAAGGTAATGCACTTAGAAAGGAATGTGTATTTCATGTTGGATTCATGGCCATCAAGAGCAATAATGCTCTAGCTGCCTTCTAGAGTGAGAGGTGACAATTGTTCATCATTATGGCATCATACCTGTGAACAAAAGCTAGCAAAGGACCACTGATATGGAGTAGACTCAGCATCGACCTCAACCAAAGACTGCTTATCACATCATACTAACACCTGTGCATACTCTAAGGAATAATACTCTGCATCTAGCCCACAGATCTGTGTATGTCATGCCCATCAAGGGAAATCATGCCCAAAATATGAACATACATGAGGAAAGGATAGGGATCATAATCATGAGGAATTCGAAATGGGAAGTGGTTCAATCAAATCCAGGAATACGTTAGGAAGTGGGGGTGGAAATAGGAATAGAACCTAGATTTTTAGGAAATTAGGTAAAATACAATTACATTCGGTGAGCATTAGAACTATCTGTGACCAACTTAGGTAAGTTAAGTGCAATACCTGTGTTACTATAACGATCTTGGGTATAGAAGATAGTGTGAATGCCTTCCAGGTCCATTGGTTGAAACATGTTTCCTCCCTGTATAGAGAACAATGATTTTTATAGTGAACTGAGAGATCCAACATCTAAGAAGACTTCTTGGTGTTTTAGTAGCAGAGTTTACATATTTTTGAGAGACTGATATGTTTTTAAGAGACTGATGGTGCTACTGTCAATATTAGCACTTGAACATTCATATCATTACAAATATTTTTGAATCTTGAAACAAATTGATTCTCAGGAAAACTCTAGCCCAACATTAAGTACTTGAGAACAAAACTAGTTAAACATAGGAAATAGAACATACATCTGTAATTCTTTTGACAAATTGGCATCAAATTTGCTGAAGAAGGCTGAATTGGAGATAATAAAGGAGGTTGAAAAATGAAGGTCCCCTTCTCCCCCATGCCTGAGGAGTTGTATGTCCCCAAACAAAGAAGGAATATGATTGCTGCAAATGATGATCAAGCTGTTATATGGCAACCTTTATTGAAACAAGATGATTGCTACAGGAAAAGGAAATGCTACTACAAATGTCCACACTACTGCAAATATGTACTGAGATCACAAAACCATATAGTCTTCAACCGCTACACACCGTGTGCAATCCTGCTTATGTGAATAAATGGTGTCGATGTCGAACATAAGCAAGAATCATTGGATTATCGACCATTGAGGAAGTCGTTAACCAATACGAGATATCCCACCTTTGATGTCAATGGGAATCAAGGCACTAGGTACATTCTACTAGCCATGAATAGATTTTTCGAAGTCGAATGGACTGCAGAATTCATCCACCAAGAAACATTGATGTATTCCCTTGGTAGATGACAAGGATACCTGCCATTAAGGCATGCAGGCTCCTAAGTACCTGATCTAACCCTAGCCTTGGTCCCAGATAATTTGTTGATGTTGATGGGACAAAGTTTGTTGGCAAGTGGGCCTTAAGGGATCCTACATCAACCAACACGAGTACAAGACATAATGATTTGAAATATACATGATTTGAAGAACTCATATAAATTTACAAACATTATTGGGAACTTTGCCCGCCAGTTACCTAGTTTTCAAGCAAAGTCCCTGCCCAGTTGCATCAGAAAAGTTGGTTTTCACAAAAGGACTTATTTTTCTCTTTACTATTTCATTTATTTACTTACAATACTAACTTTACTACTATACTAGAGAAAATATGTCCTCCTTCAAGTGAAAGAGAACTTCCAATGAAGCCATGTGCGGATCAAGTACAAAGATATAATCATGCCCAGATTTAACATATAAACTCTAGATGGTACATGAGCATGAACAATCAGTAGCTTTGAAAGATATGATGCAAAGAGTATTTGAAGATGAGAGTGGTACTTTGACTAAATTGTAACTTGGAACCAATGCTTGATGTAATCCTGGTGGTATTGGCTCATTTCTTCATTTGGACCACTCTGAAAGTCCTCCTCGGTTGTGCCAAGCAAACTTGAATAATTGGTCTCTGGAATGCATACAAGGCTTGTTGCTAGACATGGTGAAAGTTCTTTGATCTCAGGTTCAGCTGGATGCTCCCCATTAGATTTGGTATATGATTCATCAATCTCCTTGGTAGATAGGCAAGAAGAATCAAGGGAAGCTTCCAAATTTTTTTCTAGCTGTGGATAGGAAAATAATTTCTTGAATGTGGTGAATATGAACTCTTCCTGAGAGGAAAATATCCCAGCTACTCTAGGATTTGAGAAAATATTTCGAGGGAAATTCGTTAAGCTCTCAGTCATTCTTGAATTTCTTCCTGTTGGTTGATGATCCCTGTCTCGTAACATGGATTAGTAAAAAAATAGGGCGATTCTTACAGCACCCCAAAAATGTTTTCTCATTCAAAGTTTGAATTAAAAACTACTAATTGCAAGAAAACTAGCACTAGAAATGAATCTACCTTTACTATCCCTAGGTCTACCTTTACTTCTATGCATAAAGAAAAAGGAAATAAAAACTCAAGAACAAGCAGTAATCGATCAGACTTTGGAGCAACCCCACAAAAGTGGATGCATGGCTCTTCACTCACATATTACCGTACACTCTCTACCCTCTAACAGCCCTGCAAGATCCTGAAACTTTGATAATAGTTACCTGAATCAAAAATTACAACTCCCAGCAATGGTGCCAAAAATGTTGAGAGTTTTAATTGATGAATTAATCCTCCAATATTTATATGTCAATGCGGGCTCGTAAACACAAGTTGCACTGCACTTCTTGATTTAGTTTGTAGGTTAGAGATTTAATGTTTCCTTTATAATGATCAACTAAGTAATGGAACACACAAATGCTCATAAACACACAACTTCAAAAAGGAAATCAATCCATCTTGCTAACACAAGTGGAATCAATAATCAAATTCAACTTAAAGACTTGAAATCTCTATAAACTTAACCTATTTTGTTCTTGGACTGGAATCTGGACTCAAGTGAAGGACTAATTCTTTACCACAGATTCTACTTTGACAAACTATGAAATCAAATTCCCAATTAAATAGACTCCACACATCAACCAAACATTTTAAAGTTATATTCGAAATCCAAACCCTAATTTTTGGCTTTTAGAATTTACACTTGAAATAATTAAAAGATCTAATCTACTTGCAATGGTAATTCAATTTTAAACTAAGCAATCAATCTTGCACTCAATAATTGTTCTTTGATTCAAACCCTAGAATGAGAAAGGCTGCACATTAATCCCACTGTCTTGACAACAAGTAAAAGATCATTATGTTAGGAACTAATCTGAATACTTTGTCTCATATACTTAACCAAGAAAAATTGATCTCTCACACTCAACTAATCTGCATACATATTACCTAATCTGTAATAACCTTAGGAACAAGATCAAATATCAAACCCTAATTCTATTTTCAAGAATCAAAAGAAAATGAGACAACTATGAATTGCTATAAGGCACACAAAAGTGTACTTGAGAGGCTATGCTACGGTTGCATTTAACATGAATAAAATCTGAAACTAAGCTCAAGAAAACCTACTTAAGACTTCACCAAACCAACACTCTGTCTTCTTAATGAAAGAGGTAAATCACACTGCTGATTGCAACCTTAACTACTTCGAAATCTAACAAGCACACATTGTACTAAGGAAATGCTAATAGAAATTACCTCAAGCTGGAAACTAAGATTTCAACCCACAATGCTAATGAAATTCACACTTAACTATTCAATCAAATCACAACTAGCTGATCGATCTAATGCTCTGGAGTCTAATGAGAAAAAGACACTTCAAACTCAAATTGCAGAGACTGTGAATGGAAACAACATTAACACACACAATATTGAATTGCTTTGTGACAGCTGATCAAAATAAAACTTAAATCAATTGTTCAAGAATGAATTTAAATCAAAATGCAGGAATTAACTAAAATGCACACAAAGATTACCTACGCATATGATTACACAACCTGGATTTGGATTGTGGTGGGCCCTTGCGACACCCGAAGTCATATTGGAAGCTTACAGGAAAGAACTAAACTTCAACATGTTCAATTCAAAGACTCAATGAGTTCATAATTGATCCGAAATCGAATCAGTGACTTGCCATGTTGAATCACAGAACCGAGCTTAATTATTGAATAATAGAGTTTATAATCTTCAGGTTTGATAGAAAAATGAAATGGCAATCATCCTATTTCCACATTGTTTGCTATAGGATTTATAATCTAGTTTACATATTACAATTAGTAAAAATAAAATCACGGAGACGCCAATCTGATTTCCATTCTAATCAAGGCTTAGGAACCAACAGTTTGCTATACAAGATCTAAATGATAAGACAAAATTCTGTTTTGGAAGCTGAAAGCTAGATATGCATAAGAAGCATCGATCTTCCTCGTTCAATTTTACGAGGTCACGTTGACCATCTTGCTCATCCTTAAGTGCAAATCTTCAAGTGTAATTTCCTAGAGTGAAATTCTTGATTGTTGCCTTAAGTATAGTTCCTTCTTTGAGTGAAAAATTCTCTTTTGATGTAGAAGTCCTGGATCCCTATGAGAGAAATATTCACATCTATCACCCATAATGATTAGTAAACAAACAAGCACACATTCAACTACCTAATATTGATCATCAAAATAGCTAAAACAAAACCATTTGTAATGCTTTTACCTTGGATGGGAATTTGGTATAGTCCAGGCATAAGGAGGTCAAAATGAAATGAAAACTTTTCAATTGTAGCTTAAAATAGGGCAAAAAGTAGTATGAAAATTGTATGAGCAAAGACAAAAACGGAGTCCAAAACCTCTGCTACTCGCCTTTCTGACCATGTTCAAGAGTGGCATCGGAGGAGGAGCACATGTCGTGCCCCACCTTTTGAAGACCATGTTTATCTAGATTGGTTTCTGAAGAGCCTTTTATCTCCCATCGAGAAAGATGTCACATCTCATTTTCCTTAGACCGAGGAAGAAGCTCTTTAGACCGCTTTGAGATATAACGTGATTTATGCTCAATCAGATTATGTCTATACCATTATTCTAGACCTCCCTCATCCTGGTAGTGCTAATGCACTGGGAGCATCTCACGCCGCCAACGGTATTGTCGGATCCATTTCACACTCTTCACCCTATTCTCAGTAGAGTTGTGGCTACCCACAGGGGGACATCAGTTCCTCCAACATTTATGCCCCTCTTAGTAGCAACATGTTTCTAGGGCCCCAACCCATTTACCAAACTGTTGCTCCTTCTTATGCATAGCCTGGTGCTCCAGCCCCTCAAGCATTAATGCCACAACCTCCCATGCATCCTAAGCCCCAACAGCCACCACCCCCTCAGGGTCAGGTCTTTGCACAGTAGAGTGATACCAATCCCTAGAATTCAAAGAAAAAGAATAAGGGGAAGGGTAACCAGGGTAACCAAGGTAACCAACCTAGTGAATCCCGAGGGAACTAGCCTAACACCAAAAACCAGCAACAGGATGGCCAGCCCAAGCAGAAGAAGGTTATCTGTATGAAAAAGCCTTATGCATGTTGTTGTGTACATGGCCACTATACACATGAGTGTCCTCTTTTACCCTAGATGTGCCAAATGTGGGATGCTCAAGTAGCTTCTAGAGGTCAACAATTGCCTCAAAATCCCACGCCACCTCAATCGAACGTGCTAATACTTTCCCTCAGCAAGGATTTGTTGCTGCTCAACCTCAACCAGGTCAAGTAGCCCATCCCCCCCCAACCTTCTCATCCTAGTGACTACCAGATCCTCATGATGGATTCTGACAAGGTCAATACCTCTGATCAACAGCTAGCTCCTCAGCACTTTGTTGTTCCCATCTCAGCTGAGTCATCCAGATCCACCCATCCAGGACCTCCTCCATTTGTGGTTGCCTCTCATATGTTTCCACTAGGAACTGTTCCTCTAGGTCTTAACCATCCAAGAGCTATTCCACAAAGACATTACCTTGCAAGCCATATACCTTTCTTCTTCCCCCCTCTGGGAGTATTTCTTTTCCCTTTCATCGCTTCACTGGTCCTTCCTAATGTGACTTTGGGGATCCCAGTACGGTACATTGATTCCCCAGCAAGCACTCTGCCTATTCAGCTACCACCATATCATGCTTTGACCCCAGTTCAACTGGTCCCTATGACCCCTGTCACTGCTCCAGTTCCACCACAACCTCAATAGGAACCCACTCCTGTTGCGACAACATCAAGATAGGGGGAAAAGCTAAGAGAAAAGAACCTAAGAACAAGGCTCCCCAAGCTTCTCCAACCCCTAAAGCTCCAAAGCTGCCACATCCATGCGCTTTGTGTGAAGTCGTTGGGCATGCTACCAATAATTGTCCTAAACTTCCTCAACTTAAACCTTTGTTTCATGAAGCGTTCCTGAGTCAACTATCCTGAAATTCTAGGTTAACTTGTCGGGCCCACCGAAGAAAGTCAAAATGCTTCACACAAACCACCCTTATGCCCTGTGTGATCATCATGGTCACTATTCCCATTGTTTCCCTCGTCTCGATGTATTTCGCGATTGCCTTGGAGCGATCTGCGAATACAAGGCCACTCATAGTGGATCATTTACTCGTATACCTGTTGATTTTGATACCATTAGTCAACCAAAACAGGGAGACTCTGGCTCCACTATTGTGATCCCTCCCCCCAATGTTGAGATGACAGACACCACGGTCCATATTCTTTACCTGTCATCATCCTTGAGCTCCTCATAGGAAAACCTTTGTGAGGTTTCCGCGCACGTTTCTGCCAAACATCCTTCGAAAAAATCTCGGGTCTCAACATCAGTAGATCCTCCATCTACCAGCTTGTCGTCTACCATTCCAGACGATGTGTATCTAAACCTTATTTCTCAGGTTCATGCACTTGGTAATACTGCCACGTCATGTAGTCAATCTTCCTCCTGTTCGCCCATCTCCCAACCTAATGGGGACACCATTGAAGTTATGTCTACCCCTGATTACCCCTACCCTTAAGTAAGGGGGAATTTCTTCAAAGGATTTCGAAGGCCATCTCCTTCCTAATTCTCCCAATGAATTCTACCTCCAGAAATGTTACTCACAACACATCCCTTTGATTTGCACGTCTTTATTTCTACCATGTAGTTGGGTAGATTGCATCATCTCATTCATTGTCTTTTTCACCTTTCAGATGGATCCATCATCCACACTATATATTGGTCATGCCAACGTGAAAGTTGCTTCTCCTAGAATCTAGCCTTGGTAGCCTGGGCCATTTTTACCCCTTTCATACGTTAGTCCTTTCAAACAGCATGTGCATTGGATCTGCCACCAATAATCAAGTTGAATATGATGCAATGATAAGTTTGTTAGTTGATGCCCTCGCTCACCGCATCATTCATCTTCATGTTCATTTAAATTCGTTGCTAATTGTCATGAATTTGAATGGTGTGTATCATGTGCATAACCAAGTCTTATTTAGAAAATATCTATGAGTGAAGCTATTGGTAAGTGAATTTGAAACCATTACTTTCAGTCATGTTCGTAGAGCCCAAAATCACTATGTAGATACCATTGCAAACAACATTCTAGATTGGAATTTATCACATGTATACCACAAAAGACAACCATAAACAAAAAAATGTCAAACCATCTGATGAGCCCCGAATTGGGTAACTTATTGGGCTCATTTTGCCTAATTTTCCTTGATCAATCCACCATTTTTCCATAGATTATGCATGTTTTTTGAGTATGTTTATGTTATTTGAACGAATAAGGGTGGTCACTTTACCAAGGAGGCTAATACATGGTTATTTCAGGTTTTTTGGACAAATTTTGGAGCAAAGCCAAGCACTTATGAGCCAGGTGACAGCCAAGCTTGAGGAATCAAGGGTGAGGATTCGTAGGGAGGTTGTCTCTTGCATTAAATGGCCCTTCCTTGAAATCTCCACCCTCAACTCGGAGCTCAACAGGCCACCAAAACGAATCCTAAAGGCAGCCGAGTAGCTTTGGGAAGAGTGACTGTTTACTGGCAGTTTGAACAGCCAAGTCCCTTGAATTAAGGAGGGCTGCTAGGCCCCTTGTAGTGTATAAATAGGAAGGCCTCAGCCTTCGTAGTTTACTTTTTGAGCTGTTGGGTTTTGCACTATAGTGCTATCATTGTCTTAGCTCGTTTTTGTAGCTACTGCTGTATAACTTTCTTGTGACATGATTATTTTTGGATAATGAAAAGCAGCTCTATTTGGCATCAGCTCTGAGTTCTTTATAGGAGCCTGTAGCTCTTGGGGTTGGGCCCAACCCAAGTGCCAAGGTTTCCTTATGTACTGCTATTTGCTTTTTATGTCTTTGCAAAATAATTTCTGTTAAGTAGATTAAAATCTTGCTGATTATTTAGGTCACTGTTGATGATTAGAAATACTTTTGATGTTCAAATTGAGTTGATAGGTTATTAACAAGGACAAGCTTCAGAAAAAGACCATCAAGCACCTCTGATTTCACCTCTCCCTCAGTGGGATCAGGAGCTGGGATCAAGGTGACCTTGCTGCCAAAAAAAACACAGTCTTGCCTTGCCATGCAATCATTAGTGTTCGATTTCTTTATTTGCAGAAGTTGGTTATATGTTCAGATTCTTGATTGCTTCGTTGCATTGTTAGTATACATGGTTTCATTGCAAATAAACTTATGTTCATTCTCTTTACTGTTAGCTAGATTAGATTAGGTTAACGTAACTAGGTCTTTGATTTTCCAAGTCTTCGTTGGTTCAGTTGAAGGAACAACTTGCAGAGCACCCGTACCACTTCTCTATCTGCCCATACTCCATCAATCTCATCTGCTCCATCCCATAACCCAGATTCTTGCCTCACGTTTGCCACATTTGCTCACATAACCCTAATTTTTGTGCAACATTGCTTCACTCCTCTTTGAACAAATCCAGCCATCTTCATCTCTCCTCAGCTCCATCCACCAAGTACTGGACCTCCTCACACCCCTGTCCTACCTCCATACTCACTCCTTCATCTTTCTCTCTCCGTCCATCCTCCAAAATCCCATTTCTGAGCATCCTATAGAAAATTACAGACATCCTGTAGAAATTCCAGAACATCCTGTAGAACCCCTACAGACTTCCTGTAGAAGCTCACGAATGAGGTTTCTTGATAGCCAAACTCTGTGAAACTCTCTGGAAGGGTGTTAGGGACCCCTTAGGCCCTCTCTGAACCTTCCCAGTCTCCTCCAAGCATTCCCTCTCGCTAATCCACCTCTGCATAGTAAAAAACAGTTAAATTGCATGCATGATAATTCTGGAAACTTATTCAAAAATACAAAAAGATGTTCTTTTCAGATGTTACTGTAGAAGTAGCTTAGACACATGCATTTTACCCTCCTAGAAGTCAATGGCATCTCTTTCAGTAGCTTGCATCCTCTTTCTTGCATCAGTAGGGCTAGCTGGTAGAATTAGGGTTTGCTAGGGTTTACGTTTCCTTTCAGCTTTCCAGTTTCTTTCTGCAAGTAGATCAGCCTTCTTTGAGTTAGCTTTCGTCCATCAGTTAAAAAGCTTCTTCTCAGAGCTCATAGAAGTTGGCTTAAGCTCCTAGCAGACTTGTGCCAGCTGACCAGGTGACAGCTGCGGCAAGAGCTAGTACTTGTGCATACAACACTGTCACTTCCAAGATTGTTACGAACTACTGGGTTGATAAAAGTAAAGAAGGAAGTCCCAAGAGTTGTAACATCATTGCTGCAATACTGGAGCCCACCATTCTTTTTGGCGTCGTTGCCTGGGAAGCGTCAGAGTATTTGCGATTGCTGCTTTCCTTTTATTTTCCTACTCTAACCTTCTGCTAAGTAGTTTATTTCAGTTCCATTCTGCAATTTCATTTCTGCAAAAGTAAATTAGACATTTCATGCTTTCATAGATTAGCCTTTCAATTCCGCAATTTCAATTTTGTAAACGTAGAATAGAATTTCAATTCTGCAAGCATAGTCTAGCATTTCATTCCTGCAATTTGATTTCAGCAAAATAGATTAGTCCTTTCCTGCTTTCATTTCAATTCCACATTTTCATTTCCGCAAAATAGATTTTAGTTAGTTGCAATTCCATCTGTTTTAGTTTTGCAGGTACAAGTAGAAAAAAGCAAAAGCAACCAAAACTATTTTCATGCCTCGTAGGAACAGAGATAATACCGGAAAATTCCTACCCAACGCCCCCACCACTTCACTGAGTCACCCTTCTCTCTTCTTTGGTGGCAGTGACCCAGAAGAACCTATAGGTGAACCTCCTGAGATATACGAAGATCCTATAACAGAAGAAGAGCAAAAAAACATTCCTTCTGAGACCATGGCTGAAAACAGAAACGGTAGATAAGATGACGAGAGAATTGAAGGTACCTTCCCTATCCGAGAGACCAATGGGGACATGAATATGAAGAACATAAGTCCCTCAGCCTTACCTCATTTCCATGGATTGACCACAGAAGACCCTGATACCTTCTTGTTTGAGTTTCTTGTCCTTTTTCGAACTTATGACTATGCAGAAGACGAGAAAAAGTTGAAACTATTTCCCTCTACCCTCAAGGATGTAGCATTATGCTGGTTCATGGGGTTACCTGGAAACAGTATCACCACTTGGGCTCAGATGCAGCAAGCCTTTAACAACAAATACTGGGACTACTAAAGGTCAAAGGAAACGAAGGGAGAAATCTTTTGGATGACCATGGGAAATGATGAGTCTTTAGAAGACTACAAGGAAAGGTTCCAACTCAGCTATAAACGGGCAAAGTGCACACTTGACCCTGAATCTCTAAAGTTGGTTCTGCTCTGAGGAGTCCCCAAAGACCTTCTAAATACCCTTCACATGCTAGTTGGAGGAGACATCTACCAACTACCTTATGAGGACATAAAGACTGTGTTTAGGAACCACTCTAAGGCAGCCCGGAAAAGAGGTAGGGGGAATCCACTTTCAGCTAGTACCACCTTCTCCAAGCATGAGTTTGCTAATCAGATGGAAGACCTCAAAAGTGAGATGAGACAGACCATTGCCATGCAACTTGATACTTTCCGAATCCAACAAAAGAAAGAGGAAGCTGAGAGGGCTTTGGCCATTTTTTGTCCTAGATGTACGAGGAAGCACCCTAAGAATAAGTGTCCATTGCACTCAGTAGAGGTATGTTTCGTTTGTGAGGAAAACCACCCCACAAACCAATGCCCAACCTTGCCCGGATTTAAATCCATGTACCAAGGGACTGAGGCAACCACTAAACCTCTCTACTTCCTCAACCAAAGGAGGCCGCATGGGCCCAGACCTTACCAGCAGGGGATGCAAGGGACATCCCAAGCTTATTATAGCCCCAACCAATCTGCTCACATACCTTCTTGGGGTCCCCCTGCTCATCCTTCCTGGTTCGCACCTCCTCCGTGGTCTTATCCATCTCAATACCATACTCAACCCACTGCTCATTCGTTTCACTCACATGTCCAGCCACAACCTCAGTGGAATGCACCTCAACCAGGGTGGAGGCCCCAATACAACTCTCCTCCCACCATTTTGCCTCCACCACCAACTCAACCGTAACCATTACCTCCTGTTCCTCCAAGACAACCCCAGATGCCTGCTCAACCAAACCCGAACCCCAACAACCGACAGGCCCAGCAGGTATACACTGGGGAGACAACATGCCCTACCTATGCTGTGGAGATCCAGGAGATCAACCTGCGATCTAGGAAGACCCTTCCAGATCGCCAACCTCCTCCCCAGAGGATGAGGAAGAGAAACAGGAAAGTGAACCCAAAGCCATTCCACCCTTTCCTGAGTGACTAACAGTAACCATGCAACCAAACCCAGAGGAGACTAAACTTCTGGGAGAACTTAAATAGTTGTGTGTGAAAATACCACTTCTCCAGGCCATAAAAGATGTACCAATATACAACAAATTGATTAAGGAGAAGTGTTTCAGGCACCCAAGCAGGCGAAAGAGAGATGCCTCGACTATCAATGTCATAGGACAACTGTCCGATATAATGTTGGGGCAAGTAATCTGTCCAAAGTATTTGGACCCTGGGAGTCCTGTAGTTGATGTCCACATCAATGGCACCATAATCCCCCATACCTTGATTGATCTAGGGGTTGTCATTAATGTGATGACCAGGGACACCATGCTTAAACTCAACCTTCAAAGTTCCTTAAGGAAGACCTCGACAGTCCTGCAGTTAGCAAATCGCTCCACCGTGACTCCCGAAGGGATTGTGGAAGATGTCTTGGTCTCTGTTGACTCTTGGGAGTACCCTACGGACTTCTTGGTCCTTCAGCCAAAGGCAAAGCTCACTGGATACCCCCTCATTTTGGGAAGGCCTTGTTTAGCCACTGCGGATGCTTACATCAGTTGTCGAGCTGGAAGCATGACCATCAAGAATGGGCCTATGTCTAAGCAGCTAGTCCTATACCCTCCTGCCCAACCTCTGCTAGAACATGACTTACCGCTCTGGTTGGAAGAGGAATATGAGGATGAGGTCTACTCTGCACCATTATGCACAGTAGAAACCACTAGGGGAGGGCCTCAAACCGAGGATGATGTGATTGAGAATTTGATTCAAAATCCACCTCCCAATGCACTATCCTTAGAGGAATTGGTGGAAGATACCCAAGCCAGCACTTTAGTGGACCTCTGTGTGACTGATCTGACCTCTCCCAGAGTTAAGAATGTGAAGCTTGGCCCCGAAAGAACTTTAAAGATCAGCTCCTCCCTGTCTCCCTCCCAGGAGAAGGAGCTGTGTAGCTTACTGAACAATCATCTCGATGCTTTCGCTTGGAGCTATAAGGAGATGAAAGGAGTCCACCTTTGGTCTGTACCCATCACATTTACATTAAAGAAGATTGTAAACCAGTCAGGCAGCCTCAAAGGAGAATGAATCCAGCCCTTAAAGACATTGTCAAAGAAGAATTGCAAAAATTGTTGGATGCAGGATTCATCTACCCCATCTTTGATAGAGTGGGTCTCACCTCTAGTGCTTGTGCCCAAGAAGAATGGGAAGTGGAGAATCTGTGTAGATTACCAAGAACTTAACAAAGCCACCATGAAAGACCATTTCCCTTTGCCTTTCATAGATCAAGTGCTGGATGGACTGGCAGGGAAGAAGTTCTTCTCTTTCCTAGATGGGTTCAGTGGGTATAATCAGATCCAAATCAGCCCGGAGGACCAAGATAAGTCCACCTTCACTTGTCCATGGGGTACCTTTTCCTACCAAGTCCTTCCCTTTGGGCTATGCAATGCTCCTGCCACTTTCCAGAGAGCAGTATTGAGCATATTTTCTGAATTGGTCCATGATTCGGTAGAAATCTATATGGATGACTTTACTCCTTATGGGTCCAACTTCCAAGAAGCATTGACTAATCTGGGAAAAGTTCTAACCAAGTGCATTGAGATGAACCTATCCCTCAGTCCCGAAAAATGTGAATCCGGATGACTGAAGGGACCGTGCTAGGTCATACCATTTCTCGGCAAGGATTATAGGTGAATCCTAACAAGATTGCCATCATCCAGAAGGTCCCACCTCCCCAAAAGGTGAGATATGTTCGGAGTTTCCTAGGCTTAGCAAGATATTATAGAAGATTCATTAAAGATTTTAGTAAGCTAGCCTCACCATTGTTTGGCCTCTTAGGGAAAGATGTTGAGTTCAAATGGACTGATGACTATCAAGGGGCTCTGGAAGAGTTGAAAGATAAGTTGGTGTCTGCCTCGATCTTGAGAGGTCCAAACTGGGCCCTACCTTTCCACATCCACACTGATGCATCGAAAAAAGCCATAGGGACAGCCTTAGGACAAGTTGAGGAGAAACTACCATATGCCATATACTTCGTCAGCAAAAACCTGTCCAAGGCAGAAATGAACTATACTGTAACCGAGAAAGAGTTCCTGGCTGTAGTCCATTCCCTAAACAAGTTCAGACACTACATCACTGGTTATCAAACATTTGTACACACTGATCATGCTGCGATTAGATATTTAATGAATAAGTCTGATGTAAATTCTTGTATCATTTGATGGTTACTTTTGTTGTGGCAATTTGATTTGACTATTGTCGACAAGCCAGGTAAGGAAAATGTTGTTGCTGACTTCTTGTCTAGATTGGATTTGCCTGCAGGTGAAGAAGGGACAGTGGATGACCAGATGCCATATGAACACCTGTTTTCTATCTTAGTACTCTCTCCATGGTTTGCTGATATAGAAAATTACTTGGTCTCAACACAGTTTCCTCCGCATCTATCCTCAAAAGAGAAGAGTAGAATTGTGAGAAAGAGTACCCCATTCACTTGGATCGGGGGCAACCTGTTTAAACTTGGCCCAGATTAGATCTTGAGGCGTTGTGTTAGGGAGGAGGAAGTCTTTGACATCCTCCTAACCTGTCATGACGGACCTTGTGGAGGCCACTTTGTAGCAAAAAGGACTGCCTTAAAAATTCTACAGGCAGGCTACTATTGGCCTACTCTTCATCAAGATGTCAGAAGATACATTAGCCAGTGTGACCGATGTTAGAGGATGGGGAAACCGACCCCAAGGGATGAAATGCCTCTCCAACCTCAAGTGACCTTCAAGCCATTTGAGAAGTGGGGCATGGATTTTGTGGGTCCTATCAACCCTCCTTCAAAGCAAAGGTCTTACATCATTGTGTGCACTGACTATCTAAAAAAGTGGGCAGAAACAAAGGCAATCAAAGCAGCAACAGAAGAAAAGGTGGCTGAGTTTTTAAGGGAAAACATCTTCTACAAGTTTGGCTACCCAAGAGAGTTAGTCACTGATCAAGGAAGCCAATTCACCTCCAACCTGATTGAAGACTTGCTCGCTCATCACAAGATCAAGCACAGGCTTCCACCTCATATCATCCACAAGCAAATGGGCAGGTGGAAGTCACTAATAGAGCATTGGAAGGGATTTTGACTAAGGTGTTGAGCAGTAGCAAAAAGGATTAGGCAGATTGCCTGGTTGAGGCCGCCTGGGCCTACAACACCACTTGGAAGACTACAACAGGTTTCACACCTTATGAGCTGGTCTACGGGAAGAAAGCTTTCCTGTCCATAGAGTTCGAGTACAATACATTGAGGGTGGCAGCTCAGCTGGACTTAGATCTCAGCCATGCTCAACGTGAAATATTACTGCAGCTGAATGGATTAGATGAACAGTGAATGCAGGCCCTCCTCCACTCAGAAGTAGTTCAACTCCAGAGGAAGATATGGCATGACCAGCACCTTAATGAAAAGCAATTCCAGCCGGGAGATTGGGCATTGCTGTATGACTCAAGATACAAGGATTTCAAAGGAAAGCTAAGGAAAAGATGGTTAGGACCATATACAGTGGAGAAATGCAATGACAATGGTTCAGTCCTTATCAGGACCATTGATGAAGAAGCCATCCCCATGCTTGTCAATGGGCATCGATTGAAAATCTACAGGAAACCCCTTTCGAGGCAGGAGTTCATTGAAACTTTGGAAAAATCAGTGCTGGTAGTGGAGCAGGGTTCTGCCTCTATTCCGCCCACACCTTGATCATCAAAAAAAAAAAAAAGAAATAAAAAATATCCCTGGGTGAAAACCTCTCTGAGGCACCTAGGGCAGACAATGAGGGTGAAAACCTCATGGAGGCACCCCAACTATCTCTCAGTGAATAAAGAAATGGAATAAAAAAATATCCTTGGGTGAAAACCTCTCTAAGGCGCCCAGGGTAGATAGTGGGGATGAAAACCTCATGGAGGCACCCCTGCTGTCTCTCAAAAAAAAAAAGGGAAAAGAAGAAAAAAAGAAAAAAGAGGAAAAAATAAAAAAGAAAAATAAAAAGAAACAGGTCTAATCTCTGGAAAATTATTGCAGGTTGCAGGGAATACATTGCAGATAAAGAAGGTCGCGTTAAACGAGGACAAGGGTCTGTACCAGGCTACAGGACATCCTTACAGACACTCCCTCCATAGCCACTCACTTTTCCCACGATTTGAACACATGCGGGTTGAGATTCAACCTCCTATAGGAAGTTCTGAGCTTTCTATAGGAAGTTTTGGGGCTTTCTACAGGAAGTTCTGCATTTCTACAGGAAACATCCTGTAGAACCTTTGGACGGGCCAAATTAAATTTTGGAAAGGGATTTGAAGCTTGAAGTCTGTTGATTAGGCCTGCAACCACCCCTCTCTTCCAGCCATCACCTGTTTCATCTCTTCCCACCGCCATTGCAACAATCTGGTTATATGTTCTTGCAGTCATGCCAGAAATATTGTTTTCCTCAGATTGATTTTTTTTTTCCAAGTGACAAATCAAGCACACAAAGGCTCGCACACTCTACTTGTCAAAGCTCCATCAAGACTCTTCATCCACAAATACAACCTTGCTCGTTTTAGCATGCATCACAGGAGGAGAAGCAGCTACAGGATGTCCCTACAGGAATCCTGTAGCAGCTGATCCGTCTGGAGCACACACTCTGGAGTCAATAGCAGCTGAAATCGACACAGGAGACTTGAAAAAAGTCCGCTTGGACTTGAACACCTCCTCGATAGCTAAAATCAAATAGAGCTTGTTCATGCAACGTTTACAACCAGAGGATCAGGTCCCAAAGCCGTGCATACAACATCAACCAATGAAAGAAGGAGTCCAGCACCTGTGCATGAAGCAGCAGCGAGCCAAGTCGTCATTCCAAGTCTTGAAGCTTGCAGAACATGTCCACGGTCACACAAGTAAGTGTCTAACCTTATTCGTCAAATTGCATAGACCATATTCCGAAAACTGCATATCTGTGAAATGGTTAGGATTGAACGAATTTGGTGGCCAGTCAACTGGCCACCCACAGTCAGTCGAATGGCTTCGTGGGATCCGAACGAGCTCGGTTATGTTCGAATTCGCCAAAGAGACGTGCAACCGACATGTGGGAAGTGTCTAGTTGGGGAGAATCGGCGAGATTGGCAGGGTGGCAGCGGTTAATGGTAGAGGAGAGGTAATGGCAGTCAGAGACACGTAGAGGAATGATGGCCGTGACGTTGGCTAATGGATCGGCCTGGCCACCTCACCCCCCTCGCCATGAATTGCACCGTAATTCAAAAATGCTCGGCCGAAGAACTCACATTAACTGCTGTCATTTACACTTGCAACTATTCTCAGCAAAGTACGCGTCCTCCTCCTCCACAGTTTGTTAGCCCGAGCTTCTCAGCCTGTTTCAAAATCCTCCCACGTCCCAGGCTCGTTTAGCAGTGCCATGACATCCTCCAGAAGCCGGTAAAGCATTCTACAGGAAGGAGCTCTACAGGAAACACGGCATAGCCTCCCAGAGCAGAGAAACCTGGACTTTCTGCGTCGAAATTGGAGTTTCAAAGAGAGGTAGGCTCGAAAACACCATTCCCATGCATGATATTTTGAAAGGTGGTGAATTGAACTATCTGGAGTAGGAGAATTAGAGACAAGTCTGCCTGTGGGTCAAGAATAGTAGTTTGCCTGTGTGATACATGGAATTTTTCAGTTGGTTCTACGTCAAATTCTCCTCCACAGTTCCTGTTAAGAAATTCCTCCTCTAGAAATGATAAACCACTGTGAGGGCTAACCTGTGCATGAAGAATGTGAATTTTATGTGGTTGTATGCATGCTGGGGATGAAAATTAAGCTTTGCACTCTGTCTGTGGGAGCCTAATTCCCTTTTGACAGTCGAGTTTTGGGCAGCAAAAGCATTAGAACCAGGGAATTGGTGCAAAGTTGAAATACAAACACCTGAGAAATCCTGTCCTGAGGATCAAAAGAGGAAACCATAAAACAATAGTCCCTTTCTGCTCGGAGCATTGAAACAGGGCACTCTCACCATGCCAGGAGGGTTTATCAGGAAGGAACCCTCGGATTCCAGAAAATTGCATGAAACTCCTGAGGTGGTGAACCTATTCACCCGTGCCAATTGGATGACCTTTTGTGACAGAATTCAAGGTCATGACGATGAGGTAATAGAATAATTCTTAATGTCCCTGCAGCCTAAATCAAAGACACTGGCCACTGTGAATTTTAGAGGGTTGACCCTAAAGCTTACCCCACAACTCATTAGTCGGGTTACTGATCTGCCATTAGGGATACCCTGGAGCAAAGAGGAGAGGGAATTGGGCCAAAAAGCCAAGAAATAATTCTTCCTACCAGAGGAACAGTTTTCAGAAGATAAGAATGGGGTCCGGAGAGCCAGCCTACATCCTTTTTGGAGAAAGGTTAGCCTTCAGATCATGAAATACATTACCTGTGAGGGGCGGTTCAGTATCGTCTACGGTTATCACTTCCGGTTGCTAAGTGAACTCAAACATAGGATGGATTTACCCCCAGAACAGAAGTTAAGCATCCCCTATTTCCTCCTACAATCATTAATTGAGTGTGGCACCAAATTGAAGGAAGGGACACCGGATCAGCTAGCCCATCATGGGCTTATCAAGCTTCTAGTGGAAGATGCCCTCCATACCTAAACTGTCCCTCTCTCCTGGGATATTTTCCGCAACATGTCCAAGGATGATGATATTTGAATTCTGGCCGAGGAACTCACTTCATCCAGAAGTGAGGAAAGGGAGCACATTGAGGCAGAAGAGAAAGCCAAGGGTAAGGAAACCCGGGACAGACCACCACAGAAAGAACAAGAAGAGAAACGAGGGAAAGGCCATGTTGCTGAGCCCAAAACTGTGGGTGGAACACAGGCACAAACACCAAGGGAGAAACGATTGCAGAGCAGGGCAGAGAGGACTGAAAAAGTCCAAGCAAGTGAGGACACAACCAAGACAACCACAACAAAATTAAAAGAGAAGGCACCCCCAGCCAAGCAGACCAAAACAATGAAGACAGTTTCTACAGGAAGCCAGAAAACAGTTTCTATAGGAATCCAGAAAACCGTTTCTACAGGAAGCCAAAAAACCATTTCTACAGGAATCTAGAAAACAGTCAACACATGACTTTCTACAGGAAGTCTAGAAATAGGGCAACAGAAGGAAAAATCGCCTGAGATTCTAGCCAGGGAGGCAACAGCTGTGCTGGCTACCCTGAGCACATCTCCAAAGCAAAAAGGGAAGCGAAAGAGGGAGCCTTTCATGTATTTTAAGGCAAGAAGGAGCATGAGGATAAAGACTGGTAGACCCCAGCCACTGTCAAAAGAGCCAATCACGATTGTAGACACCCTAGCTACACAAAAGGAGAGGTCTCCCTCCAAGGCATCCATCACTTATGAACGGAGAAGCCCGAAGACATCCACCTAGAGAGAAAGAATGAAAATGTTGGACACAAAGGCCTCTCTACAGGATGCTGAGACTGTTCTACAGGAAACACTGGCTAGGCTAAAGGAGACCAAAGAAATGGAACGAGAGGCAACTAAATCACCACAGGAGGAAGAAATGGTGGAGAACATTGTGGAACCTAGCCCCCAGCCTAGCTTGGGCTCCTACTATAACTTCTTAGAGGCCGAAAAGATCATTCCCCAAAAATTCACAGTGCCACTTTTCCTTGCACTAGAAGAAGAGAGAGTGAGGACCCACACTTGGATGAAGATCGCTAAGTCCAAGGGTGTGGAAGATATAGGTCCCATGGAGGAACAACTCAAAGAGGCGAGAAGGGAATTGGCTATGGTACGGCATGTGGAGAGCAGCCAGCGGGCCAAGCTACAGGAATAAAATGAGCTGCTTAAACAGTAGCTACAGCTACAGGGACAGAGGAAGGAAGACAGGCCTCACATCTTGGGAGAACAACAGCAACAGGAGGAGCCCACAACAAACAAAGAAACCCCTGATAAACAGCAGAAGAGGGATGGGTTGTAGGCTAAAATTGAAACACTAAATAGACAGCTACAGGAGAAGGAATTGCAAGCAGGCCAAGAGATACAGTCTTTGAAACAGCAGGTACAAGAAAAGGAGGCCCAACTAGCCTGCATGGCCATCTAGGCGATAGAATCTCTGTAGTGTAGGTAGCCTACCAAATCATACGCCCTATACCTTAAGGACCAGTGGTTACAGTTCCAGATCAACAACTTGGCCCAAAGGGGCATCACTCCATTTCAAAATTACCATCAGTTTGCAGCTCTATGTGGCAATAGTTCATCAGAGGATAGGGCCAAATTATCAGAGTTTTACTTGCACAACTTAGCCCTTCCAAACATGAATGCATGGGATCCCAACACTGTGATAGGGGATGTCCAACTTATGGCCATGGCCTCTTGGATGAATCATGAGGAAAAGAGAGCAACAGAGGTCCGCAGTATTATGGGCAGAGAACTCAGTGAGCCACTAATGATTAGAGCAGAGCAGGATGACCCCTCAGCAGTGATAAACGCCCACCAGCAATTGGCCAACAACCCTCAGGATCTACTAGAATACATTGAGCAACAGGCTCAAGCTATTGACCACTTTGAGGACATGGAGAGACTCTTGGGAGAAAACTGCCTGCAAGCCTACACAAGGCGGTGGAACACACTGCCTCACAGCTTGAAAATAAGGGGATACCACTCTCCCACCAGGATGAGGGAGGCCTTGGCAAGGGTACCTCTCTACAAACAGTTGATGCAAAATTTGCAGGCCAATTGGATTGGCTTGAAATTCAATCCTCCTTTGCTTTTGGGATTGCTAGAAGGAGTTAAGGAAGAGGAGGAAGACAGATAGTGGGAGGAAGTGGAAAGGAAAGCAGGATTCCATGACCGGGAAGAAGATATGACTGCGGAGGCCTAGGATGTGAGGGAGGCGGTCAAAGCTATAAAGGGTGATGAGCTGGACTAGTTTCTCAGAGGATGAGCAACCCATTTAGCAGGGGGTTGATGATGAGCACCGAATTGGGTAACTTATTGGGCTCATTTTGCCTAATTGTCCTTGATCAATCCACCATTTTTTCATAGATTATGCATGTTTTTTGAGTATGTTTATGTTATTTGAACGAATAAGGGTGGTCACTTTACCGAGGCTAATACGTGGTTATTTCAGGTTTTTTGGACAAATTTTGGAGCAAAGCCAAGCAATTATGAGCCAGGTGACAGCCAAGCTTGAGGAAGCAAGGGTGAGGATTCGTAGGGAGGTTACAGTCTCTTTCATTAAATGGCCCTTCCTCGAAATCTCCACCCTCAACTCAGAGCTCAACAGGCCACCAAAACGAATCCTAAAAGCAGCCGAGTAGCTTTGGGAAGAGTGATTGTTTACTGGCAGTTTGAACAGCCGAGTCCCTTGAATTAAGGAGGGCTGCTAGGCCCCTCGTAGTGTATAAATAGGAAGGCCTCAGCCTTCGTAGTTTACTTTTGGAGCTGTTGGGTTTTGCACTATAGTGCTATCATTGTCTCAGCTCGTTTTTGTAGCTACTGCTGTATAACTTTCTTGTGACATGATTATTTTTGGATAATGGAAAGTAGCTCTATTTGGCATCAGCTCTGAGTTCTTTATAGGAGCCTATAGCTCTTGGGGTTGGGCCCAACCCAAGTGCCAAGGCTTCTTTATGTACTGTTATTTGCTTTTTATGTCTTTGAAAAATAATTTCTGTTAAGTAGATTAAAATCTTGCTAATTATCTAGGTCATTGTTGATGATTAGAAACACTTTTGATGTTCAGATTGAGTTGATAGGTTATTAATAGGGACAAGCTTCAGAAAACGACCATCAAGCACCTCTGATTTCACCTCTCCCTCAGTGGGATCAGGAGCTGGGATCAAGGTGACCTTGCTGCCAACAAAAACACAGTCTTTGCCTTGCCATGCAATCATTAGTGTTCAATTTCTTTATTTGCAGAAGTTGGTTATATGTTCAAATTCTTGATTGCTTCATTGCATAGTTAGTATACATTGTTTCATTGCAAATAAACTTCTGTTCATTCTCGTTACTGTTACCTAGATTAGATTAGGTTAACATAACTAGGTCTCTGATTTTCCAAGTCTTCGTTGGTTCAGTTGAAGGAACAACTTGCAGAGCACTCGTACCACTTCTCTATCTGCCCATACTCTATCAATCTCATCTGCTCCATCCCCTAACCCGGATTCTTGCCTCACGTTTTCCACATTTGCTCACATAACCCTAATTTTTGTGCAACATTGCTTCACTCCTCTTTGAACAAATCCAACCATCTTCATCTCTTCTCAGCTCCATCCACCAAGTCCTGGACCTCGTCACACCCCTGTCCTACCTCCATACTCACTCCTTCATCTTTCTCTCTCCATCCATCCTCCAAAATCCCATTTCTGAGCATTCTGTAGAAAATTACAGACATCCTGTAGAAATTCCAGAACATCCTGTAGAACCCCTGCAAACTTCCTGTAGAAGCTCACGAATGAGGTTTATTGATAGAGAAACTCTGTGAAACTCTCTGGAAGGGTGTTAGGGACCCCTTAGGCCCTCTCTGAACCTTCCCGGCCTCCTCCAAGCATTCCCTCTCGCCAATCCACCTCTGCACAGTCAAAAACAGTTAAATTGCATGCATGATAATTCTGGCAACTTATTCAAAAATACAAAAAAGATGTTCTTTTCAGATGTTACTGTAGAAGTAGCTTAGACACATGAATTTTACCCTCCTATAAGTCAATGGCATCTCTTTCAGTAGCTTGCATCCTCTTTCTTGCATCAGTAGGGCTAGCTGGTAGAATTATGGTTTGCTAGGGCTTACGTTTCCTTTTAGCTTTCCAGTTTCTTTCTGCAAATAAATTAGCCTTATTTGAGTTAACTTTCATCCATCAGTTAAAAATCTTCTTCTCAGAGCTCATAGAAGTTGGCTTAAGCTCCTAACAGAATTGTGCCATCTGACCAGGTGACAGTTGCGGCAAGAGCTAGTACTTGTGCATACAGCACCGTCGCTTCCATGTTTTTTAGGAACTACCGGGTTGATAAAAGTAAAGAAGGAAGTCCCAGGAGTTGCAGCATCATTGCTGCAATACTGGAGCCCACCACCATCATCGTCATATATAAATGCATAATCATATTATGTATCATATAAGTGTTTGGAGCCCATAGCTTTAAATACATCCGATATGCCTATCACATACTGGGGGTGCACATAGGCCACTACATCTCCTTTGGAGGATCTTGTGCCAAGTTGGGTGGAGGTTCTTGAATCCATTTTTCGAGGACTCGAAACACAATGGAGCTCCACAAACTCCTCCTACTAGGGGGCATCATCCCCACCTTTGCATACCAAATCAATCCCCTCCATCACATATGTTTGCAGGTAGTATCCCATGCTTGGGGGAATGATGGTTTTCCCCTTGCCATATTCTCAATTTATTAACATAAGTTTCAGCCTAGATCCCACTGGATCTAGGAATGGTCGATTATCCTCCCATTCCTTGGATAGTTTGTCCTACTGGCCTCCCCGGCGAGCCATATTCCCATCACGTATCATAGATGTTTGATACCATATCTTCAAATATTCTACTGCATATCCATATAGTCCCCATGTTTGACTTAGCGGGTGAGAATGATTCTAGACCTCCTCTAGTAGTTCATTCTCGTTTTACTCTTCCCTTAATTCTTCACTAGGAACCATTGTTTTAAGAAGCATTAAGGCCATATTTAGACAAGTAAGGCTACTTGCCTGAAAGTTACAGATCTCGATTCCAATGGTCGGTTTTTCCATTGCGACCAGACTATAGCTCAGTTTGACAAACGATCAGCACCATTGGAAATCTCTCACCAAGCTCTATAATGGGTCTTCCTCAGTTTTTTATGATTTGACACTTCACCTAGGAAACCATTTTTCCAAGAAGGTCACTTTATCGTCTCTCAAAATTGAATTTCATCATAAAGAAACACTTGTACATTGAGGTCCACCTCCTCTTAATACTTTTCATACCATATGTCGATTTTTGTCATGAGTAACCATCATTTACTCATGTTTTCATGGTCCCCACCGGGCCTTGTCTATGTGGTAGTGTCATCGAGTCACCCTTGTTCAGAACATATGTGATGAGTCACCCTTGAATTCTTGGGGTCTATTTCATGTCACAATATTCCATCCATATTTTCATACCATCCATCCTGTGTTTCCCATTTTGGCCTCCAGTCATACTATCCCCATCCCCTCCAGAGTTGAGTCAGTTGCTGCCAAGTCAACCATGCACTTTATGCTCTGACAAGGGTAGTCGTTTGTTTGTCCCCCAGTCCCACTTTTTCCCCATTATCCTTGGTGTTAGTCCATCAATCACATTACTATTTCCCTCGTGCTTTAGTTGAGGATCCTCATTGCCTCATCTATCGCGGGCCCTATTCTGTCGACATCAGCTCATTTATTCCATAAGAATGGCCTAGAGGGTGGTGTATCTTGGTTCTAGCTTCCATTCTTTTTCAGTGCCTTGGATCAAGCAGAGGGTCTCATTATTTCCCTTTGACTTGGTCGTTTCATGTTCGTGATCCATACACTTGATGGTCTAGTGATGCAACAGATTGTACCAGTGATTCCCGAGTGTGTGTGAGATGTTTCAGACCTCATGAGGGGGTGGCCCTTCAGGTAGCCCCCCACATGCCTGGATGCATACCTACTATGCTACAGCCTCAAATGCAGTTCCACAAAGTTGATGGGTTCGATTCCTACCGATCGCAGTGTTCATAGCATGCACGTCTCCTCCAGATGATCCATTCAGTTTTGTAGAGCCCTCCCTTGTTCAACAGGGCTTCTTTGGTTGTTCTACCCTCCCTCCCACCCATTTTTTGAGGGAAGGGACTTTGTATCTCATGTACTCAGATATTATTATATTCAGTCATGGCTCATGTTTTTACTAGGTGCATTATGTATATGGGACACATTGTATTATTTTTTGTCTTTGTTATGCCAGCGTGTCATGTACCATTCAACATGTACTTTATTTCTCAGTTTCATATTTCTGGGCGAACCATGATTTTTGTACTAAGTTATCTCGGTGAGTGTTGAGCCTCAAAACTGCTCTTTCCCTAGAAACTCTTCTCATCCCTTTTCTTTGTTTTTCCATGAAGAAAGGCATTCCTATCTTCAATGACTAGTATATATTGCCTTAAGGATGACATTTAGTGATTTACATATTATACTTTTATGTTTTGCTATTTGAATAAATTTTTGTCTTTTAGCTATGGAACATAGCCTATTCTGCAACTAATTAGTTGTTCTGCGGCTATATTCATGCTTCAACAGGTTATAGGTGTCAAATGAGGAAACCGGCCACATGGGCATCTCTGGAATGGTCACGACATGGATCCTATCCTAGTCAACTAGCCCAAATCGACAAAGAAACTAGCTCAAGACTCCGGTCAATGGAGAAGTCAAACGTAGAGACCGAAGGCAACAGGACTCTATTTTGTGGATAATCAACACATTTCACAGTGATGGGAAGCATTATACAAAACAACTTCCTAAACCCACGGACTCCAATAGCCATCTGTGCAACCGAATCCAACAGTGATCATCTTGGATTTATGTCTCCAACAGCCGAGGAAGAGAATTATGTGTGCCTATCTTCTACTTGTTTTTGGATGTAGCTTATTTTTCTCCATAAACAGTTGCATAATTTTCTTATAAATCCCTGTGTAAAGAACTCAAAAGGAGTTCGAATTTCATCATGTATTAAGCTCAAACTACTGCTCTCTAATTTTGAAAAACTCATTTCCTGTGTTTTTTTAATATCAAGACCACAATTTTTATGGATATGTAAAGGAGTTTCTTGGAGTTTGATTAAGTACACATAACCTGATCAGTTGTAGAGGGCCCCTGCGCTCATTGAGGTTTTATTTCATTTTGTTTTATCTTTTCTAGTTAACTGTAAATTCATCATTTCTTCCATAGTGTTCATAATCATTTTTGTACTAACCTTGTTTATAATGCAATCCTTATCATTTTCTTACTAATGAATAGCTTCTTTCAGTACAGAATAGTTCCTTTTTGCTTAATTTCTTTCTAGTTTTTATTAGTAGTTAGAAGTTGAAATGCAGTAGTGTAATGTAGTTTTTTTTATTTACTATTTCACTAGTCTTTAAGTTTTCAATTAGACTGGTCAGTTCCATTATTGTTCTTGCCATTTTATTACTAGTTTATTGACTCATGGTGTAGATGAATGTTTCTGAAAAGCCCTTCTAGTTCATAACTCATCTTAAACTAAGTGGTTGAATACTTCATTCATGCAATGAGTCTTTTTTGCATTTTTACATTTATTTTCTCCTAGAATAATGAAGTACAAAATTCCTCAAAATGTCATCACAAGGAGGTTTTTCTCCCAAAATTGAGAGGCAGAGTAACTAAGTACTTCATTCAATTTTTTTTCCATAATAGATTAGACATTAGTTGCAATTCACTTTCAGTTTTAGTATTTCATTTAGTTTTGTTTTTACAATAGATTAGACATTAGTTGTAATTTTACTTTTAGTTTTTAGTATTTCATTTAGTTTTGATTTTGTAATTGATTAAACAGTAGTTGCCATTTTACTTTTTAGTTTTTAGTTCATGATTTGGGAATAATGATAAGAGCAGAAATAGAAATTCTATTTTCATTTCTTGACTAAACTTTGCTTCCACATCTTACTTAAGCTCTTTCAATTCTCATTTCTTTCGGTTCTTAGCAGTCTTTACAGAAGTTAGAATTAAGATTTTTCTAGTTACATTGTAAATCATTAGGGATTAAATGACCAAAAACCCCCAAAACAACATAAAACATAAAACAATGAAGTAAGAAGGGTCATCTAGCACAAACAGTGCACTGCACTTCATCAGTTTACGATACACGGATTGATAATTTATGTAGAGAAATTTAGGACACTAAACTGAAAAAACATTTTGGCATCATTGCCGGGGAAGTGTAACTAGATAGCCTTATCTCTTACATTCAAAAAAATAAAGACAAAATAATGACATGCATAGAGAAAGAGACTCTATGGGTAGATTTATAGATAGGGGTAGAAGTTTGATTCCTACAACACCACCTACTCCACCAAGAGTAAGGAAAGACACACCTCCATCCCAGACTCATACTCCCAGCCATAGGATTCCTGGAATTCAAGGGGCAGAAACCCAATTAGAAGTCTACCAAGACTGTCCTAGTGGAGAAAATTTTTGAATCTCCAACAACAGGGATAACCTTTTCCACCTCCACAGGAGAGCCTATTGTAGTTGAAGAATTTGGAATACTTTGTGAGGAAGAAGAAGTAGAAACTCTCTCCCATAGTCCATTAATAGAAGAGCTAGAGGAGGAGGGAATAACCTTGCAGGTTGAACCCTATACTAACTTTGAAGAAACTATTATGGCAGAAGAAGAACAAGATGGAGAATTCTCACTGTTTGGATGAGGGGGTAGAGGGAGAGGTAGAGGAGATAATGGAGGAGGTAGAGGTAATAATGGAGGAGGCAGAGGAAATAGGGAAATAGATAACTCTTTTGGATTCCCTATAGTGGATGAGGAAACACATACCACAATAAAAATATCTCACCATCTGTCCTCCCAAACTTCTATGGGTTGAGAAGTGAGGACCTTAAAACATTCTTTTTTGAGGGTGAAGTCTTTTGTAGAACTGATGACTATCACTACAACAAAACCAGCGATTTGCGCCAGATTTAGCGCCAGATTTTAGTGCATTTTTTTTGTAATTGTGATGAGCAACCTGGCGCTAAATCTGGCTCTATTGTACAATTTTTAAAGCGTCCTTTTTTGCACCTGATTTTGCATCCTTTTTCACGCTAGATTTTGCATCATTTTTTACACCAAACTATGCATCATTTTTTGCGTCAAATTTTGAACCAAGATTTGCATCTTATTTTATGACAGGTTTTGCTTCTAGTTTTGTGTCATTTTTTGCATCTATTTTTCATTCTCTTTTGCTTCCTATTTTGTGTCATTCTTTGCTTCCATTTTTGCACCATCATTTGCATCAAGTTTACACTGTATTTTGAATCCAATTTAATGTCTTTTTATGCATCCATTTTGTGTCAGTTTTTGCATCTAGTCTTACGCCAGGTTTTGTATCTAGTCTTACACTAGTTTTTGCTTCTATTTTTGCACCAGCTTTGGTGCCTATCTTTGCACCATGTGTTGAATTTGATTTAGCACCAAATTTTGCATCCATTTTTGTGCCCATTTTTGCAACTTTTTTTGGACCATTTTTTACATCCACATTTACGTTTGATTTGTCTCCATTTTTCCCATCTCATTTTGCACCATATTTTGCGTCATTTGTTTCATCCAATTTTGCATCATTTTTAACACCATCTCTTGCATCTAATGTTACATCATTTTGAGCATCCAAATTTGAATTTATATTTGCATCTTATGTTGAGTCATGTGTTGTGTCCACCTTTGCATCTTATTTTGTGTCTAATGGTACATTCAATTTAGAGCCATTTTTTACGTCTACTTTTGTATTTGTTTTTGCACCAAGTTTTGCTTCCAATTTTAAGCTATTTTATGCCCCTTTTTGCACCATTTTTTTGTGTCTACTTGTGTCCAATGTTGCACCATTATTTACACCGACTTTTTCATCCAATTTTGCATTTTTTTGGTGTCTAGTTTTACATCGTTTTCACCATCCAAATTTGCATCTTTTTTTGCCTCATTTTGTCTCCACATTTGCATATAATTTTGTGTCTGAGTTCGAGCATAAATTTGCATGTGATTAGGAATCATTTTTTACATCCAATATGGCATCCTTGGTTTCACCTTTTTTCAGCCCCATTTTGCATCTTGTTTTATGTCTTTTCTTACATATTTTTTTTTTTCCTTTTTTGCACCCAAGTTTGCATCCCAAATTTACACCATTATTTGCATCATCATTTGGCATATTAATTTGTAACGTTTTTTGCTTTTTTTTAATGCTCAACTTTGCATCTTATTTTACATCTAGTTGTTGTCTTTTTTTGCATCTAATTTGGTGCCCATTTATGTGTCCTTGTTTTTGCCCAATTTGATATCCTTTTGTATGCCATGTTTTGTTCCCTTCTTTGTGTCAACTATTGCACAATTTTTCACTTCTAATTTAAAACACTTTGTATGTCAATTGTTTGCATTTTGTATTAATTCCTAGTTTAACATCCAATTTTACTTTCAATTTTGCATCCATGGTTACATCCGCATTTGACTTCTTATATAGAGTATATTTTTCTTTACATATATGACCCCCTTTATAGATTCATAGTGAAATATATGATAGTTTCTAAATATCATTAAAGCAGATATCACAATTCAAAATCATTTGTAAAGAAATTTAAGAGAAATTGACAACATCCATCCAAAAAAATAACAATGTGTCATTAACAATTTTCAAAACATGTATAAAATAGCAACATAATACTAATAAAATCAGTATTATTTTTAATCAAAACAAGTAAAATTCAAATATGATTAAAAAATCAAAATATTTCATGAATATCGTTATTCTACGATAAATTAACAACATACATAAATCAAACTCATCGTATGATTACAAAATCAAAATGTCTCATTGATATAGGGTAAATTCACAACACCCATCTAAACATAACAATGTCATTCTACACAATAATTTCTTCATAAAAAACAATGCATGTGCATGCCTAGCTACCACCACCAAGATCATCCTCATGATCATCTTGACCATCCTCATTACTCTGATCCACATCATCACCAACACCGCAACTATCATCATCATCTCCTCCTTCACCACCATCATCCTCATCCTCATCCTCATCATCTCCTGATATATGTTGAACATAATTTGGATCATCGTCTTGGCAATCATTACCTATAGCATTCTGACAAAAAAAATCAATATTACATGTTAGTATTAATTACATAACACAACGCATGTTTTTGTTATACAATGTTAACCATAAAATGAGGTAAGATATACTAGCATTTGCACCAGATGTTGCAAAGGAAACGCCGTAAGGCATAAATTGAAAAATACAAATACAACAAAAGAATACTTTGATAAAGAATAAAAATATATTGAATGCTCAAATCAATGCCCCATTAACTGGAAGCATTTAGTAGACATATCTATCAACATTAGGATTATACACAATGATCAAGAAATTTTCCATATACAAACAACAACTTCCACAACAACCTTTTGTCACATCCACATTTTAAGAAATGCCTTGGAACGTGATCAGAATCTTCCATATTGCCTTTTTCATTATGCAGATAAATCTTCCATATTGCTATTTTCATCATGAATATTGTTAGTTCATTGTTGTAAAGTGTTAGTGTGTTAAATTCAATACTATAAGTTCGACAAGTGAAAAACATTCCTCAATTAGCATAATATACATTTTTCTCTCACCGTGTATTTTTCAGTCAAAGAGCACAAGTAACATATTAACATGTATTTTCCCTTCATTATTTTCATCATAGAGCCAAGAAATCTATGCCTTATCTATAAAGTAACAAAAACATTTTGAAATAAGTTTAATATTTCAAGCCAGTGTCTAACCTATAAAGTAACAAAAACTTTTTGAAATAAATTTAATATTTTAAGCAATTGACTAACCTACTTTAATAATTGAAAACTTCTCAAAGATGAATTATACTCCATAATAAGAGAGCCAACATTGGAGCCCATACTTTCACTAAAACCAAAAGAAACACAACCACTTGTTAAGAAGAAATTCAAGTAATAATAATAAAACAAAAATAATAAACATTAAAGTATAAAATGGTATTTCCAACACACAAGTATAAATATACATGCTCTATGTCCATTGTTAGATTAAATGGGTGTGGAGAAAATTAGTAGAGAACCCAAAATTGTATTTCTAATTAGGATGGGTGGAGAAATGCTTTAAATGTGGGTTGTTGTCATTCTAATGAAACCCTTTGCAAAGGGGATGTTAAGATTCTGAGAGAAAAGCTAGGCTTGGTAGAGAACACCTTCCTTGTTAAACATTCCCCTACTGTAACCAAAAGGAAAGGGCAAGAGAAACAATAATTAGGTTTTTTTTCACAAGTTGTACAAAATATATAGGTGCTATTGATGTTTGAGTGAATAATGGGAGAGATTATTTATGAAATTGTGATAAGGCGCACCTAGTTTTGTCAGAAAGAGGCATATTAATGACAAGTACATCACATTTAGGTAGCATTTCGTCAAGATTTGTCTCCAATGTTGCTCCAGTTTCCTTTTCTAATTCGGGTCCAATAGAAAGACGGTCGTGGTAAAGAAGCTTACAATTGAAGGGCTGTACAAAGGAACGCAATTCAATTCAACATCATGTAATGTTTATTATTATTAGATTGAAATTTTGAAACAAACAGCATGCATGCGTAAGAATTATGGAGCACTGATTTTTGAAAAGAAGTTTGCAACATCATGAAGTAGTACTAGATCCTAAGAATGAATACCTTCAAACGCTTAAGTAGTTCTTTGCCAATACGCCCTGCACCAATAGAACCAATAGTTTTCCCTTCTAGATCATATGACCTGTAAGAAATTGCTGCCACTTTCCAATCACCCTCAACAATTTGCTTATATCCAGGCACAAAGTTTCGCATCAATATGAGAATGTGCATTAGCTCATCTTCTGCCACGGACACCACATTACTTTCGCTGATCTTCAACCAATGATGATACAAACAAATCAATGGAATTAAAAAATATATCCAATATAAATAAAATGCGTTTTTTTAAAAGTAACTCCTAAAGTGAGAAAAATAAAGTTAAAAAATATAACAATGACAATTGTGTAGTTAAAGTGTAACCAAAACAAAAATATATATACAACAATAGAATAAATAAAATGCGTTGTTTTAAAAGTAACTCCTAAAGTGAGAAAAAATAAAGTTAAAAAAATATAACAATGACAATTGTGTAGTTTAAGTGTAACCAAAACAAATATATATATATATATATATATATATATATATATATATATATATATATATATATATATATATATATATATATATATATATATATATATATATATATATCTATATATATATATATATATATATCTATATATATATATATATATATATATATAGATATATCAATAGAATAAACCTATCAAGTGTGGATCAAGCAGTTTGTGTCGAATTTAGCCCATAAAATGTCATTTTCAAATTTAACAATAGAATAAACCTATCTAGTGTGGATCAAGTAGTTTGTGTTGGATTTAACTCATGAAATGTCATGTTCAAATTTAATGGAGAGGGGTCGATTTAATGGAGAGGGGTTGAGAGTGGGAGCCACTTGTGAAGGGTAAAAATTATTCCGTAAGGCACTTAGTGAGACAGAGCCTTGCACAAACCTATTGACAACATCCTACAATTAGAGAAATCATTCTTCCATCAACCATTGGAGCTGATCTCAACCTAAACACAGTTTAACTGATTATATATATATATATATAATGCACTGGAAATCTAAAAGTAGCATAAACATAGAGATACAATTGGAGAGTCTATACTAGTAATCTGGAAAGCTTGGTGCTAAGCAAAAGAGAGTGATGGGATGATGTCAATGTCCTCTAACCCTGATGAGGAGGGGCGGGGGGGGGCAAGCTATTGGCTCATTGTTGGAATTGTCAAGCTCATGAAAGGATCCAATTGTATGATATACTATGTGAGGCACCCGAATGAGGATGCTCTGCTTTCTTATCTAGTGAACTTTTGATAATATCATCTCCACTCTACTGAATGTGGGGGCAAAAGTCAATTGTGAGATCAAGCATATTTTTGCAAGCATATTTTGGAAAACAATCATTACAGACGGATTAAACAAAGAAGAACGCTTTGAGATCTTCCGGAAATCTTTCAGGAATGTAATAAGAGCAAAATAAAACCCATGGGTAAGTACAGCCAAAAGGATAATGAATCAATCTAATCACAGTAAATATCAATATGATAATCCAGGTAAGATGTATTGTCCCTTTTCCTGATTTCAGCACTCTTGGCACCGGTAGGTTACCTATATCCTTGGGAGAGAGATAAGGTGGTTCCTGTAGAAAGGAGACAGCGGACAACAAAATATTCAATTTAATCAATTGGATTATGGTTCGAGCCCCATTTGAGAGTAGTGGGGCTTGGCAATAAGAGATCCAATGATATCTAACCAAGCCATGGAAGCCAAACTGTTGTTGAAATATTTGTCCGACAAAGTGGCCTGGTGGAAAGATGGACTTCGCCATAACTATTTCAAACAAAGTCGGTGATAAAAGGATCCCCCGTCTCGCCATTCTGCGAGTCCTTGGCCCATTTCCTTTGGAAACACCTATCATGTATCCCACGCAATGGCAAGTGCATTAAGCTTGGGAAGACAGTATGGACCATCCACCTATTTCTCAAGATGTGTCTCTCTAAGACGTGAAACCCTGGATGCTGGATCAAGGTATAACAACCCTTTTCCTTGATGGCACCTTTAAAAGAAACCTGGAATGGCAGGGGCAGGGAGCCTTCATTGACTTCAGATGAAATCAAGAGAGTCGATATTACGGCAGGTTGGTATTTTCGTGAACAAACAAGTGAAGGCTCAAGCCCTCTTCAAAGGCCTCCAGCTTCCTGAAGCTCAAGGGGCCTGCTAGGCAACAATGGTGGGTGATTCAATGATTATTCTAAGAGCTACTATGCACGTCTCTTCCAAACAGTGATACACAGCCCATTGGCACAAAAGAATTATTAAAAAATGTGGAGCTTCAGCCTTCAACAAGATCAAATTCCTTCATCTCTCAAGGCATCAAAACGATCAAATTTCTTGAATCTTCACGTCTAAAGGCATCAAAACGGGAAAAAAAAACCATCAAACTATCTAATAGTAGCATAAATGTAGGGATACAACAGAGTGTCTGCACTAAAAGTCTGGAGAGAGGGATGGGATGATGTCAATGGTGGTGGGAACCAGGCTATTGGATCACTGTTGGAATTGCGAAAAGCTTAAGAAAGGATCCAGTTGTGTGATCCTACGGGAGGCATAGGAATGATGATGCTCGGCTCTCCTATCATCTAATGTCCAAGCAAGGAAACTCTTGAAAATATTATCTCTGCTCTGTTGAATGTAGGGCTAGTCTAATAGGTGGAAGGTGCCATACTCTGGATCAGTCTGGAGCTGGTTTACCCCTAATGGGTGGAAGGTGCCATACTCTGGATCAGTCTGGAGTTGGTTTACCCCTAATGGGTGGAAGGTGCCATACTCTGGATCTGTCTGGAGTTGGTTTACCCCTAATGGGTGGAAGGTGCCATACTTTGGATCTGCAAAGTATCTGTCTGGAGCTGGTCCATAACTCGCTCTGATTATGTATGGCCTAGTCTAATAGGTGGAAGGTGTCATACTCTGGATCAGTCTGGAGCTGATTTACCCCTAATTGGTGGAAGGCGCCATACTCTGGATCTGTTTGGAGCTGGTCCATAACTCGGTCTGATTATGTATGATCTGTAACCTAATATGGCACAACCCCGAACAGGCGTCAAAGATGTTGATTGACCACCAAGGCAGAAGGTTGAGGTGAGATCCCATCTAAAGTTGGAAGGAAAGAAACTATGGATAAAATCCTGGCTGCTCCTCTGAATCCGGGGTAGAATAACAGTTAGGAGGTACCCTGCTCTGGTTTCCTCTTCAGCTAGTCCACATGTCACTCTGATCATGTGTGGTTTGTAACATGATTTGGTTGGAACCTATGAACAGACCTCAAAGATGTCGATAGACTACCAAGGGTAAGATTACGGGGAAACCCGAGAGACCTTAGCTCTATCGTGTAGTAAAAACTACATGAGAACATTAAAATATGAGTAGTTCAACTATATTATTATATTTAGTCATACATCAACAGACACAGAAGACAGTTAAAACAAAAAAGAGAACATATAAATTATCTTGGTACTCTGAGAAGTGTGGCAGGGGATTGTAGACTGAACCGTATAAAGCTGCCAAAAGAATTGCTAACTTGTTTTCAAGACAATTGTTGCTTGAGAGAGTGAGACTGAAATATAGCAGAAATTTCAAGCAAATCAAATACTTCCCAGACCTTCAGAGTCGATACAACTGAGATAGGTACAATTTTTAGGAGACACCATTATACCAAATACAACGCAACGTAGGTCACCACGGTTAAAGAGAGGACATCATAACGAAACAACGAATTAAACATTGAACCGTCATTTCTAAAGGAAACAATGGTACCTAAAGCTGTTCGAAATGTTCGAAGGAAGGAGCAAAATGTCATTTATAAGAAAATAGTAAACTTCGTCCACAACAACGCTACTTAGGGTGGAAATTGTTGGGAAAACCACCACAAGAAAGGAACAAAAAATGGGAAGGCTAGAAATGCAATTATCTTTGCCCTTGAAATGTCTGCTAAAAGGAGAGGAGAGTTCGAAGGAAATTAAAGAACTCAAAAGGCAGTCCTTGGAGTCATCATTGCCCGATTTGAGAGAGCTTCCATTTTTTGAAAGAGTTGTTTTACTTGCACCTCCCCTCTCCATTTTGTTAAAGAGTTGTTTCACTTGTTATGCTAGAGTTGTTCGGTTGTTATGGAGGAAAGGCATTCAACAATTTTACAGGTGTGAAGGAAAATGAAATTTACAGGTTTGTGGTTGAAATTTATTGGTGTATCTATACGTGTGGCCCCAAATCATTTGTAGGTATCATACCTGTAATTATGGGTAAGGCCATATTTAATTTGATTTATTTGAAACTAGGTTTGTGGTTAATTCCAACCTAGGAAAACTTGATATATAGGTTCAATAACCTTCTTGTGTTGTATGCCCTCATTGTGTAGGCTCAATAACCCTCTTGCTGTGTGTGCCTTTGTTATGTGGGCCAATAATCCCTCTTGAGAGGATGCCTCATTCGAGTTCAACACAGTGAACATAATTGCTTGTGAGGGAGAAGAAAGGATTGAGAGGTATGAAGTTACAGGAAAATGGAGAGCTAGAGTGACTATGGCAGGATTTAGTGTATATCATCTCAGTGCTAATGTTAAGGACACGGTTAAATCTTTGCTCTGTTAATCATATTGCAATAGCTATAAGACTAAGGAAGAAGGAGGAGCTATGTATTTACTATTTTGGATGGTTGGACAAAATTCTCATTGCAACATCTGCTTGGCATTGAGAGGCAACGACTATAAGAATGTTCTTGTACAAGAATTTGTTATAATTTATCAATACCATTGTTGAAACTGCATGTGACTTTCATGTGTGTCAGGGAAGAGTTCAGAAACCTGACACAATAACTTATTATAGGGGTAAAAGATGAAACTAATTTAAGGAAACAATGGTTTTTACCTGTCCTGTTCAACCAGGGATAAGATAGTTATTCGTTTGTATTTTGCTTCCTTATCTAGGTAGACAGGAAAATGCTAAGGCTTGCTAAAATCAATGATATGCCTGCCTACACAGTGGGTAATTGGATAGAGATAGTTACTATTTAACTTTCAGGAACTTATACTTCACTAGCTAAAAAGTTTTGGATTTTTTTTTCTTATGACCTTGAGTACAGAGTCTCATAATCAACTAGAAGAAAAATCAAGTCTAACACATTCACTATTAACCTTCCTGTCACATACGGTTTGTCACACTATATATTAGAATAAGGTTGATCATACTAACAATAAGGTTGTATAGTTTAAAAGGAGGGCTCTCCTGACTGCATTTGGTTGGTTTATAGAAAAGATTGCTGGAATGTGTAATGTGAATGCTCTGCTAACTGTTTTTTAAGCATTTGGAAGTATTAAAACCCCCTAGGATAATTAATGTAAGACCTGTTAATTAATGTTTAAAGATGGCTATTGTCCTTGGGCTACCTTAGCTGTTCGTGTTTAGTGATCTGTGGTATTATGACTCCTCAAGTCACTATTAAACCATGAGAACCATGCCCAGGCAGACTAGTGTGACATTGTGGATGAGAACCAAAACTAGACTCCTATAACCTCCTTTTTCATCCTTTAAATTGCATAATTAACTGACTGTTCTAGTAATCGTTCTTGAGCACCTGAAGATGTGCACCCTAAATAATAAGAATAATACCCTGTAACATATGAATAGTCCATCCTGTGCATGTAGGATATGCACATGAGGTCCAATAAAATCACTAACCAGAATACCAGGTGTTATTAAAGCCTCTACAGGTTGATATATATGAATGTTACAGTGTGTAGGAGTATGATTCAATTCCATACGAAAATACAAAACATCTGATAGGATTTCCTTATACCTCATAGGCAAACAACCATTGTCCCTTCTATAGATGAGCAGAATAAGTGCTTGGTTCTCTACACTAAATAAAGACAAAGTATAGTACTTATTGCTGACAAAATAGGATTTAAATCGCGGTTCAATTGCTTGACATTCAGCTGGTCACAGAATTGTAGAGTGCATAATCATAAGTGATGTTGCGAGCCTCATTGCTCAAAGTCTAAGGGTCTTGCGAGCCATAATCACAACCATGTATGGCATATCTTGTGATTATGGCATTTTATGAGGTCAATTCTTGTGAAGACATTTCAGTTTATAATAAATTTTGAACCTCAACAGAGTTTTGGCAAGACCTGGCTGAGCTAGGACATCAACAACACATCTGATATGAATGACATAATCTAGCCTCAACAGGGAGCCTCTTTTGTTTCATCACTCTAACAATCTATGAAGTGGTGGAAAGCATAACAACTTCCCCTTGAATATGACACCTAAACTGAGTACAAATCCTAAATGATGCAGCCCTTGGTGCATGTCTCTCAAAGTATCGATATTTCAAATGTTGAAAGCTCTTGTGCCCATTTGATATGCATTCGATTGCAGTTCCCCTAAAGAAAGAATCTTATAAAGGTGAGGCCATGGCCAATATGTTAGCCATATCCATTGGAGTTTCCATTGCTTGACAACTTTAGTGTGATCAGTCCCACCATGATTCACATGGGCTTCTACTCAACACTGGCTGTTGCTATTGTAAGAGTCTTCAAGCTCGTTGAACCCATAGTATTGATAAGTGTATTCTTTGGGTCTCTGGTTTTCAAATTCTGCCTATGTTTTCCTCTCAGTATCATTATTTCAAATGATGAAAGCTCTAATTCCCATTGCTGTGTATTTGATTGTGGTTTCCCTGAAGAAAGAAGCTTATAAAGGTGAGCCCGAAGCCAATATGTTGGCCATATCCATTGGAGTTACTATTTCAGCTTATGGGGAGGCCAAGATGAATGCATGGGAGGTGATTCTCCAGTTAAGTGCAGTTGCATGTGAGACTACCCAATTGGTTCTCATACAAATTCCACGAACATCAAAAGGGATTAAGTTGAATCCCATCACATCTTTGTTGCTCCTTGTTGCCTTGTTTTTCTCAGCACCCCCTGGGCCTTAGTAGAATACCCATTTCTGATAATCAGGGTCTCTTCCTTTGATTTGGATTACATGACATTTCTGCTTGTGCCTTGGCTCTTAATCTTGCAGTGTTTCTTCTGATAGGAAAGACTTCAGCCTTGACTATGAATGTTGCTGGTCTTGTCAAGGACTGGCTGCTCATAACATAATCTTTGTCTGTAATAAATGAAAAGGTTACAGTCATAAACTTGAGTGGGTGTGGACTGGCTTTTCTGGCTGTCTGTTACTATAATCATTTGAAACTTCAAGCTCTCAAGTCCAATGACAACCAACCAAAGTACCTCAGCAGTGCAGCTGACGCCAATGATGAAGGAGAAGGTTTGATAATGACGAGTGGGAGATTCTCAATCAGAGATTCAGAACCAGTAGAGAAAAATCAAACTCAAGCTTCAGGATTAGGTATTTAGATCATTAATATTGTCTTGTGCTAGAGATTACTGTTCTTGGATTGGCTCCTCTATGCCCAGATCTATTTGCAGGGAACAGGCCAGTCATTCAAAGTGAAGAAGATAATGAAAAGATTAGTGTATAATGATGGACAGGATGGTGCCATGGTGCCAACCTAAATCTCAAGTAAGGAGACATCTGTTCATCAATTTGTCAAGAAGCATGGCCTACAATTCAATTGCTCTAAGCCTATCACTTCTTCCACCTGTCAAATAAATTGTTTCCTGTTTGTTTAGTTGACTATGGTTCTAATAAATATACTATTGTTTGATGTAAAAAGAAAAAACAAAACAAAAAATATGGAAAGTTGTGACCCCATTTTCTAACTACAAATTGAAATCGGATTACCATAGTGACCACCTTTGCTTATTGGAATCAAAAAGGGGGTGGGTTATGCACAATCCTCCGTATCATTTGCTATTACCAGAGATAATTAAATCCACCCTAAACTCAAGTCTTAACTATGCTGATAGGGTGTTTGGGGAGGGGGATCCCTTACCAACCCAGTATAATCTACACAAAAGCATCCTAAGAACATATGCAAAATCAACCCTTCAATGAAATGATCCAAGAATATAGGTACTCAAACATTGATTTTATCAAAGAAAAATACAAGACAGAAAGAAAAGATCATAACAAGGATTAGAAGAGTCTAAGAACAGTGCTCACTGTCTACAGAGCCAAGACGAATGCAGAAGAGTTCTTCCTTCAGTTCCCCATCTGAGAAATCAGTTGCATGCCAGACCCAAGTTTTATCACTACCTGCGTGCTCCTGAAGTGACATTGGGGAATGAACTGCAAGGCAAAAAGTTGAAATATTTCCAGAAAGTTGAAATATTTCCAGAAAGTTGAAATATGGCAAATTTTTCCAATCAAGAACTCTAAATAATTTCATTAGGACAAGGCGTAGAGGATTCATGACGGCGACAAGAAAATAATAGCGCTTTGCAATTTTAGCACTCTCTTGCAGAAAAATACCTTTTCTGAAATCGTTTTGACCACGAAGAAACGCAGATGAACTGTTGGAAGTCGTGCAGAGAGAGATCGGTGGCTCGTGGATCGATTCTGGGGCAATGTTTATGCGATTGCAAACCATGATTGTTCATATGCGAGCTACTGAGCTCGTTGAGAGGGATACACGCAATGGCGCCAAACTACCAAGAGGATTTGAATTTAAAGGCGAGATAGAATATCTACTGTCCGATCATGTCATCGACGGCAATATATTTGTGTTTCAGTAAAACGGATTTTCAAAGAATTTGAAATATTATACATTTTATAGAATTTGAAATATTATACATTCTATTATTTAAGCTGAATAATAGTTTTACTTTGGAAAAATAATTGGGCACATCAAATAAAATATTGATGCGACAGACATAGAACTCCGAAACAATAATGCACCCTTCTCTTACTCCAAAACAATAATGCACCCTTCTCTAGCTGATGTGTCAATGCTTTCTTTGAAGTGGAACTTAAAGAATTAAGTAATTATTCATTATTAAATTGGGATTTTATATAAATTAATTGATTATTTATTAATGTTAATTTCATTTTATAATTTTATAGTAATTTTTAATAGATTTTTGTTAAAGATAATTATTTGAGCTATTATTGTATCAAGATTTTTGTTATGTCTTTTATTATTATATTTTAATCCACTTTAAACATGCTCAAAATATGTTTTCATCTTCATTTGTGGAGATTATCTACTTGCAAATTCAAAAAGTTTTGATGTAGTTTTTGCCTTGAAAAATGATTATTGTGATTGTAATGGTGAGAAATTATTCTATAAACAGTGTTAAGTGTTATTTAGAATAAATGAGAAATTCTTTTTGAATATATAAGACTAATCTTTGAGAGAATAGATATATATTCCCTAATTATCACATAAACAAGGGGTTAATCTTGCATTTAGTGCTTTATCTCTGTAGAGTTTCGCTAAACAAAGGGAATACCTCCTCTTGCGTGACTTCGATTGTGCCTCCCTCTTACAGGATTGCAAAGCATTAAGAATTGAATCTTCTTTATTTTAAAGATGTAGTCTTGTCGAATATACCAAAAACATAGTAGGATTCTTTCATTATTGACAAAATCAAGCACATGTGCAAGGGAAGTATTCATCTATGGATGGTTAACAAGTTCATTAATAACTACAAGCAAACGCTTCAAACTATGTATTTAATGATCTCTAGTCATCATCTAAAGAGTTCAAGAATCAAATCAATTCCAACCTAAGTTCTAAGTATATGGTAAACCTCTACTCTAGAGGTTCTATTATTGTAAAATTTCACAACTATGGAAGTTGTGGCAAGGTCTCAAAGGAGGGACTTTCTTTTTGGGGCAAAACTAACCTTTTTTCGAAAGATAGTTTCTATAACTGAATCCATCTTCAATATCCATTTCTTCAACCCCACTCTGTCAGATTTGAATATTGAATCCCCCCTACTTATTTTGGGATGAGATGATCTTTCAAAAGCCAACATAAATATATTGGGGACTTACAACAATATACAAACTAAGCAAGGAAGGGTATACACACATGTGTTAGAATTTGAATTGAAGTTGACTTGAGCAAAGGTATAACAATGCATATTTAATTAAATATTGGTGATTTTAACAACCACGTCCATTAGATTAAAATAATGATACTTTATGTGTATCTATATGCAAAGACAAAATACTTGAAAGGCACCTTCCCAACAACAAAGGTCATTATAAGAAAAATGGAAAAATAACAAGTTGATGGGTGGTATGATTGAATGAAGAATCAAAGGGCAAGAAAGAAGAGACATCCAAGTTTAGTCCTAATAAAAGATTTTATGGCCCCTTCCAAGGAGTGCGTTATTAAGAGGGACACAAACATGATCATGGAGTCTGTGCTAAAGTCTTATGGGAGAAATAGGAAGCATGTGAATGAGATATTATGGATTTCAAAAGAGAAATCATGTTATTCAATCCAATAGAAGCAAGGGGATTGGTGCTACTTGAGACTCCATAAGCTCTAAATCAATTGGTGAAAGCAAGAAGTCTAATATATAAATGCAAAGAAAGGAATATCCATCTATGTACAAATCTACAATAAATAAATTCAAAATTATACAGTGTTTCCATATAGACAATGTTAGGTCCCTATAACACTAGTGATTCCCCCATTACTAGTGTCATTGTGGCCCTTACTGTTATTGTTGTGCCCTTATTGTCCCCATATTGTTATTATTGTGCCCCATAGAAGCCCACTATTGTTATTTTTGTGCCCTTATATTATTATTGTTATGTTGACTTTGATTATATTGTGACCCCTTAGACTCCTATATATAGAAATTAGGCTTTGTCATTTGTATCATCCAATAATTGTTCTTTTGTGTAATGTAAAGGAGGTTGCCCCCTCGAAGAGGCTGATTTCTAAGTTGTTGATCTATCTTTTCTATCTTTTTGTGAGTTGGTTTCGTAACAGACAACCTAGGTTCGAACCCTAAAAAGTGTAGGGTCTTTGTGAGTGTTTGTGAGGGAATGTGTTTGACATCACATAATTGGATTCCCTTCATCATCAACGAGACATGTGTCCCAAAAGTCAATTTGGTTTAAGTGGATGTTAATATGATACATTGTATATTTTCTGAGGGTAGTAGCACAATTGGAAAAAAGCATGTTGGCAAGCCCTTGTGTATCCAAGTGATCGAAAGTTCAATCCCCCAGACATATCTCACTAATTGAACTTAAAAAAAATATAATACATTGTATATTGCAAAGCCATTAAGTTAAGTAATGACCTTGGCTAACCCAGATATTTAATTAGAATTTAAGCTCAAACACAACATTAGAAATGAAACCTTCACTCTAGATCTAAGGATATAGGGGTCAACATTGGATATTGGATACAAGACAAGGTGATCAAATGTATCTCTTGGACTAGCATTTTTTACAAAGGAATACAAATTTTAATGCTTATATTAACATGTATGTATAATATAATAATGAAATAGTCACTCTTTAGTTCATGGATAAAATTGTTGGTGTGGAAGGAAATCTCGAGGGATGTGTCACTATAGTCATAAAAATTGCATTTATTGTGGCACATGGAGAACTTATTAATTGGGTGTAGCTTTAAAAATGGATAGGAGTGTTATCCTCCCCACCTAACTGCAATTCCTACAAATGACATATTTAGTGATTAATGAGTATATTGTTGTAATAATTTTGAACCCTGTGTTAAGAAATTGCCCACTTTTTCTAAGAGATCTAGATGGGTAAAGTGAATGGGAAAACTGGGAATCTTACCCATACTAGAGTAGTCATCGGCAACATAGTGAGAGGATTGAAGTTGGGAAACCATGGCATCACTAGAAGACCAACTCATCCCCAAAACCATGGACCTTGTTCAAGGATTTTTTTCTTATCCTCAAGACATTTGAAGATCACCACAAAAAAACATGGGTCTACATCCACCCAAACCAGCGTTCATCCAATCCTATCATAATCGAACAGAAAAACGCTACTTTTTCAATAGAAAATGGGGAATAAAAGTATCACCCAAGGATAATGACCATCGCATCAAGCGCTCAATCATAAGGGAGGAGCAATAATTTGACAATCACACGTCCTTGATTTCTATTGATTTAACTCTGAACACTCACGTAATATTCTCTTGCTTGGCAAATTAAACACCATTGCATGGAATGTACGAGGATTGAGCCGAACCCTGGATGAAGCCCACTTCATTCTCATCTAAACATAAAACTATATATATGTCAAAGCTATTACAATAGATTCTGACTGTCAACACCTCGAGGTTCTGTTTATATGTGGCTACCTTTTATGGTTACTATTGAATGTGTGATTGGCAATAGTAATGGAAACTTAGGGCTGCCAAATTTCCTTCGATTCCCTCACTACATCCTAACGCAAATAGTTGTTCAATTCCTTGGGTGTCTTTCAAAACTGGTAGGCAGCGTCTTCTTTGATATTTCTCGATGGTTTTAATTCCACTACAATCACAACTTTCATTTACATAAACTTCGTGTTTTCGCACGAGCGACGATTGTTCCAAGGTGAAATGTCACTTGGATGGTTTCAATGTTGTTGACCCATCATAACTAACTAACGGATATGCCCATTACAATTTTATACCACCCCATTATCAATATCAATTATGCATGGGAACCAATTAAAGCAACTTTTCACATTAATTTTATATGAGCATGAGAACATGTGTTAACAAGCAGCCCATAAAGCCTCATTTTGAATGCCATAGTCACTTAGAAGGAATTCCTCTTGTAGTAGCATCCTCCCTACTAAACTTTGCTAGTGCTAACATTACAACCACCATTACAACAAGATATCTTTCTAGTGTTGACAACACCATTATAGTAAGATACCTCAAGAGAGACAGAAAATTTAAAAAGTATGATAGTAATACGTATCCAGAAGATGGTATTGAAACTAGTAATTGTTCACGAATCCATAAGATTGTAAGGTCATTCTCATTATCATAATCATTGTCATCATCATCACCATCATCCTTGTCATTGGTATTGCCATCATTACATTATCATCATAATCACCATTCATGCCATCATCATCATCATTATGGACATTGTTTGCAATTGTTCATAATTTTAGATGTTGTAAGAAATATCATCAACCCAAAAAATGTGATCAGTGCTAGAAAAGGGTTGTTTAGGACACATTGATATACGTAAGAGAAATAACAACTCTATTTTTGACAGATGATCGATGATGATCATCATCACCACCATTATCATCGTCATTGTCATTTTTATCATCCCCATCATCATCATTAATGTAATTTCTATCGACATTGTTGTAATCATGCATCATCATCATTCATGCCATTATTGTTTTTGATGATGACCTAGATGAAAATGATGATCATGACACCAAAGATAATGCTTATGATTATGACAATGACAACATCTAAAATTGGGAAGATTCGCCAACGTCATTAGCATCGTCATCATCATAATCATTGCCATCATCATCATTGTCATTGTAACCACTATCGTCTTTATCATCATAATCACAATTCATGTCATCGCCATCATCTTCATTTTCATCATTGTCAATATTATTGACATTGTCATCAATTGTTCATAATTGTCAATGCCATAAGGAATATCATCAATGCAGAAAATATGATGAGTGTTGGAAAACGGATGCAAAAGCGAACATAGAAATGGGGGCAACAATAGAAGTAAAATTGGATGAAAAGTGGATACAACATAAGTATATGCACAACAACATGAAAAACCTGACACAAAAGTGGATGCAGTTGTCAATGCAAACTTGGATGCAAACATGAAGGCAAAAGTGGAAGAAAACATGGGTCCAATGGTAGGTGTAAAACTTGACACAAATTGTGGTGAAACAAATGCGGATGCAACAACAGAAACAAAAGTATATGCAAAAATGGATGAAACAAAAGTGGATGCAATAGGGGATGCAAACGTGGAAGCAAATGTGGTTGCAATGGTAGGCGCAAGATATGGTGCAACAAAAGTGGATGTAACAATAGACAAAAAATATGCAAAATAAGATGCAAAAATGGATGTAAAAGTGGAAGCAAACATTGATGCAATAGGAAAAACAAAATTGGATGCAAAAAATGGATATAATGTAAGTAGATGCAAAAGTAGATACAAAACGAGATGCAAAACCCAATGCATAAACCTGACATAAAAATGGATGCAAAAATAGATGCAATATTTGATGCAAAAGAGGATGTGAACATGGATGCAAAATTGGAAGCAAACGTGGATACAACAGTGAGTGCAAATTGTGGCATAACAAAAGTGGATGTAATGATAGATGCAAAAAAAGAATCAAAGTATGATGCAAATGAAGATGTAAAAAGGGATGCAAAAAGTGAAATTTAAAATGGGTGCAACAATGGATGCAAAATTGTGTGCAAAAGTGGATGCAATAGAAGTCGATGCAAAAGTAGATGCAAAACGAGACACAAAACCCGATGCAAATCCCGGTCCAAAATTGGATACAAAAAGGGATGCAAAAATAGATGTAGTAGTTGATGAAAACCTAGACGCAAATGAGGATGCAAACGTGGATGAAAAATTATAATCAAAAGTGGGTGCAAAAGGAGGTGCCAAACTAGGCACTAATTATGGCACAAAAATATTAGATGCAATAGTGGGTACAATAATAGATGCAAAAGAGGATGTAAATATGGATGCCAAACAAGAGGGAAAAGTGGATGCAACAAAAGTAGATGAAAAATTTTATGCAAAACTAGACACAAAACACGATGTAAAACTTGGCGCAAAAGGGATGCACAAATGGATGAAAAAATGGATGCAAAAAATGATTTAAAAAAGGATGCAAAAAAGGATGCAAAAGTCGATGCAAAAGTTGATGCAAGTGTAGGTGCAAAAAGTGGATGCAAATGAGGATGCAAAAGTATCTCAAACAAAATTAGGTGCCAAACTTGATGCAAAACCTGGAACAAAACCTGGTGTAAAGGATGACACAAAACTTGGCATAAAATTTGGTGCAAAACGTGGTGCAAAACCTATTGCAATACCTGGTGCTAAACTTGGTGTAAGATTTGGTGCAAAACTTGATGCAAAGTTTGTGTCAAGTTTTGCACCATATTTGATAAATGGATGCAAATAGCACCAAAAATGGGCTCTAGATGCAAAAAAAGAAGTAAAAAGGGACGCTAATCGCTGGTTTTGTTGTAGTGTATCTAGAAGACTCTCAAAAACTTAAATTGTTTCCTTCAACATTGAAAGGAGCTACTTTGAAATGGTTCATGGGGTTAGTCACTCAATCCATTAGAACATGGAATGACATGAAAAAGGCATTTTTGGATAGACACTTGGATTATTGCATGCCTACCAATCATAAAGATGAGGTGTTCAAAATGATGCAAAGAGAGGATGAAAACTTAGAAGATTTGATTGAGAGATTCAACTATAATTTGAAAAGAGCAAAGATGAACAATTAAGATGAAGAAACTTTGAAAGGTCTTTTGTTAAAGGCCATTAGAGATGAACACACAGTTCTCCAATATCACTCAATGAAAGTTGAGAGATATCTCCCTTCCCCATCATGTTAAGGATATCTATCTGTAACAAGGAAAGGGCCAAGAGATCCTTCTCTTGTTAGAGCAAACAAATCTGTAATTGGTTTTGTAAGCAGGGCAGAAATTGGTAATATGCTTGATGAGTTTAAAACTGACATTCTAGGGAGCCTTAGTGAGCAACTGGACACCCTTAAAATTCAAAACAAGCAAAACAAAGGCTGATGCTTTAGCCATTTTTTTGTCCAAAATGTGGAAAGAAACATGTTCTAAGGGAATTCCCTTTAGATTCAAAAATTGTAGAAACTTGTATGATCTGTTCGAAAAGCCATGAAACCAAGGGTTGTCCTTCAATCCCTGGTCTTAAGGCTATCTTTCAAGAGGAAACAACCCCAAATTTTGCAGAATATCTTTGTTTTATTGCAAGAAGACTTGGTTGGGGCCACAAAATCAACGATTTAACAATCAAATGTATCTTCAACCCCCACCAAACTGGAATTCTTGGCAGCAACCTTGGCCTCAACCTCAATCTCAGTATCAATCTCAACCGTGGGCAGAAGGGGTACAAAAAAATCCTTATGGGAGATTTGCTCAATATTATCAATATCCTCCATCCTATCATAATTATTCTCCCCCACAAAATCAACAACAAAATCAGCAGCCGCAACTTCAAAATCAGAACCTTCAACTTTCATTGCCATTTCCACAACAACCTCAACAACAAAGTCAAAATCCTCAACTCTTGCTACCATTTCAGCAGAAACCAAATCAGCTACCTGCCCAACCATTACCAAACCCCAACAATAAAAACCCTCAAAATTCTTACAAGGTAGAAGTACAACAATTTCCAACTTACATGATTACTCCTCTAGATCTTAATGATGTGCAACTAAGATATGGAAGGATATTAGAAAAGGAAAGACCTTCTGTAGTTATTCAAGAACAAGATATTTCTAAGGAATATTATCTAAAAGTCAATAAAAGTTTTGAGGGAATATCTCTCCAAAACCAAAACATTGAAAAAGGAAAACAAAAAGAACCAGTGAACACAACTCCTATCATTGAGAAACCAGCATCTACTTTTGCACCTCCTTTTCCCGAAAGACTACAAATTGATAGAGGAGTAGAAAAACAGATCTTGTTGCCCAACTATGATTTTCTAGATGAATTGAAGAATGTTTGTATCAAAATTCCTTTGCTACAAGCCATTAGAGAAATTCCAATTCTAGCCAAAACAATAAAGGAGTTGAGTATCAAAAGACCAGGAAGAAAAGCAAAAGAAACAAAAATAATTCACCTGGTAGGAAAAATAGCAGACATAATGATGGGAAAAATTTCCATACAGAAATATGTGGATCCAGGGAGTCCAATTGTCAAGACACATATAAATGGAAATGAAATTCCAAATACATTGATTGACTTAGGGGCAACAATAAACATCATGAGTAGACAAACTATGGAGCAGCTTAAACTTCCCAATCTTCTTTATACACCTACCTTACTGCAACTTGAAAATATATCAGTAATCAAACCAGATGGTGTGCTAGAAGACATTTCAGTATCCTTAGATTCTTAGGAATATCATGTTGATTTCATGATCTTAACTCCCAAGAATAATCTAGGAGGACACCCACTCATATTAGGAAGACCTTGGCTAGCCACAACGGATGCTTTTATTAGCTGTAGATATAGTGACATGTATATTTTTTATGGTAATTCGACAAAGAAATTTACTCTGTATCCTCCAGAAAAAGAAATCACAGAAATAGATGATAAGGAATGGATTAATGATGAAGATGATATTTAGCCTCTCTTTACTATTTCAGAAATTAGTGAAGATAGTCAAATTTTGAGTACATTGGAAAATTTGAAACATCTTCAAAATATGATCATGCACAATTTCAAGAAAAATCTAATGTTGAATACTTGGCATCTAAGCAGATGTCTCTCTATTCTATGGAAGAGTTTGGTAGCTCTACAATTGAAATTTTTCCAGGTAGGACATTGAACATAAACAAAAACTTGGATAAACTACAACAAGAAGAGCTAACCAAAACATTACAAAAACATTCTGCTGCATTTGCATGGGAATACACCGACATGAAAGGCATTTATCCTAAGACTTGCATCCATCATATCTATATTGACGAAAACAGTAGACCAATCAAACAACCTCAGAGAAGAATGAATCCAAATCTTAGGGAAATTGTAAAAGAAGAGCTCCAAAAATTACTAAATGTAAACTTCATTTACCCAATTTCAAATAGCTAATGGGTTTCTCCTTTGGTAATTGTGCCTGAAAAGAATGGTAAATGGAGGGTGTGCATTGGTTACTGAGAATTGAATAAAGCGACCCTTAAATATCACTTTCCTTTGCCCTTTATAGATCAAGTGTTAGATACATTAGCAGGTAAGAAGTATTTCTCATTCTTGGATGGTTTTAGTGGCTATAATCAAATTCTGGTAGCACCTGAGGATCAGGATAAAACCACATTTACTTGTCCATGTGGAACTTTTGCCTACCGAGTACTTCCTTTTGGATTATGTAATGCACTTGCAACATTCCAAAGAGCAGTACAATTTTTTTTTCTGATCTAATACATGATTGTGTAGAGATATATATGGATGATTTTACAGTCTATGGAAACAAATTTGAAGAAGCTTTCGAAAATTTGGAAAAAGTTCTTAAAAGATGTAAAGAAACAAACCTTTCACTAAGCCATGAAAAATGTTTTATGATGTTTACAGAAGGTATTGTTTTAGGACATCACATTTTGGGAGATGGGATTAAAGCTAACAAATCAAAAGTTGAAGTCATATCTAAGTTATTAATTCCAAATTGCCAAAAGGATGTTAGAAGTTTTCTAGGATTTACAGGATACTATAGAAGGTTTATAGAAAAATTCACTAAAATAGCATCTCCACTCTTCAAATTGCTTACAAAAGATTGTGAATTCAATTGGAATCTTGATTTCCAACTAGCATTTGAAACCTTGAAAGCAAAAATTTCTGAAGCACCTATTTTAAGAGGTCCAAATTGGAAACTTCCTTTCCATATTTCCACAGATGCTTCAAATACAACTCTGGGAGCTATATTGGGACAAAAAGATTTGATTCCTTATGCCATTTACTATATAAGTAAGAATTTGACTCCCACTGAGTTGAATTATACTGTGACTGAAAAGGAATTTTTAGTTGTTGTTCATGCAATTAATAAGTTCAGACACTATATAACAGGCTATGAAACCTTTGTTCATACAAATCACTCCACAATTAGATATTTGATGAATAAACCTATTACTAATGGTAGAGTTACAAGATTGATTTTACTTTTGCAAGAATTCAACATTACTTTGCTAGATAAACCTGGAAAATAAAACACAGTTGCTGATTTCTTGTCTAGGATTCAGAATATCAAAGAAGACTCTCCGGTTCAAGATAATTTTCCTGATGAATATCTTTTATTAGTAACTACTCAAACTCCTTGGTTTGTAGATGTTGCTAATTACTTGGTTACATGGAAGTTACCTTCACATTTGTTTCCTAGAGAGAAAAGAAAGATTATTCAAGAAAGTGCAAGATATTCATGGATCACTAACAAATTGTATAAAACAGGGCCAGATCTTATGATCAGAAGGTGTGTTAGGGAAGATGAAATGCCTGATATTCTCAAAGCATGTCATGATGACCCATGTGGTGGAAACTTTGCTGACAAGAGGATAACCTGTAAAATCCTTTCTTTAGGATATTATTGGCCATCCATCTTCAAAGATGCTAAAGAATACGTCAGAAGGTGTGATAGCTGCTAAAGGGTAGGGAAACTTGCTCCCTCAAATGAAATTCCATTACAAACTTAGGTACTTATTGAACCCTTTGAAAAATGGGCTTTAGACTTTATTGGACCAATTAATCCTCCATCTAAGCAGAAAAAGGATATGTTGGTATGCACTGATTATGTCACCAAATGGGTAGAAGCCAAAGCATTACCTTTTTCTAATGAAAAATCTATAGGTAATTTTCTTTTTGAGGATATCTTCACTCGTTTTGGTGTCCCAAGAGAAATTGTGACAGATCAAAGATCTTAATTCACATCCAATATGGTGGAAAGGCTTGTGGAGGAGTACAAAATCAAGAATAATAAATATACTCCCTATCATCCACAAGCAAATGGTTAAGTGGAGTCTACAAATAAAGTGATTGAAGGAATCCTCACCAATACTATGCATCTACATGGAAGAGATTGGGCAGAAAGGCTTCTCGAAGCCTTATGGGCCTACAGAACTACATGGAGGAACACAATGGGACATACACCCTATGAACATGTTTATGGGAAACAAGTCCTGTTCCCTATAGAGTTCCAAAACAAAGCTTTCAAGATGGCAGTCCAGTTGAGGATGGATTTATCAGAAGCTCAAAAACATAGACTGGAGCAATTAAATGAACTTGATGAAATCAGGCAAGAGGCAGTTCAAAGGACTAGTATAGTAAAACAACAGAGGGCTAAATGGCATGATAAATACATCAAGGACAAAAGGTTTCAAGAAGGAGATTGGGCACTGATATATGATTCAAATTTTAAGGATTTTCAAGGGAAATTTCAAACTCATTGGCTTGGGCCATATGAGATTGAAAAAGTATTTAGTAATGGAGCAGCGAGGATTAGAACAATAGATGAAAGTCAAACTCCTCTTCTTGTGAATGGTCATAGATTGAAGATATATCAAAAACCAATTTCAAAGGAGGAGTTCATCAAGATCTTCTAGAACAATTCTGAAATGAAGTTAGTGAAGAAGAATCCTTCTTCTCCACCAACTTATTCTTTATTTTTCTTATCCAAAAAAAAAAAAAAAATTGTATAAGGTTGAAAACTAATCATTGATTAGCATGCTTATGCAGAAAATACAGGGTGAAAATCGGAAGTTTCTGACACCCTATATTTTCCATTTTCTTTCTGTAATAAGTGGTGACAAAAAGCCACAGTCACTCTGCATTCTATAAATTTCATTATCTCATCTCACTTCACTCTATTTTACTTTTACAGTTTCACTTCATTCCATTGCCATATTTCACCAATAAATTTTTCCTTTTCCAGTATTTCTTTCATCTCCATTTTCATTTATCATCTTGTCTTATTTTCACTTACACAACCATTTCCATTTCATTCATTCATAAGCCATATTTCACTCTCTATTTCACGTTCTGCAATTGTTTTCACGTTCTGTAGCTGATTCCGTTCTACAGTTGATCCTGTTCTGCAGCTAATCTGATTCTGCAGCAACAATTTGTTTATTAGTCCAAGCAGTTCATAATAAAATCATGTATGCAGGTAATTGAAGAAAAATCAACTTTGAAGACCAATCATGCCTAAAGTACCTGTGGAGCAAACATCAAAATATTAGCAAGCGGAAGGTAAAGGTTCCAAAGGTAAATACAAAAATTTATTTCAAAAAGCAATTTGAAAACATAAGCTTGTATAACATGTATGATCACATGTCTCCTTAATTAACCATCATGTGATTTGACCGCCATGATGTCTTCGCCATATCTTCCGTCTTCAATGACAAACAGTCCAATGATTCCTTCATAACTGATCTCCGCTTCAAACTCCATAACTTGTACTTAACCAGTCCTTCACAGCTACACCTGTTAACGATTAGATTAATGACATGACCTACTTATCTATGACTCTCAAACCCTGACTGTTTATTTATTACATGCCAATTCTTAAGTTCTTCTCTCATATTCACGCAACCATTTCATGTATACAGTCATTCTGTTTCCATATACGCAGTCATTCCATATACATAGTCTTCATATTTTCGTATACACAATCTTCCTATTTTTGTATACATAGTCTTCTTATTTCCATATACACAGTCATACCATTTTTTTTAAGACAATGAGAGTATTTTTGAAGGGTAATCGAGAACAAAAGATATGGGGCTTATTGTTAGAACTGAGCCCCTAGGGGTAAAATACATGGAGGGATATTCGTAGCTGAAGGGAATGCTACAGAAGGCCGGATGGTTGTGTTTTATTGAAAAATTTGATGGCTACCACAAGGAAATCACTAAATACTTTGCAAGGTTATTTGATGGCACAAAAGTGGAAATATGGAATATCAAATTTGCAGTCACCGAATCATTCATAGCAGAAGCAATAGAACTCCCAAGACTAGGAGAAATATGGTTTAAAAACAAAGAGTTTCATGATGAATCTTCGAAGGTGATTCTTAAAAACCCAGAGATGGATGTTATACTCTTTAGAAAAGGGATTCCAATTTCAACACTCAAAAACAAATGGAGTAGCATGTTGTTAATACTACAAAAATTCATTACATGTGAAGGAAGTTTTGGGTCTATGTATGTTTATCATATATGTTTGTTAATGAATTTTCTAGAGAATGGAACCCTCAATCTTCCCTTTTTCCTTCTGAATAGTCTGAGAAGAATGGCAACAAATGTTCAAAATAAAGTTGAATCAATAGAAACAACTCTATATCATCATGAATTAGTAAAGATTCTACTTGAATTTCATTTGAGAAGTGTAGGGGATACATGGGAAGACTTCTTGGTAAGGAATTTCTTCCAAAATGCTCCAAATTTATCTGAGGGAAGTCCTGTTAAAAGAAGTAGAAGAAGAAATATCAGCATTAAAATCTCCTCACAAAAAGATGATGCAGGGATAGCTCTTAAACCAGAGTTTAGGGAGCAGACCAAACAAAAGAGAAAAATGAAAGAAAGGGTTGAATAAATCAATAAGGACATTCCTGAACCTTCATCACCTCAAGAGGATGAACAACTGTTCTCTGAAAGACTAACCAAGATCAAGGAGCAAATCAAGAAAAATAAGGAGAAAGGAAAGAGGAAAAAGGACACAAAAGAAGAAACCATAAGCTTCCAAAACTTGAGGAGGAGCTCTAGACTTCGGGGTAAGGTGAAGAAGGTGAAATCAAAAGAGGCCCAGTTTATAAACTTAGAGGAAGAAACCCCAGTTCAGTCCCTTGACAGTATTCCATTTGAACAAATTCCACAGAACTCTCCTCCATAGAATTTTGAGGGTAGTCCAAGTAGAGCTTCTCCTGGCGTAGATCCAGTCCAACATCAAATCTATGACTACATAGAGTCATTAGAGAAAAAGAATACCTCAATAGATCCAGGAACTTCAACTAATCCAGAGTAGCCTGTCACCCCAAAAGAAACTTTAACTAGCTCTCTCAAACAAGAAATTTTTGAGCTAGAAATTTTGAACAGGCACATCCAACAAGAAAATGAAACCTTGAGGGAACAGAGCAAGATGAATAGAGCTATTCATGACAACACAATGCTACACTTGGGATTATGGTACAAGAATAACAGGAAGCTGAAAAGGAAAAATAAAAAGCTGAGCAGAACACTCATTAAACCTCAAATATAGATTCCTTATGAGGAAGCCAAAAATGGCAGTCAATGCAAAGAAAAGCAAGAAGAGGAAGTTGGATGTGTTGGCAAAAGTGTCAGAACAAATGCACTAGGAGGAAAAGTTCACAATTTTGATTGCATGGGGACATGCAATGGTTTTGCAGTGGGGGTATTTTGAGCCTCAAAACTACTCTTTCCCTAGCAACTCTTCTCATCCCTTTTCTTTGTTTTTCCATGAAGAAAGGCATTCCTATCATCAATGACCAGTATATATTGCCTTAAGGATGACATTTAGTGATTTACATATTATACTTTTATGTTTTTCTATTTGAATAAATTTTTGTCTTTTAGCTACGGAACATAGCCTATTCTACAACTAATCAGTTGTTCCGCAACTATCTTCATGCTTCAACAGGTTGCAGGTGTTAAACGATGAAACTGGCCACATGGGCATCTCTGGAATGGTCACGACATGGATCCTATCCTAGTCAACCAGCCCAAATTGACAAAGAAACCAGCTCAAGACTCTGGTCAATGGAGAAGTCAAACATAGAGACCGAAGGCAACAGTACTCTATTTTTTGGATAATCAACACATTTCACAGTGATGGGAAGCATTATACGAAACAACTTCCTAAACCCACGGACTCCAACAGCCATCTGTGCAACTGAATCCAACAGCCATCATCTTGGATTTATGTCTCTAGCAGCCGAGGAAGAGGATTTTGTGTGCTTGTCTTCTACGTGTTTTTGGCCGTAGCTTATTTTTGTCCACAAACAGTTGCATTATTTTCTTATAAATACTTGTGTAAAGAACTCAAAAGGAGTTCGAATTTCATCATGTATTAAGCTTAGACTACTACTCTGTAATTTTGAAAAACTCATTTCCTGTGTTTTTTTAATATGAAGACCGCAAGTTTTATGGATATGTGAAGGAGTTTCTTGGATTTTGATTAAGTACGCATAACTTGATCAGTTGTAGAGGGCCCCTGCGCTGACTGAGGTTTTATTTCATTTTGTTTTATCTTTTCTAGTTAACTGTAAATTCATCATTTCTTCCATAGTGTTCATAATCGTTTTTGTACTAACCTTGTTTATAATGCAATCCTTATCATTTTCTTACTAATGAATAGCTTCTTTCAGTACAGAATAGCTCCTTTTTGCTTAATTTCTTTCTAGTTTTTATCAGTAGTTAGAAGTTGAAATGCAGTAGTGTAATGTAGTTTGTTTTATTTACTGTTTCACTAGTCTTTAAGTTTTCAATTAGACTAATCAGTGCCATTACTGTTCTTGCCATTTTATTACTAGTTTATTGACTCATGGTGTAGATGAATGTTTCTGAAAAGCCCTTCTAATTCATAACTCATCTTAAACTAAGTGGTTGAATACTTCATTCATGTAATGAGTCTTTTATGCATTTTTACATTTATTTTCTCCTAGAATAATGAAGTACATAATTCCTCAAAATGTCATCACAAGGAGGGTTTTCTCCCAAAATTGAGAGGCAAAGTAACTAAGTACTTCATTCAGTTTTGTTTCCATAATAGATTAGACATTAGTTGCAATTCACTTTTAGTTTTAGTATTTCATTTAATTTTTTTTTTACAATAGATTATACATTAGTTGTAATTTCACTTTCAGTTTTTAGTATTTCATTTAGTTTTGATTCTGTAATTGATTAGACAATAGTTGCAATTTTACTTTTTACTTTTTAGTTCATGATTTGGGAATAATGACAAGAGCAGAAATAGAAACTTTGTTTTCATTTCTTGACTAAATTTTGCTTCCAAATATTACTTAAGCTCTTTCAATTCTCATTTCTTTCGGTTCTTAGCAATCTTTACAGAAGTTAGATTTAAGATTTTGTTAGTTACATTGTAAATCATTAGGGATTAAATGACCAAAAACCCCAAAAACAACGTAAAACACAAAACAATGAAGTAAGAAGGGTCATCTAGCACAAACAGTGCACTACACTTCATCAGTTTACGATACCAAGATTGATAATTTATGTAGAGCAATTTAGGACACTAAATTGACCAAACAGCGGGTTTGGGTATGCCTCCCCCACCTCATTGAGTTCCAGTACCACAACAAAAAGGAGACTTTCATAAATCTAACCCCCTCTGTCACTATCCCCTCTCAGCTTCAGCTTCATTGTTCTCTCTCTCTCTCTCCTTGACTCCCATGTGTTGTCTAAGTGATTGTGTCTTTACAAAATGCTTCGGTCATACGTTTTGCTCCTAACACTCATGTGTTGGGGGGCAATATGTTATCACCAAAAAATTGATTATCTAGACTAATTTATTAGATGGATCGAACTACACCATGTAAAGCTAGTTTTATCATAGTAAAATTTCTTTCACTATGAGAAATTACCTAATAAACCACCTTTATTAAGTAATTTATAGTTAAACCCATGAAGAATAATTAAATAAATCATTATTTATTTGATTTTCTTCTAGGAATAATTAATTTAACCACTGTTTTATTATTATTCCTTGTCAAATTTGACCCAATCATGAAAATAAACAGATAAATCTTTATTTTTCTTATTTTTCTCTCAGAATAATTAATTAATCACTAATTAATTATTATTCTTTGTCAAATTTGACTAAATCCCTTAGGAATAATCAAATAAATCCTTATTATTATTCCTTAATTAATTCATTGAGATAATATATAAATAACTTATTTATTTATTATTTCTAAATAAAAGTTTAAATACTTTTCCCCTCCTAAACAAATATAATAAAATATTCCAAGTGGTAATTCCAAGAATGAGATCAATAATATTTTATTATTGCTCATTATTCAAGGATAACTCAATATTTTGTTATAAATAGGAGGGTTTTCCATTCATTATTCACTTTTGATTATTTTCATTGTTGCACTCACTGTTGTAACTCTGATTATTTTCATTCTCCCACACCATATTTTTACTGGGTATATGCATTATAGAGGAGAGAGACTCTATAGAAGCTGAAATCGTTTGAGGATTGCCAAAAACCCATCTCATAGAGGGGGGCTGGTAACATATATTTGTTCCCTTCACAAGTGTTATAATAAAATCATTCTTTACAAATCTGGTTTCCATTGGATGTTTTGGGGTTATTACTCTTCATTTTACTATTTAACTATGATTGTAGCATAGATCAGGATTCTGGCAGGTTTTTTTTTCTATCAATAGTTGCAGATCTACAATGTTTAGCAGTCATTTCTATTGTTGAGATCGTTTGTTGTCCACAATATTAAGTAGTTCTTTTCGTACATCATTGAGAAGAAAACACTACAACACCCAGAGCTAATTCAAAAAGCCCTAATTTACCCAAGCTCCCATGAACCCCAACAGTTATTAAAAACTACCTTGGTCTACCATTACACTACCCTTCTAGTTGATGAGCATCAATCCTTTCTATAAATGGTCCTAGCCACTAGCTTAAAGTCTCTTCTTATTACTGACAGTTTCCCCAATAACCCTCGTTGCAGAGCCTATTCAGGACAACATGTCCGTAATTTCCCATATATTTGGGGATGACGATGCCAATATAGCTAATAAATCCTTCATAGTGTTTCTAAGGCAAATTATGCAGCCTTGTCATTTGTTTGACATCCCTACTTCTCTTATCGAGGCCATAAGATTCTAGCTGCACCATTTCCCTACCACCTCCTATTTTAGAAATTATTCCTTGTTGTTCTTATTGTTTGTGTACATTCACGTGGATGAGTTCGAGTGTTTAGGTCGCAGTTTGGTGGCTTCCAACAAACCATGGAAGTTTTTTTTTGACTAGGACATTGTTGTTAGAAATAGACAATATGTTGATGGTTATTCCCAGTTTATATCCTTCTATATGGCCATTGCCTTTAAAATTATTCATGTTGTTTCCCCTCCCAGAGTTCTCCCTCAGAACAAAGAACTCGTCCAACCTAGTAAGGATAACAGGGTGGGGGAATTGTACCTATTTGAGGATTTCATAGAAATTAGGGTCTATGGGTGTGATCTTCCTCCTTACCGCTTTCCTGTGTTTATGCCCATGAGGATTTTCACTCTAGAATTCATCAGACAAAGCCTTAATGTAGACCAAGTTCACTTTGTCCCTACTAAGAAGGGATATATGTTTAAGTTGGGAAAGCCTGTGGGACCTTTTATTGTCAATCCCGAGCAGGCCCACAGGACAACTGAGGAATTACTCAAATAGATGAATTTTGAACTAGGGGATGTCTGGAATTATGATCCTCATGGTGTCATTTCCAAGAGAAGGGAGAGCATAAAGGATTCGAATTATGAGCATGAGGATAGCCCTAAGATCAAATGGAAGGGTAACTTTGATTCATGGCCTATTAACATAGAGATGGAGATCGAGACTCTAACAACAAAGGACAAGGCATAAAAAAGGACTATTGACCAAGTTGAAGATGTTGATATGGAGGATGTACACCCCAGTGAAAAGAAAAAGACACAAGAGAGAGGAAGAAGAAATTTATATTGGGTTAGTAGAGACAAGACCAGATCAACCAGGCTTCTAGGTGACTTTGGAAGACCCATTACATATTGTTGCCTCATCTTCTTTAGAGGTAGTTATTTTAAGTTCAAAAGGAAGTGAAACTACTATTGAGCCAAGCTGGCCTATTGGAAAGGCCATTGAAGAAAGAAATAATAAGGTAAGGGAAGAGATGCAGTAGAAAATGGCATCTCATTCAGTCCCATATCAAACCAGACTTCTGGTTGCTATGGACTTAGAGAGAAATCAAATGAAGTTCTCGTTGCAACACCCACTAGCACATTCATTACCTTCGAGCTCTCAATTCAAGGCCCTAGACATTTCATTAGACTTGAAAAGTGTCCCTCTGTTGGATAAGATCAACTTCCATAGGAAAGTGGGGGAAATGTTATATAGTGAGCTCAATAGAAATGCAATGACCATCAGCAAGGCTAAGAAGCTGCTAGAGAAGGCCACAACAAGGTTAAAATAGGAGAGAGCTAACTCCAGAGCTCTACACATCTAGAATGAGAGCTTCAAATAGCTTATTGTGAAGTTGGGGGTAAATCCAGAGCACAAAGCTGTATTTGAATTCCTTCTTCGAAGTTCACAAGATGAAGTATAAGAGTTAAGGAAAAAATTAAATATCATGTGCAATCTAAGGAACTTGCAAAGGTGGAAGAAGAAAAGGAAATCATGGCCAAATAACTGATAGAAAGAAACAATGACATAGTAGCCCTCAAGAAGCAGGCAGAGGAGCTTCAGCCAAGGATAGACATGCACAATTTTGTAGTGCTTGTGCCTGAAAATCCCCAAAATCCCACAAAACAACTCACAAAGACCCTCACTGAACTCCAACTTTCAGAAGGGGAGCTTAAGAAGGTGCAAAAGGATTTGGACACTACCAAGAGAAACCTATCACATAAAGAAAAACATCTTGAGACAACTAGGACCAACATAGACCTAATCAGTAAGAACCTATAGGCAGCAAACTAGGAAATTTTCTGAGCTAAAAGGAAACTTGAAAGGAAACATGTCTCTCATGCAGGCCAAGCAACTTGTCTCGGATGAGATCATAGTATAAATGAAAAGAAAATGGGAGTAGATAACTTTGATGGATGAACATAAGATTGTAATCAAGGATTATGAGTTTTTCATCCTAGTTGACAAAGAACACAGTGAAAAGAAGTCCAAAATTAGCAATAAGTTCATTAAATTTGTAAATGAAAGGCCACTCAGTGAGTTGAGGCCAATAGATGTAGCGCATAGAGTGTCTTTTATCACAAATATCTCTAAAGTTATCTAGAAGGAGGAGGTCAGAGTCAAAGCTGAGGAATGCCTAGGTGGTACTAAAAGATGTGGTTGGTTTCAATGTTTAGTTTGATGAGAGAGTCAAAGCGGGGTTTCCTAGCTGCTGGCATATTGTGGGAATGATAATCCAATGGAAATAATACAATCAGATGTTAGTGGAGACAAAGAGCAAGGTGGATTCCTCTCATGAGAAGACTACCACCCTTAAAGGTAAAACAATGGTTAACTATCTTAGAAAGGAATTTCAATTGTTAGGGCTGGTAAAGACCTTTTTCCACCCTAGGTTGAACTATACAGGGGTCACGAATCTCAATATTGCATATTAGTGTTTATTTCACGCTCCTCTACCAGCTCAAGCACTATGGAAAAGGTGTGAATAGTTTTTCAAAAATCCTGTGCTCCAGATCACTAATCCAATGACGTTGCCTCTAGAACTTATTTATCATGACTAAGTATATTGTTGATCATGTTTATCATGACACTTTGATTTTATGTTTTATGTAAATAATTTATTTTAGAAGAAACAATGTCAGTTAGTTAGAATTTGGTTAGTACAGTTATTCCACTGAGCATGCTAATATTTTGATATGATGATTCACTGCCAAATCAAGAAAGAATATTTTGTAATGGGCTCTCCCTTTGAGGCCCTATAAAAGAAATTCATGATACAGAACCAAGGGTTCAGAATTTTGGTTTTCCAAGAGATAAGCTCTACAAGTTTTCAATGAAATGTATGTGCTATGGAAGATTAATGAAAGTTTGTAGTATGTATTCCTTCTTGTGTTTGTTCCATATGTTCTCACTCTTTTTCTCAGATTACATGAAATAACAGTTGTTGGATATGTTTTCAGGTATTTGTGGATTCATCTAGGTCTAATGTTGATTAAAGATGCTTATAACTGATATGAATTATTATCCTTAAAATTTGCTCCATGTATCTTAGCACTTCATTTAAACATCCTTCTCATACATTTCATGTTGACCATCAATGAAAAGGATTCTTAAGATTAAGACCTGTGTGTTGGTTTTCTTTCTTCCTTTATTCTTCTATTCAATGTAATATAAAATTTCATGTGTATATGATGTTGTCCGCTAGATCTAGATATTAATGCTCTCGTGACTTATATTTAGCATCCAACTTTGTATTTCTCCTCTTAAGGAAGGTCCTAAATACTGAAGTGTAATAGAAATTCTCAGCAAATTCTTAAAGCAATCATCAAGATGTCCTAGGAACTGGTTTCATTTCAACCCAGAGGATGTCTTTAGGAGTTACAACATCTTTTGGAACCGTTGTAGGAAACAAATTAGAAAATTTTCCCTGGGTACGACATTCATAAACCCTTTAGTAAGGTGAACAAGAATGGGTGTGGCTTATAGAATCTCTCACCTTGTCGACTCCACTATTTAAGTCTCATTTTGAGCACCCTGGCTTTCAAAAATCCACACACTCACTTGTGTACCTCAAAACAAAGAAACCCTCCTATGTTTGACCCTTAAAATATAATATCTAGAAGGATATGGAAAGAAAGAACCCCTATCACCCTAGTCCCTGTGAACTATTTTCCAGATGTATCATCCTCTAACTCTCAAAAGGTTGTGATAAATTACTTTGAGTCTCCCTCCAAAGTATTGGAATATCCTAATGAGCGTGGTGCACTCTTTGGCCCATTTTCCTCAAGAGTCAAAATCGAAGAAGCTTATGTTATCTATCCTTCTGTTACATTTCATACCTTCCTAGAACCTAAGGAGGTTAAAGACATTCTCATAAACAATCCAACACAAAGTGTAAATAACCTTCCAACTTAGCCCCAGTCAGTTGCAATTCAGACAACTCCTCGGCAAGGCCCTTTGATAAACCTCCTACTACCTCCTTTGAAAAACATGGATGTCCCTAGTTTTCTCCTAAATAAATATTCCCATATGTATTTGCCACAACCCCTAGATGGTATGCCACAAGACTATCTTAATCTCTTTCCAAGATTCACTCGATAAGATGATATCTCAACACAGAGACATATACAAATGTTTTGTGCATTTGCATAAAATCTGAATATAGAACACTTGGATGTGGTGTTCAAACATTTTTTTCAAAATTTGGATGGGGAATCAAGGAAATGGTTCAAAGCCCTCCCAAATTCCTTAATCACTACCTAGGAGGAGATGGAGAATTATTTTATGCAGAAATGGGGAGAGAAAAGGGACCATGTGTACATCCTCACTGAATTCAATGCAATGAAGAAAAAACATAATGAAGATGTTTCAGAATTCATAAAATGGTTTAACAAATTATACAATAGTCTTCCAGCTAAAATCAAACCTCCATAGACTACCACTAAAGTGGTGTTTGCTGGGGATTTTGAACCTGAATTCAGATTCACTCTTAGAGAAAGAAAGTCTTGTACCCTAGACCAGATTCAAATAGATTCTTTAGAAGTTGAAGAAAATTTTACCTCCACCAAGAAATGGAGAGGGAAAACTGAGTATGGTGATAGGAGAAGAGGAAAGGAGGAATCCAACTCTTCGAGCCATGGGAAGGAAACCCAAGAACATAAGCTTGAGGAGATGAATAAGTTGATAATAAATTTGTCTAACAAGCTTGTAAAACTAGAATTAAAAAGAAAAAAAACCCTCCTCGATAGAGTCAACCAAATCCTAACCAAAATTTCAACCCCCAGTATAGGAGACCACCCTTGCAGCTTTTGCAAAGGGAGAGAAAAGACCAACAATATCACATTCATCCTCCTTTGTATTAGGAAGATTATCTAGAGGAACATGTTAAAGAAACCATGAAATTTCAAGAAAAGCAATTATTTTCCCTCTCTAAAGAGGAATATGAAATTTAAGCACATGAGGAAGAAGGGGATGATTTGGATGCCCCATTGGATGATGGTTAGATTGAAAACTATTGTAGATAGTTTATTGACTTCATGCAGGCTCAGTTACACAGAAAATATGATCTTAGATATTCCAGGAAAATATCTAGAATGCAAGACCAAAATGAGGAGCCCTTTCCCTCAAATTCTCCCAAATCAATAGAGAAAGGAAAGAAGCCTTTGGACAAAGTCTCACCAAAAAATAAATATTCCTCAGATTCCATTCTTCACAAGCCTAAAGTTTCTAAAATATAGTAGTCGCCCTTACCATCCAAGCTCATATGTGATAGGGAGAAAGATCCTGTTGATGTTTCCACATGTGATAGGAGCCCCTCTACCTTTAATCTTCAAAAATATTTAGAGAAGGTCAAAAGCTTTGTTCCCTGACTGAGTTATTAAAGAAACCTAATTATAAAGCCCACATATGTCAGTTCATGTGCCCATCCACCATGGCTCCTTTGAAAGATAGCTTAGACCTCCAAGAAGAAAGAGTTATGGTTGTTTTTGGACCTCATGTTGAGGAGCAAGACTATTCCATTTCCTTGTTCTATATTACCTTGGTAATTCATGAGCTCTTACTACACAAATGCATGCTTCACTCAGGAGCTTCTCACAATCTGATGGTATTTTCTGTGATGGAGTAGTTAGGGCTGAAAATAACAAAACTATATAAGGATATGTAATACTTTGATTCAAAGAGAGTAAAATGTCTGGGGATGATTAAAGATTTGGTGGTCAATTTAGCCCATATTCATGTAAAAAGTGTAGTAATGGACATTGTGGTTGCTGATATCCCTGCAAGGTTTGGTATGCTCTTGTCCAGGTCATGGGGGTCTAATATTGGAGGATCTATCAAACTAGATTTAACATATGCTACCATCCCTGTGTTTGGTGGAGAAGAAAGACAATTGTATAGAGAATCGATATTTGTAAAGATAGTTACAAGGGCTGACTATTCAAATAATTCCCTTATGTATGGTAAAGAGAAAGATTTCTCTTGTTTTTTGTTAGAGGAAAATGATCTAATCCTGGATGAAACATAGGTGGAGTGTTCTGTCCAGCTAAACAAACAATCACTGGAGTGTGATAAAGTATGGAAGCTATACTTTGATGGTGCTTATTCCAGGGAAGGAAATGGGGCAGGTGTGTTGTTGGTATCTCCAGAAGGTAGCACAATTCCTCTTTCATTAAAGATAGAGTTTGGAGCCAATAAATATATTGATGTGTATGAATCTTTGTTGTTAGGACTAAAGCTACCAGGAATATCAACATTGGCTGCTTGACAATGTTTGGATATTTGGAGTTAGTGGTAAAACAAATACAAAATCAATGCCAAACCAAACTTCCAAGACTGAAGGCTTACCTAAATGAGGTATGGGATCTGATTGATAACTTTTTCTTAGCTTTTAATATCCAATTTCTGCCTAGAGAGAGAAATCAGATGGCTAAATCCTTGGCTATAACTGCTAGTAATTTTAAACCTCCTCAAAACTCATTCCTTAGATATGAAGTTGAGGTCAGGTACATACCTATAGTGTTATACAATGTCAAAAATTGGTAGGTGATTGAAGGAAAGGAACAAATTAAAATTTTCATGGAGGTTATTGGAGAGTTTTCATAACTCAGTGATTGACCAGGAGGATGAGGAAGTAATAGATGAACAAGAAGTTAGTTGGGGAGAAACTATTGTTGGACACAAGATTTTACAATTAAAGGGTAACACCATCCCCAGGGGATTGGTCCCATTAGAAAGGTTTAACCCAAATGATGTGGCTGCCAAACCTATTGAGAAAGAGATGGAAGAACAGGTGGAAGATTGCAACATTGGTACAAAACAACACCCCAGGGTGATAAAATTTGCAAAAGGAGTTCCTGACAAGTACAAGCAGAATTATTTGGACCTTTTTAAACATTATATGGATGTGTTTTCTTCGTCTTATGATGACCTAAACACATTTGATACTGCTATCTTTCAACATAAGATACCTTTAAAAGGCAAGGTGAAACCACATAAGCAGAAGCTCAGGAAAATTAATCCTTTGTTACTCCCATCAATTGAAAGAGAGGTAAGGAAGTTGCTCCAGGCCAAAATTATTGTACCTTTGAGGTATTCTGATTGGGTGGGAAATTTAGTCCATGTAAGAAACAAGAATGGGAAAATAAGGTTATGTGTTGACTTCATAAATTTGAACAAGGCTTCATTAAAATACAATTACACGCTTCCTAAAATGGACTACATTCTGTAGAAGGTGGTAGGTTTTACCCATATGTCTATGATGGATGGTTTTTATGGATACAATCAAGTGGATTTCTACCCTGAAGATCAGAAGAAAACTGCTTTCACCGCTCCTTGGGGAAAATTTATGTGTGCCAGAATTCCCTTTGGCCTCATAAATGCAGGAGCCACTTTTCAGAGAGCCATGGATATAACATTTGTGGGAGAGTAGGACAAGTTTGTGGTAATTTACCTAGATGACATCACCATTTTTTCAAAAATATATGAAGAACACATTGAACATCTAAGGCTCACTTTTGAGAAATGTAGAAACTATGATCTGTCTTTAAATCCCAAGAAATTTGAGTTCGCTCTGAGTGAGAGAAAATTGATAAGGCACATTTTGGCAAAAGATGGGCTGAATATTGATCCCAAAAGGGTGGAAACCATCAACAAAATCCAATTACCAAGAAATAAGAAAGAAATCCAGGTTTTCTTGGGCAGAATCAACTTTTTAAGGAGGTTCATACCAAATTATGCTGAGATAGTCAAAGAAATTATAGAGATGTTGAAGAAGGATAAGGAAGTGAAGTGGACTTTAGAAGCTCAGGAATCATTTTCCAGAATCAAAAAGGATTTTGTAGAAGCTCCTGTATTAGTCAGCCCAAATTATTTAAAACCATTTTTCATTTTTTCTTTTACTTCCCCTCACACAGTGGTTGTTATCTTATTGCAAAAGAATGATGAAGGTAACAAGAAACTGATTGAATTTTTCAGTTAGGTGCTATGATATGTTGAGCTGAAATATAATATTTTGGAGAAACAAGAATATTACTTGGTTAAAGACATGAAGGCTTTAAAAATTTGTCCTAAAATCAAATATAATGGCATATGTTCCTACAACTAATATGAAATATATCTTGGTGCAAGGTGATAGTGAGGGAAAAAGAGGCAAATGGATTGCTAAAATACATGAGTATGATATGGATGATCAAGGGGAAGGGGCTAGCTAAAATTCTATCTGAATAAAATTTCCAAGCGTTGAGGTACTGGCTAGGAAAGATGGAGAAAGTGAAAAATTGAAGGAACAACAAGGGATTGAAACGTCATCTCAAAAAATCCAGATGAAATACATTGTGTCTCACTAGTATAAACATATTGTCCATTATCTAATTTTTTGAGGTGCCCACTAAATTTTGACAAAGTTAAGTACAGGGCTCTAAGGATGCAATCCTAGAATTGTTTTATCTCAAATGGCCAATTGCATTGGAAGGACCCAATGGGGATCTTACTCCTATGTTTGGTTGAAGAATAAATCCACAAAGTGATTGATGAATTCCATAATTATGTCTATGCAGGAAATTAAATCTGGAGAGATACACCCCACAAAATCCTCAAGGTGGGCTTTAATTGGCCTAAGTTGTTTGGCGAAGTACATACCTATGTTGGGGCCTATGACAAGTCCCCAAGCTTTACAAAAAAATAGAAGTTAGCACCTCTTCCTTTAATCCCTATTTTCATTGAAAAACCTTTCAGGGAGTGGGGGTTGGACTTCATTAGGGAAATACACCCACCTTCTAGTGGTCAACACAAGTGGCTACTAACAACTATTGATTACTTCACTAAGTGGGTAGAAGTGGCCCATCCAGAAATGCAACTGATGTTGTAGTCATTAAGTTTATGGAGGAAAATATCCTCGCCAGGTTTGGCTTCCCCAAGAAGATTGTCACTGACAATGCTCAGGTTTTCAAGTCAGCGAAGTTTTTTTTTTTTTTCAAATATACAACATTATAGTATGCCATTCTACCACCTATTACCCACAAGGAAATGGATTGGTTGAATATTCAAATAAAACCTTGGTAAGGATTCTAAAGAAGACAATATCAGAAAATTAGAAGAACTGGGATTCATAGCTGAAATTTTCCCTATGGGCCAATAGGGTTACCACCAAGAGGTCCACTAGGAAGTCCCCTTTTGAGTTGGTTTATGGGAAGGTTGCAATCTTCCCCATGTAGTTAGCTATGCCAGTAGCTAAAATATTACAAGATATTGAGGAGGAGCCAAATGCTCTGACCAAAAGGATAAATCAGTTGGTAGAACTTCAAGAGAGCAGAGAACAGGTGAATCAAAATTTGATCAGTTATAAGAAAAAAATGAAGTTCCTATTTGACAAAAAAGCAAAAGACAGGTATCTGTAACCAGTAAATTTTGACAAAGTTAAGTACAAAGCTCTAAGGATGCAATCCTAGAATTGTTTTATCTCAAATGGCCAATTGCATTGGAAGGACCCAATGGGGATCTTACTCCTATGTTTGGTTGAAGAATAAATCCACAAAGTGATTGATGAATTCCATAATTATGTCTATGGAGGAAATTAAATCTGGAGAGATACACCCCACAAAATCCTCAAGGTGGGCTTTAATTGGCCTAAGTTGTTTGGCGAAGTACATACCTATGTTGGGGCCTATGAGAAGTCCCAAAGGTTTACAAAAAAATAGAAGTTAGCACCTCTTCCTTTAATCCCTATTTTCATTGAAAAACCTTTCAAGGAGTGGGGGTTGGTCTTCATTAGGGAAATACACCCACCTTCTAGTGGTCAACACAAGTGGATACTAACAACTATTGATTACTTCACTAAGTGGGCCCATCCAGAAATGCAACTGATGTTCTAGTCATTAAGTTTATGGAGGAAAACATCCTCACCAGGTTTGGCTACCCCAAGAAGATTGTCACTGACAATGCTCATGTTTTCAAGTCAGTGAAGTTTATTTATTTTTTTCAAATATACAACATTATAGTAGGCCATTCTACTACCTATTACCCACAAGGAAATGGATTTGTTGAATATTCAAATAAAATCTTGGTAAGGATTCTAAAGAAGACAATATCATAAAATTAGAAGAACTAGGATTCATAGCTGAAATTTTCCCTATGGGCCAATAGGGTTACCACCAAGAAGTCCACTAGCAAGTCCCCTTTTCAGTTCGTTTATGGGAAGGTTGCAATCTTCCCCATTTACTTAGCTATGCCAGTAGCTAAAATATTACAAGATATTGAGGAGGAGCCAAATGCCCTGACAAAAGGGATAAATCAATTGGTATAACTTCAAGAGAGCAGAGAATAGGTGAATCATAATTTGATCAGTTATAAGAAAAAAATGAAGTTCCTGTTTGACAGAAAAGCAAAAGACAGGTATCTGTAACCAGTAAATTTTGACAAAGTTAAGTACAGAGCTCTAAGGATGCAATCCTAGAATTGTTTTATCTCAAATGGCCAATTGCATTGGAAGGACCCAATGGGGATCTTACTCCTATGTTTGGTTGAAGAATAAATCCACAAAGTGATCGATGAATTCCATAATTATGTCTATGGAGGAAATTGAATCTGGAGAGCTACACCCCACAAAATCCTCAAGGTGGGCTTTAATTGGCCTAAGTTGTTTGGCGAAGTACATACCTATGTTGGGGCCTATGACAAGTCCCCAAGGTTTACAAAAAAATAGAAGTTAGCACCTCTTCCTTTAATCCCTATTTTCATTGAAAAACCTTTTAGGGAGTGGGGGTTGGACTTCATTAGGGAAATACACCCACCTTCTAGTGGTCAACACAAGTGGATACTCACAACTATTGATTACTTCACTAAGTGGGTAGAAGTGGCCCCATCCAGAAATGCAACTAATGTTGTAGTCATTAAGTTCATGGAGGAAAACATCCTTGCTAGGTTTGGCTACCCCAAGAAGATTGTCACTGACAATGCTCAGGTTTTCAAGTCAGCAAAGTTTATTTATTTTTTCAAAATATACAACATTATAGTAGGCCATTCTACCACCTATTATCCACAAGGAAATGGATTTGTTGAATATTCAAATAAAACCTTGGTAAGGATTCTAAAGAAGACAATATCATAAAATTAAAAGAACTGGGATTCATAGCTGAAATTTTCCCTATGGGCCAATAGGGTTACCACCAAGAGGTCCACTAGCAAGTCCCCTTTTCAGTTGGTTTATGGGAAGGTTGCAATCGTCCCCATTTACTTAGCTATGCCAGTAGCTAAAATATTACAAGTATTGAGGAGGTGCCAAATGCCCTGACCAAAGGGATAAATCAGTTGGTATAACTTCAAGAGAGCAGAGAACAGGTGAATCATAATTTGATCAGTTATAAGAAAAAAATGAAGTTCCTGTTTGACAGAAAAGCAAAAGACAGATATCTGTAACCAGGAGATTTGGTACTTAGATGGGATATCAGAAGGGAACATAAAGGAAAACATGGCAAGTTTGACCCTTTGTGGTTTAGACCTTTCAAGATTGCTGAAGCAAAAGGGAACAATACCTTCTTGCTAGAAAATTTAGATGGTGAAGTGTTTGAGCTTCCAATGAATGGGAAGTTTCTCAAGCCTTACTTCCACCACTGAAGAAATTCGCTCTCATCCACTGTAAATATGAGTGAGTCATTGTAAAATACTAGCATCTTTTTGTGTTTATTATTATCTATTTTTATTTTATGGAGATTTAAATAAATTGACTCCACACCCATGGATTAAGACACTAATCTACAGGTTCTCAATGCATAGTATATAATACACTATCCCCAGTTGGGTCTAATGTTGTTTCCCTTTATGACTTACGTAGAGAGGGATGAGAGGTCAAATTCAAGACTCCTAGCTAAAATATCAATTAAATCAGCGATGGGGGAAACTATCTAACCCTAGTTCCATGGCAGAATATCTAAGGTTAAAAATTGCACTCATGGAGCCCCTATTAGGTAAGTGCAACATGCTAAAGGAGGCATTTTGAACATGTACACCCTTTTGATTAAATTCCAAGAATTTTAGAGATGGATCACCATCCATCTCCGCCCGGCCAGCCCTCAGAAGTATTTTTAAGGGGGTAACCTGCGCGGGTGATAGGATGGCGCTACCCCTTGGAGTTGACAAGTCAGACTGGCGAGCCCACCAATCTAACAACCCATATTGATTCTGGGGGGTAACAGATGGATCCGAAATCCCACTCTCCTACTCACTAGAGGATGGGGGGGACCACTTTCCACGATGGTCAGTCTGTTGATGCCAATTCAAGCGGGCGATGGATTCGAAAGCTAAATGTTAACCCGTCTGCCCCTCGCTCCCATCCACCTTTCATTTATCACCACTTAATCCCCTTCTTCCATGTGTCCTCCCATGACATAATATGATTATTGTCCCCTCTCAACCTATAAAAACCCTTTCCGCCTCAAATTTTTAAATTTTTTGTATTACTTCACAGTGCAAATTCCTCCCACCATTTTCCTATTCTGTAACATTGTCCGATCACTCAGTGGGTCTGAAACATACTTCCAACATTGTTTTCAGCTATCTCTAGGACAACCAAGTAATTGGTCGGTTCATTTCACCTGTAAATTATTTGAATATTCATTGAAACATGAATAAATCTATGCCTATAATTTGTAAAGCATGTGAGATGAAACCCTCCTCTAGTTTCGAGCATCTCGTGGACATGGAGGCGCAAATCGTTGACCCCTCTAGTTCCTACCACCTCACGGGCCTTTGATTAAACTTATATGGTACCCATTTCATAGGAGAAGACCCATTTCGGGTGGTTGAATCAGGCCTGTACTACCAAATTGGGCCATCAATACATTATTTCCCTGATTTTGTCTCCTGGTTAACAACTTCTTACATAAACGAGAAAAAAGGTTTTTTCTCCTCCACTGGGGTCAAAAGCCTTGAGGTGATCCCAAAGCTAATTCAAAAAGCCCTAATTTACCCAACCTCCCCTGAGCCCTAGCAGTTTACAGAAACTACATTGGTCTAACATTACACTACCCTTCTAGCTGATGAGCAACAATCCTTTCTGCAAATGGTCCTAGCCCCTGGCCTACAATCTCTACCTATTGCTGACAATTTCCCTATAACCCTATTTGCAAAGCCTATTCATCCCATCCTATCCCTAATTTCTCATATGTTTGGGGATAATGATGCCAATATAGCTATTAAATGCTTTGAAGGGTTTCTAAGGAAAATGATGCAGCCTGACCATTTGTTCGACATCCCTGCTTATCTGACCAAGGCCATAAGATTCTAGCTGCACCATTTCCCTACCACCTCCTATTTCAGATATTATTCCTTGTTGTTCTTCTTGTTTGTGTACACTCATGTGGATGAGTTCAAGTGTCTAGGTCTTAGTTTGGTGGCTTCCAACAAACAAAGGAAGTTTGTTTTCGACTAGGACATTGCTTTTAGGAAGAGACAAGATGTTGATGGCTATTCCCAATTTATATCCTCCTATATGGCCATTTCCTATAAAATTATTCATGGTGTTTCTCCTCCCAGATTTCTCCCTCAGCAAAAATAAATCCTCCAACTTAGCAAGGATACCAAGGTGGGGGACTAGTACCTATTTGAGGATTTCATAGAAATTAGGGTCTATGGGTGTGAGCTTCCTCCTTACCGCTTGCCTATGTTTATTTCCATGAGGATTTTGGCTCTGGAACTCATCAAATAGTGCCTTAATGTGGACTAACTTCACTTTTTCCATGGTAATAAGCGATATATGTTTAAGTTGGGCAATCATTTGGGACGTTTTATTGTCAATTCCAGGCAAGCCCACAGGGAAGGTGAGGAATTACTCATACAGATGAATTTTGATCTAAGGGATGTATGCATTATGATCCTCATGGTGTCATTTATAAGAGAAGAGAGAGCATAAAGGCTTCAACTTATGAGCATGAGGATAGGCCTAAGATCAAAATAAAGGATAACTTTGATTCATGGCTTATTAACACAGAGATGGATATCAAGACTCCAACAACGAAAGACATGGCATAGAAAAGGATCGTTGAACAAATTGAAGATGTAAAGATGGAGGATGTACACCATAGTCAAAAGGAAAAGACCTAAGAGATAGAGGAAGAAGAAATTGGGACCAGGTTCGTAGAGACAAGACGAGATCAACTAGGTTTCTAGATGACTTTGGAAGACCCATTATAGACTGTTACCTCATCCTCTTCAAAGGTAACTATTTTAAGTTCAAAAGGAAGTGCAACTAATACTGAGCCAAGTTAGCCTATTGAAAAGGCCATTGAATAAAGAAACAATAAGGTAAGGGAAGATATGCAGCAACAAATGGCATCTGATTCAATACCATATTAGACCAGACTTCTGGCTATTATGGACTTAGAGAGAAATCAAATGAAATTCCCGTTGTAGCACCCACAAGCATAATCATTACCTTCATGCTCTCAGTTCAAGGCCATGGATGTTTCATTAGACTTGACAAGTGTCCCTATGTCAGATAAGATCAACTTCCACAGGAAAGTGGGGGAAATGATGTACATTGAGCTCAATATAAATGCAATGACCAACAACAAGGCTGAGAAGCTACTAGAGAAGGTGGAAACAAGGTTAAAACATGAGAGAGATAACTCTAGAGCTCTACACATGCAGAATGAGAGCTTCAAAGAGATGATTGTGAAGTTGGGTGTAAATCCAAAAGATAAATATACATTCGAAGCCCTTATCCAAATTTTACAAGCAAAATTATAAGAGTTAAGGCTCAAACTAAAGATGCTAGCTAGTGAGCATGTGCAATCTAAGGAACTTGTACAGGTGGAAGAAGAGAAGGAAATCTTGGCCAAAGAATTGATAAAAAGAAACAATGAGATAGTATCCCTCAAGCAGTAGGTAGTAGAACTTCATTTGAGGATAGACACACACATTTTTTCAGTGCTTGTGCCTGAAAACCCCAAAAATCCCATAGGAAAACTCACCAAGACCCTCATCGAAATCTAGCTTTCGAAAGGGGATATTAATAAGGTGCTAAAGGATTTGGACATGACCCAGAGAAACCTAGCACATAAAAAAAAACATCTTGAGACAACCAGGACCAACACAGACCTGATCAGTAAGAACCTATAGGCAGCAAATGAGGAATTTTTTGAGCTAAAATACAAGTTGAAAGGAAACATGTCTCTCCTGAAAGCCAACCAACATGTCTGGGATGAAATCATAGCAGAAAGGAAAAGCAATTGGGAGTACATAACTCTGATGGATGAACATAAGATTTTAATCAAGGATTACGATTTTTTCATCCTAGCGGCCAAAGAAGATGGTGAAAAGAACTCCCAAATTTCCAAGAAGTTCATTCATTTTGTAAATGAAAGTCCACCTAGTGAGTTGAGGCCAATAGATGTAGTGGATAGAGTGTCCTCTATCATAGAGATCTATAAATTTGTTCAGAAGGAGGAGGCCAAAGTCAAAGCTGAGGAATGCTTAGGGGTGGTACTGAAAGATGTGGTTTCTTTCAATGTTGAGTTTGATGAGAGAGTCAGGGCAGGGTTTCCTAGCTGTTGGGATCTTGTGGGAATGTTAATCCCATGGACACAATACAATCAGATGTTAGTGGAGGCCAAGAGAAAGGTAGAATCCTATCATGAGAAGATTGCCACCTTAAAGGAAAAACAATGGTTAACTATCTTATAAAGGAATTTAATTTTTTAAGGTTGGTAAATACCTTTTTTTTCCCTAGGCTGAACTATAAAGGGGTCATGAATCTCAAGATTTCATTTTAGTGATTCTTTCACGCTCCTCTACTAGGTCAAGCACTGTTGCAAAGGTGTGAACACTTTATCAATCCTCCTGTGCTCCAGATCATTAACCTAGTGACACTGCCTCCAGAACCTATTTATCATGACTAAGGATATTGCTGACCGTGTTAACCGTGGCATTTTTTTTTCTATTTTATATAGATATTTTATTTTAGAAGAAACAATGTCAGTTAGTTAGAATTCGATTAGTACATATGTTACACTAAGAACACTAATGTTTTTTTATGATGATTCATTTCCAAATCAAGAACGAATATTTTGTAATGGGATCTCCCTCTAAGGTCCTATAAAAATAGTTCATGATATAGAATCAAGGGTTCAGAATTTTGGTTTTCCAAGAAAGAAGCTTTGCATGTTGTCAATGAAATGTATGCTCTATGGAAGATTAATGATTTTTGTGGCGATTCTTGCTCATATAAATTTTTAGTATGTATTTTTTCTTGTGTTTGTTCCAAATTTTCTCACTCTTCTTCTTAGATTACATGTAATAACAGTTGTTGGATATGTTTTCATGGATTTATGGATTCATATAGGTCTAATATTGCTTAAATATGCCTATAATTGATATGAATTGTTATCCTTAAAATGCGTTCCATGTATCTTAACACTTCATTTAAGCATCCTTCTCATACATTTCACATTCAACTTCAATGAAAAATATTCTTAAGTTCAATCCTTGTGCATTGGTTTTCTTTCTTCCTTTATTATTCTATCTAATATACTACAAATGACCTATAAAATTACATGTGCAAATGATGTTTGCTGCTAGAGCTAGAAACAAATTCGTATGTGATTTATATTTGACATCCAACTTTGTATTTCTCCTCTTAAGGAATGCATTGAGTCGATTTCATCTCAACTATGTTAAATACTAAAGTGTAATAGAAAATCTTAGCAAATCCTTAAAGAACTCATCAATATGTCCTGGGTAGTGGTCTCCTTTCAACCTAGAGGTTGTCTCTAGGAGCTACAACACCGTGGTTGTTTTTGTCTTGATAACCACATTCATGCTTGGAATATGGAAGAAGGGTGACTAGCTGAAAGAAAGATTTGCTTCATCTCAATCTATGGTCAGGTGTTACGTGGAAGTCCCTAACTTGGTTGGATTTTTCTTATTTCAATAAGAGTTTTATTGCTCTTGTATTTTATGAGTAATTGTACTTGTTATTATTTGGTTTTAATGGTTGTTCTATCATGGTTATCATTTTGGTTATATGTTAGTTATAAGTATGGTTTCATAACAAGTTCTCGTTATGGTTCTTGATATGTTTGATTTTTTGATGAAGGGTTAATGAATGTATGAGCTAATCAATGTTATTTTAGATATCATAGGAGGGCTTTAAACCTTCTTAATGATTCTTATATAAGTATTAGACGCCTATGCTCAGATATGCGTTCATGACCTATAGATTACATGTTCTCAATATGTTTGACAAAATGAATGTCATTGTTAGGCCTGGTTAGATCAAGTCTCTGACTCAAGCTTGAATGTTTAGCTTGTTTTCATGTCATTTATGCATATGAGAAGTTACAAGAAGTTATGGACAGTGGTCCATAGGAGGACCTGGAATTTAGGCTCAGAATCTAGGACCACACACTCCTAATTGGAAATTTTGGGTTGCAATCGTATAACCCAATCGTATGGATGTAGCCTTGTGCATGCAGTTGGAGCCTTCCAACCACATGGAGGCCTTTTTGTGGGTGCAGTTGATTGTCCAGGGTAGAGAAGGAAGGGTACATATCTAGGTTAGGACACCTACTATGGTTTCTCAGCCACTAAGTCTCCTGTAACCCCTATAGGATGTTGTGAAAGTTTAGTTTGTCATCAGTAGTCGGCCCCACTTCCTTAATGGGATCTAGGAGGTTGGGTCATGTCATAGTAGCTCTCCATCTCATATTTACCCTGGAAGGCAAGTGAAATTGGGAAAATGTGTGAGGGGTGGTTACGTTATGGCCGAGAAACTAGCCTTTCATCATAATATTAAACTCATAACCATTTATTTGGACAAAAATAAAATTTGGGGCAATATTGTACTTAAATGATACAAGATCAATTCCATCCACTACCAGTATAACCACAAGGTGCACCAATGCCTACCCCTAATGTGGACATGGGTTAATTGAGGGGATCAAACCAAGGACCTCATAATATTTTACATAACATGTTTACATACTTTTCTAAGTGAGCTACCCCCTGGGGCTTATTATTATTATTACTACTTTTATTATTATTAAATTTAATTATTATTAATTAAGATTTGAAATTGTTTAATTATTCATGATATTTATGATTCATATAAGTTTAATCTATAATGTATTAATAATGAGAACAAAATCCATGTATATATAAGCATAGTATCTCATTAACATTTAGTCAATTTCAGACCATGGAAGCAATAAACTGTGTGTGTGTGTGTGTACAATGACGATATTTTAAAATTAAATCATAGAATAAGTAATAAACTATGAACTCAAGGAAATTACAACATTATATTCAACATAACATCAATAAATCTCTATTCATGTAAGGAAATGAAATGAATATGACATAAGATTTTTTTTAGTGAATTTGGTTGTGTTGTTGTTATTGCAATCTTCATATATTGAGCCCTCCTAATCCTTACTTTGTAAAAGCATACTAAAATACCATGATTTTAATAATGAAGATTTAGGATAGGTGCTAAGACAGATAGGATAGAGTATAGACGTATTATTATTATTTGTCAATTACTCATTCTGCAAAGGCTAACTTTGTCAAGGTCTTATAGATAAAGGAGTGCCAAGCACCATAGTTCTCTAATATACTAGAAGGATTCAGAAAATAGTACTTGATTGAATCTTTCGTAGCACCAACTAAGGAGGAAAAACATTGACCTTATCCACATTACTCAATTCTATAATATGCAAGAGTTATCCTATGTGTTGTTCTTAATGCACTATACCAATAGAATGGCTAAGAGCTTATGTTAAGCTATTTTTACATGATTGGGGGTATTGATATACCCAAAGGTATGTGGAAGATCGAATCCATAGGAAAATTATGTTTAATGAAATACAAATCATGTTAGATATAGGTCTATGCATGGAGTTGGGTTACACTTTTTGGCAAAGGGAGAGCAAGTTTAGGTGAAAAAGGAAGCTCGATTGAGCCATTATAGCTGCTCAATTGAGCCTCTTTTAATCACTCGATCAAGTTACTTATGGGTTAATAAATAACTTGATCGAGGGTTGAAACAAAGCCTCGATCGAGCTCTTGGGCAATCGTAGGCCAGGACCTCAATCGAGCATTAGGGTTGGATCGAGCTTTAGGGCTCAATAGAGCATACGAGCTCGATCATTCCATGATTTCTTATCAAAACCAGACCACGGTTAATTTTAAATGGCTCAATCAAGCTACAAGTTTGATCGAGCCACTGGTTAACAACGTTTATGGCTCGATCGAGAGTTTCCTCAACCCTCCATTGAGCTATTTGAATTTATAACTCAAATTCTCGATTGAGCATTTTAAGTGCTTGATCGAGCTGCTTAGGTCCTAAAAATCATAGCTTTAGCACCCTTGCTACAGATTTCTCTACAACACCATTTTGTACCCTGGAGGATTTAGGGTAGAATTTATCCTTAAGTGGAAAATTTGATCATGTTGGATACGTGAAATAATTCTCCATCCAATGGCATATGAGTTTGACACTTTCAAATTCATGTGATATTTTTCATCTAATTTCTTTTAAACATAATGCTTGAATTTTTTTGGACAGTTTCAAAGGGGATGAATAAAAAATCAATAAAATAAAATACATACAACGAAAAAATTTCAAAAGCTACCACTATCTTCATTTATGAGTCCTCTTCGAAAGGGCACTCTTGGTTTTTCAATTTATTTAAATATTTGAAAAAAAAAATCTTATGTGAGCACATGTGTCTGCAAAATGCAGTTGAAATTCGCTAACTTTGAAAAATAATAAAAAATATAATTTTGCATAATAAATAATTTTTAATATGAATAACTTAGTTCTCTCTGTGTAGATTATGCTTTAAAAATTGCACATTTTATACTAAGTTATGCTACGTGAACACACACATACCTCTTAATATGGGGGGAAACTTGCAAGGAAAAGCATTTCATTTGATGGAAAATTGAAATATTATATGACACTAATTTTTTTTGCAAAAAATATCACTAGTCCAACAACATAATTCTCCAAAAATTGTATTTTTACTCTGAATCAAAATTCACAATGCTTATATGAATTTTGAAGGCTTCAATTCAAGAAAAGAGTAAAATTTTTAATTTTCATCCCCACATTTTTCCCAAAAGTGTAAACCATGTTCATGCATTCACCCATACGTAATTCTTGGGATTATGGAATTGAAAAATATATTATAAATATTAAATTTAAGAGGAAAATGAAGACTCATAGATTAACAGGAACAACCGTCCAAGTTGCAGGAATATAAAAACAAGATCATCTTTATATGTATATATGCATGTTTATCTTTAATAAAAAGATTTAATGTTGGGATTTATTCATCTCTACCCTTTCAATGCTATCAAATCAAGGTTGTTGTTTTTTTATAACTTTGTTATCTCTTCCTCCTGCCTATCCTTGGGGATATCATTCTACATTACAACCATATTCATAACTAGGCCCATTTATTTCAATAGAATACTTTATTTTGGTAGTGCAACCCCCAAATCATTGAAACATTTTATGATTTCTTATGAGGGGCATCCACAACTATGTTATGTTATCAAAAGGCCATGCCAAAATAGTGCAAACCTTCTGTAAAGTCTATTAGCACCAAAAATTGGTGATCTCCTTGGAATGTGCTCAAAACCATAAAATTTCTCTAACCCAATCATTGGCTTATCTTCTAAGAAAAACCACTCATATCAATGAAACCATTGAGAATTATTTGTCTCTTCTCAATCTTTTGTGACATTTTTTTGGGGCTCATCATTTCAAATCCATATAGTGCTAGTTAGATATTGATAAAACAATCACTTATTCAATACCATCCTCTAGACTAAAAAATATTTTAGAGAGGAATTCCAGATGATTACATGAAATTTTATTTTGAAACCAAATGCAGAATGAAGGAAAATGGAGTTTCTTCTCCATTCCGTGTATTGCATTACAAACACCACTTTGTTATGTGGACTTTGTAAAGATGTCATTTTGGGTTAGGTTATTAGTAGAGTAACAAGGTATGGTTGACCCATTTCAAAAGTTATGAACATATCATGAGCTAATGACCTCTTAGAATCTTTCCCAATCACATGCATGTCTATGTCACCCTTGTTTTTGTGGCATCCCATCATCTTTAACTAGTGACATGATTTCTAGTGCAATAAAGGCATACAATATGAAAACAACATTGATCTTGCAATGGACATATGTAGGTAAAAACATTCACCGTGAGAGGCATCAAGTTGCACATCAATCTATCATAGATTTACCATGAAAGACTTTAAGTTACATAAAATCCTCTTATAAACTTGTATGGAATGATTGTTATAGCCCTTTTTGCCACCTTATGTCAATGAAACGAACCTAGTATCAATCCTCTCAGGTTGTTGGCCTAAATGTGTATCTATTTCCCATTTTCTATTCTCTTTTAGTAGTTCATGGCCCCCACAATCCTAACATCCTATCACCCATCACTCCGTTGCATTTATGAAACCTATCACTTGGGTATATAGCTTTCCTTCATCCTAGGAGCAATGGAGGTAAAAATTCTAGAAGAGGTCCATCCCAAGGAGATCAATTCGACTCATCTTATCCTAAGTTGGTTGAGGGTCAATTATTGGAGAATATTCTTAACTTTCCATGGACTTAGGTGTCTGGATTCATCCTCTTGGATCTAGGAAAGGCCTATTTAGTAAGCCCCTCTCAAAGGTGAATAGAAATAGTGAATCAAAGATAGCTCAGTTATGCTAGTGCAATATTACTGGAAGAGTATTTTCTTGCATGTGAAATGATCCAACTTTTTCAGTAAGCCAAGGGAAGTGGAGAACAAAGGGATCATAGGGGAGTTCGTGCTATAGATAAGGTATATTTCCTTGTACATTTTTCATTATGATATGAATATAAACTATTTACTTCCCTATTTTTTGTCTAAGTTATGAGAAAATTGGTCACATTGTCTCATTAAGCTTATGTTTCATGTTGGATTTCCTTCTATGGAGGAAAAACTTGTCCCTTTATGTTTGTGCTTGTGGGTAGGAGCTCATATCTATGAGTTGGAGTGGGATCAGGAGCAGGACTTCCAACTGTGAAGGTGCCATAAGAAACTACATTAGCCTGTGAGGGTCAAGGTAAGGTCACATTTTCATTTGTCTATGCTGTTTATATGATGTCTATGGTATTGCAACTAGGGATTTGTTTTGGTTATTTCACTTACTATCTAACAAATCTTGAGGTGTTATCCGTGGAGCAACAACTCCTTAGCATTTGTGTGATTTTTGGGCTAATAGAAATGGTGACTCTACTGGGATTATGACGTGCAAATATAGATGGGTCAATTCCACAACTAGAAAAGATTGAACCTAAGGCAAAAGGAATATTGAATTGATGACCAATAATTCAATTAAAATATAAAGGAAAAACCTATCCCTATATGCCCAATTCAAGAAAAATACAAATGAGATATGTTGTGGTGACTATACTTCAATAATCTACAGGAAATATCACCAACTTTCTCTATAACACTTCAAAAAAATGTCAATTGAGCATAAATTATTTGATAGAAATAGGATCTTAATCATGAATAAGTGGTTTTGGGGGAGGTAAATGGAAAATATTTCAAGTGAATACACATATGTGAGAGCTCTTGAGGTCTAAATATATGGAGTATGGACCAAAATAGAGCTTATTTACTCATTTTCTAGTTGAGAACTTAACCACTAGAGAAAAACCCGCATATCCCAAAAATATTAGATCGAGATCCTGAAGTCTATAAGGAATCATTCAACATTCCGCTTCCACCATGTATTTTTCATGTCCCTCCTAGTAATTTTGGATATTTTCTTTCTAAATTTCATGGAGATTTGACCCTTAATAGAACCCTTCTGAGGGTCAAATGCATCGCTGCTCCTAGCCGTGCACCCTCTAAGGAGTGACCACGATGAAAGAGGCTACTCTGAGAAACAAAACTTGGGGATGGCAACTACCATGTGGGGAAAACCTTAGGGATGGTGGTCTAGCTAACCTTATGTTATAAAAAAGTTAACATTTTCTTCTAAAATGGGTTGTCTTGCTAAGGGTTGTACTAACTCATGTGCATGTGTTCATGGAAAGTAGACATTCAAGATGATCGAATGGCAGGAAAGACAACACCATGAGGATAATATGAAAGCTCTATATCACCCTCCCACCATCCTTTCTCTCAGGGATTGTGGTCTATTGAAAATTTTCAAGGCCCAAAATATGCAGGGGTAAGTGGTGCTCCTCCAACTTCTAGTAGAAATGTGGAAGGCCCAAGAACAACAATATATGGTGAAAGGAGAAACATTGTAGCTAGAGGTTGAGGAAATCTATTTTTGCAATAGTTTATCAAGGTGAGGGGCCCTCGTAATAGTGATCAAAGGGAAGAGAATTGATGAGGAAAGTTTTGTCTAGTATGTAGCCTAATATTGCAAGCATAAGGCATGAAAAGTGAGTAGCAACATACCTATTCAAGAGGTTAAAAAACTTACTCTTCGCATGATCTTATTTGCCATTACTTAGGTAGCAGGGTCCATGGGGCCTCACTTGGTATCTAGGGCTTAAATGGATATTGTGGTGATATGTGTAGCACCAAAAATGTTCAACTAGTGTGAAGGTTTATTAGCCAACATGAAGGACCAACTCACTAGATACAAAATAGGGAAGCAAAAGTAGTTTGGCAATGGGAGAATTTTGGTTTCATTCTATTGTGCCAAGTACCTATGTTGTGACAAAGAGTATCGACACCTTAACCCATACCCTTAAATCCATGCATGATGAGGTGGACCAAGTTGATGAGGAAACTTAAGGGGGGGCATGTTCCATTAGTCTTTATGTTGAGCATGGCAATTCTCACCTTGATGATGACCTTATTATGATTCATACATGGTTTTCAGTATGGCTACAATCTATTCCCTTATTTTTGACTCCCTCCTCACATTTTTATGTATATATTCATAATGAATTTGGCCCATTAGTTTCTCATATGACCTCATGCATTAGAGGGCATCAATTATAATCGTATTTTCCACCTTATGTTGATGAAAGAAACTAGTGTCAGCCCTCTTAAGTTGTTGGCATGAATTTGTACCTCTCTCCCATTGTCTACGCCCTTCTAGTATCCCATCACTCCCACAAGCCTAACATCATATCACCCATCACTCCATTGTATGTATGTAACCTACCACATGGGTATACATATTGCTTTCATCCTAAGAGAAATGGAGGTAAAAATTATAGAACAAGTCCTTCCCAAGGAGATCAGTTTGACCCATCTTATCCCAAGTTGGTTGAGGATTGATTATTGGAGAAGCTTCCTAACTTTCCATGTCCCTAAGTGTATGGATACATCCTCTTATATCTTTGAAATGCCTATTTATAGAGACCTTCTCAAGGGTGAAGTGATAGAGAGAATAAGATATAACTCAGTTATTTTGGTGGAGTATCACTAGAATAATATTTCCATGCATGTCAAATGAACCCATTTTTTTGGTAAGCTAAGTGAAGAGGAGAACCAAGGAAACATTGGAGAGTTTGTTCTACAACTAATGTATATTTCCTTGTACGTTTTTCATTATGATATAAATATAAGATATTTCATTTTCTAATTTCTATCTAAGTTAATAGAAACTTGGTCACATTATTGCATTAAGTCTATCTTGCATGTTGATATGCCTTCTATGGAGGAAACGTTTGTCCCTATATATTTATGCTTATGTGTAGGAGATCATATCTAGGATTTGGAGAGAGATCTTCAAGTAGGAGTGTGTTATGCAACCAACTCACAAATAGATATATCAACGACTTAAAAATTATCCTCTTCGATGGGGAAACCTCCTTTACATTACATAAATGAGCAATTTTTGGATGACTCAATTGGAAAAACCTCCTTTCTATATATAAGAGTCTAAGGAGTCACAATATAATCAGAGTCGAGATAACAATAATAATGTAAGGGCACAACAATAACAATAGTGGACTTCTATGGGGCACAATAATAACAATATGGGGGCTACATGGGCACAACAATAACAATAAGGGGGATACACTGACAATAACAATGAGGAATACACTAGTACTATAGGGACCTAACATGTCCCTCTCCTTATAAAAAGTTTTGTCCTCAACGCTTAAGTAGTTCTTGATGCTTCGTTATAAAATTTTCATCCTCCCATGTGGAATGTTCAACGGGTAAGTTCTTCCACTTAATGAGATACTCTGAAATTGATCGATTTCATAGCCATCAAGTTCTTTTTTTCGTGATTTCTCTAGGTTCCAATATGATTTTTCTTCCCTCATCAAGTTCTGGCAATATTGTTTGAACTAGGAGCTTGTCACATATAACCTTCTTTAAGCTTGAAACATGAAAAACTAGGTGCACTCGAGAAGATTCGGGAAGCACCAATTTGTATGCCATAGTACCAATCTTTTGCAACACCTTGTAAGGACCATAATGCTTTGCTGATAATTTATTATCCTTCTTAGCTTGGTTGAGGGACATTTTTTTGTATGGTTGTAGCTGTAAAAATACCCAATCATCTACATCAAAACTTCTTTCGCTGCAATGTTGATATGCCTGTTGTTTCATTCTATTTTGTGCCAAAGTGAGTCTATCCTTTAAGAGTTGTAGAACTTGCTGTTTACGCTTGATGTGATATTCCACTACTTGAACCTTATAATGATTGTCCAAGACCTTTTGGAGATCTGGAGAAATAGATGATTTCGATGTTTGAACCTTTAGTGAACGTAATTGTGCAATTACGCCCCATTGTTCTTTCTTTAGAATCTTTTTTATGTCATTAGAGCTTATTTTCTTTCATGGTGCCCTTGTGATACCCCTTAACTTAGCTTCATTTCCTTCCCAAAAAAATTCAAGAAGAGTTCTTGAAAATTAAAAGCTATCATACCCAAAGATTGTAACCATTAGACTCCTAGTACAACATCAGCACCACCCAATGGAATGGAAAGCATTAGACTATTCAATACATATTCTACCATGGATAGCTTGATATTATGGCACTTTCTAGAGAAATTTATGGTTCCTCAATTTGCAACCATCACTTGACGCTCTTGTGCTAGATATATGAAGCAATTCAATTCCTTAGTTATCTTACAATGAATAAAATTATGGGTACTACCTCAATCAATCAACACTATTACCTTTTTATTCTTGATATGTCCTTCTATCTTGAGAGTTTGAGGAGTGGTAATTCCTACCAATGAATTACAAGATATGGTCGGATTCATTTCTTCTTTCTCTAGGGTTGGTTCCTAGTGTATATCCTCTTCTTTTGACATTTCTTGTTACTTTTCTTCCTCCTATTCGCAATTTATGTAAATCAATTTCTTCTCATCATGCTTATGACCTTTAGTGTATTTTCTATCACAACTGTAACAAAGCCCTTTTGCTCTTTTTTCTTCCAATTGTTGTGGTGTCAATATTGTAACTTGTGGAAGGCTAGGAGCAACAACACTTCCATCTTTATAGTTGTGAGTTGTAGGGTTTCTTGTTTCCATAATTTTTATTTCAATTTTTCTTTCCAACTTGAATGCCTTCTCCAATGAATCAAGTTCCCAAAGGCGAACCTCATGTTGGATGTTATCCTTTAAAGTACCTACAAAGAAATAAATCCTATGCTCCTTTGGAATATCATTTACCCTTATATTCAAATTTTGGAAGTCCTCAATGTGATCTTCCATTGAACCCTTTTGTTTGAGATTTATCAATTGGCTAAAGGATGTGTTTCTCTTTGTATCCTCATAATGTGCTATCATTTCCTCCGTAAAAATTGAGTAAGAGACAAGTTCTTTATGAGAACAAAGTCATCGATACCAAATAAACTGATTGGGTTCTAAATATAAAGTTTCAATGCGTACCTTTTGTGTGTGTTACACATTATGAAGATCAAAATATTGCTCCATTTGTTGAATCCATTTTATCGGATCCTTGCCATCAAACTTCCTCATATTGATATTTGGAATATGTTGGGTCTTCAATACAACATTAGATTCTATGAAATCATGATTAACATTTCTTTTGTTCTCATCATGAGTTTCATCTAATACCTTTTCGCCATTAGGAAGTCTTTCTTGTAGCAGCTTTGTTAAACCTTCTATGTCTGCTTTTAAACCATTCTTCAAATCTTCCATGTTTCCATTCATTTTTGTTTCTACACCATCCTTCAAACCTTCCATGTCTAATTTTAAATTATCATTCAAACCAGCCATATTAGCTTCCATTTCATTTTTGGTTACTCTTTATGGGAGGTAAATTTGTTACACTTGGTATCATAATTTTGATATATCATGTTGCATTTCTTCCTCTTCTTCAGGCGTCATAGTAGAGATTTTTTTTTGCTTACTAGGTGTTTCCATTTTCTTGCTTCGAGGCATTTTGAAATCAAACAATGATATATATGCTTCAATATTCTCTTTGAATCACTTCAAACTGATTTTTCAAACAAAAGTTATGAAATTAAAAAAAAAAAAAAATACACACCTTTTTCTTGTTTTTAGGAGCTCAATCTTGAAATGATTGTAACTTTGTAATTTTGGATCTCCAAAGTCCGAAATTTATTCCTATGGTGGCTCTTTGAGACCTCCTTTCAACCCCACAAGTTTGATATAGATTGGATTCTTCAAGAAAGAGTTATGCCAACTCTCCCATGATGACCTGGTTATGGACTAGTTCAGTAGAGCGAAGTTGTACGGGATTCCACGTGTCACTGTTTCAACCTTTGGCCCTAAAATTTCTACACAAAAAAATGCAGTCCATGCACTTTCAGCCACTTTTTACTAAATACAGATCTAATTCCTGAAACGAAAGTTATGACAATTTTCCATAGGTCACCTGTTTGAGACAGAATTATGGAGCCTGCAAAATCCCTAACTTCCTCAAAGCATATCTCTGACAATATAGCGAACTAAGATCTGAAATTTCTACAGGAATTTATTTGTGAGTTCCTATCCATGTGGTAAAACTTTCAGCCTCTGAATCATCGTATAAAAGGATTTATGATGATATTCCCTAGGTCACCTATTTGAGATAGAATTCTGGAGCCAACAAAAACCCTAATGTCCTCAGAGCATATATCCGAAAATTTAGCGAACCAAGATCTGAAATTTTTGCATGAAGTTCTCTAATATTTTGTCTCCACATGGTAAAAATTTCAGCTTCTGAACCCTCATAGAAAAAACATTATAGTGAAAATTCCAAGATGTCTTGTTTGAAGAAGCGAAACCCTAGAATCCAAAACTTTGATACCAAATGTTATGCAACCAACTCACAAATAGATAGATAAATGACTTAAAAATTATCCTCTTCGAGGGGGAAACCTCCTTTACATTACATAGATTAACAACTTTTGGATGATTCAAATGAAAAAACATCCTTTCTATATATAGGAGTCCAAGGGGTCATAATATAAAGAGAGTCGACATAACAATAATAATGTAAGGGCACAACAATAACAATAATGGGCTTATATGGGGCACAATAATAACACTATGGGGACTAGATGAACACAACAATAACAATAAGGGGGCTACACTGACAATAAAAATGAGGGAGCACACTAGTATTATAGGGACCTAACAGATTGGGACTTCTTATTGAATGGTGTTGTCATTGATGCCAACGTTAGTCTTTAAATTCTCTTAATACTCATCTAGTTTGCATTGGTGGAGGCTCCAATAGTCAAGATGTCCTAAAGCCAAAATGCTTGATCATATTACCCCATTCTTGTTAAATAATTTGAGGATGAAAAAAATGATATTTCTCCCATAACCATTTTCATTTGATTCTCCTTGTCATGTTGTTTCCAATGCTATGTGGCACATCATGAGGCACCTCACAGTTTGAGAGACGTCAATTAAAGTTGAAGAACCCTTCATGTGGTTAAAATCCCTAGCATTAGATGATGTGGAATTTCATCATAGGTAATTTTTTCAACTCATGAAGTCTTAATAAGAAGGATTCTCATAGAAGCCTTAAATAATTATTGTTAAAATCATTTATGGTTGGAGGGACATTCTTTTATTATAAATCAAATTTGGTCCTAAACGGTTTGATGATTTTTGGCTCCAAAGTGAAATTTGAAATTTGTCTTTCCCTCCTTAAGTCGGCTTCCCTCTTAGGTCAGCTCCATTGATTTCCTCCTCAACCGCTATAAAAGAAAGGGTTGGTCCTCCACAAGGTACATAAAAAACTCAAGGTACAATCTAAATTTGATTATGTAGCTAGGGTAGTCTCACTTATCTTGAAGAAGGTTTATTTTTTGTGGTTTTTCATGTTTGGTTTTTGATTCAAGGATCTCATTGGGCTTGTATATTCTCTATGGGTATTCAGCCTCCTGTAATAGGGTTGATCTATTCCAAAACTATATGGGATGATCATGCAAATTGGGTTTTGTTGGAATTCACACTTCCTAAGGGATTTTCTTTGAAACATAATCAAAATACTTGTGAACATCTTCTACCTTGTGTCTTGTTTGAACACTATTTTTTGAGATCACTTACAAATTTATGATAATTTTGAAACCCTCTCTAAAGTACATTGAGTTCCTAAGAGGTCTAGCAGAATTATAGGTAATCTCCTGGAGTCACTTTGCAATGATGCATTAAGAATCAAATTTAAATTTATCTTGGAAGTTTTGGTTCTATGGTAGGGAAATTAAATCTGAACTCAATTGATACTACTCATACTAGAATAATTCAAGGTCTGAAGTAGCATATTCATGTCTAGTAGATATTCTCGCTTAGATCCTTCCATTAGGTGTAATGAGTAGAGATGTGAGCCTATGCGATGTGTGTGTTAAAACAGTGTGGTGGTTTTCTTTTGATCATTTTAATCTGTTGAAGATGGGATGTTTTCTTGTTTTTTTTGTTTTTCAATGAAGGTGATGGACAAGGGTTCCTTAGCTAACCAAAAGAAGATTCTTAGGGCCATTATGGAGTGGGACATTCTGAGCTCTCTTTATCATTTTTTCCCATGAACTTTGTATACAAATTTTGATGTGGAACAATTCTCTTACTTGTTCATGGAATATTGTAGTGAAGGATATCTGCATACATTTTGATAGTATCAACCTACCAAGTGGTCTCTCTGTAGAATTGTAAGCCTTGTGCAAGAAATTGATCTCCTAATCAATGTAATATGATTACTATGTGTGAACTCTAATGTGTGAAGTGATAAAAATTTAGAGCGATGGTTGTCTATAAATTAGTGTGATGGTAGTAATATCATAATCTTTGATGAGTCTAAGCAATAAGAATGTTTTCTTGTCAGTTTTTGCATTGGATAACATACAACGTGACATCCCTTCATACTGGAAGTAAACAAACTTCATAATTCGATAACATCAATGAAATAAATGTTTCCATTAATGCTCTACATTCCTCATACAAATAAATTTGGATTTACTAGTTCATTTTGGCTCTCTCCTATATGCTTTATCCATGTTTTATTACAACATAGAGTGAGACCTAGGATTGAGAAATGATGAAAAACTTATCCATGTTTAGCATTACGACTTTTTGGATGTTTTTAAAACATATATGGATGTAGATACTTAACCCTTATAATGGTGAATTAAGAAAATGTTGAAAGAAGCCACTGACATGGGCTATTTTTCTACCTACAAGACCAAGCTTGAGTACTTGCCATACTCATAATGTTATTATTAATATAAACAATAAAATAAGGAGAGAAATTTTGAGGTAAAAAATGGGCCTAAAGACTAAAATGTACAACGAAAATAAAATTTATAAGAACCAATAGGATTCAAGATGATAATGTCAACCATGGGGGATGATTCACCATTTTTGGAGTAAAAATATAAAAAAGATTAAAAAAATAAAAATTAAAAATTAAAAAAAAACTACTTTTTCAACGCATATTTTTAGCTTATCTCCCTACAATTTTATTCAAATTTTGAGTAGGAGCACACATTTGATGCATAATTTAATTTCTCATCCAAGGATTACCCATATTACATAATTCTGATGGACCCTTCTATATGAAACATGAAAAACATGATTGCAATCATGTTTTTTCATATATTTCTCATTTTGCATGTAGTAGCATCCATCAAAAGTATGTAACATGGGTACTCCTTGGATGATGAATTAAATTCTACATCCAATGATTGCTCCCGCTCAAAATTTGAGTAAAACCATAGGGAGATAAGTTGAAAATACAAGTTCAAAAAAGTAGTTTTTTCTCTTCTCCCTCTAAAATTTGACGATGTGATCTAATCTTATTTTATTATTTCCACTATTATGTTATAATATTCCTTAGGAGGGCCATTTTAGACCTCAAAATTTATCTAATTGTACTAATTGATGCCATAATTATTGGTATTAGTAAGTTTTGATTGTTATTGGGTATATCTGCTAACACTTGCTATATTGTCGAGCAAAATTGTTGTTGGGGTTTGACAACAATATACATCTTGAGGTAGGATTCGGTAGTCCTCTTACATATTTGAGATGGCAGTTTGATTAGGCAAAAAGAGGATAAAGTTTTTTGATGGTCTGCATATCATTTGCAGAGAGTCTCCAAGTTTGCTAGAGAGGGACTATGTAGTTGAGCTATAAACATTGACATTGTTGACCTTGTATTACATATTTGACATTGTTTGGAATTGTTGATTAGTGCTAGCGTTTTCGAGCAAGAAGTATTGTATTGGAGATATCACACTACAGTATTATTGGACTATGTGAGGAGAGGATATGTGCCAAGGTTTACAATGCCATATGTTTGATGACCAGAAATTTTGATTTGAACAGAGACATTGGGATGAGTCAGTAGGATATTTTGATATTGTTTATGTGATATTGAGCATAGATGGATCCATTCTCAAAATTGTGAAAAATGGTTCGTCATGGTAAGCTGAAGTTTGGATCTTTTAGGGAAAGTGAAAACTTGTCGAGTAGGGTGTAAAGGTGGTGTAAGGAAGGAGAGTGGAGTCTCCTTTTGGTCAGATCATGAGAACACTTCAAAGTGGCAAGGTGGTGGCAGGGTTGCGCCAAGGTAGGTTGGAAGCTACATGGGGCATTGGAGCATACTTTTAGTGGTAGCTGGTAAATATAGGGCATTGGAGTGTCCTTCTAGTTGGAGCTTGTAAATCAAGGAATTTGAGTGTCCTTTATGATGGAGCTTGTAAATGAGGGCATTGGAGTGTCCTTCAAATGGAGTTGGTAAATAGGGTGTTGGAGCATACTTCAGGTTGGAGCATGTAAACCAGGGTGTTGGAGCTAGTAAATAGGGTGATGGAGCATCCTTTCAGTTGGAGCTAATAAATTTGGAATTTGGAGATTCCTATTAATGTAAATAATTAAAGACAAATATTAAGAAGCATTTGATGGTTTTTCTCTTGGAAGGGTTTCCATCAAAAATATGTTGTATATTGTCTTGATATTTTTGCATTGTTGAGTGGTGATGTTTATTGTTCATGTGATGTGATGTTCATTTAATTTTAATATGAATTTAATTCTCTAAAGATTAAAAATTAACTAATTGGAAGGAAATACTGATTCACCCCCTCTCAGTATTTCCAACACTTTGAACTATGAAAATGTTCTACAAAACTACATCAACCTATGATGGTTATGGTAGTTTCTCTTTTCCATTTGTCTCTATAATTTATATGATGGCTATGGTATTGAAACTAGGTTTTTAGTTTGGTTGTTTTGCTTGTTGTTGACCAATCTTGAGGCCGGATCTATGGAGCAACAACTCCCTAGCCTCTATCTAATTTTTGGGCTAACAATGGATGGAATTAGTTATAAGGAACATGACTAACCATAAGATGTTTAGGGCCCATACTATTTTTGGTAAAATCAATATAACATACAAGGCTCTGAGAGACAATATTCTTGTGCTATGAATTTTTCACAGGGGCTTCACTTAATGAACCTTTGACATAGCACATGTTGAAAAATGTAGCAAGAAAGTCTCAATTTGATTTTGCCTTGGTCAGGTTGAGAAAATTAAAATTTCCACAGCAACAAACAACTTGGATGCAATTAACTTGTGTGACATGGCTCTTGTCACTCAATTAGCTTAGTATATTCAAGTTAAAGGAGTTGGAGTTTAGTTAATCATGTGTCATTGCTAATTTGTAGCAATCAAGGTCAGCTAATTCAAGTTGTTTCTAGCTAAACTAGTTTTGATTACTAGAGGAACTAGTGGAAGGTTAGTTATGCAGTGGAACAATAGTGTAACTCAGTGATCATCCAGTTAACTGAACAATCAATCTAAAATAGCTAGTGCGTGCAGATAATTTGAGTTCCCTAGTTGTGGTGGAGATTCCAATATAGTGTAACATTAGTTGTAGCCTAGTCTTGAGTGTACACGTGTTGCATGCAGCCAGATGATCAACCTTGGGAATTGCACAAGCATTGTGGAGGAAATTCCTAAATAATAGGGGCTTAATTTCCTCATGAATTGCGCAAGGAAATAGGAGCTCAAGTATATGCGGAAATTTACTAAGTCTGGGTCAGAGCTTCTCAGTGAGCAGAGAGATAGGTTATTCACTTGTAGCTTCAGCTCAGATTGAGTTAACAATTGTAATACATCTCTATTTATAGATTAGTGCAAGTAGGAAAGGGGTTTTTAGCAGATTTCTTTCCCCTGGAAAAATATTGTGTGCATGTGTGTTATTCCTCATCGCATGTTTGTGATTGATGTTCTAAATTGTGAATTGAATTAAACAAATAAGTAGAGTATGTGTATGTATCGTTATTTTGATTAAAATTTCATGAGAAGTTGCAAATATACGCCATAATTTCTACATGGTATCAGAGTATGATTCACATTAGAACAAGAATTTCGAATTTGTTCCTCAGGAGGTTCTAATTTGCAGCTTCAATGTAGCAGGATCTCTTTAGAGTTGGGAAGATGAACTTCAACATGATAAGGTTAGAGTATTCCTTGGAAGGTAGCTCAAATTTCATTACGTGGAAGGATCACATGGAGAATGTGTTGAATGAAAATGGATTTCTAGAATATGTCAAGACAGATATTGCAAAACCACATGCATCTCATGCATAAAACCTAGCCCAATGAAATAAAGATGTAGGAAAGGTGAGGAGAATAATTTTGGAGGCATTGCGAGACGACATTGTCTCAAATATACATGGGAAATAAACTCCTTATGCAATGTTGCAACACTGACAGATCTATTCCAAAATTGTAGTGACCATAGGAAATTAGCCCTCAAAGAAAAACTTTGAAATATCAAGATGTGAAAGAATGACACTATTCTGCAGTATTTGAGCATATTTATACAAGTTCATGATGATTTTGGAGGGGTTGGTATTAATTTTGTATAATATGAATTGGTAAGCCTATCTCTTCTAGACCTTCCAAAAGCTAGCACAACTACCAAGACTTGGTGAACAAGAATGATAAATTGCTGAATTGGGAACACTTATGGTATGATTTGGTACAAAAGGAGAACATGCAAAATACTAGAGATGGAACCTCATCCAAGGGCGAGGATGAAGAAAAAATTTCATTGGTTGGAAAGGGAAAGAAGGGAAAAGGGAAGAAATATCAAACCAAACTAGAATCCAGCCAAAGGGGAAAGAGTAAAGACTTGTCCAAAATAAAATGCTTCAGTTGTCATGAATTCAGGCACTATGCCATGAAGTGTCCACACAAAAATTCAAGCAAGAAGAACTCAGAAGCAGGAGTAAGTGAAGCCCTAGCTTCAAAGTTTAGGCTTGACTTCACCCTTATCATATGCATGGCTAGCATAATGATGGGAAGCATGTGGTACTTGGACTCTGGTACCTCATTCCTCATGTTAAGGTGTAGAGATTTTTTCAATGACCTCGAGGAGAAAGATCTCCATATGAATATTGAGTTGGGGGGCCACAGAAGGTACAGTGTGATCGAGTTTGGTACAACCACCTTTAAAAGGGAGTTGATATCCCCTCTTTGCCTCAAATATTGCACATTTGTTCCAGGCCTAAATAAGAATCTCATCTCTATAGTAATTTTGGAAGATCATGGTTATGATGTGATCTTCAGCACAAGGAAAGCATTCCTGAGACACAAAGCCACTGGACATGTGAAGAAAATCAGGGTTTTTGTGAAGAACATGTATAACCTAGATCTGGAATATTATGTTGTATTAAGCAGCAAGGTAGAGAAAGTGCAAAGTCGCAATGTTAGTGAACTTTGGCATAGAAGACTTGCCTATTTTCATCATGGTGCCTTGAAGATTATGCAGAAAATAACCAATGGCCTCCCTAAAGGAGCACTTGAGTAGCAGGATGTTTGAAAAGGATGTACCTTGGGGAAGTATGAAAAATTCGCATTCCATGTTCGAGACAATAAAGCACATGCAGTCTTGGAAAGAATCCACTATGATGTTTGTGGACCTTTCTCAACAACCTACACTGCTAGACATAAATATTTTGTTACTTTTATTTATGATTTCTGTAAACTCCCTGGTCAAAATTCCATGCAATAAAGTTAATAAAGGTAAAATAATAACTAAGGTCATGGGACATGTATTCCAAGTTGAATATTGGGCAAAAAATCCTTGTGTGGGAATTCATTTGGTTTATTATGGCTAAGGGAAATTGGCGAAGGCAATGACAAAGGCTTTGAAAAGAAGAGTGGCATTAATTGGCATTTTATTTATGAAAATAATGGAAAATAGGAGAAAAGGAAGGTGAGAGGTCAAAGGTTACATGTCAGGAGAAAAATGAAGGAAAATAATGGAAAATAGAGAAAATAGAGGCCTCATTAATAAAAAGGCTTATGAGGAACACTTCGCATCCTTTTGTCAATTTAGTTTTGGAGCTCTCTCTCTCTATTCTCTCTCTCTCTCTCTCATACTCTTAGAAACTTAGAGTATTCTTGGAGCATTCTAGCATTGGGGAAAAGAAGGAAAATAAAGGACAAGAAAGAAATAGGAAGTGAGAGCAAGATTCAAGCAGCTACAACGAGATTAATTGAAGGTATCGAGTTGCATGTATAATTTCCTTGCTATTTTTGGCATGCATGATACATTCACGTGTGTTTTTGGTTATCTTGTTGTCATTGGAATGGGTCTTGCTAGGTGTGACAATGTATTTCGGCCTTGCCTTGCCATTTTTAGATAGCCATTGTGTGATGGGGTTCTCTTGTTTTGGTTGAGCTTGATTTATGGATGGATTTGAAGCTTAGTGGGGTGGTCTTGGGATTAATCACAAGAGCTAGCAATCACTTGGTGGGATATACAGTAAAGCCTGGTTGTGAGTACCCTTGATTGGGCCTAGGAATCCCTTAACCAAAAATGGTGGGATACACCGTAAAGACCAGAGTGGGGATACCTCGTATGAATAGGAATTACTTTACTGGTAATGACAAGATACATGGTAAATCCAAGAGGTGGAGGCAGAAAATTTCCTCATGGTTTAGGTGGAGAGATATGGAGGCATGCATGCTTATCTAGGGCCTAGTGATCCAGTGGAATTGTGATTAAGCCTAGTTGTATTGATGAGGGTTTCAGGCCTAGGAATCCCTTGGTGGATATATGGTAAAGACTAACAAATCTTTGATTGGTTCTACTATGAGTTCCACATTCATGCTTGGAATATGGCACAAGGGTGATTGGCTGAAAGAGAAAATTGGTTTAGCCCATTCTATGGTTGGGTGGTTCATGGAATTCCCTTACTTGGTTGGAATAAACATACATTAATAATAAATCCTTTTCCTTTTGTATTTCATGTGTAAATGTACTTGTTAATATGTGGTTTTTATGGTTGTTCTATTCTTGTTATTATGTTGGTTATAAGCATGGTTCATGACAAAATTTTGTTATGGCTCTCATCATGATTTGATTAGTACAAGAAACATGATATATGACCTAATAGATGATAATGCATCTATTGTGATAAGGCATCAATTCTTCTTGACAATTCTCAGATAAGTATGAGACGCCTATGCTCATATCTGTGGTTATGACTAGTAGATTACATGTTTGTGATATATTTGATGAAATGGTAGTCATGGCTAGTAGGGGTCACGTGTAGTCCTTGTACCAATTTTTGCATTAGTAGCTTTAATTAATTGTTATTTATCATTTCTATAAGTTTCATGAAGTTTTGGGCAGAGCCCTAAGACTTAGCCTTGAAAAAGTGGCACAAAATTCAAGGTCATTGGCTTAGAACTACATGAAAAAGGCCACAATCACATGGATGCCTTATTATGGGAGTGAATGGAGGGTCTTTGTCACATGCATGGCTTGTCATGGGAGTGAATGGGGTTCTTGCTCAACAAAATGACAAGTTGTTTAAGGGGTTGAGCACCTGAAAGGGTTGGTTGTCTCGTCAAGGTTTTGTAGCTCTTAAAGAAGGTCAGATTGGTTTTGTTTAGTCGATTCCACTTCCTTAATTGTACTTCGAGAGTTGAATCATATCATAGTAACTCTTCATCACATGTTTACCCCAATGGATCGGTTAGCTTAGGTCAATGTGGGAGGAGGGTGTTACAGAGTGGTATCAAAGCATGGTTCAGCACTTGGACTGGATGTGTGGAATTTGTTGTTCACGCATACATGTCAGTTGCATATGTGTTCTTTATGATTGTGTTCTATGTACTTGTTGTGTAGGAATGGTTGTAGTGTCCTCATGTGAAATTTTATGGTGTTGTTTTTGGATGTATTTTTCATGAGTGTTTGTTATTTATGCACTTGTTATCCATGTTAGTGTTTATACGGGATTATGCATACATTGACATGGTTATAGCTGTCGTGCATGAGGTCATGGTATGTGGTTGGTATGGTCATGCATGATAATTGGATAATGGTTGAAATTATGTTTATATATGATATGGTTATGTTTATACATGTATTGCGCTAATCTGGTTGATCTTGAGATGAAATATCCTCCCCTAAACTATACTGAGGTATGTTTATTATGTTATCTTTTGGTTTAAGCTGGCATGGCATACTTGCAAGAAGAAGATAAAAGATTATTAGCAAGATGGTAGACTATAGTTCATGAGACTCTCCCTATGGATCAGATGAGCAACATGGTGGTGGGCACTCTTCTGACTTAGCAGACACATTGAGAATTTTGAAGGAAGAAATAAGAAGTTATGAAGCAGATAATGACAGAATCATTCAAGCATAGGAGAAACAAGTAGAAGTTAATGCAGTAATCCTTCAGAGTGTTTTAGACTTGTAGAGATAGGGGCTACTTAGGATCATCCATGGGTAGTAGGATAATACTAATGGGGCATATGGTAGTATATCTCATGGCAGGCACACGTCGGATAGGGATGACACGATCAGAAATGGCAGGTCCTTGGATACGCGAGATAGGAGAGGTTATGGACATGGGTTCTATTCTAGTTCTAGTTCTTACAAGTATCATGGTCATCATCATTATCATCCTTACAAGAGGAGTGACATCAAATATTTTCCAAATGAGTTTAAGAAAGCCAAACCACCTACCTTTGATGGGGATTTGAAGAAGTTGAATGATGTAGAGGCACGGCCAGAATAGCTATCTTCAATCTCAAAGGGAAAGTAAAAATCTGGTGGGAAGATGTGAAGTGATTTAGACACATCATGATAGGGTAGTTGAGTTGGCATGAATTCAAGAGAATTTTCAAGAAGAAATATTTGTCAAAGAGGCACTACGAAAATAAAGCCATGGAATACCATGGGCTAAATATGGGGTCGATGAGGGGTGAAGACTATATGACCAAGTTCCTAGATTTTTTGAGGTATATACCATATATTAAGGATGAATAAGCCAAATTTCATAGATTTGTCAGTGGATTGCCATTAGCATTTAGAGATCAGATTGAGTATGATGAGACTTGGTCACTTGAAGAAGTCATTGGGAAATTAAAGCAATGTTAATCAAAGCATTGTTGACTTTTGTAGCTCAGGAGGTACTCCAAGCCTTAAGGATTGAGGGTTTGGAGGAAGGAGATCAACAAATGGCCATGTGGGCTTGAAACCCAAGCTTGGGGTTTTTCATCCATTGATGTTTGGGCCAACACCACGACGATAATTTACATGTGATGGATGGATATGATAGAGGATGTTGAGACAAATCCAACGCATTAAGAATCATTGAATTTTGAGTTGTCAAAGTGGAGATATTAATTTTTGAAGGTCATGGTTGGGTTTTCACATGTGTTGGTCAAGTTAGCCTAGTGTTTAGAGGCCTAATGACAAGTGTACAATCCCATGGAGAGACTTCATTGGATCCCTTGAGAAAGATATAAATAAAGGGCTTGTGTGAGATCATTAACACACTCAAGAAGGGAAGAATGAGCTCACATTAGAGGGAGGACATTTCTGATTTGGGTTGCAGGAAAAGGAGTAGCCAAGTGAAGGAAGAGAAGCCTATGTGTAGGGCTTCTCCATCACTGTTTTAGTGCCATGATTACCTTGCAGTAGGGATGAGTGGAAAGGTACAGATATGGGATAGTTTTGAGTCCTATTTTGTGTGGGTATCTACCTAAGAAACATGTTGCAGCTTAGATTTGATGCTACAGGAGTGGCTGAGGATCTGAAGTCTCCTAGAATAGGGGGCCAAGAGGTGTTCTAAGGGTGTACACCTATCCTAAAGGATAGAGAGGGGAAATAACTTGAAGGTTGAGGTGGACCATAGCTAAGAGAAGGTGTTTGAGAGCTTAAGGAGAGGATTGTCCAGGTGTACAGGAAGCACTAACCAAGCAACAACACCTACAATAGTTAAAAAATTAGTCCAAAGATATGTTCATGTTTCATGATTGCTAGGTGTTGGGTCTAGTTTCGACCAGTTTGGATGGTTGGTGTATTGGATAGTTTTATGATCATCCTATGAGCAGCTCATCAACAACAATGCATGTGTCAAGAGGAGAATCTGAAGGTTATAGAGTAGAGGTATGTTAGTCCTCTTGAGTGGATGTGACTTGTAGGTGGATGGCATCCTTGGAAAGGCATATTTGAGGAGTCTCTTAGTAGCCATGTGGATGGGTCTCCATAGGCGATGGCTGCCCTAACTAGGAGTAGATGCTCCAACAAGTATTGGTCTCTCATGTTATGTTGGAGGGTAGCATGAGAGTGGACTAGGTGTTGACAGTGCATTGGGAAATTATGGTTTGTTGGAGGACAACATGATAGTGCCCAATTTGGAGCTTGATGTGCACCATCTTCATGGAATTAGGTGGTTTATAGAGTGGTAGTTGTTGATCTCAAGGGTTTATGAGCTAGAGGAGCAATTGAGAAGCCCTAGACTGGTGTGTGGAGAAGGAATTCTATAACAGATGATGGGCAGTCCTCCTAGCCCATTTTCATTTTAGGAGATGGACATCTTGTAGTGATAGGTGGTAGGCCTTCGTGCCCTATGTTGGTCTTCATTGGAGTAGCACAAGAAGACCATAGTGGGCTAAAGTCCCTGAGTAGCTGAGGAGCAATAGTGGGCAGGTGTGATTTGTTAACAAACGGATTTATGAACAACTCGATAGGAGTCTCAATGTGTTATGCCCTTGAAGGACTAAGGCACAACTAGTGAGCATATTGAATAGTTGAGGTTTAGTGACCAGATGGACTTGGATCATTGATGGAGGTAATGTTTCAGATCGGGAGCCGAAGGACTGGGTAGGTATAGGGCACGACCGAGAGGAGTTGAGACAGCATGCAACAGCCAGATCATCATAGTATCTTTTTGTGGGAAGATTGGTTGTTGATGGACTGACACCAAACCCCATTTTTGTATTCCTATATCAGTGGATATTCGAGGGTCATTATCCCTAGTACAGGAGCCCTTGGAATGTTGTATTATTGAGTTTGATTAATATAATGAAGTTGGGTTGAAAATTGTAAAAAGTTGTCTATATTTTGTGCACTAGTATATTTATTGTTATTTATATTCCACTGTGTAAAGTAGTTTTGTTGCAATCTTTGGTTTTAGTAGCATCAGTGATTTAATATTCTATCCTAGACACCAAGATCATGGAAAAGCAACATGGTATTAGAGGATGTTTGAGCTACTTTGAGGGACAATGAACCAAAGTGTGCATAGAGAAGCAACTTAGAGGGATTTGTGGGAGTCTAGATCATGGAGCAGAGGGTTCAACTGAAGACATGGAGATGTGAACTTGACTATCTTGGCATCTCGAGGATTTATTTGGCATGGATTAGAGTAGGATGATCGAGATGAATTCAAGTGATGGACTACAGGTTGGTAGGCTAGAGTCTTCATTGGATCGTGATGTTGCATATCTGAGATTGGATGGATTTTCACATGTGGTATTTGATCCAGGAGGATGAGTGCTTGTAGTACTGAGTCAGTGGAGATCATGTAGGCTCAAAGGGATTCTAGCCTTAGAGGGAGAAACCCTATGGAGGTTTGGGATCTTCAAGTTAACATGTGATGAGGTAGAGGCACTACCAATATTGTCGAGTTCATTCTAAAGAGCATGTTGCAGTGATGGACACGAGATGGGCTAGTGTCGTCGAACAATGATGGTTACTTCCTTGTCTTGGAAGTACCTCCCTCATTGAGAGGGAGTGTTGATCTTTGTAGCTTGGAAGGTACTCCAAGACTTGAGAATCAAGGGTTTGGAGGAAGGAGCTCCAAAAATGGCCTTGTGGGCTTGAAACCCAAGCTTGGGTTTTTTCACCCATCAATGTTTGGGCCAACACTGTGACATAATTTTTACATGTGATGGATGGAGATGATAAAGGATGTCGAGAAAAATCTAGCACATCAAGAATCATCAAATTCTAAGTTGTTAAACTGGATATATTAATTTTTGAAGGTCATGGTTTTGTTTGCACATGCATTGGTCATGTCGGCCTAGTGTTTACAGGCATAATGACGGTTTTACAAGCCCATGGAGAGACTTTATTGGAGCCCTTGAGAAAGATATAAATAAAGGGCTTGTGTGATATCATTAACACATCCAAGAGAGCAAATAAGAGCAAGCGAAGAAGGGAAGAAGGAGCTCGCATTAGAGGGAGGAAATTTATGTTTTTGGGGGTAGGTAAAGGAGCAACCAAGTGAAGGAGGAGAAGCCTATGTGTAGGGCTTCTCCATTAGTGTTTTGGTGCCATGCTTACCTTACAGTAGGGCCCGTGGAAAGGGACAGATTTGGGCTAGTTTTGAGTCCTATTTTGTGTGGGTATCCACCTTAGAATTAGGTTGCAGCTCAAATTTGATGCTACAAGAGGGGTCGAGGGTCTAAAGTCACCTAAAACAGGGGGCCAAGAGGTCTTCTAAGGGTGTAGACATGTCCTAAAGGATAGCGAGGGGCAACAGATTGAAGGGTGAGGTGGACCACAGCTGAGAGGAGGTGTTTAAGAGCTTATGGAGAGGGTTTTCTAAGTGTACAAGAAGCATTAACTAGGCGTTAACACCTACAATAGTCAAAACATTAGTCCAAAGATATGTTCCTCCTTCATGATTGCTAGGTGTTGGGTCTAGTTTAGACTAGTTTGGATGGTTGGTGTATTGGACAATTTTGTGATCATCCTATGAGAAGTTCATCAAAAATAGTGCATGTGTCGAGAGGAGTAGTCGATGGTTGCAAAGAAAAGGTATGTTAGTCCTCTTGAGTTGATGTGACCCGCAGGTGGATGGTATCCTTGGAAAGTCGAATTTGAGAAGTATATTAGAAGCCATGTGGAAGGGTCTCCATAGGTGTTGGATTCCCTAACTAAAAGTAGATGCTACAACAAGGATTGGTCACTCTTGGTCTACTGGAGGGAAACGTGAGAGTGAACCAAGTGTGGATGGTACATTGTGCACTTATGGTCTCATGGAGGACAATGTGATAATGCCCAAGTTCAAGCCCAATGTGCACCATCTTCATGGACTTAAGTGGTTGCTAGAGTAGTAGTTATTGAGCTCAAGGGTTGATTAGATAGATAAGTAGTTGAGAAGCCCTATACTTGTGTTTGGAGAATGAATTCTACAACAGATGATGGGAATTCATCCTAGTCCAAGTTCATTGTGAGACATGGACATCTTGTAGTGATAGGTGGAAGACTTTTGTGCCCTATGTTGGGCTTCATTGGAGCAACGCAAGAAGACCATAGTGACCTAAAGTCCCTGAGTAGCTGAGGAGCAACATTGGGTAGTTGTGAGTTGTTCACAAATGGAGTTGTGAACAACTCAATAGGAGTCTTGATGTGTTGTGCCCTTGATGGACTAAGGCACAACTATTGAGCAGATTGGATAGTCGAGTTTCAGTGGCTAGATGGACTCGGATTGTTGATAGATGCAGTGTTTCATATCAGGAGCCAAAGGACTGGGCAGGTACATGGTACGAGAGATAGGAGCTAAGAGATGTGATAGCCAGATGGTCAAAGTATCTTGTTGAGGGAAGATTGGTTGTCGATGGGCTGACACCAAGCCCCAGTTTTATATTCTTGTATCAGTGGATATTTGAGGGCCATTATCCCCTGTACGAGAGCCCTAAACTGTTGTATTATTTAGTTTTATTAATATAACAAAGATGGGTTTAAAATTTTAAAAAGTTTTATATACTTTTTGCACTGGTAGATTTATTGTTATTTATATTCCACTGTGTAAAGTAGTTTCATTGTGATATTTGGTTTGGTAGCACCAGTGATTTAAGATTCTATCCCAAACACCAAGATCATGGAAAAACAATAAATGTAAGATACAATCTCAACAAGGTTGGAAATTGCTATACAAAGATAAAGGCAAATGGAAGCTGAAGTGAATAAGACTCCAAAATGTAGGAGAGAATGAAAATGTTACACCTCACAAGACTTTTAATGGGTAATATCCCGGAGGTCAACAAAATAAAGGTGATGGTGAGGGATAGTTGTAGTGTTGGATATGTGGAAAAGAGCATCTTAAGATGGATTGTCCTTAGAATTAGGGTAGTAGGCCTCAGCTTTACATCGCACAGGATGCACAGAGAGTTGGGGACGTTGAGAAGAGAATTCCACGAATTTATGTAGTGCTAGATAACAGGCAGTCGGATGACCATGCATCTATTATCAAGATGGATGGTATGCTTTGTGATCAACTTGCTTCTATTTTGATTGACCCTGGATCTAATTATAGTTATGTAAATATTGACCTGGTGGATAAGTGTGCTTTGAATAAAGAAGTGCATGCAGAATATTTGTTAGTGCAGTTGGCTACAGGTACAAATAAGAGAGTTCAACATTAGGTAAGAGCTTGTGTATTCAAGTTGAATGGTATGCGTACCTCAACACATTTGAATGTATTTTCATTGAGATAATATAGTATGATTTTGGGTATCGATTGGTTGTATCTTCATAGGACTATGGTGGACTTCTATGACAAAGCTATTGAATTCTTGGATGATAATGGGGAACAAAGAATCTTGTAGGGTAAGAACAAATCTACATTAGTTAGAATGGTGACAACTATGTAGGAAAAGTGCAGTCGCATAAAAGGGTGTGTGTTATTTGTAGTGCATATTTCTAGTGATAAAGGTAAGGATGTTGAGGATCCAAAAGTTATGAAGAGGTACCCGATCTTGCAGCAGTTTCAGGATTTATTTCTAGTAGGTTGCCTCATAGAGAAGTGGACTTCTCTAATGAGTTGGTACTAGGGGCAGCACTAGCATCAAAGGAACCATATAGGATGAGCACACCAGACTTAGTAGAGTTGAGGTTGTAGTTGAAGGAAATGCTTGACAAGGGATACATTAGGCCAAGTGTATCACCTTTGGGTGCACCAGTGTTTTTTATGAACAAGAAGGATGGTACTCTTAGGTTAAGCATTGATTACAGGCAGTTGAACAAGGTGACCATCTGGAACATGTATCTATTGTAGAGGATTGATTACTTGTTCGACTGGTTGAAGGGAGTAGCAGTGTTATCGAAGATCGACTTGAGATCTGAATATCATCAGGTACACATTAAAGAAGAGGACATCTACAAGACTGATTTGAGGACTATCTATGGGCATTATGATTTTGTTGTTGTTCCATTTGGTTTGACTAATGCTCCAACTACTTTTATTTGATTGATGAATAGTTTGTTTCATCCTTATCTGGACAAGTTTTCCATTATATTCCTTGATGATATATTGATATATTCTAACAATGAGGAAGATAATTTTGAACACTCAGCAGCAGTATTGAGATTGCTGAGAGAGAATCAGTTGTATGCTAAGCTCGGTAAATGCAGTTTCTTTCATATAGGAGTACATTACTTAAGACATCTTGTTTATGAGGAAGGTATAAAAGTAGATCCAGAGAAGATAATATCTATCATGGAATCACTACAAGAAAAAAGGGCATTGTTGAGGGTGTAAAAATGTCACCATCAGCTTATTGGTGATGGTCAAAAGAACCTCCATCACCAAAAATTGAACGTCGCCAAAGGTGGCATCGCCAAAAGTATAGGTGTTGTGGTGACATTCAAGGTTTGGCACCAATAATGATTTATAATGATGGATAGTGAGCATCACCATTTCATATGAGAAATGGCGATGAACCTTAGCATCTGTCACCAAAATATTGAACATCACCAAAAATATAGGTGTTGTGGTGACATTCAAGGTCTGTCACGAATAATGATTATAATGACGGATAATGACGATCACCATTCATATGAACAACAACGATTTATTTTGATCAACTTTTAATGGTCGTCACTATTGAAGCATATATATGGAAAAATTCATTGACCGTCACTATTTCATATTTTGTTGAGGGTCAAAATATGTCACCATAAGCTCATTGGTGATGGTCAAAAGCACTTCATCACGAAAAAATGAACGTCACAATTGCATATATGGTCATACATATATATATATAGAATGAACATAAATAGTTTTATGTTCTTATTATATTTATATAATATATATTATATTATATTACAATTTATTAGCATAGCCAACAACTTATTTAACTATCTCTTATTAAAATCACAATTGCCAATTGGTGGCTTAGTTAATGACTTCAAATAGTAATGATGATTGGAAATTGGTGGCTTATGTAATCTCATATACACACCATCCATAGTCATATAAATTGAAAGAATCACAAATGGTACATTTTACATATGTATGGAGGTCCACGAGTACATTTCATAGCATTTAATTCGACTTCCATCTAAAAACATGTTGAAAAGTATTACTAAAACAGAAGTTGACCCAAATAGAGGAAAGAAAACCTGAATCAAACCTCAACTAAATTTGAACTTTGTTTTAAGGTGCAATGATTTCAAACCTCAAGGATCAAGTTCAGAGAACCATTTGACATTGATTGGGTCGCTTTGAATCCACCTTTCAGTAAGAATAAGTGGCATATAAAGACAAATAGTATTCCAAATTCGCCTCAAAAGAATCCTACTATGCAATTGTCCCTAGGAATTTTTCCTTTCCACAAGTGGGCCCATAATTGGTATTACATATCCTATCACAACCCATTCCAAAAAATACCAGGCTACCTTACACAGTCTTCCTTGAAACATACATCTTGCATTGAAATATATAAAAGATTGCATATTCCATGAAACATTTCCATTACATGCTCTCTTCTTTAAAACATATGAAATAGCATTGTCAATTCTCTGAAACATACAATTCCAAAAGGTATGTTTCATTGTCTCTTCTTTGAGGCAAATGATAGAGTCTGTCTAGACATCTAGTGATAAGGTTGACTTTAACATCCAAACTCTAAATAATCATCATCCATCCTAGCACACAATGTTTGAAAGAAACTCCATCCTTATTGTCATATTTTCACCCACCTATTCTTGCCACCCTATAGAGCCCTTCTTCTTTTAAGTATTTCTATAATATTGGGGCATGCTTAATATTCTCATAGGATTTGAAAGAAACTCTATCTATTGAAATGGTCGGGCATCTCTTCACCCACCTATCCCCATGTTGATTTTATCATATTTGAAATATTCAAACACCCTCTTAACAAACTTGAGTTAAATTCTCAAACTTATTTTAGATGAATAAGAAAACTTGATAATATCATTAAGGTATAGAAGAACTATTTTCCATAAAAAAATTATTTAACTTTGACATCACTACATTGAATGGTGGAGGATGATATTGAAGTTTATGTTAAGGCACTTTCTACATTTCAAATTCAATTGTATTTTAATTTCTTAGAATGATATTCAAGAAAAATAAGGTAGTTATTTATAGGGTGGGAGTTGCCTTTTTATTTAATACTAACCTCACGACTCTCAATCTAGTCTACAAGGATGCTTTGTAATTCCTTTACTAGCAGATTTTCGTAAAGGAAATAAATATATATGTTTGTTCCATAGATGTAATTTTCCTATAATATTAATAAAATGTTCATTGAAGAAACATTTTAATTGATATATTTTTCAAATTTCCAATGTTCCAATTATGTTGGGTCACTCACATACAAACTATCCTCCTCTTCTTCAAATTAAAAAATTTCAGAACTAACCCATATGTAAATCAATAGTTGTTCTAGCAACCATGATCATGTAAGGCCATGCACAAACATGGTTTTCCTAAGAGTAATGTTCCACTAATACCTATATATCCTTTCTTAAATCGAACCAATCTCAACCCATAGAAAACCTACAAACTAGAGAGGCCTCACTGAGCTACCTTGAGTTTCCTCTTCACCACTTATCTTTAAATGAATGTCAACCAAAAATAATGATACTACAAACAAAAAAACTCCCAATTTAAGGTTCTACAAAAGAATGTTCTATGAATATATTACCAATGGCATAATGATTAAATCCAATGATCTACACACCAAGCACACTATAGAGATCATGTGGTATGTATAACTTTTGGTTGTGATCTTATTTGTATCCATGTTAGCAAATTCCTTACAATGATCTGAATGACATGCAAACACACCAAAATGTGATTAGTAGTTTATAATAATCCTACATGCAAGGAACAGGAAAATACCTTCCAAAAGGAAGAAAAACATATGGAGCATTAACAATATAATATGTCTCCATCTTCTCTGGATAATTAAGATCATCAACTGTAGATATCATAGTCAATATCTGCAACCATCCAATTGGAAGTCACATGATCAACCAATATCAAGTTGACTAAAAATTTCATATCAAAACATATTAAAATCATGTTAAATCGTGCAATTTACAAGAAGATGAGCATTAATAAAACATTTTTCTAGAGTGACATATGAGGAAAAGAAGCACATTATTTTGGGGTTGAAGACATAACTCTAGATCGGGTAACCTTAGCTTATATAATTGCATTTATAATTTTGTTACAAGTATGTGGTGTGTGATTTGTCAACTGTTTTTTTTAAGATAACCCAATTAGATTAAGTATGTGGTTTAGCTTCCATTTCATCTCAGTGTAAAGTTGACATTATATGATGTGACAGTTACTCGTAGGACCATTCATGTATGAAAGTATATTTTGAATATTGTAATATCGGCTTTTGTTTTCTGAAAAGAAGGCACACATGCTTGGTATAGAGGTATCTCTAATTAGCCAAAAATATTTATCTTGTTTTCTCTTGTATATTTTATATTTTTATTGAGATATTACATTTTCACCCTGGCGATAACTAGAAAGGATAACTATAACTTATACCAACAGTAGTCATTGCATCTCAACAAGGAAATCGAAAATTCTTATTTTCTAACCAGAGGTAGCTGAATCAAAATCAACAATTAGATCTAATCAAGGTACTAGAAATCATTAATATATGATACACCTCTCATGCAAATACAAATTGAAAAGACCATCATTTCAAGCACAAACAAATTTCTATAAGTAGAAATGAGAGAATGATGATGAAAGATTTCTGGGAGGAACAAATGTACAACATGCATATATTCAGGGAAAATTTTAAGAACCCCCCCTAAATTTATATGTATAATAAATGGGCAAATTTCCATGGTATATAGGAAAAATGGAAGGCGATTTTATCAATAATATAATATGTATATATAATTTTTTGGCGAATCTCTCATTAGGCATGGCGAATATTTTCTCAATTATAAAATCTTGTAAGATCTTGGCGAGTCTTTCAATAAATAATAAAACTTTGTAAAGTCCTAGTGAATCTTAGCATTGTGAACTCTTAGAGAATTTTTTGAAGAAGTATAAAACCATATATGACAAGAGCCAGATGGTGGCAATATCACTATTTTTTTTTCACATTTCCACGGCATGGAACTTGTTTATAAAATTATAAAAAAGCCAACCAAGTCCCTTATAATATGCAGGTAAGCTTATAACAGAGTCTGATACCTCTACTATGCTTGTCTTCATTCAAGTGTCATAGCTACTATACTTAACACTGTGACTCACAACTCTCTAAGAACTCAAATCTATAGTGTAATTAAAACCTTTGGAAATTGAATCTGACAACTCTATAAAAAGGATTAGGGAAATAGAAGCTTCTGTGAATAAGCCCACTAACTATCACTATTAAACAATCAATCTAGACTATGAAGTCTTCCATATTGATCAAAATCGTGCTCACGATCAAGGGAGTGCGACCACCTGGCCTGACATAATGGCCATCATAGCTTCCAATAATCAACAACCACCTTGCAACGACATCCTAGCTCATGTCTCATGAATTTTATTCATCAATCTTAACTGATATAAATCTTATGAAGATAATATTAGAATCCTCTCCAAAGTCACTGTTAATACAAGGGTAAAGGAAATTTTCTAGCTCAAGGCACTAGCCAATACCAACTTTGGTATTTGTGACCCCTTTGTGGGGATGCACCTACCCTGCCCCGTTGGGTTTCTGCCTTGTAACATAGTTCAAGGATCACAAGACTTTCCAATATTCCTACTCCATTAGACACACTTTATATGCTATACATAGTGAATGGAAAAGAAGCATTATAGAACACACAGTTTCACAGAAGGAAGAAAAATCTTAGCTAGTCAATATAAAAATCTTAACCACTGATTAATAAAGAATAACAAGTAGTATAATGAATTGTTCCGAGTTATTTATTTACAAGCTGTAAAGAATGTACTTGAATGGAAAATATTACTTAGGCAACCCTTCAATATTTTCTACTAATATGTCTGTGCATGTACATATGAAATTAAGAGCATCGCTGAATACAAAGTTTCCTTTTCTCTTGCCTCCATTTTGACAAATTAGTGTGAAATTAGTGTCACTTTGAATCTGCTTTCCTGTGTGGATGTTTTGAAAAATCAATTTGAAATCAAAGTCACTTTGAATTTCCTTTCCTGCGAGGGATCACATCCACAGTTGATTAGTAAAAGATAATCTACTATATATTATGTTCAAGAAACTGACTACAATCTACAGTGGAAACAAGACCTCAATTATTATTCTAAATTTGAATGCCTTAGTAGCTAGAAAACAATCACTCCATCATTACAATACCATCTAGATTTCGGCACTTAATCTAAATAATGGCACTAGTTGCAGTGCTTATTTGCATTAACACCATGGAAAAGCAACAACAATGTTTCAAAGCACACTTACTGGACAAGTTGTAATGTTCCGAGAATATTTAATGATAGCATCTGAACCTCGTAGCTATGGTGGGGAAACTAGGGAACCCAAATCTTGGAAGATATCTCATACCAAATCTGAGAAAAAAATAAAAAAGGGAAAAAATCAAAATCTATAAATCAAGCAATGAATTGTTTACAAATCAAATACAATTCCTTTAACTAATAGTTAAATTGTGGTGATATATTTAAATATTTAGTAAGAGGGGAACTTCAAACCATGGAATATTACCTTTTTCATTACTATCGTCCCTCAGTGACTGAGATTACAAATCAATACTTATGGAAATATTGTAAGAAATTCTATGAAATAGTAAAGCATAACCTCTATTTTCAAGCAACAAAATCAAGACATTGCTACATCAAGAGCCATAATTGATACATAATCAATGAATCAAGTCCTTGTATGGCATAGGCTTGTTTCACAACCTCTATTTTCTCAATAACAAAATCAAGACATTGTATGTGGTTATTGCCATAAGGAAACTGTGTTCTAATTTGGAAGAGGATCTTATCAAAATACATGGATTTATTCAAAGCTACAAAGCCTAATGGGTTACTGAAAAATAAGTTGGAATATGGGATCATGATACTTAAATTGAAAAAATATGCTTTCCTTTTAGAAACATTACAGTTATAAAATGTTTTTTGAAAGCATTAGAATTTGAAATTTGGCCTTTCTATCAAGACAAATTTTCATTAACGAAATGTACTTTCCTACCTGAAACGTTGTAGATATCCAAGAAAAACTTGAAAAGCATAAGAGAACTTAGCATAATGTACTTTCTTTCCTTCCTTAACATTCTTAAAGAGTTGAGGTTCCCCAAGTCATTAGGTAACTTTCGAAGGAAATGACAGTTAGTAATAGTCCAATTCACAACTGAAGATGAGTCACAAATACGAGGGGGCATCTACTCCAAATCACAAAAGTGCTCCAGGTTAAAATCTAGCATTATTGGAAGCTTAATGCTCGACTAGGTATTATTGAACCCAAACATTTTTCCAATCTTCACTAAAAACTTAAAGATAGCTTCTTTAAGTTCTACATGACTTTACTATGCTCTTGAAGTGGGGGCACATGCAGCCTCTCCAAGTGAATAGTCTTAAACTAAGTGAAGATAAGGTTGATAGATCATTCAGTGTTGATCTCTTTAACCCATAATTGAATACTATGTCTCTCTTGAACCCATAATTGAATACTATTAGGACTTTCAAATTTTTCAAGGAACTCAAAAATGTTGGAAGAAAGTATTTGCTTCTAGAAAAGAGTAAAACTAAAGCCTCTGCTTGAGGACAATTGATGTCACACCACTAATACTTCTCCATGGAATCTATATAGGTAAACCACAAATGCAGAATTCCATTAGAATATTGTGTTTATTGAATACACAAATGAAATCATTGCATTTCCTTAAAATATCTCTTGAAATCAAAATTATCGAAATTACATATCGATAACCTAGTGGGTGTAGGATAAAATTCACCCGTGTCATTCACAGAAAGCATGAGAAAAAATCTAATACTATATATAAAACCAAGAAAAATTCAAATTCATCACTTCTAGGGACCTCGTAACCACCCTGCCAATACACAAGTATGTTCCTGTTTGCAGTTAGAAAAATTACCCAAATCACAATCTGTTTACTCCAGCCTATGTTGGAAAGTTATAGAAGGATGACTAGTGCAATCAATCCATTCCTTTTAGCCCTAGATTTGTTTAAGGTTAAAATAGAAGTATACAAATATACTTGTCTAATGTCTATGCTTTAACCATTCACCTTAAGATGTTTTTACAATATAATTTCCTAAGTCTATTTAATATCTTCATTATCATAAAAACCAACCTATATCCATCTTAACTCCACATCTACCACTCTTAGGGGGATGAAATCTATTTATCCCTCTGAGAACTTGGTAGACCTAGAATTAAGATGGATCTAAGATGATAGAATGTCCCCTTTAAATAGTCTATGCTCACATGAATACCATGGTATTACCATGGGTCAATACCATGGGTTATCATAAACCTGGAGCTTAAACATTATTGTTAGTAGTTTATAAAAATTAATAAAATTAATAGTTGATTTTTATTTTAACCAAGCTAAAATGTTTAACATACATTAAATTACAACATCCATTTTTACACTTGATCCACCAAGCCCCGAGAGGGATCAAATATTTTTTCACTCTATGCTAGTTTGCATATCATGATATTTGATACCTCTCGGGGGTTAGTAGATCGAGAGCAAATATGGATCTATGCTAGTTTAACTCCCCCATTTAAATAGGCTACATTCCAAGTGAATACCATGGGTCAATACCATGTGCCATTTTTATTTTTATTAATACTAATATTAGGGTTAATAATGTTTTTTTGCATGGTATTAATAATAATCTAGCCCATGGTATTTGTGCCATAGTATTTTGCCCATAGGTTTCACCTAAATATAACGCATTTTTTGAGTGTTCGTAAATATAAGGTGACTTATGGAGTAAACATAAAAAAATGTTTTATTTGTTTACCATACCTCTCGTTTATTTATATTTTTATTAATTTACCATACCTCTTTTACAAATATGGTATTTGGCCCATAAGATTCACTTAAATAAAACCTCTTTTTTGAGCCTTCATAAATAGAATGAGGGTTATGGACTAAATATAAAAAGAGGTTTTATTTATTTACCATACGTCTAGTTTATTTATATTTTTATTTATTTACCATACCTTTTGAGTAAGTATAAAAAGATGTTTTATTTATTTACCATACCTTTTGAGTAAGTATAAAAATACATTTTATTTATTTACCATACCTCCACTTTACTTATATTTTTATTTGTTTACACCCTTGCATGTGTATAAGGTGACTTATGGAGTAAATATAAAAAATGTTGTTAGAAAATTATATATTATCGAGCAATGTAACACATAAAATATTGCAGAAATATAAACACAGAAAACGCACAAATCAAGAGAGACACAAATATACGTGGTTCACCCAATTTGGGCTACGTCCACCCCGAACAGCCAGTCCTTCCTTTCTATTATCCAGCAAAATGAAGAGACACAACCTACAGCAAATCCGCTGTAATATCCTTTGTTTTCTCTCACAGTCTCACCTCTCTGTTTCTCGCTCACAGAATACACATCTATCACACAGCCTCAAATACAATGCCCTCATACAAAGAGAGGGGTTGTCTTCTAGGGCAAAAAAACCCTAAACTAAACATAAGTTCTACCATCAGATCATCCGCCTAATGAACGGCCCAGATTGACTAGAAATTACTATACTTTTACAAGGCAATTTTACATTTATTTTTGGCTTCGGGGGCGCTGCCCCCGAGCCCCCGCCGGGGGACCGCTGGCCCCCGGACCCCCGCGGGGGGGACAAGTCCCCCCTGCGTAAAGGGGTGTAAAAAACTTCATGGGGTATACATCCGGCTGAAACAAAGACCTCTGAACAATCATGCTCCACACACAACAATCTCCCACTTGGAGAATGATTGTAGCAACTCCACCACTGCTTCATTTACTGGACAATGACTCCTCTTTGGACCTGGTTGTTTCTCATCTTCATCGTCATCCTTGAAGACCAATTGAAACTGAGCATGTTCTCAGTTTCTCCCTGGTTACAACTTTTGTTAGCATATCTGCAGGATTCTGGCTAGTGTGTATCTTTTCCAGCTTCAACTCTCCATCTTCCAACACTGATCGTATGAAATGGTACTTGAGCTGTATGTGTTTAGTCCTGGAATGAAATGCTGAGTTCTTTGCAAGATGAATGGCACTTTGGCTATCACTGTATAACATGCCCTTATCATGCTCCTTACCCAATTCACCCATAAACCTTTGTAACCAAATCATTTCTTTACTAGCCTCTGTAGCAGCAACATACTCTACTTCTGTTGTTGAAAGTGCAACAACACTTTGGATTTTTGAAACCCTACTGACAGCTGTTCCTCCAACAGTAAATACATATCCTGTAGTGCTCCTCCTGTTATCTCTGTCACCTGCCATATCTGCATCAACATATCCTTGTAGGGAGATGTTTGAACCACCAAAGCATAATGCTTTATTTGTGGTACCTTTCAAATATCTGAGAATCCATTTCACTGCCAGCCAATGTTCCTTTCCTGGATTGTTCATGTACCTACTTACAACTCCCACTGCATGTGCAATATCAGGCCTTGTGCAGACCATTGCATACATTAAGCTTCTAACTGTTGATGCATATGGAACTTTAGACATATAATCCATGTCTTCTTGGGTCTTTGGGCACATTTCCTTGCTAAGTTTGAAATGGCTAGCAAAAGGTGTACTAACTGGTTTTGCATTGTGCATGTTAAATCTTTTCAACACCTTTTGTATGTACTCATTCTGAGACAATGTTAATTTACGATTTTTCCTGTCTCTAGTTATTCTCATACTAAGGATTTGTTTTGCAGCTCCCAAATCCTTCATTGCAAATGAATTTTCCAATTTTCTTTTGAGCACATTCATTTCCTGCATGTTAGATCCTGTAACAAGCATGTCATCTACATACAATAACAATATAATATAGCTGCCATCATTTTTCTTTTTCAAATCAACACAATGATCAGAGTGACATCTAGTATAACCTTGTTCAGACATAAACTTGTCAAATTTCAGATACCACTGCCTTGGAGCTTGTTTTAAGCCATACAAGCTCTTCTTCAACCTGCACACTAGTTTCTCCTTCCCTTTCACCTCATATCCTTGTGGCTGCTACATATATATCTCTTCCTCCAAATCCCCATGGAGAAAGGTTGTCTTTACATTTAACTGCTCAAGATGCAAAGCTTCAGCTGCTACAAGACTTAAAATAGTTCTGATTGAAGTCATTTTAACAACAGGAGAAAATATTTCATCAAAATCAATACCTTTCTTCTGTGCAAACCCCTTCACCACAAGTCTAGCTTTATACCTCTGTTTTCCTCCATCTTCTTCCTTCAGCCTGTAAACCCATTTATTCTGCAATGTTGTTTTACCTGCAGGAAACTTGACTAAGTCCCAAGTCTGGTTATGTGCTAAGGATTCCATCTCTTCTTTCATGGCTTGCTCCCACTTCTTCCTGGTTTCTACCTGCACTGCTTCTTCATAACATTCGGGTTCACCAGAATCAGTCAACAATAAATAATATAATGAAGAAGAGTAACGTTCAGGGGGTCTACTTATCCTGGTAGATCTTCTAACACCACTTTCGGGTGTTTGGGGTGCCTGTTGCTGTTGTGGTGGTTGCTGTTGTTGTGGTTGTTGATTATTATTATTTTCAGGCACCTTTACTTTTTCAGTAATTTCGTCAAGAACTGCGTATTCCTTGTTTTCTTTTTCTTGCTTCTTTTCCTGCAACTGATTCTTATACAAGACCTTTTCATTGAATATTACATCTTCACTCCTAATGATTTTGTGATTTTCATAATCATATAAGTGATAACCAAAATCATTAACACCATATCCAATAAAGGTACATTTCTTTGACTTTGCCTCAAGCTTTGTTCTATTTTCTTTATCAATATGGACAAAGGCCTCACAACCAAAAGGCTTTAAAATAGAGTAGTTTACCTTTTTACCTGTCCATGCTTCCTCTGGAACACCACCATCCAAGGAACTTGAAGGCCCTCTGTTTATTAGATAAACAACAGTATCTACAACATCTACCCAAAACTGTAAAGGCAATCCTGCATGCAATCTCATGCACCTTGCACGCTCCATGATTGTTCTGTTCATCCTTTCTGACACACCATTTTCTTGTGGTGTTCTTGGAATTGTCTTCTCTTTGCGAATTCCATGCTCTGAACAGTACCTATCAAACTCTTTGTTGCAATATTCACCTCCACTGTCTGATCTAAGACACTTCAATTTCTTTCCTGTCTCAATCTCAACCAAAGCTTTCCATTTCTTGAAAGTATCAAACACATCAGATTTATTCTTAATACAATAAATCCAAGTTTTTCTACTTGCATCATCAATAAAAGTAACATAATAACGAGAGTCACCGAGAGATGATACCTGAGAAGGTCCCCATACATCTGTGTGCACAAGCTCTAATTTTTCATTCTTCTTTTCTTTCCCAACTCTAAGAAATCTGACTCTCTTCTGTTTTCCATAAATGCAATTCTCACAGAAGTCCAAATCAACATTCTTCAAACCCGGCAATAGATTCCTTGAGTGAAGAATCTTCATCCCCTTTTCACTCATGTGTCCGAGCCTATGATGCCATAATGCTGCATCTGCTCCTTTGGAAGTTAAAGCACTAACAGAGTTAGAAATACCATTGCATAAATACAATGTACCAACCTTTTCGCCTTTTGCTATTACCAGGGCTCCTTTGGTGACCTTCCAAGCTTTATCTATGAAAGTTGTCACACAACCTTCACCGCCTAACTGCCCTGTTGAAATCAGATTTTTCTTTAGATCTGGAACATGCCTTACCTCCTTTAATAGCCATTGGTTTCCATTCTGCTGTTTTACAAGAACCTTACCCATTCCAACAATTTTACAGGGTTTATCATCACCCAAACGAACTTGTCCAAAATCTCCTTGAACATAGTCATGAAAGTATTTCTTATCAGGTGTGGCATAGAATGAAGCCCCTGAATCTACCACCCAGGAATCAGTAATATTTTCGAAAGAAAGAATCAAAGCATCTTCTAACACCTCACCTGTCACATTTGCTTCATGATTGTTTTCTTGCTGTGCATCTCCTTCTTTTCCCTTCCGAGATCTACAGTCTTTCTTTAGGTGTCCTTTCTTTCCACATTTCCAGCACACTATCCCCGATCTGGACTTGGATCTGCCTTTCCTTGATTTACTGTGATATCCTGAGCTCTTTCCTCTTTCCATTTTTCTTCCTCTAGACTCTGCACTCAAAGCATTTCCCGATGTCTCACCGGAGCTTTTCCGTCGCATTTCCTCGCTAAGGATAGCACCGACAACATCATCAAACTTTAAAGTACTAGATCCAAAAACAGAGTTACTAATGGCCATTACCAAACCATTCCAACTTTCTGGTAATGAGCACAAGAATAACAAAGCTCTAACTTCATCATCAAAGTTTATCCCTACAGAACTTAACTGACTTGTAACTGTATTAAAATCATTTAAATGGTTTGCAACAGATCCACCTTCCGACATATTCATATTAAATAACCGTTTCATAAGAAATACCTTGATTGAGGCCGAGGGTTTTTCATATAGTTTCGACAACGTCTCCATCAAACCCTCTGTCGTCGTTTCCTTCGAAATGTTGAAGGCGACTGACGCAGCAAGGCACAACCATATTGTTCCGAGTGCCTTTCTATCGAGAAGGTTCCATTCTTCATCTTTCATACCCGTCGGCATCTTTGTTTTTCCACCCAATGGTAGGTATAGATCTTTCTGATACAGATAATCTTCCATCTGCATCTTCCACAGCGAGAAGTTTTGGCCGTTAAATTTCTCAACCCTAAACTTACCATCTTCCGCCATTGCTCCCACTCGAACCAGGAACCCTTCTTTCCTGCGAGTTTATCAGCCAAATAGACCTTCGGCTCTGATACCAGTTGTTAGAAAATTATATATTATGGAGCAATGGAACACATAAAATATTGCAGAAATATAAACACAGAAAACGCACAAAACAAGAGAGACACAAATATACGTGGTTCACCCAATTTGGGCTACGTCCCTGTTGTTAGAAAATTATATATTATGGAGCAATGGAACACATAAAATATTGCAGAAATATAAACACAGAAAACGCACAAAACAAGAGAGACACAAATATACGTGGTTCACCCAATTTGGGCTACGTCCACCCTGAACAGCCAGTCCTTCCTTTCTATTATCCAGCAAAATGAAGAGACACAACCTACAGCAAATCTGCTGTAATATCCTTTGTTTTCTCTCACAGTCTCACCTCTCTGTTTCTCGCTCACAGAATACACATCTATCACACAGCCTCAAATACAATGCCCTCATACAAAGAGAGGGGTTGCCTTCTAGGGCAAAAAAACCCTAAACTAAACATAAGTTCTACCGTCAGATCATCCGCCTAATGAACGGCCCAGATTGACTAGAAATTACTATACTTTTACAAGGCAATTTTACATTTATTTTTGGCTTCGGGGGCGCTGCCCCCGAGCCCCCGCTGGCCCCCGGACCCCCCAGCCGGGGGGGATGGGCCCCCCCGCGTAAAGGGGTGTACAAAACTTCCTGGGGTATACATTCGACTGAAACAAAGACCTCTGAACAAGCATGCTCCACACACAACAAATGTTTTATTTATTTACCATACCTCTCATTTATTTATATTTTTATTAATTTACCATACCTCTTTTATAAATATGGTATTTGGCCCATGGGATTCACTTAAATAAAACCTATTCTTGAAAATTATGGCCAATGGAAGGTTGTAACTCCTAATTTCAAGGGCTAAATTTACCTTTTATACCCTCTCTCTTAAAATAAGGTGGGCTATTTGAGGTGATTTGTAAAAATGTACTATGATACAAAATATTCGCCCACTAAAAATTTAAAACCCCTTAATTTCACCAAAGGGCGAACATTCGCCCCCAAAATTTTCCATGCATATATTTGACTTCAATTACCAAAAAATCTAAGACAATGAATTATAAGATAAAGCAAACACATGTACCTCTTCAAATGTGGGGAACCTTGAACCAAATCTGTTATGCCATTAAATGATTTCTAGGTCACACTTACAACTGGTGATGAGAATGGTTTTTTAAATGAATTCTATTATCAAAACAAAAAATAAGAAAAAAACTATTAGGATTTCCAAAGCAATAAATTATATAAAGCCTTCTCTCATTGTGGAAACACAAGGCCCTACTCTTGAAATAGGAATTAAGGAGAAAATGCATATTTAGATAGAAAACTTTAAATTTCATACACCTAAGGTGTTTATCAGTGTTGCAAAGACTCAATGGACAACTTAGGAAAAACTTGGCAAAAAATTAAACAAATAAAAACCCAAGCAATAATTTTCTCAGAAAGTCTCCAATAAACTGGTAGACTCACAAGTTTTGGAAAAAAAACAACAACTCAAAGAGAGGACTTAAAATCAGAACTTGAATAGGCTCCTTTGATTGATATTGACAACTTTCCTTTGGTCTAGGAGAATTGAGACCTTAACAGCAATTATGTACGCCATCAAAGAAACACTGATGGGGTGTGTTGTACAACTTTATCACTTATCCACCTTGTTATGGATTGTACCACAATACATAGACTCAATTTTGTTATGACATAGACTCAATTTCAGTGAAGACCTATGATGGTTAGTAGATAACATCATGCCACAGTTATACACATATTGCTCTGGTTAATACTCACATCCATCTTGCATACTTCTTAAAGGAAGGTTGGCCATCTATTGGTAGGACTCTAACCATGCTAGCAATCATGTGCTTTCATTTAATGTTATAGGTGTATTAATATGGACCATAAGGAAAATTGGATGATTTATTGGTCTCGATTGTATTCTTGTTCCCATACTTCACTTGGGAGGTTAGTCTTTGACTCTACTCTAGTGAGACCTCCTTTGAGGCCTAAGGGTTTGTGAAGGGCAATACTAGGGAGCACTGATTGATATAGTGTTTCCATGGTAATCCATGTTGGAAAATGTAACTAGGTTTGGTCTTCATTTAATGCATTTTAGTCATCATGTAATGTACTTGTCAAAAGAATAAAGAAAAGAACTTTTATTATTATTATTGTGACTTATTAAAGCATGGGTTTCATACTTTGGTCACCATGTTTTAGGTCAAAGTCCCCATTGAAGAATTCTAGGATTTATTCTGAGTCAATAGAGCCATTGTAGTTTTAAAGAGACCCTTCTTGGGATTTTGAATCATGTAAAAAGTTTCAGTATTGAGTAAAATGTAATTTATGTATCCTCCACATAAAGTTGACCTAAGAGAGATCAAGTCAGCCTAAGGACATCAATTTGACCTCCCTTGAAGCCTATAAATAGAATCCATTCGAATTCATTTGGAGCACTTCATCTCAAGCAAGTTCGATATCTCTAAGGAAATGTAAGTTGAGTTATTAGTGTTGAATGAAACAAAGAAATTCAACCAACAATATAAAGGAGGTCAAGATGAGGCCCTTGTGGAGCAGCTCAAGAACCCCAAGCAAAAACCAAGAAATGTTTGAGGTCAATCTAATAATGCTTTTATAATATTGTTTGTCAGTCATAGTGTTAACAATTCAGGTGATCTCTACGTACAACAGTAGAAATATTTTTAGATAGTGGGATGCATGGTTTAAATCCAATTCCTATACAGGAGTGACCTTTTCACTCCCACAGTGTATATTGTACTGACCTACTTGTGGTCATGTGTTGAGCATTAATAAAATTATCTTATCGTATGTATCATATGTAGAGATAAAGGTGGCAAGAGAAGGGGGTGATTTATCACCCAGAGAACAACATGGAATATTTCTTTGTTTGGGAATTAGAAATTGTCTCAAATAAAATTACAGAAGCATACACTCTATACCAAGGATTGTTTCAACTGGTAATTCTGAAAGTCCAAGAAGTGCCCATATTAGGGGTCTTTGATAATTCATCTCTATTCAGGGTCTCTCCCCATGGATTCAAGACTGGAGAATATATTTTACAGAATTCAAGGCCTTTACAATAAAATACCTATGAAACAATTCTTTCTTGTCCTAAGAATGAATAATTCAGTGGTTGATCATATGGAAAACATTGGTGTGAAGATGAACAAAGGAAATTTAGTTTGGAGAGGGGAAAGGGGATATACCCCACTTCCCTAAACTTCCCATCTATGACCCAATCAACATTAGATTGATGGCTCTCCTATCATGGGCATGGAAGAAGCCATGAGTGCTATCTAGGCCCTTCATTAGGTAGACACTTCTTGCAAGTAGATAGGTCATATGCTCATGTATCCAGGTGTGAGGTGCATTCATTTCAGATGGCTTCAATCATGAGCAGCAAAGAGAAAGGCATGAAATTTCATCTGGAATTTTTTGGACATGTAGGGTTAGATATGATGGCAATTTGTGGACAGTTGTGGCTTGATAATCTAGTGCCTTTCTTTATGATATGCGCAACTCGCTTAAAATTCGATGGCGGTGGGATGATTTTGTTATTGCAATTGCAGTATGATGATAAATTCAAGAGGGAATTATTCTCAGTATGTCACCTAAGAGGAGAAAAATCATGGATGGATATGCTTCAAGACAGAGGTGAGCCTCAACATGATCTTTCTGAAGGTGGCAGTCTCAGTATGTGTGCCCCCTGAGTAGCTTGGTGTTCTTATTTAAACAAGGTAGAGGAGAGATTGGAGGTTCAATGCACCCATCTAATCATAGCTAGCCAGCAATCGTCTTGGAACGAAGGTAAATTTTCTTTCGGGTGCAGATTTATAGTATGGGTCTGTGTGTTATGTTGTAGAGGTATAAACCTGGGTTGTGTGATCATGAGAAGTGTAATCTAGTGAAATTTGAGTCTCCCCCTAGGTATGGCTCTTCCTTGTTATTTGTTTTGAGGTTGGATTGTTTTATTCTCATTCCTCACAGAGTTCAATATTTTATTATCTATGTGGAAGTGTTGAAGGCTCGAAAAATCAGGACTCCAACAAGGGGGATAACCACCCGGTCAGACCTTAAGACAATTCCTTTTCCATTTGGAATAGTGGCTCCGACTGGGGATGATGGGACCAGTTTCCCAATCTATTTATGATGTTTGTGCTAACGGAATGATGTTTGTCTTTTTGGGATTTATGGGGTGAATACTTGTCCTAAATCTAATCTATCTTCTAACTATCATATGCAATCTATCATAATCAAAGAAAACATCTAATTTTAAAACTATCACGGGAGTAATGTTTACGTATGCAATCTAAAATGATTTTTAAAAGCGACTGATAATGAAGATCATTCAATCACAATAAGAAGAGAATCCATTTAAGAATGATTGTTTCGTATAAAAAGTTAGCCGAAACAATATGAGAAATATATTGCATAAAGAGTCATTCACATATTCAACATAAAGAATAAGTCATCACCATACAAAAGTGCAATAATGATAACTAAACATTCAAACTTTCATACATAAATAACTAAAAATGATTTATTGCTTGACACACAAGTAAAAAGCATTAGGAGATAAAAGTACTATTTGTAATACGTCCTACTCATGAGTTGCAGCAATATCAATCTATCTTCAAATCACTTAACATCAACTAAGAGTAAAAAAGTGAAATTTCAATAGCAGATGTTAAACTCAAATAGAAAGTAAATCTCATTCCATTGATTTTATCAAAACCTCCTCAGTGGGGGGAAAAATGCACGTTCTGAAGAATGTTTTTGATAAAACTCTGGACCCCTCTCTAAATGCATGAGAGGGGTTTAAATACTAATCTATGAAATCTAAAAATAAATATTACAAAAATAGATGAGGAGGTTTAAACGACCTGCCTCATTTTAAGCAAAAATAAACAAAAACAAAAATAAAATGTATCTATGACTAATCCTGCATCTGATTCTTTAGATCACAAATATCCAGCATCGGTTTTAAGAGTGTCGGTTGGCCGACTTCAACTTTTAGCTGTCCTACAAATACAGCGTTGGTGAGAGCTGGCACTATCTTTTCGGCGGAAGTCATCAGGCACTTCAGGGTCATCCATTGGCTGTGTGGTTTCACCAGGTACTGCCAGTATGCTTCCCAGTTCAATCTATTTACTTGTTTAATTGCCTCTGCCCTTTCCCCCGCTACATGTTTCCACACTGCTTGAAGTTGTTGTGCTTTTGGAAGAAAGCCAGGGGTGGTTCCTGCTACCAAATTAACCTTGTGTAGATTTTCATTTATGCATTCAATGACACTATTTGCTGCTGCCGTTGCATCCTCCATTTCCTGTTCTACCTCCTTTAGCCGAGAATCCCATTTCGCAAATAAAATCTCCTTGTGTGATTCATCAATTTTGGGCATATCTGCTCTTTTCCCTTCTTCGGATTTCTGCCAGTTTAAGAAGTCTGAGACTTTCTTAAAAATTGAATCATATTCAAGTCGTAATTCCATGACTTGATTTGTTATATTATCGCTCATTTCGCAGTGGGAATTCCACTACGAAATCTTCTGGCATAATAGTTCTTTCTGTTGCAAGAGCTGGGAATTGAGACCAAGTGCCTCTGTGATAAACTCTTCAATTTTGGGATCATCTTTATGCAGTTCTATTATATTTTGTAACTGTTTTTCTTTACTAGCCAAAATGATTTGATGTGCCAATTGCATTTGCTAAAAGTCTTGCTGAATTTTTTCCAACTGTGTTTCGGCTTGTTGGTTGATGCTAACTTGCTGTAACTATTGTTCCAAAAACAAAATCCTATCTTCTTTTTCTTTAAGCAGTGATTGTACCTCTACTACCTTGTCAATAGTTGCTAAAGTGTATGCTCATGCGACTTGTGAGAGCCTAGTGATATTTGCCGAGGTGTCTGTAGATGGGTCTTTCCAAAGAACATCCAAAGGTTCATCCTCGGGAGTGAGCACAGAATCCAAATTTCTTTTCTTTCTTTGTTTTCTAACGATAGCTTTATGCTGAGGGCTTTAGAATACATATAGAGGAGAAATTTCCTCTATTCTTAGTACAATCTTAGATGAGGGAGAAATGGGAATATTCTTCGTTTCCTGAGTGTTAATAGCCCTTTCTACTATCATCTCCGTGGTCATATATTTTGGATTTGTTAGTGGCTCTGGGCTTTGTTCTTCTCTATTAAGTATCTTATTAAAATTTTCCCATTCTCCTTCTAGATCAATTATGAGTGGCTCTACTTGCTTTGTAAGAGGAGTGGAGGCTTCAACTTGTTTTTCAACCAAAGTCTGCTGATCAGACTTTGCTGTGGACTGGGTTGTGTCTTTTATTGACTCCTCACTCTTACTGTGTTCATTCTTAGATTGATTGCCAGACTTTTCTGCTGATTCTTTTTCAGAACTTGTTTTGGACTTCTCTTTTGAATCTTCACTAATGCTTACGCTGGGGGTAGGATTCCTTACTGGTTCGATGAGTAATTGGTCCAATGGGACCTTAGACAACCTCTGTTTTCTGTAATTCTCAAAATTTTGGAGACCTTCTTGGTCAAAAAGAATTTGTTCCATATGTTGAACTTCTTTGAAGGTGTTCTTCTGCAGAAAAACATCATCAAAGGGATCTTTTTCATGAGTAAAAACTCTTATTTTAACCATTGTGTTAAAATCACTTACAATACCAAAGGGATCATATTGCCTTCCCAGGAACTTGGGTAGTTGTAAAGATAATACATTATTAACTTCTTTGAAAGCATGACCTAAGTCATGCAATGCAAATTCTCTGCATGTTACAGGAAATTGAGGCCAAATGGCCTTCTTGGAATCTTTCAGTATTTTGCTCATCGCCCCCTCGCTGCATGTCTGATAGGCTATCTCCCTAGCCATCAATTTGTCTGGGACATAAAAAGGTAGCACATGGGGTGAAGCAATGCTACCAAACACTCTGATATACATGAATAATTCTTCCCCAAACCATCTCACTACGAGGAGAATATCTACCTCATCTTCTTGTGAAAATCTTGGGGCATCTCTATTATAGATCTTTTTATGAATTGGGAGTATAACTCCATGACAAATTTTGAAGAAATGTGGCACGTAATTTGATTCCCACATGACTTTTTGATAAATTTGAATGGGAAGTGGATTTTGAACCGTCCACTTCCATCCCATAACAAGAAATTTGGAAACAAAACAAACAACGTCCATAACATAGGTGCTCATGAAAAATGGAGGGTAAACCCTCGAAGCAACACTTATTTTTCTTTTGTACTCTAAAATTGTAGTGGCTAAATTATCGGACAGGATTTGGGCCTAATTCATTATTGTGGCATTGATAGTCGCATCCACTAGGGGTAACCATTATGATGAAAATTTGTTGCTGTCTGGTTTACCAAACAGTCTACATAACATAGCAGCGGCAAAACAGTAAGGGGAACAAAGAGAACCAGTGGTGTACATACCATTTTTATCTTTCTTGATTCTTTCCTCATTTTTTGACCAATGCTTCATGCATTCTGCTAAGTCTTCATTCTCCTTAGCGAACTTCTCGACAAACTATCTATTGTAGATGGCCTGCGGCTCTGGCAGATGGTACATGAGCCTTAGGTTGTTTGGAGTAAACGACCCTATGACTTCTTCACTTGCTATCTTGAATTCCCTGTCTGAGATGTCTGCGTCATCTATAATCCACTTAACCATGTCGGTATAAGGGAGTATCTTTGGTCTTGCAGCAATGCGATGTAGAAATGAGCATGCAAGTTCAGTTAGGGACACATCAAAAGAGCCGCATCCATCTGCTGTAACTATTACTTCCATAATTCTTGGTTGTTCCTCCTCCAACAGCTGATACATTGTTTCCCACGTAGATGTCCCTACATCTCGATTACAGGTAGTGTCTGTGAATAATGGGGTCATTTCTGACTTTTCAGCAACGGGTGTCTTTCCTTTCTTCCCCATTTCTTTGTATGTTTTGCTCTGTGTGTTCTTCCTAAAAGTTGCAAGCAGAGAGAAAATTATGATAAAAATGATAGTGAATGTAGAAATAATCAATAGAAGGACAAAAATAAGGTGACGGAGGGTCTTTAATTCTAAATCATATCAAAAGATATCAATTTGCATCAAATGGTCCTTTACACTGATCCTAATCATTATTTTAATAAATGACCACTAATGAACCGTTATGCTTAACTTTAATGTTCATAACTTCACATTGAAAGTCAGGAAGTACTCTCCTAGAACCCTGAGCCCTTCGAATTGCGATAAAAGTGATTTTGCAATTTGCTTCGCAATATCGCAGATCGCTATATCGCAAAACTTGTTTTCGTTAAAACCCACTGCTACATGAGTTGCTGTGATATGTGATTTGCGAGATGTTATCGCATTTCGGAATATTTGGTTACGCTTTATCAAGTAGCGATGTGTGCTTGAAACTGTGATGCAATAAGGTTATAGGATTTTATGATCTCGCATTTTCGCAGATCACATTTTCAAGGGGTAACTTTTATAAGGGAAATCTGTCGTAATTGTTTTGTGATGCGAGAATAATCCTCTTAAAGCGGGTCTTTTAAAGGTTTTCTTTAATATTCACAACTTTCCGTTATAAAGTCATTCTTAGGTTTTTTGATCATGTAGAATTTTTTATAAGAAACTCATCATTTGTGAAGTTTTATGCACTTAAAGTATGAAAAGGTAAATTTCCATGTTTTAGCAAGTTCCACTTTGATATCTTATTTTATTCTAAAAACAAGAAAGGCATGATTAAATGCTAAGATTTGATTTTTTTGGAAGGGTCCCCATTTATTAATGTTATTACTAACACTAATAACAGGGGGGTTGTTGATAGGCACAACAATTGGCAATTCACTTGGAAGAACCAGTTATCTCTGAGGGTTTTTTGAATTTTCTAAAACTTCCAAAATGGAGATGGTTTTGAAAATGAAACTTCATTGTACGAAATATTAGGCAAATAGTGCTATTTATTAATAACAACATCTTGTTCTAACTATCTTTATTCTGATTGTCTTCTTCCTAGAGTTAGTCATTTTACTCACATCAGTCATTACTTGGTTGTAAAGATAAAAACAAAAACATCTCTTTAGATCAGTTTTGGTGTACTCATTTGTCGTCAGTAGAGCCTCTGCTACTAGTAGGCATTCATAGCCTCGACAAGGTTACCTGTTACCCAGCAATGATCCAGTGTCCCACTTGAGAAGAATGTAATTTTCAAAGATAAATCCTCATATACACTTATTGCTTTTTCTTTTCTTATTTCTCTTTTAATTCTTAAAGAACAATGTCTTGGTTTGGTAGCCAAAATTGACAGTGCCATTCACTTGATTTATAACTTAATTGAACAAGCTGGCTCTTGATGAGACCCCTTGTCTTTTGATTGAAACAATCTCAAACCATTACCTTGTTTTGGTATTCAGCATGGCAATGTCAGTTAGTTATAATCTTTATGATCATGATAAGTTGGCTTTTAATGAGACCTCTTATTCTTTAGGTTTAAGGTGTATAATTGGATTACTCTTTGAACCTTGCAAATTCCTAGAGTGGGGAGGAAGTCATTGGTTCCTTAAGAATTCTCCTGGATGACAATTGTAGAGTTTAAAAATAGCTTTTCCACAGAGAGTTTTTTGTTTTGTTATTGATACCTTTTGTGACTGATGTAAGGAAAACTTCTTCCTAAGGTTGATTCTAACCAAAACTTAGATAGTTGAAACAGAAGAACAGGCAAAAATTTTCGAAATAACAGCACTTACCCATATGTTTCATAAATGAAGATTAATTTTCATAACCACTCCCACTTATACAAGCGAAAAAACAAAATTGAAATGAGACACTATTCTTTTCGTGGAAACCAAAAGTGAACATTCTCAACCTGTTTTATTATCAAAAGAAAACTTAACTAGAACTATAATTTATAGAAAAATAGAAGAGATCATCTTCTATGGAAAATATTTCTTAAGGATCTGTCCATTAACAGGTAAAGATTCCCTTTTTCCTGCTAAATCTTGTAACATGAAAGTTGATGGACCAATGAGTTTGACAATCTGGAATGGTCCAAGCCACATCCGTTGGAATTTAGTATGCTTGCCTTTCTCTTCATATGATTTATCCCATTTTAATACTCAGTCTCCTAGTTGAAAATCTTTTCTAGACATTGAGTGTGAATCAAAAGAAGCTTTCACTAATTGTTGATGATGCGCGTGGGTAATTCTGGCCTTTTCTCGTTCCTCTTCAAGTTTAAGGATCTGCAATTTTCTTAATTGCATGGATGAGGAAGGGGTTTCTTCAATGAATTGAACTAAGGCTAGAGAAGGAATAGCTAGATTTGTTGGTAAGACCACTTCTTTCCCATAAACTAAATTAAAAGGAGAAGTGCCAATGGAGGTTTTCTGAGTTATCCTATCTACCCAAAGAGCGTTCATTAAAGACTTATGCCAATTTCTTTGATTTTGATCAATGGTCTGTTTGATAATTCTAATAAGGTTTTTGTTTGTTGATTCAGCCAACCCATTTCCTTGTGGATAATAATTAGCATAATATTTAAGTTTAAAACCTCTTTTGAGTGCAAATTCTGTCATGGCATTACCTGAGAAATAGGATGCATTATCAAACATTAAAGCAGAAGGTAAGCCAAACCTGGTGATTATGAATTGATCTATAAATTCGATGATATTCTCAGAGTTGGCTATTTTGAGTGGAACCACTTCTACCCATTTGGTAAAGTAGTCGGTAGCTGTAAGGATGTATTTATGTTGTTTAGAAGAATGAGGAACGATCTCACCTATTATATCTAATCCCCATTGTTCAAATGGTTGATCGATGTTGATAGGTTGTAATGGCAATGATGGCTTCTTCTATCTTCTAGCAGTAGTTTGGCAAATCTGACATCTCCTTACGTAACTATGTGCATATTTAAATAGAGTTGGCCAGTAGTAGCCAGCACACAGGATTTTGTGTGCTGTTGCATCTCCTGCATAGTGTCCGCCTGCTGGCCCGTCATGAAGTTCCTGCAATACTTTTTCTGCTTCATATTTCTCAAGGCATCTAAGGAGAATGGAATCATAATTCATTCTAAAGAGTACATCATTGACAATTTGATATTGTTTAGCTTTTAGCCTCAGGGCCCTTTTCTTTGTGTAATTCAAATGTGGAGGAGCATATCCATTTTTCAAGTAGAACATGATATCAGCATACCTTGATTCAGAGTCATTTAGGCTTACCTCATACACTTGTACTTCACTATCTAGAGACTATGTTTCTAATATGTGCAATGCTCCTGCCAATATCCTACAAAAACCTTGACCTTTTACAATATTTGCTGGTTTAATCTCAATGTCATATTCTTGCAGGGCTATGACCCAATTTTCCCTCTTTTTGCCCACATCTTTTTGTACCAAAAGATTTCTTACCACTGGAAATGGTACTATTATTTTGGTGTGAGTCTTGAGAAGGAAAGGTTTGAAGTGTTTAATTGCTTTGAAAATAGCATAAGCATGTTTCTCAACATCAGAGTAATTTAATTCAGCTCCTTGCAAATTTGAACTGAAGAAAGCAATTGGGGCTTCAGCTTTATCTTGATTCACTTGTGTAAGTATGGCAGCATATGATTTCTCAGAGGCGAATGTATATAGAGTGAAAGGATCGGAAAAATTTGGAGTTGCTAGAGATGGGGCATTTATAATTGCTTGTTTTATCAAGCTAAATGCTTCATGTTCTGCATGACCCCATTTGAAGAGAGAGTTTTTCTTTATCATGGCTTGGAGAGGTGACACAATTCTTGAGAAGTCAGGGACGAATCTTTTCACAAAATTGATCTGACCAAGGAAAGACTGCATTGCTTTTTTATTATGGGGTAAAGATATTTCAGAAATTTCCTTAATCCTATCTGGGTCAATATGGATACCTGATTTGGATACTATGAATCCAAGAAGTTTTCCTTCACTTAAAGAAAAAAAAGATTTTTTGGGGTTAAGTGAAATTCCATATTTTTGACAACGTTGAAAGATTTGTTTTAAGTCCCTGAGATGATTACTTCGTTTTTTAGAATATACCGTTATGTCATCTAAGTAGATCACCACTGACTTGTTTACTAATCCTTTAAACGCAATGTCCATGGCTCTTTGAAACGTGGCACTGGCATTGATTAGCCCAAATGGCATCTTTTGATACGTGTAAGTGCCCCATTTGGTTCTAAATGTAGTTTTTAATTGATCATCGGGGTGGACCAAGATTTGATTATACCCTGAAAAACCATCTAAAAAGGACATTAATTCAGACCCTGCGACTGATTGTAATATCTGTTCCATAGGGGGCAGTGGAAAATTATCCTTTTGGCAAGCTTTATTGAGATTTCGAAAGTCAATACAAATCTGAATATCACCATTTTTCTTTCTAACTGGGACTAGATTGGAGACCCATCTGGAATGTCTAACAGGAAAAATTATCTTGGCTTTTAATAATTTGTTCAACTCAGATTTAATTTGGCTTTCCAAATTAGGATGTATTTTCCTCAATTTCTGTTGAACAGGTTTTTCATCAGAAATCATAGGAATTGTATGCTGGATAATAGAAGTGTCATAGGTTTTAAGATCATCGTAATTCCAAGCAAAGACACTCTTGTATTGTTTCAGCAATCGAATAAAAGCTGATTTTTCCTCAGATGTTAGGCCAAGACCTAAGTTGATGTTCTGTGGTTTCATGTCTGTTCCCAGATTCACTAATTCATATCTCAGAGTTGAACTCTGAAGTTTTGAATTGGTGGACCATTTAAATCTGTCCTTTAAGTCATATAGGTCCTCTAACTTGACTACAGATTTTGGTATAGCGTTATTGTTGTTTTCTTGTTCCAGTTGTTTGTCATGTTGGTCTTCATCAATTATCTGATTATTGTAAGAGCCTTCTGAAGTCAGAAAACTCACAATATCAGGGTCATTGTTGAAAACTCTCCAATTGGTAATGTTATCAAGAATAGAGGGTCTAAAGATTAATTCAATCGAGAATCTGTCTGGGCTATAGTCCTCTGATGGAATAAGCTTGGAAGCTACATTAGCAAGGAGATCAGCACTCACATTTTGGAGTCTGGGAATGGATGAAATATTAAATGCTATAAAGTGTGAGGTCAGGTCTTGTACTAAAGATTGATAGTGTTTCAAGTGTCCCAACAGACAATGTATAGTATTTCTTACCTATTTAATAATAATCTCAGAGTCTCCAAATACTTGCAGATATTTGATATTAAGCCTGATTGCTTTGTATAACCCTTGAACTAATGCTTCATATTCGGCGGTGTTGTTTGTGCAATCGAATTCAAGCCTACATGCTAACATGGTTTTCTCTCCTTGTGGACTAACTAATATACAACCTGCTCCTACTCCATCGTTGGATTTAGAACCATCAAAAAATAATTTCCAAAACAAGGTTTTATTTACAGGTTTATCTATAAAATTGATGCATCTAGAAGTGTCAGTTTGAGAGAAATTTTCTATCTGAGATAAAATGGAATTTTCCAAGAAAGGTGAAGTATGAGCCTTGAAATTCCCTAAGAATGAATCAACAGAATAGTTTCTGATAATGTTGTTGCTATATGCTACCGGCTTGTTTTCTCCTTCTAACTCTGTCACTATATACTTTTGATGTTTCTCTTATTCAACCTTGATTTGATTAGGTTTGTCATTGTAGGGGAGCCACATATGAGACCAGTCAGTTGTAAAGTAACTGTGAAGCTTTTCTGACCAATCCCTACTGAGGATCAGTCCATAAAATTCAGGGATGTTTGCGACAAGTATATCAATAACTTGACATACCCTTGGGTTTGACGAAAGCCTTATGGTTACTTTATTAAGTTCACTGATGACCTTGACTTAAGACCGATCTAGTTGTACTATTCGTACTACAGATTTTTGAGGTTGGACATTTAACATTGCACAAACTGTATTAGGTAAAATGTTAGATGATGCACCAGAATCATCTAGACAGTTGTGCAAATTTTTATTGAAAACTTCAAAAGTAAGGAGAAATGGCGGAGTATGGGATTTGGATCTTCTGCCAATTAGAGCAATATCAGTCGGATCGACTTTATTTGAAATGCCAGTCGGAGGTTTTCCCATTTCATGAGTAGCTTGTGAAATTACAACAGCAGGGAGAGGCGTAGTAGGTACTGCCTTCAACTCTTTCAAGAGTAATTTTTGTTGATGTTTTAATTTACTGAGCTCGTGAAGAGTAATGTTTGCTCTGGTTTTCTTCATATCTTCAACAATGTTATATTCCATTTCATCTGAGATGATAAGCGTTTTAGATGAAGATGAGGAATCAGATTGAATTGGGTTTGTCTGAGTAGACTTTGGTGAGGATTTCTTACCTACTACTTTATCCTTGGGAGGTGGAATTGGGTTTTTCTGTTTAGCACTGGATTGTGGAGGATCAAGTTGATTTCTACTTCTAGTAGCAACAGGTAATGCTTCTTGATCTTCCTCATTTGGAAGAATGAAATCCCACATTCCTTGTAGTTCTATGATTTCTTCATCGTCAGTCTGTTCCTCATTTGAAACTTCTTCCTCTTCCCCTTCTGATTCAACATTTGTTATAGCATTTGGAGGTTTTGGGTCAGTTGAAGGGTTTCTTTTATAGGGTCTAAAAGGTTTCTTGGAAGAGGTTTCTGCTACTTGTTTCTTTATATCTACCATTTCATTAGACATGGTCTTCAAAACCTTTTGCAATCCTTCCAGGTCGAACGGGTCCTTCGCTTGTTTCTTCTTAGAATCATCTCTAAAAGACACTTTTTTAGACTTCCTTTCTTCTACAGCATTTTTCTTTTCTACAGCTAGGATACGTTTCTCTACAGCTATTGCCTCTTTCATGTTTTCTGCTAACGTTGGCTTGGAAGCTCTATCTACAAAGATGGCTGAATTTGAAGGTAAAGCAAAAATATACCATTCATTTTGGACTTCATTGCTAGGCTTAGATGCTGCTGGTATTTTGTTCAATAATTTATTAAAGCGAGAGTTGAAATCCTTAATTGGTTCCTTTGGTTCGGCTTTTAAATTGGAGAGGTCATTTATTAAGGTTGTTGTTGACCTATCATCTCCAAATTTTGTTAAAAACTAATCTTGAAATGTATCCCAGTTATTAATGGAGCCCGCTGGTAAAGAAAAATACCAGTATCCTGCTACTCCTTGTAACGTATAGGGGAATAATCTTACAACTGCGTCCTCTTCTGTTACTCCATTCAAATTAATAGATAGCATAAAATTATTTATGTGTTCCTTAGCTAATTGGCCATTGTCAGGATTGAATTTGGGCAACCATTTCTCAGGATGAGTTGGTAATTGAGATAAAGGTGTAGGCATTCTTATAGCTCCCGGATTGGCCCATGGCCTTGGTGGTGGATTTCCTACCATCGTCAGGGTATAACTAGGAGGAGGTGTGGTAGTAGTTGAAGGTGATTGGGTAGAGGAGGATGTTGCTCCTGTACCTGTATGAACCATGATCTAGAGTTAAGGGATGGATGAATGAACTTGTGATGATATGGATGGGACGGTAGATGAAAATGATGATAGAACCTCACTCTGAGATTCTGCTGGTGTTTTCCTAGCTTTCATACGACTCGGTAGAGGAAACTCAACTGGTGGGATTCCTAGATATTCGCTTTGTACTCTAGTCAGTGGTTGAGATGGGGTCAGATGAGAAGTGACACTACCTTGGGATAACTCAGATTCTTCTTGAGATATCGAAATCCCATGTAACTTATGAATTGAAGTTCGTAACTCAGGGGGATCTGAAGAAGAATGATCTGACTTGTTTGGGATTTCAGTAATGTGCTCTGTATTTTTTTTTCAACTTCTAGTTCAGAGATGGAAGATTTGGAATGTGAATGAGAAGTTGAGGGTGATGGTGAGGGAGTTTTACTCTTAGAATGGCGTGAAGATGTAGATTTACTTACCATTCAGATTCAAGCCCTCCTTCTAGCGCCAAATATGTTGAAGGCTCAAAAAATTGGGACTCCAACAAGGGGGATAACCACCCAGTCCAGACCTTAAGACAACTCCTTTTCTGTTTGGAATAGTGGCTCCGACTGGGGATGATGGGACCAGTTTCCCAATCTATTTATGATGTTTGTGCTAACGGGATGATGTTTGTCTTTTTGGGATTTATGGGGTGAATACTTGTCCTAAATCTAATCTATCTTCTAACTATCATATGCAATCTATCATAATCAAATAAAACATCTAATTTTAAAACTATCCTGGGAGTAATGTTTACGTATGTGATCTAAAATGATTTTTAAAAGCGACTGATAATGAAGATCATTCAATCACAATAAAAAGAGAATCCATTTAAGAATGATTGTTTCGTATAAAAAGTTAGCTGAAACAATATGAGAAATATATTGCATAAAGAGCCTTTCACATATTTAGCATAAATAATAAGTCATCACCATAGAAAAGTGCAATAATGATAACTAAACATTCAAACTTTCATACATAAATAACTGAAAATTATTTATTGCTTGACACACTAGTAAAAAACATTAGGAGATAAAAGTACCATTTGTAATGCGTCCTACTCATGAGTTGCAGCAATATCGATCTATCTTCAAATCACTTAAAAATATTCTTGTGCGATTAATCAATTTTGGGATATCTGCTCTTTTCCCTTCTTCGTATTTCTTCCATTTTAGGAAGTCTGAGACTTTCTTAAAAATTGAATCATATTCAAGTCGTAATTCCACTACTTGATTTGTTATATTATCGCTCATTTCACAGTGGGAATTCCACTGTGAAATATTCTAGCATAATAGTTCTTTTTGTTGCAAGAGCTGGGAATTTAGACCAAGTGCCTCTATGGTAAAATCTTCAATTTTGGGATCATCTTTATGCAGTTCCATTATATTTTGTAACTGTTTTTCTTTACTAGCCAAACTGCTTTGATGTGCCAATTGCATTTGCTAAAAGTCTTACTGAAGTTTTTCCAACTGTGTTTCAGCTTGTTGATTGATGCTAACTTGCTGTCACTGTTGTTCCAAAAACAAAATCCTATCTTCTTTTTCATTAAGCAATGATTGTACCTCTGTTGCCTTGTCAATAGTTGTTGAAGCATATGTGCCTGCGACCTGTGAGAGCCTAGTGAGATTTGCTGAGGGGTTTGTAGATGGGTCTTTCCAAAGAACATCCAGAGGTTCATCCTCGGGAGTGAGCACAAAATCCAACTTTCTTTTCTTTCTTTTCCTTCTAATGACAGATTTATGCTGAGGGCTGTAGAATACATCTAGAGGAGGAATTTCCTCTATTCTTAGTACAATCTCAAATGAGGGAGCAATGGGAATATGCTCTATTTCTTGAGTGTTAACGACCCTTTCTATTATCATCTTCGTGGTCATCTCTTTTGGATTTGTTGGTGGCTCTGTGTTTTGTTCTTCTGTGTTAAGTATCTTATTAAAATTTTCCCATTCTCCTTCTAGATCAGTTATGAGCAGCTCTAGTTGCTTTGTAAGAGGAGTGGAGGCTTCAACTTGTTTTTCAACCGAAATCTGTTGATCAGACTTTGCTGTGGACTGGGTTGTGTCTTTTATTGACTCCTCTCTCTTACTGTGTTCATTCCTAGACTGATTGCCAGACTTTTCTGTTGATTCTTTTTCAAAACTTGTTTTGGACTTCTCTTTTGAATCTTCACTAATGCTTATGCTGGGAGTAGGATTCCTTACTGGTTCAATGAGTAATTGGTCCAATGGGACCTTAGACAACCTCTATTTTCTGTAATTCTCAAAATTTTGGAGACCTTCTTGGTCAAAAGGAATTTGTGCCATATGTTGAACTTCTTTGAAGGTGTTCTTCTGCAAAAAAACATCATCAAAGGGATCTTTTTCATGAGTAAAAACTCTTATTTTAACCATTGTGTTAAAATCACTTACAATACCAAAGGGATCATATTGCCTTCCCAGGAACTTGGGTAGTTGTAAAGATAATACATTATTAACTTCTTTGAAAGCATGACCTAAGTCATGCAATGCAAATGCTCCACATGTTACAGGAAATTGAGGCCAAATGGCCTTCTTGGAATCTTTCAGTATTTTTCTCATCCCCCCCCCCCGCTGCATGTTTGATAAGCTATCTCCCTAGCCATCAGTTTGTCTGGGTCGTGAAAGGGTAGCACATGGGGTGAAGCAATGCTGCCAAACACTTTGATATACGTGAATAATTCTTCCCCAAACCATCTCGCTATAGGGAGAATATCTACCTCAGCTTCTTGTGAAAATCTTGGGGCATCTCTGTTGTAGATCTTTTTATGAATTAGGAGTATAACTCCGTGACAAATTTTGAAGAAATGTGGCACGAAATTTGATTCCCACATGACTTTGTGATAAATTTGAATGGGAAGTGGATTTTGAACCGTCCACTTCCATCCCATAATAGGAAATTTGGAAACAAAACAAACAGCGTCCATAACATAGGCGCTCATGAAAAATGGAGGGTAAACCCTCGAAGCAACACTTCTTTTTCTTATGACTTCTAAAATTCAGTGGCTAAATTATCTGACAGGATTTGGGCCCAATTCATTATTGTGGCATTGATAGCCGCATCCACTAGGGGTAACCATTCTGATGAAAATTTGTTGCTGTCTAGTTTACCAAACAGTCTACATAACATAGCAGCGACAAAACAGTAAGGGGAACAGAGTGAACCAGTGGTGTACATACTATTCTTATCTTTCTTGATTCTTTCCTCATTATTTGACCAATGCTTCGTGCATTCTGCTAAGTCTTCATTCTCCTTGGCGAACTTCTCGATAAACTGTCTGTTGTAGACAGCCTGTGGCTCTTGTTACACTAAAAAATGTCACCATGACTATTTGCAGTTAGTATGGCTCCATCCACTATCATACTATCCTCCTTGGCAAGTCTCATGCCTCTGCTCTTCATGTCAAACTTCAAGAAAGAGAGAAAAGTCATTTAAAGTCAATTATCTCTGGTACGCAGATTCTCTTAGCCTTACCTGCGTGTACGCAACCCAAGTTCACAATACCTGCGTACTTGTACGCTCTGTATGTAAAGGGGTGGGTGCGTACCCCTGTAAAGGTCAAAAGGCGCAAGTTTCATCTTAAAAAAGTTACTTGTGGTCATTTCTAGAGTCTTCTAGAAGCTTGTTTGACATGTATGAAGTGCCTCCAGATGGTTCATGTATCCCTACCAAAGAGGAACTTATCCCATCAAGAGGGGAGCTATCCCATCCAAAGAGGGGCTTATCCCATTGATGGTGGACCTGAATAAATTCCTCTAGAGCACTATAAATACAGGCATTGGGCCAAAGGGAGAGAGGTTGAAAGCTAAACATTCCTAAGGGTAGATGCTGCTGGAATTAGGACTCCCTTGTAAAGCTTGAGAGGAGAGATTCCCATCCTTTCCTAGCCTTATTTGAGAGTGGGTGAGCTGATCAAAGTAAGGGAAAACTCTTGCTGGACCCTAGGAGGGACTTGCACAACACTAAGGCTCAGGTTGTAATGGTTCCTTTTGTTACCTTTTAATGCAAATGAACTTATTTTTCTCAAAAGATTGTTATTCATGGTTTGTTTCATATACTCCTTGGTCTATATGATAGATATGTATTGTTTTATGAGTTTATCAGGTGCTATTTAATCTTTTGGCTTGTTAGTGAATGCAGGTTTCGAAGGGAAGGAGGAGCTCATCCGGATCAACGAAGCTGGACTACTACAACAGCGTTGGATTATAGGTAGGATCTAAACACTTGATTTCTCATATTGTAAAAGCATATTTAGGGAAGGATTGCTCTTATTTGTCTTGTTTGTCATTAGAAAGTCTTAGGCTTCTAGGAAGGTCAGTTGTGTCCGCACTAACGACTCTTTCCGTGTGACAGCTCTGGCAGATGGTACATGAGCCTTAGGTTGTCTGGAGTAAATGACCCTATGACTTCTTCACTTGCTGTCTTGAATTCCCTGTCTAAGATGTCCGCGTCATCTATAATCCACTTAACCATGTCAGTATAAGGGAGTATCTTTGGTCTTGCAGCAATGCGGTGTAGAAATGAGCATGCAAGTTCAGTTAGGGACGCATCAGAAGAGCCGCGTCCATCCGCTGTAATTGTTACTTCCATAATTCTTGGTTGTTCCTCCTCCAATAGCTGATACATTGTTTCCCATGTAGATGTCCCTGCATCCTAATTACAGGTAGTGTCTGTGAATAATGGGGTCATTTCTGACTTTTTAGAAATGGGTGTCTTTCCTTTCTTCCCCGTTTCTTTGTATGTTTTGTTCTGTGTTTTCTTCCTGAAAGTTGCAAGTAGAGAGAAAATTATGATAAAAATGATAGCGAATGCAGAAATAATCAATAGAAGGACAAAAATAAGGTGACAGAGGGTCTTTAATTCTAAATCATATCAAAAGATATCAACTTGTGTCAAATGTTCCTTTACACTGATCCTAATTGCTCTTTTAATAAATGACCACTAATGAACCGTTATGCTTAACTTTAATGTTCATAACTTTACATCGAAAGTCGAGAAGTACCCTCCTAGAACCCTGAGCCCTTTGAATTGCGATAAAAACGATTTTGCGATTTGCTCCGCAATACCACAGATCGCTATGTCACAAAACTTGTTTTCGTTAAAACCCACCGCTACATGAGTTGTTGCGATATGCGATTTGCGAGATGCTATCGCATTTCACGATATTTGGTTATGCTTTATCAAGTAGCGTTGCGTGCTTGAAACTGCGATGCGATAAGGTTATAGGATTTTATGATCTCACATTTTCGCAGATCACCTTTTCAAGGGGTAACTTTTATTAGGGAAAATTGTCATAATTGTTTTGTGATGCGAGAATAATCCTCTTAAAGCGGGTCTTTTAAAGGTTTTCTTTAATATTCACGACTTTCCGTTATAAAGTCATTCTTAGGTTTTTTGATCATATAGCGCTTTTTATAAGAAACTCATCGTTTGTGAAGTTTTATGCGCTTAAAGTATGAAAAGGTAAATTTCCATGTTTTAGCAAGTTCCACTTTGATATCTTATTTTATTCTAAAAACAGAAAAGGCATGATTAAATGCTAAGATTTGATTTTTTTGTAAGGGTCCCCATTTATTAATATTATTACTAACACTAATAATAGGGGGGTTGTTAATAGGCACAATAGGAAGCGACACGGGGATTTAGTTTATATATGCACAACTTCTCGTGTGTTTAGTTTCTTTGGGTGGCCACCATCCTGGTCTTGTGGTATATTCTCTAATTCCGCTACATGTTGTCTTAAGTTATGGGTGCTTATATTTATGTTGAGGTTCAATTCTATGTTGATTGATGTCATGATTGAAGATTGGGAAAAAAATTGGTTGCACTAGTGAATTGAGTAATGTCAAGGTTGTTCTTGTTGGATATGTGTTATATTCTTTGTAGGAGTTATATGCACCACAAAGTTCAAACAAAGGGGGCTCCTAGGGGGGTCTTTTGGCCCCCTCTAGTCGAGGGTCACAATTTGCAATATCCTTGCTTTTCAGGCTAAATGATCCCTCACTCTTTGGGTTTGTTTCTTCTTTTGGTGAGTAGGGCGGTTCATTGGATCTTACTTTACTGTGGTAAAGGTAGTGGGGGGTTCAGACTTATGGAGGAAGTTGCTCAATCAACTGGGGGATTTATCTCGAAAGTTCAATAATGGATCTGGTACAAGAAATAAATATGCAAGCAGAGTCACCCAAATTGGAGTAATCAAATGACAACATGGAACCTGGGGACCAAAACAAAATGAACCAATAGAGGAGGAGTCTCCTCCAAATCAATAAATTTCAATGTTATGATGAACTGTAAATTTTGGTTTTTCCTAGGTGTATTTTGGAGAGTATACCAGTGGATAAATTTTGAAATCTCACTTCTCCGAGGGAATTTATATGTAAAGAAATGGTATAGGATAGTAAGGCTCTGGATCTTGGATCCATGCCTTGTGATGAAGCTCAATAAGATTGTAATCGATGTATATACAATGTATCCTTTCCACAATGGTTTTTAATCAATACAATATTCATGGTTAAGTTAAAAAAAAAAATGTATCATATGTAAAGATATCAATTATAAGAGTTTCATGCAGCAACCTTTTTGCTGATACAAGGGTCTTGGACCCCTGGGGTAAAGAGAATGTACTTTACAGAGGATTTGGTGGCAACCTAATCTGGAATTTTATTATTTTTTAAATGAATACATATATTATGATTTATATTTTCCAAAATAGAAAATATTTGGTAAGCATAAGAATATTATTATAAATTGAGAGCTTAGGTCCTATAACAGAATAAAATTGTTTTGATAAACCTGTAGATAAAAAATGGTATTATTACAAAATAAAATAGTAGACAATATAACGGGTATTTAGAATGAAAGAACATGCTAATATATGAACTCCATTATGAGAACAATGGGAATAATTTACTAATTTCCACCTAGTATGTAGAAACATTGACATGCTTCAACAAAAAACATCTAATGCAATCAACTTACCTAAGTAGACTATTTAAACAATGGAAAACAAAATAAGGGGTGGAGAAAGGAACTGTAATTATGAATCACCTAACTGGGTAGTAGTGAGGAAATTTATCCAAAATCTCTAATTCCTCAAGAGTTATCTGGTCAATCTTGTTAACAACATATATGCAAGGCATATATATGCGACTACCTTCAATCACATCTATAAGGTCATCTGCAGTTGCATCATAGCGAAGAGAAATATCAACATTATGAATCTTGTATTCTCCACAAATTGCCTTAACAGTCTCAAGGTCCAAGTGTGTGTTGGCCACTATAGATGTGAAATTTATTCCACCCTTGTCCTTCTTCCTAAATTCAAATTAGGAGGTTCCTTATTCAACCTAAAAAGAAAACTATCTTCTGATTAGTAGTTAAATTTCTTTGCAATAAAGTATCCCCAATGGAAGTCTCATTATTGTAGTGTTATTCTACAGTGTAAGCTTGTCTTCACGTGCCAATGAGCCAAAATGGAAATAAAAAAATGGTCGGCTGACCTAATCGAAAGAACACTGGTTATTACAATAATGAATTGATGAAAGATGAATGAAAACTTGCAAGATTTATAGATCTCAATGATAGATCAAAGAAATTATTAGTTAATGTCACTTTAACAATATGTGGCCAACACACACCAAGCACACTATAGAGATGATGTGATATGTATAACTTTTGGTTGTGATCTTATTTGTATCCATGTTGGAAAATGCCTTACAATGATCTGAATGACATGCAAACACACCAAAATGTAACTGGTAGTTTCTAATAATACTACATGCAAGGAACAGGAAAATACCTTCCAACAAGTAGAAAAACATATGGAGCATTAATAATATAATATGTCTCCATCTTCTATGGATAATTAAGGTCATCAACTATGGATATCATAGTCAATATCTGCAACCATCCAATTGCAAGTCACATTATCAAACAATATCAAGTTGACTAGAAAGTACATATCGAAACATATTAAAATCATGTCAAATCATGCAATTCAAAGAATATGAGCATCAATAAAACATTTTTTCTGAGTGACATATGAGGAAAAGAAGCACATTATTTTGGGGCAGAAGACACAACTCTGGATCAGGTAACCTTAGCTTATATAATTATATTTAGAATTATGTTACAAGTACGTGGGGTGTGATTTGTCAACTTTTCCTTGTAAGATAACCCAATTAGAATAAGTATGTGGTTTAGCTCCCATTTCATCTCAGTGTAAAGTTGACATTATATGATGTGACAGTTACTCATAGGAACATTCTTGTATGAATGTATATTTTGAATATTGTAATATTGGCTTTCGTATTTTGAAAAGAAGGCAAGCATGCTTGTTATAGAGGTATCTCTCATTAGCCAAAAATATTTATCTTGTATATTTTATAGTTCTATTGAGATATTACATTATCATCATGGCAGTAACTAGAAAGGATAACTATAAGTTATACCAGCATTAGTCATTGCAACTCAACAAGGAAATCATAAATTCTTATTTTCTAACCAGAAGTAGCAAAATCGACATTAGCAAGTAGATCAAATCAAGGTACTGGAAATCAGTAATATATGATACACCTCTCATTCAAATACAAATTGAAAGCACCATAATTTCAAGCACAAACAAATTTCTATATGTAGAAATGAGAGAATGATGACCAAATCTTTCTGGAGAGGAATGAATGTACAACATGCATATATTTGACTTCAATTACCAAAAAATATAAGACAATGAATTATAAGATAAAACAAACGCATGTACCTTTTCAAATGTGGGGAACCTTGAACCAAATATGTTATGCCATTAAATGATTTCAAGGTCACACTTACAACTGGTGATGAGAATGGTTTTTTAAATGCACAAATTTAGAATATCGTTCCTCTATATTCAATCACTTTATAAATGCATTCTATTATCAAACCAAAAAAGAAGAAAAAACTATTGGGATTTCCAAAGAAATAAATAATATAAAGCCTTCTCTCAGCGTGGAAACATAAGGCCCTACTCTTGAAATAGGAATTAAGGATAAAATGCATATTTAGATAGAAAACTTTAAAGTTCATACACCTAAGGTTTTTATCAGTGTTGCAAAGACTCAGTTTACAAGGATCTAAAATTGTTAACTTACGAAAAACTTGGCAAAAAATTAAACAAATAAAAACCCAACTAATAATTTTCTCAAAAAGCCTCCAATAAATTGGTAGGCTCACAAGTTTGGGAAAAAAAACAGCAACTTAGAGAGAGTACTTAAAATCAGAACTAGAACAGGCTCCTTTGATTGATATTGACAACTTTCCTTTTGTCAAGGAGAATTGAGACCTTAACAGTAGTTCTGCACAACATCAAAAAACACTAATGGGGTGTGTTGTACAACTTTATCACTTATCCACTTTCCTATGGTTTGTCTCACAATACATAGACTCAATTTTACTATGACATAGACTGAATTTTGGTGAATACCTATGATGGCTTGTAGATAAACATCATGTCACAATTCTACACATATTGCTTTTGTTAATGCTCCCATCCATCTAACATACTTCCTAAAGGAAGGTGGGTCATTTATTGGTGGGCCTCTAACCATGGTAGTAATCATGTGCTTTCATCTAATGTTATAGGCGTATTAATATGGAATCTGGACCACAAGGAAAATTAGATGATTGATCGGTCATTCTCAAGGCAAGTTTCACATTACATATGTAGAAAATTTGCATTGCAAACATCTACTTGTACAATCAAATTATTTGAATGGTGGTAAGACAAGAATTCCAACACCATCCCATCATCATGTTAAACATGCAATAAAACCTATAGTGATGGAGAAGATGGAACAAAGGAAATTCAATATCAGTTATTAATTCCTGTGGATGATGCTTATACCCTCATGCATACGAATGAATGACTGGGAGAAGAAACAACCTAGAGTACAAATCCATCTGTCAAAGTGCAGCCTGGAGATGAATATTCATGTCAGCCTATTGTGAATTTACTGATTTTTTGGTTGTCATTGAATGCGATGAAGAGAAACAACATAATTTCATATCTTTCTTGCTATAGACTTTTGATATTATATCCAATCTTTCATCGTTACACAAATATTTCCAGCTCCAGAGAGCTAGAGTTGACATAGAGAATATGTTTCCACTATTTTATGGTGTTATTATACACAGTTTACTCCCCAACCATGCCATGAGTAATGGAATGTATGTAAATCCATTTGAAGTTTGGATGGAATCTGTTTGTAGAAATGCAGGTTTGTAAGAGCATCAAGTGGCAACTTTGTTGTTCAAAGTAGAAAATGTGGAATTATACATCTCTTTTGCAACAGTAAAATATTTGAAGGACCAACATACTTATGGAAGTAACAAACTACCATGATTTGGTTTATAACATTATAGTCAAACATAAGGGAAGAGTTCATGTTTTTGATGTGATCCATGGGTTACTGCATTGGAAATATACTATGTGTTTCTATTGTTTAGATTAGGGTAGGATAGCACTATCTATCTAAATAAGTTCACTATTTGAACACTGTTTGGTTATTCCATAATGTTTCATTATGAGTTTCTCTTTGGAATTTTGACTAATGCCTAGCTTTTTGAGATTTTCTTATCTTTCTATTTAATTACGTGATAGCAGATGGAAGTGATAATGTCTGAGTCTTTATATAAATTGTAAAATGGGTTGCTTGCGTCAAAGAATGTAAGAGGTCAAGATCTATCATACTGAAATTAAGAAATGGTATTACCTGAGTTACATTTTAATGTCAATGGCATTAGTAATCCCACATGTGCCCTTGGCAAAATTCTTCACAGGTACAAAGACATCAAGATAGTTCATGCACATATTATACCCACCAAATCAAGCAGCATCCATCCAAGAGCAACAATTTGTCATAAACATCTTTGATGTAGGTGCAGGTTTTCAAGTTCAAGGGGTAGATCCTAATTGAGAGATCTACAATTCTCATCACCCCACAATGGGGTTTGCACTCCGATATGGAACCACTTTTAGCCCCAAACATTACATATCTAATTTTCTGAGTTTTTTATTTATGTTAAATAGTAGCAAATCCAGAAGCCTACTAAAAAATCTGAAGAATTGAGGAGTAGAGTGTGTGTTCCTGGATCATATATAAAACCCCTTGCAGTGAGGTCCTTTCTTGCCAAATTCATTGATATCTGCCCACTAGATAAGAATCCTAGAGTCTTTATGGAAACCTCCACTTACCTCCAACCCACTCCATGCTCTACCCGCTACCCTATGACCTTGATCCTTACCACACATCCCACCTCATTTCTTTACATCCCATAGATTCTTTTTCCTTTCCTTCTCAAAAAGCCATCCAAAGTGGGTACAAAGGGGAGGAAGGAGGGGAGTATGATCCCTTCATGGAAAATTCATTGATATATACCCTCTGATAAGATACGCAGTGTCTTTATGTAAACAGTAAACCCCTTTACACTCTTGACTTCATACTCCATCTTCCACCCAATCCATACTTCACCATTCTTCACCTTCACTTGGGGTGAAGGGAAAAGGCATTCATCATTCCCCACCCTCCACTTACCTCTAAGCCAATTCATGCACTATCCTCCACCCTATTACCTTGACCCTTACCACCCACACTGCTTCATTTCTCTACATCCGTTCCATCCTAATTTTTTTCCTTCTCAACAATCAATTTGAAGGGGGTGGAGAGGGGAGGAAGGAAGACAAGATGATCCTGCTTCATTCCACCCCCTTAAATCCTGCCTATCTCCATCCTAGATTAGAATAATCTAGAGCATTGACCATGGAATGGAAAACAAGTGGCAACTAGTAGTGAAATGGCACATAGCATAGAGAATGACTTGGCATAGGGGCATGATGATGAATTGGACTCTAAAAATAACATGCAACATGCATGAGTGACAACGTATATGGAGACTCTACTTTACCACACAATATGATATCGTTTTGTTTGTAAGAATTTTCTTTGCATGATTAATGTGGAATAAAGAGCTAAGTGCCAAATCCGATAGATAATGTTGGTTGAATGTAGGTTGTATCTTGCATTCTAAAAGACAGTAGTTGTGGCTACAAATAGGAAAATCATGGGAATTATTTCTTTTTGAAAAACCCAAAATCATGTAGAATCTAATGAGAGAATCCCTACAATTCAGGAAAGTAGATTTGGCATGTAACTTCGGCTTGAATGGTGTGAATTCCCACACCTAAAATTTTGTTGGTGGTGAACAATCAAGGAGGAAACATAAGTTTCACCAGAAAATCATTTAGAGATTTTATCATACAAACAACGATAAGGCAAAATCCTGAAAACGTCTTGGCATGGCCAAGTCATTGAATCATCAAAAACAAGTCCAATATTTGTGCACGGACCTTCAAAGATAGATGACAACAAAATATTCTAATCTTTGTTTAAGGAATAAAAGGGAATTCTTTGACATTAGAACTAAAGAAGGTTCACTTGTCCTAGGTTAGAGAGCTCCATTTATAGAGACCACTAAATATGGTTCCAAAATTTGGTTTCACAAAAAAAATTTGTTATTGTTCAATGATCATCTATGATTGTGTCATATATAATAAATGCAAATCCAATGGCTAGTCCTCTGCATCCTCATGAAAATGCTATCATGAAATGTAAGAGGCATGGGTCACAACTCTCATTGATGTTTTGATTAAGACATTTATTGACATCATTCACCATTTCAAGCTTTTGATCACCAACAATGGTTGCACCATCATAATCATTTAGAGGTTCACTATCGTTCTTAAACAATGTTTCATGTTCATCAACCTGATCATCATAATCATGTTCCACAACATGTTCATAACCCTATTAATAAGAAAATCAAAATTTATGTTAATAATTTTATGGTTTTTATGAAAATTAAAATCAATAGCATTTGGTCAACCTAGTCAAATAGGGCACTTGACAAATATGAAATGGCTTACCAGTTGACATGAAATATGCTTGAGAACTTCATGTGGCTCATTTTCAGAATGTTGCCTGTCCTTATCAATAATAGATGGAATCTAAAGGAGACACATAAAAAAAAAATCAAGTTTGCACATATAAAAATAAGTGACATCTTTATTGTAAAACATATAAAGTTGAAACTAGAACAATTCAAAAAAATTTCAAGATACCTTACTTGGAATGCTCTCTCCATGCAAGTACCAAATGTTATATTGTTCTATTATACCATCACAAATCAAGTGCTCTCGTACTTTATCAAATGTTTGTACTTTCAATATGCCACATTTATTACATGGACATTGTTTGGACATATTATGCCTTGAATGCTCCCGGGAAAACTTTAAGAATTCTTCAACCACGTCTCTATGTTCTTTTAGTGTTCTACACATAATCAATTGTCAAGTCATATAAATTTTATTGAGCACAAGTTACCACTGATACATTTTTGGCATATCACAATGAATAATCAAATACACAAACTATACCTATTTTTCAATTTCATTCAATTTATTTTGTCCATTTGATAATATGTTCCAAGCTCCTTTGAAATTGCATCTACGAAGACCTATATAAGTTAGTGATACTAAAGATAGTTGTTGTTGAAACTAAGCCTAGATTTGTAACAAAAAATTAGTAGCCCTATATAATGACACATCAGAGGTAATAGAACCTTCTAATGGTGTATTTATGTTGGGGAAATCCACTATTTTGCTAGTATATGGATACAAGGGCCACATTTATTCTAGACCTAGTCAAAGTTATAGTGTGTAGATTTATCCTGTAGATTCACAAGCTTATGTAATCTACTAAAACATCAAACAATAATCTACTTCTACTCTTTACAGCAGAAGCACATAAAGATCGAGCAAAACAATAATTGACAAGAGGAAGAACATCATTGGCACATAACACAATAAATATCCGGGGAAAGCCATAACTCAAAACCCCACTATCTGTATTGCATTAATTAGAAATCCAAAATGATAATACAATGCTTGTTCTCACAAGAACAATCCTAGCACTCAGTAAAATCAATCTCCAACTCACAAGCAAGCTCAAGCCAAATCCATGCCTCTTCTCTGCTCTCCTGGCCTCCTATTTCCTTGCGCAATTCCTATGGATGATTATCCCATATTAAATGGAAACCAGTGCATCCAAAATTGCGCAATCCCTTCTAGGTTAAGTTCCTGATTACACGTACCATTTGTACAACTCGGAAAATTATACAACAAATAGTACATTGTCCATGCACTCTAGTCCCAATTGGGTCTTTCTCAAAATCAACATGCATGAGTTTCTGATGAGGGAATCTTCAATTCACTGGAGTAGCACTAGTTAATGCATTAGTGCACCAACCGAATGTTAACTCACTATTACTTCCTCAAACAGTTTGGAACTAATTTAACTAGACTTAACTCTGTAAACTGAGTTAACTAATTACAACTCATATTTAACTCATCCTGGACCCCTATAATATAGGAAGAACATATACATGACTTTAGAAAGACTTCCAAATCGAAATTCCAAATTCAACTAAGTCAACTCACTCTTGTTAACTATTAAAAGTTGCTATGAGAATAGAATTTGATTTTAACTCTCAGTTTAATTCAAGGACAAATTAAATTGGAATTTCGGGATTCTATCTTTATCATTTTTTGTAGCTATTTTCAACACTCCCTCTCAACAAGAAAGGGATTCAACTCGATCTAAATCCTTAACCTTTGAAATTTTCTACATGCAACACTTATCTCTAGTGTTGTTGCTCCAGCAACTCTAGAAACAAAAAAAACATCCAACCTGAATCAGAATGATGCCTCTGTCATCAAAGTCTCTGAATGTTATTGCCTTTGTTGACTGAAAACTCTGCGCTTCTATTGACTCTACCTTTCTACACTGTTTTCAACCCTTCTCTATGCTTCTTCAGTATCTGACTGCTCTATCCTCTATCACTTTGATCTTTGATTTCATCAATCCCACTATTTCCTCCCTCTACTATGTACTTTGGGCTCCCGTAGAAAGGTACGATCTATGAGATAAAACCACTCAATGGACCGTGTCCAATTTTAGCCCTCTTGGGACTATCACTTCACATTGCCCCACCTCATAGATGGAGGTATGGATGCATGTGATCCCTCTTCCCACTTGGCTTGAAATTTTCCCATACTGGAGGTTTCTGCATGACTGGATGCCTCCACTCGGTCTCCTCTCAGCTGCTCCACAATTGTCTGAGATTGCTTCTTCTCTGCTTGAGTGGATCTCTCCACTCGGTCTCCTCTCGGCTTCTCTAGTTGTTGCTTCTCCAAAACATCCTAAAGATGCTTCTGAGGCTTCTTCTGGGGCTGCATATTAAGAATTAATTTACTCTCCCTCTCAACCACCAAGTCTCTAACCTTTTCCTTGCTCCTGAAGGCTTTGCATGCATCTTGTACCTCAAGTGCATACAAGTTCTTTACCTATGAACCGATATGTTTCACATGTCCATGGTGATGTGTCTAAGGAAAACCTTTCCCTTACTAGAAAACACATCATAGCCACAGTCTTCCAATATCGTAACTGAAACAAGATTCTTCTTTAGTCCTAGAACATACATCACATCTTTGATCCTAAGAGGGGAGCCAAAATCCTCTGAAAGGTAACCATATTGATCCCAGTAGCTCTATACCTCTCGTCATATCCAAACTCTATGCTCTAGTTGAGGTCTTTCTCCTCAAAATCACTAAAGATATCTCTATTCCCTGTCATATGGAATGAGGCACTGCTGTCAAGATACCACATGACCCCATGACAGTGTTGGCCATGCATGCAATGAGATTGAAATCAAGTTTGAATTGTGAAGCTAGAGCTTCACCTGCTGCCACTATTGTCGGCTCCTTCTTTCTTGCTTTCTTCTGCGGGAATTTATTGGCATAGTTCCCGTGCTCGTGACAATGAAAACACTTGACTTTCATGAAGTCCATCTTCTTTCCTCCCTCCCCACCTTAGTACTTCTTTCCCTTGGCCTTCTTTTCCTTACTCGCTAAGGAAAAATCCTCTTCCACTTCCTTGGAAGAGGTCCCATCTCTAGTGCTCCTCCTGATCTCCTCTTACATCAAATCTGACCACAGTCATTCCCAATCTGGAAAATTCTCCTAACCATTGACAGAGTCCTAATAACTATGCCAAATCTTTGGGATTCCTAGAATAGAAAGACTCACCATATCATCCTCGGCAACCACAATTCCAACACTTCCAAGTTCATCACGACATTGAGTGAACTTGGTCAAGTAATTTGGAATTGAGTTGCTCGCCTCCATATTGATTTTTCAAAGTTTATCTTTCAGTGACAAATTCCTTTGGTCACTACTATTCTGGAAAATATCCTTCAAGTATTTCCACATAGCATGCATAGTTTCCTTCCCATGGAGACTTAAGACAATGTGGTCTCGAATCCCTCAAAGATTATCCACCTCGCCCTTGCCACACACTTCTTCCATTCAGCTAGATTTTGAGCGTCCGATGCTGGTGACTTAGGAATGTCCTGATCAATGAATTCCTTCAAGCCATTATCTTCCAACACAACCTCCATCCTATCCTTCCATGCTATATAATTCGAGCTACCATTTAATTCACAATCGAGCCGTGAACCGTAGAATGCCATATGTCGATCCCGAAGTATATATTGCAAATTCGAATTTCACCTGTAACCCTGAACTCAAAACTTCGAAATATCCTCTTGTATATTGTTCTCAACTCCGATACCATGTAGATTCACAAGCTCATCTAATCTACTAAAACAAGAGACAAGAATCTACTTCTACTCTTTACAGAGGAAGCACATAAAGATTGATAAAAAAGATAATCGACATGAGGAAGAATATCTATGGAACATAACACAATAAATATCCCGGGAAAGCCACAGCTCAATCAGAAATCAAAGATGATAATACAATGCTTGTTCTCACAAGAAAAATCCCAACACTCAGTAAAATCAATCTCCAACTCATAAGAAAGCTCAAGCCAAATCTAGACCTCTTCTCTTCTCAACAAGCCTCATATTTCCTTTTGCAATTCTAATGGCTGATTAGCCCATCTTAAAAGGAAATCAGTGCATCCAAAACTACGCAATCACTTCTAGGTTTAGTTCCTGATTTCATGCACCATCTCTATAACTCAGAAAACTATGCAACAAATAGTACATTGCCCCTACACTCTAGTCTCAACTGGGTCTTTATTAGAATCAAAAGGCATGAGTTTATGAGGGAATCTTTAGTTAACTAGAGTAGCACTAGTTAATGCATTAGTGCACCAACTGACTGTTAACTCAATATTAGTTCCTCAAACAGTTTGGAACTAATTTAACTAGACTTAACTCAGCAAACTAAGTTAACTAATTACAACTCATACTTGACTCATCCTAGACCCCTATAATATAGGGAGAACATATACATGACTTCAGAAAGACTTTCAACTTGAAATTTCCAAGTTAATTAAGTCAAATCACTCTAGTTAACTATTACAAGTTGCTATGAGAATAGAATTCGATTTTAATTCTCAGTTTAATTCAAGGGCAAATTAAACTGGGATTTTTGGATTCTATTTTTATCATTTCTTATTGCTTTTTTCAACATGGTGTATTTGTGATCAGTCCTTTGGTATGATGTTGACCACTTATTAGACTAACCTGACAATCTAGAGACAACCTAGCAAAGCCTGAAGTTAAATTGATTTTGTTGCCACATAAGTGAATGGATAGCTCCCCGAATGTGTGGTCTTGAGGGAAAAATATATAAGAATTTGATTGAATGTGAACATTAAAAAGGCATTGTTGAATTGTATTGATGGACCTGAGAGAGGAATTGGAATTCACACTTAACCTTGGAAATTATGGGTTCAATATTTTGTATTTCATGTCAGGTTCAAATTTTCCGAGCTCCATAGTACTCACACATTGTAGAAAGTTCATAATGCACTGTAAATATTCACTAAAATGTCACTTCTCCTAGAAATCCCTAGCTAGCCGGGAAACAGGTTCGATTAGGTACGATGCTTGATCACGATGCTTGAGGTTACACAATGAGCTATCTCCCAAAGCACCTTCGCGCGCATACATTCTTGACTTAGGATTATTTGGTTCTAGTCAAAGCTTCCTAGAGTCCATGTAGGAAACAAAATAGGTTGTAGACAATCCTAATCAACTAAGGAATGTACAAAGAAAATAAGAGATGTTAAAGTGAGGACCAAGGAGTAGCAACGGAACTACGATAGAAATCAAATGAAACCAATGTGACTTGTACAAGTGAAAATCTAATGTCATGAGTATATAGGGGTTTGGATTATCACAGAATGGTATCAGAAATTTCAACAGATACCTAAAAAAATCTAATTCTCACTTAATTGCACTAGTGGAGACTGCCAAATTTTAGCCAAGTATTGGTTTGACTACAAACAGCTACAAATCTCATTAACACTTTCTTGACGAGGACAAATACTACTTAATAATCAATAGCATGACTCAATTCTTAGTTCTTGGATTTTATGAAAATAGTAGCAAGAAAGGTCCTTCTTTGATATTTTCCTTAGTCAAAGAGACCAAGAAGCAGTTTTCCTTAGCATGCACAAGTTCATAAAGTTAGGACAAGTTCCTAAAATCTAGGACAAATTCCTAAGAATTAGGTTGAGTTACTATAAGTTAGGACAATTCGTGAAGAATTTTGACTTATGCGTGGAAATAGAAGGCTTAGTTTGTTGTCTTCTAGTGCAAGTTATTTTTTGGGAAAAGACAAATGAGTAAGTCTCAACTTCTAATTTGAGGTAGGATGAGTTGCATGAGTTAGTTAACTCATTAATCACTAGTTTGAGTTCCAAAAATAGAACTTGCCAGAATTAGCTAATTTGAAGTGCTTATAAAGAGATAGAAAGGCATAATTGTTCATTGTTTTGTGAGCACTAGTTGGTGAGACAAAACAATAGAGAGCACAGGTTTGTGTGTATGTGAGCTTCTGAGAAGAAGAGTGTGCAAGAGGAGCTTGTGCACAGATTGGTAGAGGTTGTTTTTCCCTTGGGAATTTCACTAGAAATTAGGAGGTATTTGTTGATTTTGGAGTAGCTTGGGAGGTACTCCAAGCCCTAGGGTTCAGGGTTTGGAGGGGGGAGCACCATAAGAGTCACTTGTAGGCTTGGAACCCAAGGTTGGGGTTTTGCACACATCATTGTTTGGGCCAAAACCATGGACACATTTCGACATGTGATGAATGAGGATGATAGTACTCATCAAGATGAATCTGACACATTTAAAATAATCTAGTTTTGAGTTGTAGAAATGGAGTTATGAATTTTTAAAAGTTATGTGTGGGCATGGTGGCACAAGGTCAAGGTCAACTTGATGTTAATAAGCCTTATGACAGCTTGGCAAGCCCTATGATGACGTTTTGTTGGAGCCCTCATATTGGATATAAATATGAGGTGATTAGAGTGACATTTCTCTCATCCAAAGTGAGCAACACAACACAAGGAGAGCACGTTGAAGGAAGGAGACATATTATGTCTTGGCATAGGCAAAGGAGGGAAACCAATGAGGATTTGAGGGCCTATTAGGGCTATTTTGGTGACCAAATTGCAATGCAAGAGGGATGAGGAGTATGTGCCAAGGTCTAGAGTGATTTGGGGCTTGTTTATGGGTGGATTGTTCTCAAACAATGTTCCCGCAAGCCTGTGGAGCCATTCTGAAGCATGCCGCAATGAGGGCTAGAACAACCCAAAATTGTAGCATACTAGCATGACCTCTCAAGAAAGGACTACCACACTTGTAGAGAGCAAGTATGGGCAGAAAACAAGGGTTGGAAGTGACTGTGGTCTTTCCCTAACTAGGCCAAAGTTGACAACAAAGAAACAGACCCTTAAACAGTAAGAAAAGGTATGTACTTTGGTAGGTTCTTGCAGGTGTTGGTTCCTTGTCATTGGATCAGTTTTGCATGAATTTGACTAAAATCCTGGAGCCATTTGGAGAACTTTTATTGACGGTTGAAAGTCCCTCCTAGGAGCAGAACTTGTAGTGATTGGATTGGGTTCCACTGGGCTGGTGAATGGCAGCGTGTTGGCTACCAAAAGTATCTTGTGACTAGCATTCATAAAGAGAGTTTGACCACTGAAGTTTGGGTGAAGTTGTTGAACCTATGTGTAGCTCTTTGATGGACGAAAGAGGCTACTAGAAGGTCGATTAGAGCTTAGGTATTCGCCAACCTAGAAGAGCATATTGGATTAGCCCGCATTCATTGAAGTAGAAGTGACTTGTAGCAATGATAGGTGGCAGCTCTCTTGGAGACTCTATGTGTTGTCCTTTGATGGACGAAGGGACAACTAGAGAGCAGAGTGGTAGTGAAGGACAGACAAGACAAGATATGACATAGAGTCTGTAGCATGATTTTCATTGTATTTTGTATTCCATAGACTATTGTGTTATTCATATTGATTTAACATAATGAAGATTGGGTTGTACATATTTGTACAGTATTTTTGTTAAAAAGTTGTCTATACTTATGCATGTGTGATTTACTACTATTTATTTTCCGTTGTGAAAAGTAGCGTTTGTTGAGATTATTGGTTTAGTAGCGTTAGATATTATAATTTTTTATCCTAGACCCAAGATCATGGAAATTCAACATGGTATCATAGGGTGTTTGAGCTGTTAGTGTCAGTATCTTCATCCCTCCATCAGAGATCAAATTCTCTTGTTGCATTGCATATTAGGTGTCTCGCTCAGTCATGCATTCCATTAGGAGCATGGATCATCTGACAGTAGTGGTTTGTTGTACATTTTCCCTCATGTCCTTTACCTGCTGGCCCATTTCCATTCATCAAGATCATCTGCAGTCACTTTTTGTCTTTAAATTTGCAAAAGTCATTTCTAGGGTTTCAGTTTCATTAGGTCTAGGGTTTCATCAAAGAGGTCTTCAAAATGTCCAATAACAACCAACAAGCACTTGGGGAGGTTAAATAAAGTTCCAGTACGAAGAAATTTCATAATCAATTGCTCAGAAATGTATTTTTCCTCAAAACTCTATTTTGAGGAAAAACAGAGTATTTTAGGCTTTTTATTGTATAAATTCATGTATTTTCAGTTCTCTTGTATGTAAATCACTTCAGTGGCAACCCTGGTCACCTTGCCAAGCTTCAGTAGCTCCATCCCCTGCAAGGCAAACAAAAATCAAGTCATTCAGTTCATCAAAAGGCTCAAATAAAGTAAACTGCTCAAAAAATAGAGGTGAAAAGTAAAGTCATATGGAAAACATTATAAAAATGGGTTTTATGAATCAAAAATTAAAAGGCTCTTGTATATAAACCATTTTTTACAATTCAAAAGCTCATTGGCATTCCAAGAAGCAAAATTGACCAAGGTGAAAGCCGTGTTGGGAAAAGGGAAGAAAATCGCAGCAAAAGCACTCAGTTTTGGAGGCGTGACGCACTGGGTGAGAGGCGTGGCGCATAGGGCAGTCCTCCTCAGTGTAAAATTTGAACTGGCGCGGCACACACAGGAGGCATGACGCATTGGGTTTGAGGCGCAGTGCACACAGGAGGCGCGGCGCATTGGGTTTGAGGCGCGGCGCATAGAGCTGCCAAGCCCGATTTCCTCAAAAACTTTATCACATTGCCAAAATCACTCAAGTCTTCTAGTGTGCAAGTAAGTCAAGATATTTTCCTTGCTAGTGAAGGAGTTTGTCTTAAAAATTTATGGTGGTTGTGTGAAGAAAATCAAACCCTATTTCCTTGCAATTTCTCAAAAACCATTGCCTAGGGTTTGCACTGTCATTTTGTTGCCAAATTCATTCTACCACTCCCTCATTTTGTCACTCCTCCATTTATTTTCCCAGCTTATCCACCCATTCCTTAAACTCCCATATTCCTAAAAATCATTTACCCCTATCCCCAAATCCCATTTTCCCAAATCTTAATTACAAATCCCCAAACCCTAATTGTTGTCCCTAAAGCTTCCATATTGTTCCCTAATCCCCTATTTCCCACAAAACCTATCATAATAGTCCCAAAACCCCTCATATCCTCTCCCTTCATAGTCCCTCACATATTTTTACCTTTGGTAGCAGAAAACATCAAAATCACCATAAATCTCTTCATACTCGTCAAGAAAACTCACACATTAGCAAGCATGGAATCTGATCCTTCATATGACCGAGAAGAAGAGACACACAGTGACTCTCCTATAGAAGTGCATGCACCAAGGAGACCTCACAAGGGTGGCAAACATATAAGAGAGGAGCCTACTTCACTTGCTGAGTTGCAGGCCTGCCCTCTTGCTATCACATGCTTCCAACACCAATCCTATTATCAGTTCTGTGAGATGGTTGCTAGAGCCCAGTATCATCATGAGTTAGCTCGGTTGTTTGTGCTTCATCTACATAATGGCAAAACCACACTAGCTGGTGTGACATTCACCTTGACAGCGGAGTCTATTTCTCTAGCAACCGACATTCCTAATGTTGGAGAGTAGTGGAATAAAAGGTAGCAGATTGACAGGGAACACTATGAACCATACATCAAGCCCAGTTATTTGAGACAACTCAGCATATTTTTTCCCTTTTGGTACCTGAAAGACTCATATCCTCCCTTGATGAAACTCATAATGAAATATTTCAGCTATGAGGGCTGGTTTTCTCGCCTATATGCTTATCATATTATATTGTTGATGCACTTTACCAGGGTGAGAATGATGAATCTCCCCTACTTCATGTGCCGAAATATTGAGAATATGACCACACTAGTACAACAGAAAACCCCTGAGCAACAGTTTAACTGTATATACCATTTTTCACTCATTAAAATTGTGGTCATGCATCATCTTGGTTTGCAGGGCATCTCATGGGAGGATTTCATTTCTCATGAGTTCTTCACAGCTCCTCAGGTACCTCTAGAGAATTTTCATGAGACAGGTGGACCTTCTCATCAGTAGGAGGGTCATGAGACACAGAACACTAGTGTGCCGATGTTTGTCACATATCAAAAGAGCACTAGACAGTTGTTTGCAGCAGCAAAGCGAGTATTATCTCCACCCGGGTGGAAGGGGTCTCACTTCCTTCATCAGCATAGCAGGTTCAGGACAAGGGCAAGAGGCCATTACATGATGAGGGACCTTCAGGTGAGCAGGAGACCAATTTCATTCTCATTCAGGATGATGACACGGATTTGGGCCCACAAAGCTCAAAGCTCAAGGAAGTCATCCAAGAGCAACAGGCGGACATCAATGCTTTGTCCCTCAACTTGGAAAGAGCCGAGTGGATAATAAAGTACCTAGAACAAAGAAACAAGCAACTAGAGGATCAGCAAACCATAATGGAGCTTAGAAACATACGAGAAAACCGGCAAGCTACCAAATGGAGGAGAGTCAAGTTCACAACACTTGAGCAAGAAATCAATGTTGATCGTGAGTCTTGGTTGGAGAGGACTAATATCCACTTGGAGAGGATGTTGGAGAAATCCATCAATGAGAAGAATATGTTGAGAAACATGGCATATCATTATTTGTCAAGGAATATGGTGTGCCAAGCTAGAATCAGGAGCTTGAAGGCAAAATTGAAGAAGAGATCGAGGAGGCAAAAAGCGCAAGATAAACTTCAGATCTTGGCTGAGGCTTCCTTGGCCCAAAAAAGCACTTGATGGAGAGCACTCAGCCCAAATTTCAAAAAATTGGGACACTTTTTGCATTTTTGAAATTTTTGGGCTAAAACATAGAATTTTCTGCCCAATGCGCCGCGCCACCTGGCACTTGCTTTTGATGGAGGCCTCCAAATGACAAAAACTCAGCATATTTGGATTTTTCTTGGAAAAATATGCATGCCTACCAATGGCCAAGAAATTTTGACAGGTTTTGAGCCCCCAAAAAGGTCAAAAACACCCAAAAAATGACCTTACTGCCCCTATTTTGACACACATGAAGCAGTGTTGGGAGAACTCATTTTTGGAGGGGAAAATGGAGGAAAAATTCAAAAATTCCACTTGATCGGGAAAGTAGACAGGTAGACCTTTCCAACAAGCACACTTGGAGAAAATTTGGACATTGGGAAGGCCTCCAAAAGTGGCTGCAAACAGGCGCTATGCATAGAGAAATCAGCGCGGCGCATAGGGGAAATTTTGCTCAGTTTGACCAAGTATACTCTGTTTTTCACCTAGTTCCTTGATAGTTTGACTTTTCTCTTTCTTAATGTCAAAATTATGATGTAATTTAATGTAAATTGATGGATCTTGATGTAATTATGTCAAATTTTCACTCATGAAGGTAGATTCATCCATGAAAAGTTAGTTTGCAACTGAATGAATCAGTTCCCTAGTTTTTAGAGGCATGTTGTTCCACTGCCTAATTTGTAGTTCTCAGTTTAGAATTAGTTGGAACAGCTCCTAAACTCATGAGCTCAACCCCTAGAGGCTAGGATGAGTTTTTTTTTGCCTATATCTTATGTTTTTTCAGTCATTAGCATGGTTGGACTTTTGGAAAAGCTTGGAGCTTATTGTATACTCATTTCAGCAGTTTTGGCTAAGGAATAGACCAGTGGTTTGCAACACTCTATGGGATTCATGTGGCATGTTGTTTTGATATTGTATTTCCTTCTGTAAATGTAAGTTCATATGTGTTTCATGTATGCCATTATCTCTCTTGCTTCTTCTTAACTAAAACAAACAAGGATAAAGGTAGAATCCATTGAAATTGCAGTGCTCTACCTAGGGTTTGCTTAGTTATTGATGTTTTCAGTTGTTTGAAGAGGATCCTTGAGGTTTTATTTCCCTCTTCAACTCCTCACATGTCTAAATCTTTCCATTTCATTCAATTTGAAGTATCAAATCACTTGCCTACCTTGCCCCATTGAGACCTCTGCAAAACTGAGCCTCATTCCCAAGACCCAAAAACTGCCTTTCCATTTGAGCCAACAAAACATCATCAAATTCAATCAAGCCCTTTTGCACAAATACCTAGCCTAAAATCAGTCTTCATTCAAGTCATATCAAGCCTCATTGATCATTTTTGCTAATATTGACAGGAGAGAGCCCTCTCCCGACCTAGTAGGGCTAGCTACCAAGTTAAGCTTGGTTTGATGTTACCCTAGATCCTACCTTTCTCAGCCTGAGGTAGATTTAGGCACTAACATGAGCTACTTTGGAAGATAGTGAATTAGAGTGTGCATAACAAAGTACAACTTAAGAGGGATTTGGTCACATTGTAAGTGACAATGTCGAAATTGCAGGCTAGTTTCCAATATGAGGACAGGTTGGAGGGGTTGTCCAACTATATTCCATGGAAGGAAATGATCAATTTGGTCGTGCAGGTCAACAAGATCTGGGAGTTCACCGAGAAAGCCATCAAGAAGCCAACTGAACCAAAGGAGCTGGAAGTGTTTGGGAAGAACACTGCACATGAGATGTGGATGAATCTTCAGAATTTGTTTTAGATTAACAACAAGAACCAGGTACTAGTATTGGAGGATAATTTGAAGTCCACCAAGATGATACAGGGTGAAGGAGTGACTTCATATCTAATGAGATTGTCTAAGATCAAGGATGAGTTTTCTATTGTCAGTTTGACTATTTCAAATTATGATATGGTGAGGATTGCTTTGAAAGGATTCACATAGGAATTGAAGCCCTTCATCAAAGGGATTGTAGAGGTTTCCTGAGTGGAATAGGTTGCAGGATGACTTCATTCAAGAGGAGTTGCAAGACAAGGATATTCATCCAAAGAAGAGGGCTTCAGATGATGACATGGCACTTGCAGCATGAATGAAGGGTAAGAAGAAGAAGGACTTGAGTAAATTCAAGTGTTTCAACTGTGGCGAGATAGGTCATTTTTCATCGAGATGTTTGATGAAGAATAAGGGAGATAACGAGAAGAAGAAAGGGAAGCAATCCATTAGTGTTGCCACTTTTGTTGAGATATATGCTCTCAGCATGATATTGGAGGAGGATGACTTTGCTATGATCTCTCATTTCTTGCTGGGTACTATCGATGAGGATGGATATTATGTGGACAGTGGTGTGTCTAAACATATGACAGGGTCACAAGAGGTTTTCGAAACTCTAGCTGAATGGGACTTGAAGTTACACATGGTGTTGGATGACAAGAGCCAGAAGGAGATCCAAGGATCAGGAGTTGTGCCATGTAGGATGGAGACATGATGGGTGATGTGGGATTAGGATGTATTATTTGTAAAAGGACTCAGATATAGAGGCTCTATCTCCATAGGTGTTATTCTTGGAGTTAGAGAGCATGGTCTATACAGGCTGACAGGCAAGTCTATAGATGATGGGAAGAAGAAGAAGGTGGAACAGGTGCAGGTTCTAGAGAAGCAGGTGCAGGTGCAGGCTTCAGAGGTAAAGGTACAGGTTCCAAAGAAAAAGTTCCAGGCTCCAAAGGCTCAGAGGGAGTCAAGTTCTAGCGAAAGCTTGCAGATTCAAAGGGAGACTTTGTAGCCCAAGAAGAGCATGTGGTCAATGGGGAACAAGGGTGCTTCCACATCTACCAAGAAGGAATCATGGAGGGATTGGAAAATGATATAGGAGAAGAAGAAGAAGAAGAAGCAGGATGCTTCCAGTGACAGTGACACTTTCGAGAGAGGCATAGTTCATGCTACAGGGATTGTTGTAGTGGTGAGTGCGAAGAGTTGGGCGAGTGTTGCAAGTAGTATTGATGATGATGAGTTACTTCCTAGTCTTGGAAGTACCTCCCTCGCTAAGATGGAGTGTTTATTTTTTAGTAGCTTGGGAGGTACTCCAAGCCCTAGGGTTCAAGGTTTGGAGGGGGGAGAACCACAAGAGTCACTTATGGGCTTGAAACCCAAGGTTGGGGTCTTACACCCATCATTGTTTGGGCCAAGACCATGGACACATTTCGACATGTGACAAATGAGGATGATAGTACTCATTAAGATGAATCTGACACATCAAAAATCATCTGATTCTGAGCTGTAGAAATGGAGTTATGAACTTTTGAAAGTCATGTTTGGGTATGGTGGCACAAGTTCAAGGTTAGCTTGATGTTAATAAGCCTTATGACAACTTGTCAAGCCCTATGATGACGTTTTGTTGGAGTCCTCATGCTGGATATAAATATTTGGTGATTAGAGTGTCATTTCTCTCATCCAATGTGATAAACACAACACAAGAAGAGCTCGTTGAAGGAAGGAGACCTATTATGTATTGGCCACAGGAAAATGAGGGAAACCAATGAGGATTTGAGGGCATGTTAGGGTTGTTTTGGTGACCGAATTGTAGTGAAGGAGGGTCAAGGAGCAGGTGTCAAGGTCTGGAGTGATTTGGGGCTTGTTTATGGGTGGACTATCCTCAAACAAGGTTGTTGTAGGCTTGGAGCCATTTTGAAGCATGTTGTAGTAATTAGAAGGAGGGTCGAGGTTTGTATGAGGTCTAGAACAACCTAGAATTGTAGCATACTAGCATGACCTCTCAAGAAAGGACTATTGCAGCTGTAGAGAGAAAGTCTGGGAAGAAAACAAGGGATGGAAGTAATTGTGGTCTTTCCCAAACTAGGTCGAAGTTGACAGTAGAGAAATAGACCCTTAAACAGTAAGCAAAGGTATGTACTTTGGTATGTTCTTATAGGTGTTGGATCCTTGTTATTGGATCAGTTTTGGATGACTTTGACTAGAAGAATGTGGGATCCATTTGGAGTAATTTTCTTGATGGTTAAAATCCATCCTAGGAGTAGATCTTGTAGTGATTGGATTGGGTTCTATTGGATTGGTGGAGGGCAGCGTGTTGGTTACCCAAAATAGCCTATGACTAGCAGTCATAAAAAGAGTTTGACCACTGAAGTTTGGGGAGCCTATTTGTAGCTCTTTGATGGACGAAAGAGGCTACTAGAAGGAAAATTGGAGCTCAGGGATTGGCCAACCTAGAAGAGCAGATTGGATCATCCTGTGTTTATTGAAGAAGAGACTTTCATCAGTGATAGGTGGCAATCCTCCTGGAGACTCTATGTGTTTTCCTTTGATGGACTAAGGGGCAGCTAGAGAACAAAACGAGAGCGAAGGATCAGTAGGACAAGATACGACAAAGAGTCTACATCATGAATGTCATTGTATCTTGTATTCCATAGTCTGTTGTATTATTCATATTGGTTTAATATAATGAATATTGGGTTGTACATATTTTTACAATATTTTTGTAAAAAATTGTTTATAATTGTGCATGTGTGATTTACTGTTATTTATTTTCCATTGTGCAAAGTAGCTTTTGTTGAGATTCTAAGATTCTAAGATTCTATCCTAGACCCAAGATCATGGAAATTCAATAGTATTTCCTAGATAAATAGGAGCAACCTATGCACATGGATTGAGGGAAGTAGATGAAGGGTCTTGCAGGTGTTTCAAGCTTAGGATAAGAAAAAAAAATTAGATTGGTTTCCAGTGAAACAAAGTTGTATTGTAAGAGATCCATTGCTCATTGTTTATCAATAAAATTCTCAATAAAGGACAGGGTTTTCCCAGTTGAGTTCCCTAGAAAAATTTTGCTTTGCGATTGTGTGACTATTACTTAATTATGTTCTATTCTGCTGTAATTAGTAGAGAAATTATGTGTCTTGGTGTTACAATTTAGTTTTGGAACAGTTCACTACAACAGTGCAGAATTTTCAAGGATTTTTTACATGGTATTAGAGCAAGGAACAAAGTAAAGACCAACATAAGTTGATCCATATATCAAAAGAAGCAAAGAAATCATAGGAGAACTTCTGAAGCAACCATAGCCTCTTGATCAATCCATGTCGCCATTGAATTTCCCAAAATGCTTTAAGATCATAATTCCATAGGACTGCCTAGTCTTGCTAATCCTGAAAAAAATATGATTGAATTTATAAATTCTTGTCAACCCTAACCTTACCTTCTTCTCCAAAATTCAGTATACAAGTTTAAATCCTTTGAAATTTTAACAATAAAAATCATAGAAATTAGATCATGAAAATACCTTTCAAACGTATCCATACACCTTGGAGTTCTTGAAAGTTGTAATTTTATCTCCATATGCGGACAACATGTTTTCTTCTTTGAATTGCAACAAAACCCTCCAAATCCAAATAAGGAGAAGAATATCTCAATTAAAGCTTGAAAAAGAGTGAATACAGATCTGCTATAGTAATTACACCTTAAAAATCTAGTCGAATCAATAGGGCATCGAAGAATTGAATATCATAGAAGGGTATGGAATCTGCTGTGATATCATAAGGATTATGAGCAAAGAAAGAGCATTGAACTCAGTCCCAAACCTGGCAAGGGAGAATAGCGGCAGGAAAATAAATTTTAATAGGTCCATTTAGATTTTAGAGTAGTCGCCAAATTAGATTTTAATAGGTAGTAAAATCTTATAAAGCAATTGCTATGGTCAGTTAGGTTTTCATTAATTTTTATTTCTATTTGAACAAAAGGAGGTCATCTCACATCGAATTTATATCTAATGATGTTGAAGATAAGTAATAATGTTAGTCTAATTAGGGCATCAATAAAAACTATATGAGGCCTCTCTAATATAAGTAAGTATGTTCATATAAGGAGGTTAAATGGACATGAGCTTTACACATAAGGGAAATGTCTATCAATTTTTAAGGAGGTGAAAAATATGCTTAAATCTGTAAATAATGTTATCAATAAAATTAAATAGCTGTAGATAGCCCACTATTTTTTAGGAAGTTCACTTAGATCTTAAAAATAGCCTATTAGATGTTAGTCATAGATTAAAAGGTCTTCACATGTGTTGTTAATGTTGAAAAGTGGGCAACAAGAAATGCTAAATTTAGAATGTGCTAAAAATAGAATGTCTAAAAATAGCAGTTTGGCCAGTGAGGTCATTGGCCACCTTAGGTGAGAGGTGAAACTGCTAAAAATAGAAAGTTCTAAAAATAGCATTTCTGGGTCCCTTCCTATTTATAGCAGTCCCTAGTCTATCTATAGGAAGTAAAATTAATCTTGGTCTTAACAACAGTTGGAAATATTAATTAATTAATTCAATTGAGTTAATTAGTTAAGGAAATTCGAATTTGAAGTCTTTGTGAGCATGCACATGAGTTGTCCCACTAATTGAGGAATTTATCCTTAATTTCCTCCACTGATTGAGGAATCAAGTATGAGTTCTATAATGAGAGAATTAGTGGACTTAGTTCTAACTAGTCAAGTCCAGTTAGATTATTTTAACAAATTGTTAAAATAATAAAATATAGTTTGTTAATGCTTGCATGCGTGTGACAACTAATATTTTAGATAACTGAGGATTCACTCATGGATAACTGTTGCATGTCAGTTCTGTCAGAGACCCAATTGAGATCAGATGAGGGACAGTGTACTATCAGATGCTTGGATCTTCCCATGGAATATTCCTTGCATGTAGGAGGAACTAGTGTCCTCAAGGATTGCGTAGTTGGACCTATGGTTGACAGCAGGTATGATTGGGGCCAATTCACATATGTTTTGTAATTGGACCCCAATCAAAATTGTGCAAGGAAATAGGGGATTGATGGATGGTTGCCTACATATTGAGGCATAGTGAGTCTATCATCATCATCTTTTGATTGCAGAGAGTACAGGATAGCTCTTGAGCCAATTATTTTGTAAACAGAAGAGGATTTCCACTTGATTGATAATACAGTGTTGGGGGTTTTATGTTGGTGCTTTCCCCAGTGATATATTTGTGTTATGTGTGATTATTTCTCTTGATCAGTTATATGTGTTTATGGTTGATGTTGCTCATGAAATCGATTTTTCTTCTGCTTAATGTTTTGTAGAAGTAGATCATGTGTTTTGCTTTAGTACATTGCATTACCAGTTTGATCTATAGGTGAAATTTCTACATGGTATCAGAGCACAGATAATCAAGAAAGGAACAATATACAAGCAAGAGAAAGAAAGTCGAAGTTTATTATTCGAGATATAGATATCTAGTTCTCATCACATTTCAGATTTCATCCAGATGGCCTTCACTAGATTGAGGCTTGAGTATGCCCTTGATGGCAGGTCAAACTACATAGATTGGAAGGATCACATGGACGCAATATTGGAAGATAATGGCATTAAGGACTTCATTGATCAAGATGTCCCCAAACCTACTGATGCTACTCAGGCTGTAGACTGGAAGAAGAATGTGGCTAGAGCTAGGAGAATCATCCTAGAGGGAGTTCGAGATCACATAGTCTCGAGCCTCCATGGAAAGGAGACTCCGTTTGCAATGTGGAAAACATTGAAAGATTTATACCAAAATAGCAGTGATCAGAGGAAGCTGACAATGAATGACAAGCTTTGAAAGATCAAGTGTGAGAAGGGCGATATGATCACTACATTCCTGAACAAGCTCACCAACTGCAAAGATGAGCTTGCAAGTGTATGGGTCACTACTGTTGATGATGATATGGTGATTCTAGCACGCCTCGGCCTTCCTAAGAGCTGGCATAGCTACCAGGACTCAGTGAATGGAAGGGACAAACTATTAGATTGGGAACGACTGTGGTTGGATTTGATGCAAGAGGAGATCAGACGGAACACCAGAGATGGAGCTTCTTCATCAAAGAATGATGATGAAGAGAACTTGGCTTTAGCATCTAAAGCTAAGAAAGGGAAAGGGAAGGCATCCCAATCCAAGTCTTCTCAAGGAGGGAAGAAGTTTGACAAGTCGAAGGTGAGATGCTTTCATTTTCATGAGTTGGGTCACTATGCTACTAGTTGCCCAAAGAGGAAGAAGTCCAAGTAAGGTTCCTCCAAGGAATCTGATGGTGATGCTCCAACTTCACAATTTGAGATGGATTTTTCACTTATTGCATGCATAGTTTCATCCAGCATGGGATGTGTTTGGTACTTGGATAGTGGAGCTTCTTTCCACATGTTAGGTGACAAGACTATTTTCAACACTTTGGACGAGAAGGATCTCCAGATACGGATCGAGATGGGCGATGAAAGAAAGTACCGTGTCTTAGGTGAAGGTACAGTTGTGTTTCAGAGGGAGCATGGTTCTCCCCTCTCTCTTTCTAATGTTATGTATGTACCGAGGCTGAAAAGGAATCTTGTGTCCATTGCTTTGCTTGAGGATAAAGGCTATGATGTAGTCTTTAGTTTGGGAAAGGTTTTCCTAAGGCATATAGGCACTGGATAGACCAAACAGATAGGGATTCGAGTTAAGAATCTCTATAAGTTACAAGTAGAAGACTGTGCTGCTTTGAGTTCCAAAGCAGAGGTGATGCATGGCCAAGATATTGGTGAGTTATGGCATAGGAGATTGGGCCACTTGCATCTTGAGGCCTTGAAGATCATGCAGCAAATTTCTACCAGATTACTCAAGTGCAAGCTGGATCAAGTGAGCACATGCAAAGGTTGCACTTTGGGTAAGTATGCAAAATCTTCTTTTCATATCGGATGGTAGAGCACGAGTAGTTCTGGAGCGAGTTCATTTAGATGTATGCAGGCCCTTCTCTACAGCCTCCATCGAAAAGCAAAGGTATTATGTTATTTTTGTTGATGATTTTTCTCGTAAATGTTGGATCTACTTCATGCAAAAGAAGGATCAAACCTTCTTGAAGTTTTGTGAGTTCAAAGCTTTGGCAGAGAAAGAATCAGGGATGAAAGTAAAGGCCTTGTGAAGTGATAACGGTGGAGAGTATATTTCCCAATATTTTAAGGAATTCTGTGCTTCATAAGGAATTAAACGGGAACTCACGACACCTCATAACCCACAACAGAATGGGGTGGCTGAAAGGAAGAATAGATCTATTGTGGGTGCAGCTCAATCGATGTTGCATGACCAAGGCCTACCACTTCATCTATGGGTTGAGGCATGCAATACAACAGTATATCTTCAGAACAGAAGTCCTCATGATATTTTGGGGATGAATACACCTATGGAGGCTTTTTCGGGGAAGAGACTAGATGTGAGTCACTTCCACATCTTTGGATCACCAGTGTTCTATCATGTGACCAAAGATGCTGGGAAGAAGCTAGAGCCAATAGCTGAGTTTGGAATACTTGTGGGGTACATAGATACACCTCACAACTATCGTGTGTTTCTACCTGCCAGTCAGAGGACCGTAGTGCACAGGGATCTGAAGTTCAATGAGCAGTGAGCCATGCAAGTATCACTTGAGAGGGAGATCAAGTTGCATGGTGATGATGAGGAACTATTAGTTCCTAAGGAGGAGGAGCCTCCTGATGATGCGGATCAGCCGCATGCAGAGATTCCAGTAGTGGAGATCACCACTACTAGAGAGTCTTCCAAAGACTCAGGGTGGAAACACTCACGGGAAGCTGACAGATTGATGCAAGATGCAAGAGAGAATGTGGGGCAGCCATCCTCTCAACGCAGATAGAGGAGATCTCCTGATAGATACACTGGCTACATGGCCCTAGTTGGGTAGTGTGTAGCGACTAAGCCTTCTTCTTTTGAGGAGGCAGTGTAGCAGCCAGTTTGGGTGGATGCAAGGGTAGAGGAGTATGATTCTATCATGTGAAACAGTGTATGGGATGTTGTTCCTAGACCGAGGGACAAGTCAGTGGTTACTTCCTGATGGCTTTACAAGGTAAAGCAAGTAGCTGATGGTAGTATTAAGAAACACAAGGCAAGGTTTGTTGCCCGTGGTTTCTCACAGGTTGAGGGGATTGACTATGATGAGACCTTTGCTCCTGTTGCAAGGTACTCATCGATTAGATCGATTCTAGCACTATTAGCACAGATGGGTTGGCAGATCCATCAGATGGATGTGAAGACAACATTCCTCAATGGGGAGATTGAGGAAGAGGTATACATAGAGCAGCCAGAGGGATTTGAGACCTTCGATCGTGAGTCACATGTGTGTCGGCTCAAGCGAGCATTGTATGGGTTGAAGCAAGCACTCCATGCTAGGTATACCAGGATCGAAAACTATTTCACTGGGTTGGGCTTCACTAAGAGTGAAGCGAATGCGAACCTCTACCACATCATTGTAGATGGTAAGCTATTGATTATTTTACTTTATGTCGATGATTTAATTTTGATAGGTGATGATCAGTTGATCAAGTCTTGCAAGGCGGATCTTGCAAGAGAGTTTGAGATGAAGGACATGGGCCTCATGCATTACTTTCTAGGCATGGATCAGGTGTGGCAGAGAGATGGGGAAGTATTTGTGTGTCAAGGCAAGTATGCCAATGAGATACTGAGGTGCTTCCACATGGAGATGTACAAGCCCATGGAGACTCCTCTAGCAGGTAACTGGAGGAAGGAGGATGCTACTTCAGGTGAGGTAGTAGCTGCTACAGTTTACAGGTAGCTTGTGGGTTCACTCATGTATTTGGTGAACACACGACCAGATTTGTGTTTCGCAGTGAACCAGCTGAGTCAAGCTATGGTTCAGCCAACCAAGTTATTTTGGAAGGCAGCAAAGCATGTGCTGAGATACCTCAGAGGCACTACACAGTATGGATTATGGTACAAGTGGACAAAGGGAGTGAAGCTCCAAGGCTTCACAGATGCAGATTGGGTAGGTAGTCCATCAGACAGGAAGAGCACTTTTGGAGGAATCTTCAACCTTAGGTCAGCTGCAGTTTCTTGGTATAGCCGGAAACAAAGATCAGTTGCACTTAGCACAGCAGAGGCAGGGTACATGGCAGCTAGTCAGGCTGCATGTGAGGCCATCTGGATGCAAAAGTTTCTAGTGGGATTGTTTGGTCAGATGATGGATCCTACAGTGATATATTGTGATAATCAGAGTTGCATTAAACTCTCTGAGAATCCTGTGTTTCCTGACAGGTCCAAGCATATAGATATCCGTTGTCATCATCTATGGGATTGTGTGGTCAAGAGGATCATGATGTTGCACTACATTTCAACCGAGGAATAGGATGCAGATATTTTGACAAAGGCATTGTCAAAAGGAAAGTTTGAGTTCCACAGAGACAAGATCAGGGTTGCTGATAATCCCTTTCTTGTTGAGAGGGAGTGTTGAAAAGTGGGCAACAAGAAATGCTAAATTTAGAATGTGCTAAAAATAGAATGTCTAAAAATAACATGTCTAAAAATAGCAGTTTGGCCAGTGAGGTCATTGGCCACCTTGGGTGAGAGGTGAAACTGCTAAAAATAGAAAGTTCTAAAAATAGCATTTCTGGGTCCCTTCCTATTTATAGCAGTCCCTAGTCTATCTATAGGAAGTAAAATTAATCTTGGTCTTAACAGCAATTGGAAATATTAATTAATTAATTCAATTGAGTTAATTAGTTAAGGAAATTCAAATTTGAAGTCTTTGTGAGCATGCACATGAGTTGTCCCACTGATTGAAGAATTTATCCTTAATTTCCTCCACTGATTGAGGAATTAAGTATGAGTTCTATAATGAGATAATTACTTGACTTAGTTCTAACTAGTCAAGTCCAGTTAAATTATTTTAACAAGTTGTTAAAATAATAAAATATAGTTTGTTAATTCTTGCATGCATGTGACAACTATTATTTTAGATAACTGAGGATTCACTCATGGATAACTATTGCATGTCAGTTCTGTCAGAGACCCAGTTGAGATTAGATGAGGGACAGTGTACTATCAGATGCTTGGATCTTCCCATGGAATATTCCTTGCATGTACGAGGAACTAGTGTCCTCAAGGATTGCGTAGTTGGACCTATGGTTGACAGTAGGTATGATTGGGGCCAATTCACATATGTTTTGTAATTGGACCCCAATCAAAATTGCGCAAGGAAATAGGGGATTGATAGATGGTTGCCTACATATTGAGGCTTAGTGAGTCTATCATCATCATCTTTTGATTGCAGAGAGTACAGGATAGCTCTTGAGCTGATATATTTTGTAAACAAAAGAGGATTTCCACTTGATTGATAATATAGTGTTGGGGGTTTTATGTTGGTTCTTTCCCCAGCGATATATCTGTGTTATGTGTGATTATTTCTCTTGATCAGTTATATGTGTTTATGGTTGATGTTGCTCGTGAAATCAATTTTTCTTCCACTTAATGTTTTGTAGAAGTAGATCATGTGTTTTGCTTTAGTACATTGCATTAGCAGTTTGATCTACAAGTGAAATTTCTACAGTTAAGAGAGACATGGGATAAATTTTGACTAAAGGAAATAAGGGGTACAATAAGATAAATGTATAGCACCTACTCAAATCACTAAGAATATACCCAAACCATCAAGATGACACACTTCTTTGAGAAAAATTATGAAATGCCATGGAAAAATTCAGATTAAAACTTATAGCCAAAGCATCAAGAGTTAGAACACACTTTTTAAGTGAACATAATAAAAATAGTACACATTGGACATAATATCATATACACATGGATCATACATATCTAGCTAAATTTGGTATCCAAAGGAACCTCTTCCTACACCTAGTGTCCCAGATGGTTAAGGCAAGGTGTGACCAAACCAATGATCCATCCATGAATTACATGTAGATTTGTATACCTTAGATGGAAAATGATCAATGTGACAGGAATTATAGAGGTTGAGATGACAATTTGTTAATTTTTGTTAACAATGGTATGTTCTATGCTTAGCACAATTACTTCATTGTTCCTTAAGCAACCTAATAGCGATTTCAATTTAGATTTCTAGTAGAAATCACATTAACCATTAATCACATCAATAGTAAAAGTAGATAGAACATAAAACAATATGTAGAAGATAAGCCAAGACAAGAGGATGCCAGATTTGGCGGATGCTAGGGGAAAACCCCAATGTTGGGAAAACCCTTTGATCAATTCTTCTTATTATTATATCAAAAGTGCAATAGAGAGAGAGAGTATACAAGTCAAATTGAATTGCCCAATTCAAAGTCAAAACAGTCATGTCAATTTATGCAGTCAAATTTCATCCCTAACCAAAAAGTCAACATTGGTCAAATCAACAATAAATCATCCTCAAAATAGCTCGGTCTTCCCCAGTCAAACTCGACCTGATCAGGAGGTCAAATTCAAACTAAAACAACTCATTCAAACTCTGTGAAAGGAGAGAGAAAAACTATTGTAATTTTATGCGGTCAAACTGTAGTCAACCATGAAGTCAGCACTGGTCAAACTGCCCATATTCCCTCATTTATTGTGCCCAAAAATGTAGCCTAAAGAGACAAAAAAGATCCTCCAAAAATTTCAATCAAAGTTGGTCAATAACTCCTTTGTCAACCTTGGTCAAACTTGGTCTACTGACTGAAATTTCGGTCCTGTAATTCAGTCCAGAAAACGCATCCTTCTTTCCACACGTGTGGGAGAGACAAGTTTCGCAATAGTTGTACGAACCAATGAGAGAAGGAGAGAGAAAAATGTGTGAGTGATGATGATGACAAATGAGATGTGAGGTCACTTTTATTTATACAATTCACTGTGGAGGAAGAGACACATCCATTGGGCTTCTTGAGCCTACATGTTGATGTAGTTGACCTGAACAATTTGTACATGTGTGGGCATAAATTCAAAATCACAGTTCTGCTTGTCTAAATGAGATGATATTTATATCAATTTTGGTCCTCTCAAAAAGAGGCATTTTATGCAATCATCATCGCCATCAAATGAGCTTCCCAAGGTGGAATTTGGCCCTAGGTGCCAATTTTAACACAATAAAAATTTTAAAATATCTTCTAAAAGCCTAAATAGAAAATGGGGTAAGAGATCCCATGACATCCAACTTGTGATCTATGGTGGGAAATCCTCAAAGTATCTCTCAAGAAAGATGTCTCATTGAGATCGACGTCAAGAATAGGTACGATGCCTCACTATTTGGTAGTTGAAGAAGTTTGAATCTTGGTTTGCCAATTTGGCCCTAAGTAGGCAAGGCAACATGGAAGGAGGTGACCCCGTTGGAACATTCTTTTTATAGGGGAAGGCCACATAATGCCTTATATAAAGATTTAAATCAAAGGAATTCCCTCATAAAAATTTCTAGACATGTATTTAAAGAATGTAGATAACGACCCATCCAAATGTTGATAACGACAATAAAACATCCCTTGAATCTCATAATAAATGGGGGCATCTATAGATGAGGCAATCCTTTAATTTTGTCTCATGTATATGGAAAATATAGGAGATGTTATTAAGAAGAGGAAGGTCATTATGATTAGTTTCAACTCGATGTGAATGTAAGCCCACTTTGAATGCACCAAGGGGGATCTGAAGGCAACATCCGGTGCTCTTGTGCATATGTAGTTAAACAAAGAGGCCCCCTTTCATTTACATGAAGTGTTCCCGGTACAAATCCATGTTAGAGTCGAGCCCCTAAAAAGATGAAGTCTAAGTACATTAAATGTATTGTCTATAAATAACCTCTCTAACAACCTGACACAAACATACAATGATTTCATTTACATTGGAGGTGTAAATCACTTGAATTGTGTTATAACTTTAATCGCTCCCCCACAAAAATGTGTCATGCTTCCTTGTGATGATGCTTCAACCCTATTGGAGAACAACCTCACAATGTAAAAGGAATTTAAACATGATGTAACTTTAATAGTGCCCCACATTCACCCCCTGGCTCACCACTCATGGCTAATTTAAGGCTATTTCAAGAATTTATGTGGATAATATCATTTTCTTTTCTCTTATGTATATTATTCTACATTGACACAATTGATTTTAGTGGTTAAGGACTAAAGATTTAGGGGATTTAGGTTCTAGCGGTTAAGGGGTTAGCAGTTAAGGTGTTTAGGCGGTGAAGGGTTAGGGGTTAAGGATCACATGTTAAGAGGATAAGGATTTATGGCTTAGGAGATGGTTCATGGATTATAGGTTAGGTGTTAGTGTCTTAAGATTTAATGAGTTAAGAGGTTTATGGGTTATTAGTTGTGAGTGTAGGGGTTAACGGATTATGGATTAGGGGTTAAGGGGATAGGGAATTTAGTGGTTATGGGTTAAGGGATTATGGTTTGTGATAATTGAACTCCTAATCTCCTTATCACCATTATTGGGGGTTTCCCTATCAATTCTCTTTCTACCTTCACTTTAGGTCCCCTAGACCCTATGAAATTAATTCCTAATCCCCCTTCTCATTCCCTAATGATAGGATTATAGATCTTAGTAAACCATGATTTTACATCGAACTTCTACCATACATGTTACCCTTGTGTCCCCTTGCCCCGTTCAATACACCATAACATATCCCCCCTCCCCCCGCCACCCCCCCACAACCTTTTTGGTCTTGCTATTCCACTTTTTTTAATGTTATGAACCCCCAAATTTGGTCCCAAGGCCCCTACAACTACACCCTTGGGCCCCCTTGGATAAGGGTTGTGAGTTGTGATAAGGGAGCCCCTAATCCCCTTATCACAACGAGAAATAGGATCATGAACACCATCAATATCTACTGGAGGTGTTGTAATGAAAACAATAATGAATACAAAAGTTGTGGTCAATAGGACAGGGATCATCAAGGTGTTAAACCATCCAATGTAAATATGGCTTTCAATGCTAGTGATCTAGTCACGTAAAATACCCCATAAATTTGTGCTTTGGGACACCCCTAGGATTCAATAATTAATATAAAGTGAGAGGATTCGTTGCTAAGGTGACAATGGAAACAACCTTGAGTTGATGCAAAGTGGCCCTATGTGAACCTTGCACAACTAGGGTGTTGGTTTCATCATCAACAAGAGGCACAATTGAAAAGTGGAAACATCTCACATTTAGGGCACTTTGTCACAAATATTTATAAATGTTTTTCCACTGAGGGTACCTTTCACATTTCCCAAGGAAAAATTACATATTTGGATGAATTTTGAATAACTTGTCACATTCCACTAGCTTCATACATGAAGAGGAGCTCCCATCCTTTAAGAAGATTTTGGAGGATTTCATGGCATAGTCAAGGGTCACGTGTATAAAAGAAGAACAACATAGCAAAGAATAAGAAAATTGGCATTTTTATCACATGGTATAAAGGAGAAGGGCATAGGTGAAGAGTACGCCATTTAGAAACATAAAAAAGCTTGTTTATGTCCTATTTCCAAAGAAGAGGAGATATCTTGTGACAAAAAGCCAAAATTTCCAACAAAGGAATACTCGGGTAAGGGTTTACTTCTTTCACATGTTAAGAGACATTCATGTATTTTAAGGTGTGTTTTATTGTTGAGTTCACATATTTGGAAGCAAAATTGCACAAGTGGAAACATCTCACATTTGGGGCACTTTGCTACAAATTTGTATGCATGTTTTCTATTGAGGATATCTTTCACATTCCCCAAAGAAAAAATCAAATATTTGGAGGTATCTTGAATGACTTGTCACATTCCACTAGCTTCACACATGAAGAAGAACTCCCATAATTTAAAAATGTTTTGGAGGGTTGTCATGGCATAGTCAAGGATCAAATTTACAAAAAAATGAACGTTTAAGTCAACAAAATGACAATTGACATTCACATCACATGTAGCACAAAAGAGAGGAACATAGGTGAAGAGTGCTCCGTTTTGAAATATCTAGAACAACTTGTTTATGTCATATTTAGAAAGAAGATAATATATCTTGAGACAAAGGGCCCAAATTTTTGACAAAAGAGGACCATGTATTGGAAAATACATGCTAACACATGCCAGACAGTGTCAATGCATGACAATGAGTGTTAGGGAGTGCCAGGACATCACAACGGAGAACTAGGTCAAAATACATGGAAATGAATGAACAAGAGTGTGTGCTAAGGAGTGTCAATGAATTCGTGGTGTCTCAAAGATAAAGTGTGTTAGGAGAAGGTCAGAATAGGAATTGTAGGAGGAAATCCTATGGTTACACTAGGGGATAGACAAAGAAATTTCAAACAAAGGGAAACTTTGGGTTGGCCACAACATTGTTTTTCCAATGCATTGGTTGGGTTCCTAAGTTGCAAAAAAATAAGGCTATCTATGGTGGCATGACAAATAGGGAGTGCCAAGGTGTGCCAGAGAATGACAGGAAGTACTAAGACATGCTAGATAGTTCCAGGGCATTATAGGCATGCTAAGACAAGGCAAGTGCTAAGGCATGCGAAGATGTTCCAAGTGCCATGTTGTGGCAAAAACGCATACTAGGGAGCATGAGGGAAAAGTACCAAGGAAACACAATGGAGCACTAGTTTCAAATGCATGGAAGTGAAGTGTTCGCAAGTTCTAGGTGTGCTAAGGAGGGAGTGACAAGGTATGTTATGCAATGCCAATGCATGCCAGAGTGCTAGGGAAGCATACCAAGATTTGTCAAGTTCCAAGGTGTGCCAATGCGTTCTAAGGAGTGTTACGGAGTGCCAGGGAAACACAAGGGAGCACTAGGTGAAAATTCATGGAAATGAATGAATAAGAGTATGTAAGAGGGAGTGTCAGCATGTTCCAGGTGTGCTAAGGAGAAAGTGACATGGTATCCTAAGCAGTGCTAAGTCCCAAAAAAAAGTAAGGGTAGTTGTCAAGGCATGATAGCTAAGGAGTGATAGGGCATGCCAAGGAATGAAAAGGTGTGCTAACACATGCCATACATTGTCAATGCATGTTGAGAAGTGTTAGGGAGTGTCAGAACATCACAAGGGAGAACTAGGTCAAAATGCATGGAAATGAACGAATACGAGTGTGTCAAGGAGTGTTAAAGGATTCCAGGTGTCTCAAGGATAAACTGTGTTAGGAGAAGGTCATAATAAGACTTGTAAGAGGAAAGCCTATGGTTACAATAAGGGGTTGGACAAAGCAGTCTCAGACAAAGGGAGACTTTGGTTTGGGCACAACATTGCTTTTCCAATGACTTGTTTGGGTTGCCAAGTTGCAAAAAAAGTAAGTCTATCTACGAGGGCATGACAACTAGCGAGTACCAAGGTGTGCTAGGTAATTTCAGGAAGTAATAACACATGCTAGATAGTTCCAAGGCATAATAGGCATGCCAAGATGTGTCAGGTGCCAAGGTGTGGCATGAATACATGCTAGGGAGTCCAACTTCTAGGGAAACACAAGGGAGCACTCATTTAAAATGCATGGTAATGAAGTGTCAGCAAGTTCCATGTGTACTAAGGAGGGATTGAAAAGGTATGCTAGCAACTGCCAAGGAATCAAAAGGGAGAACTAGGTCAAAATGCTTGGAAATGAACGAATAAGAGTGTTTCCCAAGGAGTGTCAATGAATTCCATGTGTCCCAAGGATGAAGTTTGTTAGGAGAAGTTTAGAATAGGACTTGCAAGAAGCAAGCCTATGGTTGTGATAAGGAATGTACAAGTAGTTTCAGACAAAGGGAGAATTTGGGTTGGGCACAACATTGTTTTTTCAATGACTTGGTTGGGTTCCCAAGTCGCAAAAAAAATTAAGGCTATCTATGAGGGCATGACAGCTAGGGAGTTCCAAGGTGTTCCAGGGAATTCCAGGAAGTACTAACACATGCTAGACAGTTCAAGGGCATTTTAGGCATGCCAAGAAGCTCCAAGCACCAGGGTGTGGCACCAACACATGCTAAGGAGTGTTAGGGCCAAGTTCCAAGGGAACACAAGGGAGCACTAGTTTCAAATGAATGGAAATGAATGAATAAGTGTGACAGAGAGTTTTAGTGAGTATGAGGTGTGCTAAATATTAGGGAGTGCCAAATCATACCAAGAAATGAAGGGGATGATAACACGTGCTACATAGTTCCAATGTATTGTTAGGTGTGCCACGTGTTATGGCATGTCAAGATGTAAATTTTTTTGCTTAGTTGTTTTACGACCATAGTTGGATGTGAGCCTTGTCTTCGTAACTTGTTAAGTTGTATGAGTTGATATTCAACATGAGTAGCCTACGATGAGTTATAGGAAGTTCTTAGGTGAAAAGGGCATAGTCTAATTGTAGTAATTGTAACTTGGTCAAGTTGTTGTTATAGTTGAGGCAGGATTTGGTTGGGTTCCCATGTAGCAAAAAATGTAAGGGTAGTTGTGAGGGCATGATAGCTAAGGAGTGCCAGGGTGTACAAAGGAATGAAAAGGCGTGCTAACACATGCCATAGAGTGTGAACACATTCCAAGGAGTGTTGGGGAGTGTTAGGGCTAGGAACCACATTATTTTTTCAATGACTTGGTTGGTTTCCCAAGTCGCAAAAAAGGTAAGGCCATCTATAAGGGCATGAAAACTAGGGAGTGCCAACATGCGTCGGGAAATGCCAAGAAGTGTTAACAAATGCTAGACATTTCCAAGGCATGTTAGGCATGCCAAGTCATTACAAGCGCTAAGGCATGTCAATATGTGCCAAGTGTTAGGGTGTGGCACCAACACATGCTAGGGAGTGTTAGGGAGTTCCAGGAAACACAAGGGAGCACTAGTTTCGATTTCACATAAATGAATGAATAAGAGTGTGTGATAGGGAGTGTTAGTGAGTTCCAAGTGTGCTAAGGAGGGAGTGAAAAGGTATGCTAGGCAGTGTGAAGGCATGCTACAATGTTAGGGAAGCATGTCAAGATGTACCAAGTTACAAGGTGTGCCAATGTGTGCTAAGAAGTGTTAGTGAGTGCGAGGAAAACACAAGGGAGAACTAGGTCAAAATGCATGAAAATGAATGAATAAGAGTGTGTGATAGGGAGTGCAAGGAGTTCCAAGTGTGTTAAGGACGGAGTTACATTGTATGTTAGGCAGTGCTAAGGCATGCTAGAGTGTGAGGGCATCATCTAACCAAGATGTGCAAGGTGCCAGGGTGTGCCAATGCGTGCTAGCAAGTGTTACAGAGTGCCATGGAAACACAAGGGACCACTAGGTCAAAATAATGCATGGAAATGAATGAATAAGATTTTGTGACAGGAAGAGTCAGTGAGTTCCAAGTTTGCTGAGGGAGTGACAAGATATTATTTGTAGTACTAATGCATGCTAGAGGCCAGGGCAATGATATGCCAAGATGTGCCAAGTGTTAGGGTGTGCTAATGCATGCCAGGGAGTGTTAGGGAGTGCCACAGAAACACAAGGGAGCACTAGTTTCAAATGCATGGAAATGTATGAACAAGAGTATGTGACAGGGAGAGTCAGTGAGTTATAGGCATGTTAAGGAGTGAGTGACAAGGTATGCTAGGTAGTGCCAAGGAATGCTAGAGTTCCAGGGTGACATGCCAAGATGTGCCAGGAATCAGGGAGTGTTAGGGAGTATCATGGAAACACAAGGGAGAACTAGCTCAAAATGCATGGAAATAAATGAATAAGAGTTTTTGATAAGGAGTGTCAGTGAGTTTTGGGTGTGTTCAGGAGGGAGTGACAAGGTTATATGTTAGGCAGTGCCAAGGCATGCTAGATTTCCAAGGCATGTCAGGGAGTGCTAGGGAGTGCCAAATCATGCCAAGGAATTTAGGGGGTGCTAACATGTGCCACATAGTGCCAATGGATTGTTAGATGTGACAGGTGCTATGGCATGTCAAGATGTAAACTATGTTTCTCAATTGTTTTATGGCCACAGTTGGACGTGAGCCTTGACATGGTAACTTGTAACTTCTTAAGTTGGATAATTTGAAATTATACATGAGTAGCCTAAGATGAGTTATAGTCAGTTCTTAGGTGAACAAGACATAGTCTAGTTGTAGTAACTATAACTTGGTCAAGTTGTTGTAGTCAAGGCAAGACTTGGTTGGGTTCCCAAGTCCCAAAAAAAGTAAGGGTAGTTGTGAGGGAATTATAGCTAAGGAGTGCCAAGGCATGCCAAGGAATGAAAAGGCATGCTAACACATGTTGAACATTGTGAATGCACATTTAGAAATGTTAGGGTGTGTTATGGCATCAAAAGGGAGAACTAGGTAAAAATACATGGAAATGAAGAAATAAGTGTGTGCGCCAAGGAGTGTCAATGAACTCCAGGTGTCTCAAGGAAAAAGTGTGCTAGGAGAAGGTCAGATTAGGAATTGTAGGAGGAAATCCTATGGTGACAATTATAAGGGGTTGGTCAAAGTAGTTTTAGACAAAGGGGAACTTTGGGTTGGGCGCACCATTGTTTTGCCAATGACTTGGTTGGGTTCCCAAGTCGCAAAAATAGTAAAGCTATCTATGAGTGCATGACAATTAGGGAGTGCCAAGGTGTGCCAGGGAATGCAATGAAGTACTAACACATGCTAGACAATTCCAAGATATGTTAGACATGCTAAGACAATCCAAATGCTAAGGCATGCCAAGATGTGCTAGGTGCCAGGGTGTGGCGCAAATGCATGCTAGGGATTGTTAGGGCCAAGTGCCAAGGAAACGCAAGGGAACACTAGTTTCAAATGCATGGAAATGAAGTGTCGGCGAGTTCTAGGTGTGCTAAGGAGGGAGTGACAAGGTATGATATGCAGTGCCAAGGCATGCTAGAGTGCTAGGTAAGCATACCAAGATGTGCTAAGCACCAAGGTGTGTCAACGTGTGCTAAGGAGGGCTAGGGAGTGCCAAGGAAACATAAGGGAGCACTAGGTCAAAATGCATGGAAATGGATGAATAAGAGTGTGTGACAGGGATTGTCAATGAGTTCTAAGTGTGTTAAGGAGATAGTGACATGGTATACTAGTTTGCGCTAAGTCATGTTAGATTGTTAGGGTGATATGCAACTAGGATGTACTAGGTGTCAAGGTGTGTCAACATGTGCTAAGAAGTGTTAGGGAGTGTCAGGGAAACAAAAGGGAGCACTAAGTCAAATAAATGCATTAAAATGAACAAATAAGAGTTTGTGACAGGAAGTGTCAGTGAGTTACAGGTGTGTTGAGGGAGTAATAAGGTATGGTAGGCAGTGCAAAGGCATGCTAAAGGCTAGGGAAACATGCCAAAATGTGTCAGGTGCTATGGTGTCCCAATGCATTCCAAGGAGTGTTATGGAATGCTAAGGAAATAAAAGGGATCACTAGTTTCAAATACATGGAAATGAATGAATAAGAGTGTGTGATAGGGAATGTTAGTGAGTTCTAGCTGTGGTAAGAAGGTAGTGACAAGATATGTTAGGTATTGCCAAGGAATGATAGAGTTCCAGGGAAACATGCCAAGATGTGCCAGGTTTCAGGGTGTGCCAATGCGTGCCAACGAATGGTAGGGAGTGCCAAAGAAACACAAGGGAGAACTAGTTCAAAATGCATGGAAATGAACAGATAAGAGTGTGTGATAGGGAATGTTAGCAAGTTCCAAGTGCTCTAAGGAGGGAGTGACAAGGTTATATGCTAGGCAGTGCCAAGGCATGCTAGAGTACCAAGGCATGTCAGAGAGTGTTAGGGTGTTCTAGGGAGTAAAAATCATGCCAACAAATGCAAGGGATGCTAACATGTGCCACATAGTGCTAAGGGATTGTTAGACGTGCCAGGTGTTATGGAATGTCAAGATGTAAATTGTGTTTCTTAGTTGTTTTATGGCCATGGTTGGATGTGATCCTTGACTTGGCAGCTCATTAAGTGGGATAAGTTGAGATTGGACATGAGTAGCCTAAGATGTGTTATAGTAAGATCTTAGGTGAATAAGGAATAGTCTAGTTGTAGTAACTATAACTTGGATAACTTGTTGTAGTCGAGGTAGGACTTGGTTGGGTTCCCAAGTCTCAAAAAAAGTAAGGGTACTTGTGAGGGCATGATAGCTAAGGAGTGTCAAGGCATGCCAAGGAATGAAAAGGAACGCTAAAAAATGGAAGACAATCTAAATTGATGTTGAGGAGTGTTAGGGAGTTTCAGGGGAACAGAAGGGAGAACTAGTTCAAAATGCTTGGAAATGAACGAATAAGAGTGTGTGCCAAGGAGTGTCAGTGAATTCCAAGTGTCCCAAGGATGAAGTGTTTTTGGAGAAATTCGGAATAGGACTTGTAGGAGGCAAGCTTATGGTTGTGATAAGGTGTGGACAAAGAAATTTCAGAGAAACAGAGACTTTGGGTTGGGCACACTATTGTTTTTCTAATGAATTGGTTGGGTTCCCAAGTCGCAAAAAAAGTAAGGTTATCTATGAGGGCATGACAAATAGGGAGTGTCAATGTATTCTATGGAATGTAAGGTTCCCAATTCGTAGAAAAATGTAATGCTAGCTATAAGGGCATGACTACTAAGGTATGTTACAGAGTTCTAAAATGTGACAGATAGTGCAAAGGCATGCCAAACAAGCTAAGATGTGTCAAGTTCTAAGGCATGTCAATATGTGCAAGGGTGTGACAATGCATCCTAGGGGTTGTCAAGGCAAAAAAAGGGAGAAACAAGTTAAACTAAAAGGAAATGAACACATAATAGGGTTAACAAGTCATCAATTTATCTTTCCCACGAGGGGCATGCTAGGCACACCAACACTAGGCGCTAATAGGTGCCAAGTGCCAAGTGCCAAGTGTCGGTGCATTCTAAGTGACAAATCTTCCTCTGTTGCTTCTCATCTACTTTCCAATAATTGATCTCAAATAACTTTAATATTAAACTGTTAGGCCCCTATACTACTAGTATAACCCCTTATTGTTATTAGTACAACCCCCTTATTATATTGTTGTACCCATGTAGTCCCCATATTGTTACTATTGTGCCCCATAGAAGCCCACTATTGTTATTATTGTGCCCTTACATTATTATTATTATGTCGGCTCTCATTATATTATGACTCCTTAGACTCCTATATATAGAAAGGAGGTCTTGTCATTTGTATCATCCAAGAATTGTTCATTTATGTAACGTAAAGGAGGTTGCCCCCTCGAAGAGGTTGAATCCTAAGGCTTTGATCTATCTTTTCTATCTTTTTCTTGAGTTGGTTTCATAACATTTGGTATCAGAGCTTTGGATTCTAGGGTTTCGCTGCTCCAAACAAGTCATCGTGGAATTTTTGCTATAATTTTTTTTTTGTGACGTTTCAGAAGCTAAAAAAAAATCCATTTGAGAAGAAATCTCGTTGAATCTTAGGTCATAATTTCAGAGCTTTTCGCACTATATTTGCAGAGTTATGATCTGAGGAAGTTGGTATTATTTTAGACTCCTGAATTACATTTCAAACAGGTGACCTGGGGAAAATCGTCATAACTTTCTCTCTGAGCATCAGATTGAAATTTCATAAGAAGGTACAAAAAGAGGACGGACTGTAGTTTCTTCTGTATATTTTTCAGAGCTAAAGGTTGAAACAGTGACTCGTGGCACGTTGTACAAGTTCACTCTATTGAACTAGTCTATAATCAGGTCACCGTGGGAGATTTGGCATAACTCTTCCATGGAGAATCCAATTTGGATAAGATTGGTGGAATTGGAAAGAGGACACATAGGGCTACTATAGATCACAATTTCAGAACTAGAAGATCCAAAATTACAAAGTTACAAATATTGAGCTCCTAAAATCAAGAAAAAGCGAGATGAGGAAGTTTGATGGCAAGGATCCGGTAAATTGGATACTACAGATGGAGAAATATTTTGATCTACATGGTGTACCAATGTTACAAAAGGTATGTATTGCATATTTATATTTAGAACCAGATCAATTTTTATGGTATAAAGGGCTTTGTTCTTGTAAACCGCTTGTTACGTGGTCAATTTTCACGGAGGAAATTATAGCACATTATGAGGATACAAAGAGAAACATCTTGTTTAGCCAATTGATAAATCTCAATCAAAAGTGTTCAATGGAAGAACACATTAAGGAATTTCAAAAATTGAATATAAGGGTAAATGATATTCCAGAGAAGCAAAGGATTGATGTCTTCATAGGTACTTTAAGGGATAACATTCAACATGAGCTTCGTCTTTGGGAACCTGATTCATCGGAGAAGGCATTCAAGTGGGCAAGAAAAATTGAAAGCGAAATTATGGAAACAAGGAATCCAACCACTCACGACTATGATTATGGAAGTTTTTCTTCTCCTAGCCTTCCACAACCTACAAGGGTGACGCCACAACAATTGGAAGAGAAAAGAGGAAAAGGGCTTTGTTACAATTGTGATAGCAAATGCAATAAAGGTCATAAGTGTGTTGAGAAGAAATTATTTTACATAGATTATGAAGAGGAGGAAGAAAAGGATCAAGAAACATCAAAAGAAGAGTATACACACCAGGAACCAACCCCAGAGAAAGAAGAAATGAATCTGACCATATCTTGTAAAGCATTGGCAAGAATTACCATTCCTCAAACTCTCAAAATAGAAGGACATATCAAGAAGAAAAAGGTTCAAGAAGTGAAAGATCACATCAAGAAAGAAGAAATGAATCCAACCATATCTTGTAATGCATTGGTCGGAATTACCACTCCTTAAATTATCAAGATAGAAGGACATATCAAGAAGAAAAATGTTCAAGAAGTGAAAGATCACATCGAGCATCAAGAAATGAATCTGACCATATCTGGTAAAGCATTGAAAGAAATAACCACTCCTCAAACCCTAAAGCTAGAAGGGCATATCAAGAAGAAAAAAGTTCAAGCATTGAAAGATCACATTGAGCATCAACAATAAGTTCTCCAACTTTTAAAGGATAATGCCACTTTGGTGTAGAATCGAATGAAACCACTGGTAGATCAACATCGTAGTGAAAAATGTTTTGATGTAGGTGATTGGGTATTTTTACGGCTACATCTCAAGCAAGCTATTTATGAGAAGGAAATGTTGGCAATACTACATGCACTTAAGAAATGGTGACCTTACCCAATGGGAAGACACTTCAAGGTAAAAATGGATCATGGTAGTCTTAAATACTTTTTAGAACAAATATTATCTATAGAAGAACAAAAAAAATGGGTCACAAATATATTGGGTTATGAGTTTGACATCATCTATAGAAAAGGGAAGCAAAATTTTGTTGCAGATGCACTCTCAAGAAAGGATGAGGATGTGGAAGCATTGTTTTGTGCTATTTCTATTATCCAACTAGATTGGATAAACGAAGAAAGGGATGAATGGAAGAAGGATGAACAAGTGTGGCCACTCATTCAAAAGTTGCAGAAGATCCCAATTCAAACAATATTGTCAGAACTTGAAGAGGAAGGAAAAATCATATTGGAACCTGGAGCAGTCACAGAAATAAGAACCTGATAGCTACAAAATCAATCAATTTCAGAGTATCTCATCAAGTGAAAGAACTTACCTGCTGAAGATTCCACATGAGAGGACAAGAATATTCTACAGAAGCATCAAGAACTACTCAAGCGTTGAGGACAAAACTTTTTGAAGGGGAGGGGCATGTTAGGCCCCTATACTACTAGTATAACCCCTTATTGTTATTAGTACAACCCCCTTATTATATTGTTGTACCATGTAGTCCCCATGTTGTTACTATTGTGCCCCATAGAAGCCCACTATTGTTATTATTATTATGTCGGCTCTAATTATATTATGACTCCTTAGACTCCTATATATAGAAAGGAGGTCTTGTCATTTGTATCATCCAAGAATTGTTCATTTATGCAATGTAAAGGAGATTTCCCCCTCGAAGAGGCTTAATTCTAAGGCGTTGATCTATATTTTCTATCTTTTTCTTGAGTTGGTTTCATAACATAAACCATGCCAAATCATACCAAGTCATCTCAACGCATGCCAAACATGCTAAGACTTGCCAAGTGCCAATGTGTGTCAGGGAGTGTGATGCATGCTATGAAGTGGTAGAGAATGTCAAAGAATGTTAAGGTGTGATAGAGAGTGCCAATGCATGTTGAGGACTGTTAGGGAGTACTAGGACAACACAAGGGAGAACTAGGTTAAAATGCATGGAAGTGAATGAATATGAGGGTGTGTCAGGGAATATCAATGAGTTCTAGTTGTCATGCCAAGGAGGGAGTGACAAGGTATGCTAAGCACTGGTAAGGAATGCCAGGGAATATCAGGGCATGTCAAGAAGTGCTAAAGTGTGCTAGGTAGTTCTGGGGTGTGCTAACATGTTCCAAATAGTACTAAGGCATGCCAAGACATGCCAGGTGCTAAGACATGCTAGGATGTGCAGGGTGTCATAGTATGTCAATATGCATTAAGGAGTTTCAAGGTAAGAAAAGGAATAACCAAGCTAAAATGCAAGGAAATGGACACATAAGAGGGTTAATAAGTTGGGACTTTATCTTTTTCAAAAGGGGCATGCCAGGCACACTAATAATAGGTTCCAATACATCCCAAGTGTCAATGTGTGCCAAGTGTTAATGTATGTCAATGCAATATTATGCCAAGGTGTTCCAGGGCATCCTAGGGACTACAGGGCATGTCAACACATGCTAGGGGAGTGCTACGCTATGATAGGGCATGCTAACATGTGCTTGGGAATCCTATTCATGGCAATATGTTCTAGGTAAAAAGATGTTCTAGGTACAAAGATGTTCCAAGACATGTGAGGTGCTAAGGAATATTAGTGTGTGCCAAAGCATGTTAAGGTGTGCCATGAGTGTTGAGGAGTGCTAGGTCTCTCTCATTAATTGAATTGACAAAGCTTGATTATGTATTAAAAATTATAGTTCCTATACACACTAGTGGAACTTTATCTAAAGGGAATTTTCTAGATAATAAACCTAATAGAGATGAATCATGTGTTGACTCATAGGAAAACTATATTCTTATTAATTGAGGGAAATGATACACACTAATTACTTCTTAACAAATTGACTAACTCTAACCACTATGGCCTTGGACACATAATGAAAAGGACTCCACAACAATGGTATTAAATCATTATCTTTTGACAAAAAAAATATAGTAACAGGTACATAGCATCATCAAAAACTCATTGGAATGATCAATGATGATGCACATTTTTTTACTGTCACCAAAAGTAACCAAAAAGAGCATTGGTGAGGGTCAATAAAAGATCGTCACTAGAAGTGTCACCAAAGAGAGAATGAGTGAGGATCCTTTAACGACCCTCACCAAAAGTATCACCAGCGAGAGAATTAGTGACGGGCCTTTAACGACCCTCACCAAAAGTGTCATTGAAAATGGCTTTGGTGACAAACCTTAAAGGACCATCACTATATACACTTAAAATAAAAAAATTTAAGGACTATCACCATATGTGACATTAGTGACAAACCTTAAAGGTCCATCACAGGCATGACCCGCACCAATGACCTTTTTTCTTGTAGTGAATGGGCAACTCCTAGAAATGTGGATGAGGTAAGATCATTTATGCGGCTAGCAGGTTATTATAGGAGGTTCATTAGGAACTTCTCTTGGATTACATATCCTATTATGTCACTGCAGAGACAAGGTAATAAATTTGAATGGACCGAGAAATGTGCAACATGTTTTGAGAAATTGAAGCAGTTGTTGACAAATGCTCTAGTCTTAAAGATTGCAAATCTAGACAAAGAGCTTGCAGTGTGTACAAATTCCTACAAGAGAGGACTTGGTGGAGTCTTAAATCAGGAAGGGCAGGTAGTGTGCTATGTGTCATGGAAGTTGAATGAGCATGAGTAGAATTATCCGACATACGATCTTGAGTTGGCAGTGATCATCCATGCATTGAATATGTGGGGGCATTATCTTCTTGACAATAGGTTTGCATTGATGAGTGATCTCAGTGGATTGGGGTATCTCTTCGACCAACTTAATTTGAATGCCAAGAAAGATAGATGGTTGGCCATGATTAGCTAGTTGGACTTTGAGATGTGGTACATTAAGGGAAAGGGAAACAAGGTTGCGTATGCTCTTAGTAGGAGAGTGTAGGTGAATCATATAGCAACTATGAGTTCTTATGCGACAGATTTACACGATCATATTTTACAAGAAAGACAACGGGATGAAAGGTACATGGAGCTTAGGAACAGGTTGCAATAGGGTATAGGTGATCAAGATGTGGGCTATCATCTCACAATGGATGGTTTGGTAAAATTTAGGGACAAGATCTACGTGTTGAATGGAAATGAGCTCAAGAAGACTATCATGCAATAAATATTCCATGTAAAACCATATTAAGGACACCCAGGATACCAGAAGACAGTGAAAGTGGTGAAGAAGTTTTATTATTGGTTGAATCTGAAGAAGGAAGTGGAAAAGTTTGTGGCTAGATGCTTATATTTTCAATATGTAAAAGTAGAATGTACGTACCCAGGTGGGTTACTACATCTGATTCTGATTCTAGAGTGGCAATGGGAGTTCATTTCCATGGATTTCATCGTAGCTTTTTCGAGGACATCTAGAAAAAATGATTCCATCATGGTTGTAGTGGATAGGTTGACAAAGGTAGTAGACTTCATTCTAGTCAAGTCTACCTATTTAGCTAATGATGTAGCATAGGTCTTCATCCAAGATGCAGTGAGTCTACATGGTGTTTCAAGGAAGATTACGTTAGAAAAGGATGCTAAGTTCACTTCTATATTTTGGAAGGAGTTATTTGCAGGTTTGGGCATAGAGTTGGCCTTCATCATAACTTATCATCCACAGATAGATGGACAGATAGAGAGGGTCAGTGGGATATTGGAGGACATGTTGACGATGTATGTGATGCATCAACAGAGGAGATGGGAGGAGTACCTTCTGTTAGTTGAGTTTACTTACAACAATGGGTATCCGGAGTCACTAAGGATGAGTTCGTTCGAGGCACTATATGGGCGGAGTTGTAATAATCCCATCAGTTGGAGTGATCTAGTGAACAGGTTATTCATAGGACTAGACATGTTGGCAGAGATGGAACAAAAAATGCAGGTAATTAAGAAGAATCTGAAGGCAGCAAAGGAAAGATAAAACATTTATGTAGATCATAATATGATGTTTAAGGAGCTTCAGGTTGGGGAACATGTGTACTTTCACATCAAGCTCAAGAACAGCTCCTTGACGATTGGATCATGTGCCAAGATGGCACCTCGTATTAGGGGAGTTTTGAGGTATAAAATGGGCCTCCTAAGGAAATTATAAAATAATAGTGGAAATAATAAAATAATATTAAATGACATCATCAAATTTTAGAGGGAAAAAAGAAAACTTTTTTCTCAACTCGTATTTTCAACTTATCTCCCTATGGGTTTACTCAAATTTCGAGAGGAAACACTAGTTGGATGCATAATTTGATTACTCATCCAAGGAGTACCCATGTTGCATACTTTTGATGGGCCCTTCTACACGAAAAATTAGAAATACATGAAAATGTGATTGCAATCATATTTTTGCATGTATTTCTCACTTTTTGTGTAGTAGGGTCCATCGAAAGTATGCAACATGGGTACTCTTTCGATGAGGAATTAAATTTTGCATCCAATGAGTACTCCCGCTCGAAATTTGAGTAAAACCTTAGGGAGATAAGTTCAAAATACAAGTTGAAAAAATAGTTTTATTATTTTATTATTTTTTAATATTTTTACTTTTTTACTCCAAAAATGGTGAATCATCCCCCATGGTTGACATAATCATCTTGAATTCTATTGGTTCTTATAAATTTTATTTTGGTTGTACATTTTTCTTAGGAGGCCCATTTTAGACCTCAAAAATCCCCTAATGGTTTTGTGGACCTTTCAAGATTCTTGAAAGGCTTGGAACAATAGCTTATCAACTTCCACTACCTCCAACAATGAAATCCATGATGTTTTCCATGTGTCATTCCTTAATAACTATGTTAAAGATGGTGATCGTTTGATTGATTGGTATGTATTGTAGGTAGATCTAGAAGGAGAATTATAGCTAGAACCTCAATGTATTTAGTAAAAAAAGGTGCTCATGCTTCGAAACTGAGGAATCGAGCAGGTTAAAGTGTAGTGGAAGCACTTTGGGCCCAATGAAGCTACATGGGAGATAACAGATGAGATGTGGACTATGTATCCTTCTCTGTTTGCTAGTTGAGAGAATGTTTTTGGCATATGTCTTGGTGTGATGTTTTGGTATATGTATCTATGTATATGGATGTAAATACCACCATGAGTTGTGTTATAAAGATCCAATAAGTGGTATGGGTGTCATGTTGTTATAAATATCCATGGTAGTATGTTTTTAGTTTCTTTGGTCTTGCTATTTGTAGGTGTCATTGAACATTGAGGATGGTGTTCCCCCAAGGGGGAGAGTTCTGTAGCAACCCTAGTCAAAATTCCATGTAATAAAGTTAATAAAGGAAAAATAATAACCAAGGTCATGGGACAAGTATTCCAAGAAAAATGTTGGGAAAAACATCCTATTATGGGTGTTCATTTGGTTTATTATGGAAAAGGAAAATTGGCAAAGGCAATGGCAAATACTTTGAAAAGACAAGTGGCATTAATTGGCATTTCATTAATGAAAATAATGGAAAATAGGAGAAAACAGGGTGAAAGGTCATAGGTTTCATGTGAGGAGGAAAATGAAGAAAATAGAGGCCTCATTAATAAAAAGGCTTTTAAGGATCAATTCACAACCCTTTTTCAGTTTAGTTTTGGAGCTCTCTCTCTCCGTTCTCTCTCTCTCTCTCTCGCTCTCTCTCTCTCTCGTACTCTTAGACAGAGTATTCTTGGATCATTCTAGCAATGGGGAAAAGAAGGAAAAGGAAGGAAAATAAAGCAATAGGAAGAAAATATCAAGCAAAGAAGAGTGGGAATCAAGCAACTACAATGGGATTACTTGTAGGTATTGAGTTGCGTGTATAATTTCCTAGTTGGAATTTTTGGCATGCATGATACATTAATGTGTGTTTTTGGTTCTCTTGTTGTCATTAGCATGGGTCTTGATAGGTGTGACATTGTATTTCAACCTTGGCTTGTCATTTCTAGATAGTCATGGTCTGATGGGGTTCTCTTGTTTTGGTTTAGCTAGATTGCTGGATGGATTCGAAGTTGAGTGGGGTGGTCTTAGGATTAATCAAAAGGCCTAGGAATATCTTGGTGGGATACATCGTAAATCCTAGTTGTGAGTACCCTTAATTGGACCTGGGAATCTCTTGACCAGAAATGGCGGGATACAAGGTAAATTCTAGAGGGTAGAGACCTCATAGGCATAGGAATCTCTTCACTAGTAATAGCAGGATACATGATAAATTCAAGACGTGGAGGTGAACAAATTCCTCATGGTTTAGGTGGAGATATTCGGAGGCATCCATGCTTGTTTAGGGCCTAGTGATCTAGTGGGATTGCAATAAATCTTGGTTGTATTAATGAGGGTTTCAAACCTACAAATCCCTTGGTGGATATATGGTAAATCCCAAGGAACCCTTGATCGGTTCTATTGTGAGTCCCACATTCATGCTTGGAATATGGCATGGGGTTGATTGGCTGAAAGAAATATTTAGTTCAACCCAATCTATGGTTAGGTGGTTCATGGAAGTCCCTGACTTGGTTGACTTATGCATACATTAATAAGAATTCCTTTTCCTTTGGTAATTCACGTGTAAATGTACTTGTTAATATGTGGCTTTTATGGCTATTCTACTCTTGCTATTTTGTTGGTTATATGTTGGTTATAAGCATGGTTCATGAGAAAACTTAGGTATGGCTCTCATAATGATTTGATTAGTACAAGAAATGTGAATGAATATATGATCTAATAGATGATAATGCAACCATTTTGATAATGCATCAATTCTTCTTGATGATTCTCAGATAAGTATAATACCCTTGTGCTCAGATCTGTGGTTATGACCAGTAGATTACATGTTTGTGATATGTTTGACAAAATTCTTGTCATGGATAATAGGGTTAAATTCAATTCATTGTACCAATTTTTGCATGTGTAGCTTTAATTCATTGTTATTTATCATTTCTGGAAGTTTCATGAAGTTCTCGGAAGAGGACTAAGACCTACGCCTAAAAAAGTGCCACAAAATCCGTAGACTCTGGTTCCCAACTGCCTGAAAAATGCCACAGTCGCATGCATTCCTTTATGTGACAGTGACTAGAGGGTATTAGTCACATGGATGGCTTGTCATGGGAGCGATTGGGGGTCTAGCTCAACAAAATGACAAGTTGTCTCAGGGGTTGGGCACCTGGAAGGGTTGGTTATCTCTTGAAGGTTATGTAGCTCCTGAGGAAGGTTATTTTGATTTTGTTTAGTCAATTCCACTTCCTTAATTATACTTGGGGATTTGAATCATATCATGGTAACTCTTCGTCACATGTTTACTCTCATGGACCGGTTAGCTTGGGTAAATGTTGGAGGAGGGTGTTACAATTTTTCAAGGAAGTGTTGGACATTCTTCATATGGTAGAAGGATGAGACATTCTCCAAGTTCATAGAATTCAAAGCACCAGTTGAGAAATAAACTGAAAAGAAGGAGAAGTCTCTCAGGAGCAACAATGGAGGTGAGTATGTGTCGAATGACTTCAAAACTTTATGTGTGCAAGAAGGAATTCGAAGAGATATGACATCACCCCACAACCCATAGCAGAATGACCAATATGAGAGGAAGAGCCAAAGCAATGTGAGAGTAGCAACATATATGTTACCTGACCAAGGCCTACCTCTACATTTTTGGGCTGAGGCATGCAACTCAATAGTCTATTTCTAGAAACAAAGTCCTCGTCAGATTCTTGGTATGATTACACTAAAGTATGCCTTCTTGGGAAGAAAGTTGGATGTGTCACACTTCAATATTTTTAGAACCTCTGTTTACTACCATGTCTCCAAATATTCTAGGAATAAGCTTGAGCCTACAATAGAATTGGGAGTATTTGTGGGTTACATGGAAACTCCACACAACTACTGTGTGTACTTACCTTCCCTCAGAATGATAGTTGTGTGAAGGGATGTAAAGTTTGATGAGGAGAAAGTGATGTGGTTCTCTCTTGAGAGGGAGCTTCAAATCCCACTAGAAGAGGATATTTTAGCTCCAAATGAGGAGCCTCAGGAAGTTTTGGAGTAGCCATAAATTGTGGAGCAGAGAGTGGAGACATCTAATCAAGTAGAACCATCCAGAGAAGGCAGAAAAATAACCGGGGAAGTTGATATACTTGTGCAGGACGCGAGAGAGAATGTCGGAGCTCCTTCAAATTTGTGTAGGAAAAGGAGGTCACCTAAGAGGTACACTGGCTATATGGATCTAATGATTGAGATTGTAGAGACTGAGCCATCCTCTTTTGAGGAAGAAGTTCAGTATCTTGTTTGGGTAGATGCAATGGTGGAGGAATATGAATCCATTGTAAGGAACAATGTTTGGGAAGTGGTCCCAAGACCAACAGATAAATTAGTTGTGTGCTCGAGATGGATCTTCAACGTTAAGCATGCAACAAACGGAAGCATAGAGAATTATAAGGCCATATTTGTGTCCAAAGGATTCTCTCAAATTTAGGGAATTGGCTATGAGGAAACCTTCGCTCCTGTAGCAAGGTATTCATCCATTAGATCAATTATTTCACTGGTTGCACAGATTGGGTGGAAGATTGATCCAAACTTAAAAAAGAACACAAAAACTTACACATATAATCATAAACACAGAGATGTAGTATAAAAACACTTCATTTCATTAATAGAAAGATACTGAACTATGCTTACAAATAGAATGGAAATAAGATAGCTCGGGTGATGGTAGCTTATCTTTGAGAAGAGATGTGGTGGAACTATGCCTCTGAAATGTGTTACAATGAGGCTCAAGGGCCTATATATTATTGGAAAACATGATAAAACCCTAAAAAACTAAAACCCTAACCCCAGGTGATGTAACACCAAGAATTTGTGGGCCTCGTTAGGGTTAGTTGGGAGGCCAACTTCCTAGGGTTGTAACTTGGTCATATTATCACCGTTTGGCACATACAATACCTTGTTGGAAATTTCTCTTTCAGTACTACAGGTTTCATTGCAAGCCCTTACCTATGGATTTGGGCCTACCGTAGACCCCAAAAAAAATCATTTAGGGGGTCAAAACTACTCGAGAAGTTCAAGACCCAAAAAATGCTAAAAATAGTAAATACTGAAATGAACCTGGAAACAGATGAAACTGATTGGGGGGTGTAGGTGGAATAGGCGGGTGGCCACCAATATCCACCTGGATCAAAGATCCACCAAATGGATGTAAAAACAACATTTCTCAATGGTGTTATTGAGGAGAATGTAACAACCCTAGTCAAAATTCGATGTAATAAAGTTAATAAATGAAAAATAATAACCAAGGTCATGGGACACATATTCCAAGTTGAATGTTATGAAAAACATCCTAGTGTGGGTGTTCATTTGGTTTAGTGTGGCTAAGGGAAATTGGCAAAGGCAATGGCAAAGGCTTTGAAAAGGTAAGTGGCATTAATTGCCATTTTATTTATGAAAATAATGTAAAACATGAGAAAAGGAACATGAAAGGTCACAGATTGCATGTGAGGAGGAAAATGAAAAAAAATAATGGAAAATGAAGAAAATAGATGCCTCATTTATAAAAAGGATTTTGAGGATCAATTCACAACCATTTTTCAGTACAGTTTTGGATCTCTCTCTCTCTCTATTCTCTCTCTTTCCACCATTCTCTTGGATACTTAGATTATTCTTGGAGCATTATAGCATTGGGGAAAAGAAGGCAAAGGAAGGACACAAAAGCAAGAGGAAGCAAGGATCAAGCAAGGAAGACCTGGATTTGAGCGGCTACAACAATATTACTAGCACGTATCTAGTTTTGTGTATGATTTCCTCCTTAACTTTGGCATGCTTGATACATGCATGTGTGTTGTTGGGTCTCTTGTTGTCATTGGCATGGGTCTTTCTAGGTGTGACAATGTCTTTCATCCTCGCCTTTCCATTTTCAGATAATCATGGTGTGATGGACTTCTCTTGTTTTGCTTGAGCTATATTACTGAATCAATTTGAAGCTAAGTGGGGTGGTCTCAGGATTAATAACAAGGCCTAGGAATCCCTTGGTGGGGTATATGGTAAATCTTGGTTGTGAGTACCCTTGATTGGGCCTAGGAATCCCTTGACCTAAAATTGTGAGATACATGGTAAATCCCATAGGGTGGAGACCTCGTAGGCCTAGGAATTCCTTGACTGGTAATGGCAGGATACACAGTAAAGCTGAGAGGTGGAGATAGACAAATTCCTCGAGATTTAGGAAAAGAGATCTGGAGGCATCCATGCTTGTTTAGGGCCTATTGATCTGGTAGGATTGCAGTAAAGCCTAGTTGTAGTGATGAGGGTTTCGAGCCTAGGAATCCCTTGGTGGATATAAGGTAAAGTCGAGGAAGCATTGATAGGTTATGTTGTGAGTCCCACATTCATGCTTGGAATATGTCATGGGGGTGATTGGCTGAAAGAAAGATTTGGTTCAGCCCAATCTATGGTGGAATGGTTCATGGAAGTCCCTAACTTCATTGGATTATGCATACATTAATAAGAAATCCTTTTCCTTTAATATTTCATGTGTAAATGTACTTGTTAATATGTGGTTTTTATGGTTGTTATACTATTTTGTTGGTTATATGTTGGTTATAAGCATGGTTCATGAAAAACTTTGGTTATGGCTCTCATCATGATTTGATTAGTACAAGAAATGTGAATGAATATATTACCTAATATATGATAATGCAGCTATTGTGATAAGGCATCAATTCTTCTTGATGATTCTCAGATAAGTATGAGACCCCTATTCTTAGATCTGTGGTTATGACCTATAGATTACATGTTTGTGATATGTTTGATGAAATGTTTGTCATGGCTAGTAGGGGTCAAGTCAAGTCCTTGTACCAATGTTTGCATTAGTAGCTTTAATTCATTGTTATTTATCATTTCTGGAAGTTTCATGAAGTTATGGGTAGATGCCTCAAACCTAGCCCTAAAAAAGTGGTACATATTTTGGGGTCACTAGCTCCGAACTACCTGAAAACACCATAGTCACATGCCTAGCAGTGGGAGTGAATGGAGGGTCTCAGTCGCATGCATGGATTGTGATGGGAGCGACTGGGGTTCTAGCTCAGCAAAATGACAATTTGTCTGAGGGGTTGGGAAATTATAAGGGTTGGTTGTCTCCTTAAGGTTTTGTAGCTCCCAAGGAAGTTTAGTTTGGTTTTGTTAGTCAATTCTACTTCCTTAATTATACTTAGGGAGTTGAATCATATCATAGCAACCCTTGATCACATGTTTACCCTAGTGGACTGGTTAGTTTGGATAAATGTGGGAGTACAGTGTTGCAAAGTGGTGTCAAAGTTGGTTCACCCCTTGGAATCGATGGGAGGAATGTGTCAGTCATGCATACATGTTGGTTGCATATTTGTTCTTTATGCTTGTGGCTTATGTACTTGTTGTGTAGGAATGATTGTAGTTGTGCCGCCATGTGAAAGTTGATGGTGTTGTTGTTGGATGTATTTTTCATGAGTGCATGTTGGTTATGCACTTGTTATGCATGTTAGTGTCTATACATCATTATGCATACATTGGCATGGTTATATTTTTCATGCATGAGCTCATGGTATGTGTTTTAGCTCATTTTTCGTTATGTTTTAAATTGTGAAAAAGAAACAAAAATTATATATTTCAAAAAAAAAAAATCGAGAATAGTGTTAACATTTTCATTTAATAAAGGGTGGATTAAAATTAAAATTGAGCATGATGCAACATAAATACAAATCATTTGGGTGGGGCCCTATTGGAGTTTTAAAAATCCAAAATTTTAAAGTGTGGGCTAGTTCGTCGAACAAACTTAATTACTGTTTCAGGACCCTCCGATGACTCTATCCCAACATCACAAACAAATCGATAGTTATGTTCTTGGGTGCCTTCGTAAAGTAGTCAACAACAAATGGGTTGAACAACCATCAACGACTTAGATTGATTATGGGATCACTAGCAGTGGGCCTTTCCCGTCACAGTGGGTGCTCTTGTAACCCTACGGCAAGTGAGCATGACTCTACATGCTAGTTCACCACGTCGTCACAACATTATCGCCATTTCACCCCATCACATCACCATGTCATTTCCACCATATCATCCACTTTGTACACGTAACTTCAACATTTAATCTTGTTTTCCCTCCAATTTTTCCATTTTCCCCTAAACTTTGTTTCAACTTCATTTTTAACATTGTCATTTTCAATTCCCAGTGTTTGTAGCACATTGCAATCGTTTTCCCACTTAAATTCGAATTCATTAATGCCAGCCATTGTGAACAAGGTTTTTATACATCATATTCAACAGTTAAAATCTTCAAAATTTCTAAGAAAGTGGTTATGTCGGGTTCTTCGACCCACATTCCTCTCATGGAAAACTGAGAGGGATGTTTTTGAACCTATCTCTCACTTAATTTAATGGAACTTCATCAACACATTCTAGTCAACCAAAAGGAGTCTCTTGTGTATGTTGCAGTTGTAAAGTCTAGTCTATTTGCTACTATAATTCCCCAAACTTATGTCTTCCCTGAGTTCATTTATTGGTTGGTCTCTGCCCTTTACCCTCAGAAGTGTTTTGTAATGAATGCTTTAGGTGAAAATATCTTTCAGATATCTTCTCTTTTAATCCAGCAAGCATTGTTTTTTCCACCTTCAAACCTTTACACCCCATTTTCAGAGGAAACCTTGTTGTCAGCATTTCAAAATTTGTCTGGGAAGGATTATGCCCAGATGACCTTATTTTTAATTCCTACAGGACAACAATTGCCTTTGGATCCCACTCAGTTTTCTCTTGAAACTTTTGTTGAAGATGTGAGACTAGTTTTGCAGATAATTGCCAAGGTTTTGGGAAGGGAAGATACAACTGTCATTGACTAAGCTATTTTAGGGATGTTCAATTTAATTCTACAACCTGAAATTGTGCTTGATATACCAACTTATTGGGAGAAACTGGCCAATTCTCAGTTTTCAGACCTAGCTCTTACTGGATGTTTCAGATTCCCATCATTAGTAACTTATCTTTTCCTATACACTCATGTTGAGAGTTTCATGCATTTGGGTCTAAATATAATGGATGTACATAAAAAGTGGTGATCATTATTGAATTGGACACATACCCTGATAATTCGTGCCAATTATGAAGGATTTACATATTTCACTACTTTTATGTTAGTTTCTTATTCCATCATAAATATCTCTCCTCCACCTTGTATTTTTCCAAAAGCCCAATCTCTTCTACAACTTAGTAAAGATGTCAAAGTGGGTGATTGGTTCCAATTTGAAGATTATGCTGAATCAGACTGTATGGAGCAGAGGTTTCCCCTTATAGACTTCCCACATTTGTACCTATGAGATTATTTTCTTTAGAATTCATCAAACAGAGTTTAAATGTTGATCAGGTTCACTTTGTACCAACAAAGAAGGGGCATTTATTCAAATTTCCAAAAACTATTGGGCCTTTTATTGTGAACAATAGATAGGCCATGGAAGAAGTGGAGAAGATTCTTGGAGATATGTAGTTGCAACAGGGTGAGAAATGGTCATATGATCCTCACCATATCATTTCTAAAAGAAGAGTGGAGAATTCATATGCTCCCTATATACATGAATCTCGACTAGATGTGGAAAAATTGGCAAATGGTGGTAAGACAGGAGCACAAGGAGGGATAGAGATTGAAACTCCACATCCTACAGAGAAGGGTCTAAAAAGAGGCAGTGAAGAAATAATTGATTTGGAGGGTGAAACAGATCAAAGCTCTAAAAATCCAAGGTTGTCTGAAATAGAAAATAGCCTAAATCTCTAGTTGGAAGCTCCTCAACTGCAATGGGTTTTCAGTTGCAATTGGGAGAAGTAACTTGTACACCTTCCTCCCATGTGCTTGAGGAAACTTATCAAAGTTTTTCTCTTGTTCTAAAACAATCATATAGTTAAATTCAATAAAGAAATAAGAATATAAAGGAAAGTGTTGATTCTCAGGTTGAAACACAATTTATTTTTGAATATCACACTAGATTGTTGCCTTCCATGGATCTTGAAAGAAAGAAATTGAAGCTATATTTTTCTCATCCTTCTGCTCTAATAGTTTCATCATTAGCATGTTTTAATACTATCAACTTGATTGTGGATGCAATAGAAATTCCATTTTGTGAGAAGATCAATCTGCACTGGAAAACTGGAGAATTAATTTATAGTGATTTAAGCAAAACATTTGTGGCTGGTAGTAAGGCAGAACCTTTTCCAAGAAAAGTTGTAAATTAGATGAAATTGGAAAAGGAAAATTCCAGAGCATTATTTATCCAGAATGAAGAAATGAAGAAGCTGATTGTAAAAATTGGTGTCAATTCGGAGACAGAATTGTTGTACATAGACTCTTTCAAGGGGTAGAGACTGAAATTCAAGTGTTAAGGAAAAAGTTGAAAATACCATTTTTGGAGCATTTCATGGCCTGACAGGTAGCTCAAGTGGAGAAAGAAAAATATATTTTTATAAATGAACTTTTGCAGGGGAACAATGAAATAGTTTCCCTCAAGAAGATGAATTCTAGCCTATAGCGAAAGCTAGATACACATGTGTGTACTAACTTGATACAACCAGATTCTAATGATCCAACAGAGAAACTTACCAGAGTAATGATTGAATTGAAGATATCAGAGGATGAGATGAAGAAAATGCAAAGAAACGTGGATGATACAAAGCAAATTTTGAAGATAATAGAAAGGGAGTTGTCCATAGCCAAAAACACTGCCTCGAAATGTCAAAATGACTACCAAATTTCTTCTCGTGAGATTAAAAAATTGAAAGAGAAAGTAAAGGGGAATATGTCCCTCATTCAAGCTAGGGAAATCATATGGAATGATGTCATTGATACAATAAGAACATTTGGGAGTTTATGTCAATTATAGCAGAGGAGAAAGCCATTTTCATATATTTGGAGAGCATCACTCTTGTCAGTAAACAGAAGATCCAGCAACGTGCACAATTTGCCATGAAGATAATTTATTTTATTAATTCCAGATCGTCACATGAATTAAGAGAAATGCAAATTAAGGACAGAAGAGAATTGGTGTTGGAGATTAATAAAATGGTGTTGAATAATTTATATAGAAAGACAGCTAAGACAAAGTTGGGAGAAATTAAAGAATCTGTTTTGAAATTCAACACCAACTTTGATAAAAGAACTATGGCAGGATTGCCTTCATGCTGGGATCAATAGGGAAATTTTCTTCCCTAGGTGTTATAGACATTTTTGTGCCTTACAGCTATAAGCATGAAATGTCCATAATCCAAGGGATCCAAAGTCCCTAAAGATGTTGTTACTGCTCCTAAAGGAACAAGGTCAACCAATGACAGCTTCTCCCAGAAGTTCTCCACCAAAAACCACTCAGAAACAGTCAATTCAGGATCAATTCAAGTGCTCCACTAGCTTCCTGCGTTGCAAAGCACCCCAGTACATTGTCTAGGTGCATTGCAACGCACTTGAATGCACTACCCAGGTGCGTTGACCGGGAAATGACAAGTGGCAGAGTCATTCAACGAGGTGGAAAGACCATGGAAGCTTCCAGAATCTTCTCCAATGACACTTGCCTCACTGAATTCGACCAAGTGATGAGTAAGAGGCTCTCAGTCTCCAAGTGGAAGCAAGAACTGACAGAGAGAAGCCACAAGTCAAAACATAAGCTGACTCATCCTCTCTGCTTACATCTATATATGGATCCCTCATCCCAGAGATCCGGAGGTTGGAATTTTGTACTTTGCAGAGAATTGCTGTTGGTTTGAGATTAAGATTAGTACATTCGGTGATTTATGCTTTGTTGGAGGAGAGGAAGGGATTCCTTTGCTGGGAGGTAGATGTTGGATCGGGACTCACTTGGTTGTATCTCCTCTTGGACTTTCTTATTCTATCAATAAACTATTTGAGTTTCTTCTACATGCTTGTATATTAGTGATGTTTTGTTATATTTGCATGTTTAGCTTAATCTGATCCTGAGCTTTTTATGAATGTATATCTATATCTTCGTGTAGTTTCTCTCTCTTGTGATCTTGCAGGAATTCGGTGAAGCTGGGCCAATAAGGGAGCTGGGAGCTGGGAGCTACTGAAGAGAGGAGCGATTGGATCAACAAACTAGTGAAAGACACAGGTTAGTTAGATCCTTTCTCCTTGTTTACATTTCATAAAGAAGAATACTCAAGTAAGTTTCCTTGTTTGTTGCTAAGGCACTATCACACCTTAGAGTGGGATAGGGGCATTCTGAATGGATAATTTTCCCAACAATAAATTGGCGACTCCACTGGGGATCGTATCTAGTTAGTTTATTTGTGTTTCTATTGTTGTTCTTCTCATAAACTCAGGAGTGCTGAATCGAACTGCATTTGCCATTTACAAATGCAAAGTAGAGATCTACCACTCTAGTCCACTCACTGGGCCTGTTTATGATCTGAACAAACTGATCCACAAATGCTCTAACTGCCCTTTGTGATAGCTCTTAGTCCTCCTTTAAATCATCGTTCTAATTGTACCTCATTGATAGCTTTTATCCGGCCAAAAACCTTAGATCAAACTGCAAACCGTGACCCAGAACCCAGAGACAATTCTCGTTTCTGCTTCAGCGTAGGCTCTGTGAAGAGACTCTGCATTTCAACGCAGGTCCCGAGAGGGCTACCTGCGCTGCAATTCAGTTTCTCTGTTCTGCAGGTGCGCTGATCAGCCTTTGCCCTGTGCAGCTGTGGTTCTTTGCATCCTTGTGTTCAGTTTTATCTCTGTTTTTTGCAGCCTGTTATCAGTGTGTGTACCTATCTGAAAACCCCTTTTCTCTGCCTTAATTCCGCCTCAGTTGTATAAAAGAAACTGTATTTGTTCTTTGTGTATTTGTTACATCATTTGCAGTTTCCCATTACAAAAGTAAACTAGTCACACTGTCGCCCTTAGATCTAGACCTGTCGTAAGTGTCGTTTTGATCTTAGAAGTAAGTTTTTTTGCTGTTGACAGTTGATTGCGCTTTTACTTTTGTCTTTTGGATTGAATTTGTGAATTTCTAGTGTCGAAACAATTGTTTACTTCAAAATCATAAATGTCGTAATCGTCTTTTTGATTTCAAAAAGAAACTTGTTTGTGTTTTCACTTGAAATCGAATTCAAATTTGTACAACAGCTTTCTTTTTAGGCATCAATATTAAGAAAGTAAAAACAAATACATGCATTTGTGCATTTGCATATTGATCGTTTGTATGGTTTGATTTAGGAAAAAGTGCATTTACAGTGTGCTCTTTGCTCTTTGAGAAAAGTTTGTGTCTTTCTTTTCCCCTTGTAGCTAGGATTTTCATTGTTGAAAAGAGATAAATGCTTGCTTATCATCTTTAGACTGCATTTAGGAATTGTATCTACATCTCGTGGTGATCCAAAAAGGCAAACTTCTAAGAAAGATCAACCTAAAATAAATTGAATGAACTTAACAACGCTTTGTAACTTAACGCACAACATAGAGGTCTAGGCTAGAGACGTGTTCCGGCGTCGTAAAACCTGGTGACTATCGATCTCGCTGATGGTTGGGTGATTCCTCCTGAGAGACGATAAGCGCCAGTACGGATTGTGCTCCCACGTACCGTCGAGTATATATTGGGAGACCCCTATAGGCATAAAACCTTTATCCATAGGAAGCCGTGTCGACAGCCCTACTGATCGCAATGCACTGAACACAGCATTCGGGAAGATTGACCGCCCGTACCTTAAAAAGTATTCTGCGGTTTTGCGAAAAGTTTGGCACACCCTCTACCTAGAACTCCAGAGCAGTTCATTTTGGCCTTTTTCAGACTCTATAACGGAAAAATTCCATCCGAGCATTTGTCACTTCGGGCTCGTTAAAACATCGAAGGAGACTAGAGTCATCTTTTGCTTTTTCTCGACTCTTTAAAATTGAAAAAGCAAGTTGTGTCCAAAGCGTCTAAAATTCATTTAATTCGGAAACATATTTCCCCTTTTGTATTTTAGTTGATCGAGTAATCCGCAATCGTGGAAGAAAGTCAATTGAAACCCCGTCGTTCGCGGAGGCTTACGAGTCAACCGTCTTTGTCTCCGAAATTGAAAACAATACGGACAAAGCGAACTCGTTTAACCGGTTCGAAATCTCCTATTAAAGTTCGAACAAGTGTTCCAACAACATCCGAGATTCCAGTTACTCCAAACATTTCTGGAAACCCTGCCTCTACAAAATAAGTTCAACGGCCACAGAGGGACAGTGATACTGATCCTAGTCTGAGAGCAAACACTTGTGTTACTGAACCAATTCCATCTGCAACCGGTTCAGAGAGTCTTGCTCTTCAAACATCTGTCGCTGTCAATTCAACCCCTTCTTCGGCACCAGAAATATTTTACGGACCTGACGGTCTTCCCCTTCCACCTGGTTTGATTGCAATAGAGGAAATTGTAGAAGATCCGCAAGCAAGTACTCCAACACATTTTGGAGTCGGGGTCACTCTATTTCCTTCGATATCGGAAGTTAGTCTACCACCAGTGGAAGTTCCTGTAGAATCGCTAGGTAATATTTTGGATAGACTCAAAATGTCTGAACAACCGTCAACATCTAGGACTGTGTCAACTGACACAACGATAGCAGAACTGCCTGCCGTCACTCCGACAATGTTTGCCGGCGTACCATCTGTCCCGACTAGCTCACAACCGCTAGAAGGAGTCCATCCAGGGGCTATTTCGACAGTATGGTCCGTTCCTGTTTGTTCCTCCGGAATAATATCAGCCAACTCTTATGTTGAGACTCGCCAAATTGATTCATTTGGAGGTCAATTTGGGCAATCCAGTCCCCAAGGGCAGTCAATCCCCTTGAGTTCCGGATTGCCGCCGTATGGGGGGCAGTATGCCCTTTCATTACCCCTTCTGGGAGGATATCCATACGGGAGTTCACAACAGTATTCAGGTTATACTGGAATTACATCAAGTGGTTGGGTACCTATACTACCCCAAAAACCAAGTGTTGTATATTCTATGCAACAATGTGTACCTATGTCGAACATCCCGACTACACCAGCTATTGTGACAGTGTCACAAGTTCAAACGTTGCCTGTTGTATGTCAACCTCAGATTTCTCAGGTTGTAATGCAACATCCCCTTGACCCTGTGACTCAACCACAATCGCCGACTGGTGGGACGACACAGGTCCAAACGGGTACAATTACCCCACACCTTGGTCCAACGGTTAGTATAGCGCAACAGAACATGGCTTCACAACCGTGGCTGGTGCAATACCAACAACCACAATTCCAACAAGTATACCAAGGTTCTGAGCAGCAGATCTTTGCGAACAGTGGACAGCCGTACATTCAAAACGGTCAAAATCAACCACTTTACAATGGTCATGTCCACCAACCGTATCAGTCGTACCAGCATCAACTACATTATGCTGGTATGCAAAGGCCAACTGCTCAGGCAATTCCATCATATCCTGGGTATGCTTCACCTAACCTGAATCAACAATTACCATTCGTGGCAACTTTAGAGTTACCCGATTTACACCGGTTAACAAACGATCCAATTGCTTACGCCCCTTGGTGGCCAGCGATCCCTCACAAACTTCCATCAGACATTCCTAAATTTAATGGAAATCCGAGTGAAGATCCATCGAATCACGTGATGATATTTCATCTATGGTGTTCATCAAACACCCTAAACGATGATTCGATAAGGCTTCGCCTTTTTCAGAGGACGTTAACGGGTCCAGCGGCAAAATGGTATATTGAATTGCCTAGAGCTTCGTTCGACAACTTGAGTACCTTAGCCACGACTTTCTTAACCCATTTTCAATTACCGATAAGGTATGAAACGGGAACGAAAATCCTAACCAACTTCAAGCAGACAACGGCCACTCACATATCTGATCATATACATGAGTGGCGACGTCGTCGTAGAATGGTAAAAATGTACGTTCCCGATCATCTATTAGCTGAATGGTTTATCAAGTCGTTACTTCCTGCCATAACGGAAGATGTGGCAAAGGGGGGAGTCGTGACGGAAGAGCAAGTCATCGCTCGTGCGCAATATCTGGACTTGGTCTATACTCAGTCTGGCACGCTCTATGACAAAATACCTTACGCCCCTAGACCGGAATTTTCAATTCCTCCTCCTCCTAAATCAAACAATGACTCTCACGCCGGCGATGGCGTGATTGGCACGACAAACGCGAAATCGACAAAGGCTACGTCCAAGAAGGCCCGTAAGATTTCAAATCAAAATGCAAAAGACGAAATTCTTGCTTCGGAAGTAAATGCCGTATCAGCAGATAAAGGCAAAGAAACCAAACAACCAGGAAGCAAGAAGAAGCAAAACAAAGGGAAGAAGAAGAAACAGGGTGAGTCATCTCCTGAAAAAACTTCTTCAGACCCTCCTGGAAATAGGAAACCCCCCTTTGGGTGTCAGATATGTGATGAGAATCACTGGACGAAAGAATGTCCATACAAAGCTGAGCTTAAGAAATTCTTTAAAAGTTCGCAAACCTCAGTTGTGTTAACTGATCCGTTTCCAAATCCAGGAACAAATCTGGTTGATAGTGGAAATGCTTCCCCGTCTCAAGTGCTAATGCTGTCGATTTCGAAACAGCAGAATGATACTTTGATTTCGACAAGGAACAAAGATTACGGGAATCTGCAGCTGTCGAACAACAAGGATAAAGATCAACCAAGTAGTTCGACAACAACTTCGACATGAGTTGTACCACCCATCATTCCTGAATTAACAATAAAACTGCCAAAGGGAGTAGTACACAAGTCGACGTTTAATCCCCGCGCTAGAGCGGCGCAGCATTATAACATAGTGGAAGATTTGGCCCAATCGCCATCCGCTATGTCGACTCTTGAGGTGCTACAAAATTGCCCATCCCAAAGGCAGGCTTTGTTATCAGCCATTGGTGGGGTTGATCCTAAGGATTCCAATCTTGTATCCTTTGACCACAAAGGATACGATCCTCAGTTACCAGCCCAACTAGCTTTCCTTATTCAAGTGAAAGCCCTCAACAAAACTTTTCATCAAACGATTATTGATGAGGGGGCATCTACATGTATTATGTCGATGAGTTGCTGGAAAACTTTAGGATCTCCAACCTTGTCACGATCTTCGACGACGTTAAAAGCATTCGATGAAAGGTCATATACCCCATATGGTATCCTAAATAACTTGAAGGTTGAACTAGGGGGAAAAACAGTAGAAATAGATGTTGAAGTCATCGATGGAAATCTTGATTACAACATCCTACTAGGAAGACCATGGATATATGCCATGGCAGCTGTTGTGTCGACCTATTTCAGAAAGATTGCATTCCCCTTCCAAGGAGGGATTACAATCGTCGATCAACAAAACTTCCTCCCTAATGGTTCTCAAGTTACAGGAAGCATTCCCATGATCCATGGGAGCCCTCATTCGCTTCAGAATATCGGAGTAGGCCTACTAAAAGATTCTATACTAATGGGAACTTTCGCTCTTCCACCTCCAATCAATCTGGCGGAAGTAGCGTCGATAGGAACCTACAATATGATATCTTCCACAAAGATTTCAGAAAACGATATCAACATGGATCATGCAATGGTTTTGCCCCCAATCCCAATAGAAGTATTATAGCAATCAATGTTTCTAGCATGGGAGGAAAACCCGAATCAACGCTCGTCAAGCGTTTGGGTAGATAGGTCTAGAGAATATGGTACCCCTTCAGATCCTTGGTCGCGAGTGCATGGAACTGACGAAGGAATTGTACAATCAATGTTGATTGAAGGGGCACCATGGAATGATTGCCACCATCGTTCCCTTCTTCCAGATTATGAAGAAGATACTCAAGATGACCTTTATCATCCTTCAGTTTTTGAATTCCTTTCAAATACTGTAAATACGGTGGATTCCGAGCGAAACTTATCCAACATTGAAGAGACTATAGCCATAAATATCTCGACGAAAACAGATATTGTAGAGAATATTTATGTTGGCAAATGTTGTTCTCCTTCAGAACTGGAAATATATAACTCTCTTTTTCGCGAATTCAGAGATGTCTTTGCTTGGTCATACAGTGAAATGCCAGGCATCGACTCGAGTATCGTTGAACACGAAATTAAGATGTATCCAGATGTCAAACCGGTAAGACAGCGGCTCAGGCAGGTGCACCCCAAGAAAGCCGCTGCAATTAAGGCAGAAGTTGAAAAACTTCTCCATGCTGGTTTCATCTACCCGGTTCCTCTAACCGATTGGGTATCAAATATTGTCCCTGTTATGAAGAAACAAGGGACAATTAGAGTGTGTGTCGACTATAGGGATGTAAATCAAGCTTGTCCAAAAGACAACTACCCTACACCCTTCATCGACCAGATAATTGATGAATGTGCCAGATGCGAAATATTTTCATTCATGGATGGATTTTTCGGGTATAATCAAATAAATATCCGCCCACAGGACCAGTCAAAGACTGCATTCATTTGTCCGTGGGGCACATTCGCATATCGAAAATTACCCTTTGGTTTAAAGAACGCAGGGGCAACCTTTCAGAGGGCAATGAATTATGCCTTCCATGACATCAAGAACATCGTTCAACCATACCTCGACGACCTTCCGGCTCATTCGCGAAAGTGGACTGATCATCCGCAGCATTTAAGAGCGATATTTCTACGTTTCCGACACTACAAGATACGACTCAATCCACACAAATGTGTATTTTGCGTCAGTTCTGATCGTTTACTAGGCTTTGTAGTCTCCAAGGATGGGATTCGTCTCGACCCGTGTAAGGTACAGGCAATCATAAATTTGCCTCCACCTTCAAATTTGCTTCAGATTCAAAAACTCCAAGGGAAAGCAAACTTTCTGAGGAGGTTCATTCCAAATTACGCCGAACTTGCTAAAGGTTATACACGTCTTTTGAAAAAGGAGGTACCCTTCGTCTGGGATCAGGTTGCGCAAGCTTCCTTTGATGCTTTAAAAGATTCCTTAATGAAAGCATCATTAATGTACGCCCCCGATTATCAAAGAGATTTTAACCTGTATCTGGCTACAGCAGATACAACCATTGCAATGGTTTTAGTTCAAGAAGTCGATGGAATTGAACACCCTATATATTATTTAAATAAAAACTTAAATGATACAGAAAGCAAATATTCTTATGTTGAAAAACTAGCGCTTGCAGCTGTTCAAGTGATACAAAGATTTCGACACTATGTCCTCTTTCGGAAAACTACCATTCTGTCTGATTGCAACCCCATGACTTATATATTGTCGCGACAGTTGCTGGGGGGCAAATATTCAAAATGGATAGCAATCCTTCAAGAGTTTGATCTGGAATTTGTAAAATCCAAATCAAAGAAAGCTCTAGTTTTTGCAGAATTATTATGCGATCTCCCATCGTCGTCCAACAATGAAACATCTGAAGAATCAATCGTGGACGAGAATTTGTTTCTGATATCTGCAAGCAATGAGTGGTATGGAGATATAATAATTTATCTCCAAACCCAAAAGTTTAGGCCTAACACCTCTCACTCAGAACAGAAACGTATACGATACCAAGCAAAAGACTACATGATCGTCGGTGATACGCTTTACCGTCATGGTATCGATACAGTTCTGAGAAGGTGCCTCACCCATGAGGAGGCCGAAAAAGCCCTGAATGAGTTTCATTCAGGAGCTTGTGGGGGGCATCAATCTGGATATGATACAGCACAAAAAATCTTACGAGCAGGATACTTCTGGCCAACAATGTTCAAAGATTGCATAACCGCAATCAGAAGTTGCCATGCTTGTCAAATTTTTGATAGCAAAACCAGAAGACCACCCGCACCTCTGCAACTAATAGTTGCTATTGGGTCGTTCGCCAAATGGGGCATCGATTTCATGACATGTAACCCCACCTCGACCGGGGGGCATGGGTATATTATAGTCGCCGTTGACTATTTTACCAAATGGGTCGAGGCGATGCCTACATTAGATAACACTGGTGAAACAGCTGCCCTTTTCTTTTTCAATCATGTAGTCGCTAGATTTGGCGTACCACAAGCTATAGTCACGGATCATGGATCGCATTTTCGCAATCACATGATGCTTGAATTAGCTGCCAAGCTAGGATTATCTCACGACAGCTCTACTCTGTATTATCCGCAAGCCAACGGACAAGTTGAAGCGATCAACAAGGTCCTGAAGCGTATGTTGCAAAGGATGATCGGAGTTCATAAAAGAAGATGGCACCTAATCCTGTACTCAGCCTTGTGGGCTTACCGAACATCGGTAAGGAATGCAACCGGGTTCACACCCTTCCAACTAGTATATGGCCTGGAAGCAATCTTACCAGTCCAGTGCGAAATCTCGTCTCTTAAACTTGCAATCGATCTCCTCCCCGGAACTTCAGAAGAAGAGACCCGTTTCTTGGAATTAATCCAATTGGATGAAACTCGTCGTGATGCCGCTTTGGCTAACGAAGCCCATAAGAAACGAGTCAAGGCGCAGTTCGACAAAAATGTCAAACCCCGTGTCTTCTCAGAAGGTGACTTGGTCTTGCTTTACGACCAAGAATCCGATAAATTGGGAGCAGGTAAATTTAATTCTTTATGGATGGTCCCCTATATTGTTAAACGAGTGTTAGCAAAAGGAGCCTACGAGTTAATGGATTATGACGGAATTCCACTGGCGCAACCTCGTAATGGGTTGTACCTCAAACGTTACTATGCTTAAATAGTAACCAATATGCTTTTGTTGTATTTTGTTTTCGCTAAAGTGTTCGTTTTGGTCGAGTAATCCACCTTTTTACATTTATTGCAGATGTCAAACCTTTTGGAGACATGTGTTGGATATGCCGACGGAGCGAGTCGTAGTTCGCGGAACCTGTCCTCCGCAGCCTGGGCCATTTTTTATCCAAGCGGCGAGTTAGTAAGTTTCAGAGGTGTATGTATCGCTCAATCAACGAATAACATCGCTGAGTATAGTGCATTGATAGAACTTCTCTCTGGTGCCATCACCCATGGTATACACCGACTAATCGTCAGGCTAGACTCACAACTCGTAATACTACAACTCAATGGTATATATTCCGTCCGAAATCCAACTATTTATCACATGTTCCTAAGGGTTAAGATTTTGGAAAGACAATTTGATTTGATTCAATACCAACATATTTCCAGAAACTTAAACACATTAACCGACTCATTAGCGAACTATGTGTTAGATAGACATTTGCAACATTTATAAAAAGAAACACATTATCAATGTTTTACATGTGGATCATATAACTCAACCAGAATAAAACCCGAAAATCAAAATATATATATAGCTGTTTATGGTTTACATATAATGTTCTGTAACCAAGACAAAATCGGTCACATGACCCAAAAACTCAAAATGCTAGGGGGCACCCTAGTCTAATGATGCTCGTGATAGCAAGTCACAGCGTGTGCGATCATGCGTAAGAGACGAGTCCATCGTCTAGGCACACCAGTAGTATGTCGCTGCAACTACAAAGGTAGCTCGTCGATCCTCACATCGGGAATACCGAGAGTAAGGCTCTCAACCTGCTCTTGCACAGCTGTAAGAGTCTCGGCCACATCAAGGTCATGAAGAATGACCCTCCCGGCAGCCTCTCCTGCTGGAGCAACGGTCGGCACTCTCAGACGGACTACTGGACGAACAGGACCAACATCTGCATGAACACAAGAGTTTGATTAAAAGTCTTGATAGAATAAAGCACAAGGACATTATAAATAAAAACAGTAAACAGTGATATGGTCAAAGATTTTACCAATAGCGCCCCACTGCTCGCCATCCGGTAGTACTAAATCCGGATCACCCCGGAAATCCATGCCAGCATATGGATACTCGGCATAAGCCATCTCCTGCCGATCAAACCACCTGAAGAAGGTATCGGAAAACGAAATCTGAGATTGACCAGCATGCCTAGACATATGGTCAACCCATCTCTGCATACGTGGCTCAGTAGGAGGAGGTATGTCGAGTGCAATGTACGGCGACTGCATCAGTGGTATCTTCTCGAAGGCAAAGGCGGTCAAAATAGAACCGAACCCAAAGTTCTTCAGCCTCCCATCCTTTATCTTGGTCAACTGACTCTTCATCACAAGAAGTACTGCATCACACCAGTTGAATATTTTCGGTTGGAGACACTCCAAGGCATGCTGCATATAGGACCTATTGGCTACATGAAGAGATGCACTCCCGGCCATCCTACCAAAAGTGAACAGGATAGACCTAAGGGACCTGTCAGCGACGTCTCGGATGATGATCTTGCCGTCTTTACTCGGTTGAGATCCTTCCCTGCAATACTGGCGGACATAATCTCTCACAGAGTCACTCCCTCGGGCCGAACCTGACAAAGAAATGGGGGCACCCCGCCGCGACAAGCTAGTCAAGAAGTAAATGTCTACTGCAGTCAAGGGGATGGATTTGCCCCTAATCTGGAAAACTTGGTTGATAGGATCCCAAGCATCGAGCAAATACTGCAGTAGGTTGATCTGCTGTCTCATGCTAGAGATGCGGAAGAACTTCAGCAAACCACAGTTCCGCAGCGCGTTCACTATAACAGGATCATGTAGGGCAATCATGTCCTCTTCTTCATGTTCTCGTTCTCGCCATGTAAGGGTCATTTTTCTCCAATATCTCTGCAAAAACAAACAAGAGAGGAGATTAAATCCTAATTTTGATGAGAAACAGGGAAAAATTTCACTGAAAACTGTGCAACAACTTTCCTTTCTGCGCCCAACGCACCTACACATGTGTTATGGGTGCGTTGAATGTCAAGTCACCTTCATGATGACTCACTTTCAGCGCAGGTTTCGATAGGCCTAGGGTGCGTTGATGGCAGAACGCTCCCATCAAACCCCAGGGGCTCAGAAAAGCAGGGAATGAAGCACAGAATGCAGAAAGGAAACCATGAAATGAAAGAGCTCAGGTTTAGCTCCTACCTGGTCCAGACGGCGCCGAGAATCGTCCACAGAATCTCCCGAAATCAGCTGATGAAAATCAAGGGGGAAGAGGCACCTCCAAAGCTCCAACAAGCCAAGTTCAAATGAAATGGTAAAATGAGAGGTAAAAACACTTTTAAATTGCTTTTTACGTAGTTCAAAGTAAAATATTAGCATTTTAATCTCATTTTCAAGCAAATGTTGTCCATTTCTAACTAGTTTGATGTAGCAATTGAAGATACAGTACTATCTTTGAAAAGCAAAGCTATTTATGGTAAAAAATCAAAACAAGACCATGTTATCGAGCAGTTTTAGCACATAGTTCATGCTCGTTAAAAAATAAACATAAGATCGAGCAGTTTTAGCACATAGTTCATGCTCGTTAAAAAATAAACATAAGATCGAGCAAGTGTTTCAACCCACGTTTAAGCTCGTTAAAAAATGAACTATCCTCTGGTAAATAACCACCGTGAATGTAACATTATCAGCCATTAAAGCCTTGGTCGTGTTTGCACCGTCACCTCCACTTTTCCATTGGCCGATCATTCACCTCCATTTGATTGTTTACCCATTTTGAGGAACAGCTGCGAAGAGTGATTTCACTAGCCATCCTTGTGACACTGCCGTGCTTGGAAAATTCCAACCCTTACCTGGAATCAGCTGCTACCCATTTTATCACTCGTTCCTCAAAAGACGAGTCTTCTTTAAGCTCTTTTCATCTGACTCGTAAAATATGAAAAGATTGCCGAGTTTTGGCCTTCTAGCTCGTTAAAGCGACCGGAAGAGCTATCCCTCCTCTAGATTTTAATATTTTTGGACCTGAGGGATTATTGCACAAAAAGATCGAGCGCTTGTTTTGTTCGGCTCGTTAAAACTATCGAAAATTCATCCCTTCTGTATTGTTTTATACTTTTTCGGACTTAAGGGATTAGATGACGAAAAATGACTTCCGGAGTTAACTTTACGTACCTTTTCAGACTCTCTAAAAATGAAAAGGACCGAGTTATCTTTGTCGTTAGACTCGTTAAAAAGATTAATAGCGACAAACTTGTCTTTAGACGAGAACGAGTTTCACTATCGCTAGGCTCGTTAAAACATAGCGATGGGTTTGCCCGAAGGGCAAATTATAGAACAAGCATATGTTATCCTCCTCAAGCTTGACAAAAATAAAGAGGTATTGGTCAGCAATGACTGGGGAAAAATTGGGAAGAAACTCAAAGAACCTTTATTGGTAGCAAGTCGCTCTTGAACATGACACTTCCACTCCGTGCCAGAGTCGGGTTGGGTTGTTTCATTCAACGGTCACATCACCATGGTCTCGCCATACCATCCACCTTTGGGCTAAATGCTACCGATCCATCACATAAGTGTCGCCGATATGTTCAAGAGAAGTCATCCAAAGAAGTCAACCATGTCCCATCCACTGCCATACATTATACTTCATTCTTTCATGACCGCCACCCTGAACCATATATCATCAGATCGTTTTCACCTCCATCAAAATCATTTGCTCCGTTCTGTGTCACTGATGTGGGATACATTAAGGCCCTCCTTTGACGGATCGCTTCTTGTCGACATCAGCTCATTATCCAAGAAGTTGATCTAGGAACACCCCCTTCAGTACTTTGAAGCTTGCATGCCTCAATGGCAAGTTTCTCACTTCCGGTGACAGGTATACATCAATGACCTTCGACCGAAAGATTTTGCGTGGTGTTCGACGCCAAGTCCTTTATTCAACCCACGTGAATTGTACTGCAGTACCTTGAGGGTCATCATCATTATCGGTGATTACTCTCGCGCTTGTTAACAGTTTACATCATTGACTGGTAATCAAGCGATGTCTTTCCATGTTCGACTTCAAAACATTTCTCACATGGATCGACTTGTACTTAGAGTGAAGATCGGACGAGATTGAAGACCCCGGATCTAGTTTCATCCATCCGGGCTGCGATATATATTCAGGAAAAATAAAGACATTGGCACGTACAGCACTGCAGAACAGATAATCATCCTACCAAAAGGATGATGATTTCATCAGAATCATCAGTCTACCATCAGACGATTGTCTGTCCTATGTACATAAAAATGAATTTATAAAGCTGAGCATGGGGATGCCCGCCTCAGCTAGATCATGAAAAAAGTATGAAAAATAATGTATTGTATTGTATCTTATTACAGGTCTCCTCCCAGCATTGAATGAACTTCGGATCCTCCTAATAAAGCATTTCACCCGATAAACGACCTCATACTTTAGGGGGCAACTGTTATAGACTTTTTTGTGCCTTACAGCTATAAGCATGAAATGTCCATAATCCAAGGGATCCAATGTCCCTAAAGATGTTGTTACTGCTCCTAAAGGAACAAGGTCAACCAATGACAGCTTCTCCCAGAAGTTCTCCACCAAAAACCACTCAGAAACAGTCAATTCAGGATCAATTCAAGTGCTCCACTAGCTGCCTGCGTTGCAAAGCACCCCAGTACACTGTCTAGGTGCATTGCAACGCACTTGAATGCACTACCCAAGTGCGTTGAGCGGGAAATGACAAGTGGCAGAGTCATTCAACGAGGTGGAAAGACCATGGAAGCTTCCAGAATCTTCTCCAATGACACTTGCCTCACTGAATTTGACCAAGTGATGAGTAAGAGGCTCTCAGTCTCCAAGTGGAAGCAAGAACTGACAGAGAGAAGCCACAAGTCAAAACATAAGCTGACTCATCCTCTCTGCTTACATCTATATATGGATCCCTCATCCCAGAGATCCGGAGGCTGGAATTTTGTACTTTGCAGAGAATTGCTGTTGGTTTGAGATTGAGATTAGTACATTGGGTGATTTATGCTTTGTTGGAGGAGAGGAAGGGATTCCTTTGCTGGGAGGTAGATGCTGGATCGGGACTCACTTGGTTGTATCTCCTCTTGGACTTTCTTATTCTATCAATAAACTATTTGAGTTTCTTCTACATGCTTGTATATCAGTGATGTTTTGTTATATTTGCATGTTTAGCTTAATCTGATCCTGAGCTTTTTATGAATGTATATCTATATCTTCGTGTAGTTTCTCTCTCTTGTGATCTTGCAGGAATTCGGTGAAGCTAGGCCGGTAAGGGAGCTGGGAGCTGGGAGCTACTGAAGAGAGGAGCGATTGGATCAACAAACTAGCGAAAGACACAGGTTAGTTAGATCCTTTCTCCTCATTTACATTTCATAAAGAAGAATACTCAAGTAAGTTTCCTTGTTTGTTGCTAAGGCACTATCACACCTTAGAGTGGGATAGGGGCATTCTGAATGGATACTTTTCCCAACAACACTAGGAGACTTATGAAACTCTGTTGGTAGAATCTAAAAGCAAGATTGACACCTCTCATGAAAAATTAGTAGTTCTAAAAGAAGAAACAATTGTAAATTATCTTCACAAGGATTTTCAGTTGTTATGGTTAATTAGGACTCTTTTTACTAAGAAGCCAACTTACAGTCGAATTACTAATTTTAGAATGGCTCACACAAGGTTTGTAAAGAATCAGAGCTCAGATGTGATAGTATGGAAGAAATGCAGAGAATGGATGTCCCCTACAGTAGCAATAACAGAAGTTGGACCTTCTACAAATGATCCTGCACAAGAATCACAAATCACTCAATGAAGAAAATCCACCTGTTATTTCATCAGAATTTTCCAAAAATGTATTTGTAATAATGATATAATTTTGTTTTTAATTTATCATAGATAAAGTCCTTCGAAGGACCAAATAGACTAAAGTAGTTCAAGTAGTTAGTAGTTTTGACAATTGACAATTCCATAATGGTCATCATTGTAATCATCATACAAAAATAAATTTTGGAGAACCAAGAAGGGTTCTGAGTTTTTGACTTTAGAAGGAAAAATACTTTTCTGTGTAATGCTTCTCATCTTCTTGGATGTTTAAATAAAGTTTTTTCAAAGTGATTCCAAACAGATCTTTGAATGTGACATGTGTTCTCATATCTTTGTGTAATAATTTAATGTTTTTCTTTTCTATGGGAAAGAGTAATGAAGTAGTTGGTCTTTAATGATATAGTTTCATTGAAATTATAGTATCTGTAAGTTAAAGTTAAATAACATTAATATGCTCTCCTCTCTTCTATATTTCCATTAATCTTTCTTCCATATTTTTGCAGAATTTTAAAGCAAGAGATTCTGTTATAAGTAGTCTGTTGTTTAAAACTTTCAAACATATTTTTCACCCCTTTACTACAACTTAAATCACATTCATTATTAGAGAGGCCACTTTGAAAGGTGTTTTTATTCCAAGAATATTTCATAATTATTACCTGTAGAAAGAATAGTTCTGAAGTTTCACAACGAGACAACAAATCAAGTTTTTTTTATCATTTTAAATAAATGTCTTGGGCACTGACCTATACTCAGACAAGGGTTGTCTCCTAATGTACAACATTTTTTGGCATCGTTGTCAGGGAACAAAGAACGAAGTCATTTTTCCCTGGGTTTTCTTTCATATATCATTTCTTTGTTTGGTGGGCAAAGAAAGTGTGTAGGCTGAGTTTTCTCACCAAGAATAGTAGTCCTGGCTCCTAGAAGGCCTCACACAAGGTTTGATACCTCAAGGAAAAAGGCTCATGTTCTTTCTAATCCTAAAAAATTAGTTTCTTGAAGGTTTTGGAGAGAAAAATATCTAGTAACTCCAAGTGTTATCCTATCAGCCCCTGGTACTAGTTTTGTCTCACAATATCCTAAAGTGCATCATTCAGAAGAAGTTATCAGGAGATATTCTCCTTTGAATCTTCCTCAGCCTATGAATTCCATGCCTCAATACTATTTGAATTTGTTACCGAGATTTACAAGGGAAGATGAAGTAACAATAGAAAAACATGTGGCAACCTTCTGCGCTTTTGCAGAAAATTTGAATGTTGAATACTTGGATGTGGTAATGAGGCTTTTTGTACAATCATTGGATGGAGAAGCAAGGAAATGGTTTAAAACCCTCCCTACTAATTCAATTAACACTTGGGAAGAATTGGAAAATACATTTATACAAAGATGGGGTGAAAAGAAAGATCATGGTTATTTCCTGACTGAATTTAATGCAATTAAGAGGAAACCAAATGAAGAGGTGGCTAAATTTATCAAGAGATTTAATAAGCTATATAATAGTCTCCTACAGAGATAAAACCACCACCTGTTGGTGCAAAAGTGGTGTTTGTAGGAGCATTTGAATATGATTTTGGCTTTACTTTGAGGGAAAGGCGGTCACCTACTCTGGATCAAATTCAGAGTGATGCACTAGAGATTGAAGCCAACTTATATGTTGCAGGGAAGATTAAACAAAAAGACCAAGCTGATGATAAGAAGAAAGGAAAGGAGGAAGCCAAACCTGCTAGTCAGCCAAAGGATTCTCATGAGAAAAAGTTAGATGAAATGACCAAAGTTATCAGAAATTTGTCTAATAAGTTGGTAAAATTGGAGCTGGAAAGCAAGAATCCTCCTAGACAAATTCAACAAGCACATAATAGAAATTTCAATCCTCAGTTTAGGAGACAACCACTGCAAATTATGCAGAGGGATAAGAAGGATCAAGATTAGGTTCAACCACCCTTATACATTGAAGATGAACCAAAAGAAGCAGTGGAGGAGACTCTTAGATTGCAGGAAAACCAATACTCTACTTTGTCTGAAGAGGAAGAAGAAATAGTGACTAATGAGGATTCAAGTTGGGAACCTCAAATTTCCCTAGATGATGAAGAGATTGAAGAATATTGCAAAAGGTTCACAAATTTTATGCAGGCAAAATTACACAAAAAATATGATCTGAGGTTGAGGAAAAGGTCAAGAACTCAAGATCATGTGGAGGACCAATCAAACTGGACATCTCAGCAACCAACACCAAAACAAGATGAGAAAGGAAAGAAACCATTGAAAATAGTCCCAACAGTCCCAATTCACCAAGGGGAGAGTTCAAGAAGCCAGCAGGACACAAGGATGCTGCAAAAACAGTCCCATTAGCCTGTTATCAGTCCACAAAATGTGCCAAAGGAGAAGTTAGTTGAAGAAGAACAATCAAAAGTTGTAAAGGAGGTTCATTCTTTCAATTTGCAGAAAGAATTGGAGAAAATTAAAATTCCTATTCCATTAACTGAATTAGTGAAGAAATCTGATTACAAAAAATAGATTTCAGATTTTATAAATTTATCTCAAAATAATCATGTAGTTGATACAATTAATCTACAAGAAGAAAGGTCAGTGGTGATGTTTGGCCCTCATGTTGAGGAACATGATTCTTCCACTCCTCCTTTTTATATTTCTCTTCTGATGCATACTTATTCACAAGTATATGATGGATTCAGGGGCTTCTCATAATTTAATGCCTCTCTCAGTTATGAAGCAACTTAATATGCAGATTACAAAACCTTACAAGGATTTGTATTCCTTTGATTCAAAAAAGGTTAAATGTGTGGGACTTATTAAAGACCTTGTAGTGTCATTGGCTCAGATTCCAGCTAGAAGCATTGTAATGGATGTTGTTGTTGCAGATATTCCAGCTCGATTTGGAATGCTACTTTCTAGGTCCTAGGGAGCCAAGCTGGGAGGAGTGTTGAAACTAGATTTTACTTATGCAATCATTCCAATATTTGGTGGAGAAGAAAGGAGATTGTATCGGGAGACCATATTTGTGAATACTATCACCAAGGAGGGTTCAAGTAATTCTCCTATTTACAGTCAGGAAAAAGATGATTTTTCTTGTTTTATGTTGCAAGAATCTCAAGAAATTGCTGAAGATATAGAAGTGCAGGTTCCTTCAGCAATTCAAAGCAAGGAAGCAGTAGTCAATGGAGTTTGGATTTCGATACAAATTAGAATTTGACTCCATAAATAATATAACTGAATATGAGGCTCTGGTTCTTGGTTTACAAGCTACTAAAAATATGGGAATACAATGTATTTATGTTTTTGGGGACTCTGAATTAATTGTAAAACAGATCAAGAATCAATGCCAAACTAAACATTTGAGGCTTAGAGCCTATAGAAATGAAGTGTGGGATTTAGTAGATAATTTATTTTCTGCTTTTAATATTCAGTTCCTACCAAGGGAAGGGAACAGATTAGTTGACTCACTGGAAGTGGCGTATAGCACATTTAAGCCCCCATTAAATCCCAAATTGAGATATGAAGTTGAAATTAGAAGCATACCTTCCATTCTAGATAATATAAAATACTGGCAGTTTTTTTAGGACAAAGAATAAATTAAAAGATTTCTAGAAATGGTAGGGGAATTTTCAAATTTAGAGATTGATCAAGAAGATGGAATTGAAGATCTCCAAGAAGAAGAATCAAATAATGAATTGCCTTGGAAAGACTCTGTGGGAGGTCAGAATATTGTGCAATTGAAAAATAATGTGATCCCCAGAGGCTTGGTACCCCTGGAAATATTGTTCAATGCAAATGATGTTGTTGTAAATGCAAGCAAACCAAACTAGGAGGATGATATTGAATATTGCAATCTTGGGACAGAGAAACAACATTGGTGAAGCTGGCAAAGGGTATTCCAAAAGATTATAAATAAAGGTATGTGGATCTTTTTAAAATATATATTGATGTGTTTTCATGGTCTTATGAAGACCTCAAAACTTATGATACTAACATCATTCAACACAATATTCCTTTAAAGTCAGGAGTTAAGCCATATAAGCAGAAATTGAGACAAATAAATCCTCTGCTTTTGCCATCAATTGAAAAGGAAGTCAAGAAATTATTACAAGCAAAGATAATTGTCCCTCTCAGGTATTCAGATTGGGTGGCTAATTTAGTACCTATGAGGAAGAAAAATGGAGAAATTCAATTGTGTATAGACTTCCAAAATTTAAATAGAGCATCACTAAAAGACAATTATCCCCTTCCAAATATGGATCACATTCTACATAGAGTAACAGGGTCTTCCAGATTATCTATGATTGATGGCTTTTCAGGTTATAATTTGATTACAGTGTAGCCAGAAGATCAAAAGAAAATATCTTTCACAACCCCATGGGGAACCTTCATGTATGCAAAAATTCCATTTGGGTTGATGAATGTTGGTGCTACTTTTCAGAGGGCTATGGATATAGCCTTTGTAGGAGAAAAGGAGAAGTTTGTGGTCATTTATTTATATGATATTACAGTATTTTCCATATCTGATGAGGAGCATCTGAAACACCTTCAGCAAACTTTTGAGAAGTGTAGAAAATATGGCTTATCATTGAATCCCAAAAAGTCTCATTTCGTTTTGAAAGAAGGAAAATTGCTTGGGCATATTGTATCAAAAGAGGGAGTAAAAATTGATCCTAAATGAGTGGAAGAAATAAAGAATATACCTATGCCAAGAAGTAAAAAGGAAATTCAGAGTTTTCTGGGAAAAATAAATTTCCTCAGAAGATTCATTCCCAATTATGTAGAGATTGTGAAGGAGATCACTGATATGTTGAAAAAGAATGCAGAAGTCAAATGGACCGCAACTGCTAGAGAATATTTTACAAGAATCAAAGAAGATTTTGGAGAAGCTCCAGTACTGGTGAGTCTTGATTATAAAAAACCCTTTCAAATATTTTCATTTTCTTCTCCTTTTATTGTTGCAACAGTACTTTTGTAGAGAAATCAAGATAATAAAGAACAACCAGTAACATTTTTTAGCAGGGTATTAAGGGATGCAAAATTGAAGTATAACATTTTAGAAAAATAGGCTTATGCTCTAGTTAAAGCTTTGAAATATTTTAGAATATATGTTCTACAATCTCAAATCATTGCATATGTTCCTAACTCTGTTGTCAAAGATGTGCTAACTCAAAGTGATAGTGATGGAAAAAGGGGAAAATGGATAGAAAAGATTCAAGAGTATGATATGGACATTAAACCAAAAAAATTGGTAAAGGGACAAGGACTGGCAAAGATCCTAACAGAAGAAAATTGTCAAGCTATGGGGATTAATTTGCTAGCTAAAGTTTCTGAATCAAAAACAACAGAAGAAAAAGGTAAGGAGAAAGAACTTGATAATAAAATTCAATATAAGTACCTCTGCTCTGAATGGTATAAGGATATTGTCCATTATTTATCTTTTCTTAGCTTCCCAACTTCCTTAGACAGAACAAAGTACAAATCCCTCAGATTGAAAGCTCAAAAGTATGTAATAACGAATGGTCAATTGTATTGGAAAGATCTTGTTGGTGTTTTGTTGCTCTGTTTGACAGAAGGAGAAACTATTGAAGTTTTTAATGAATATCATGGATGTCTTTGTGGTGGCCATTATAATTGGAAAGTCACAACACATAAAATTTTGAAAGTTGGTTTCTATTGGCCTTCTTTGTTTTTAGATGTTTTCAAATTAGTAAGAAGTTGTGAAAAGTGCCAATTTTTTGTTGAGAAGAATAAATTGGCACCTTTACCATTGATTCTTGTGTTTTTTGAGGAACCTTTCAGACAATGGGGTCTAGATTTTATAGGAGAAATAAATCCACCTTCCAGTGGACAACATAAATGGATCCTAACAGGTACTAATTATTTTACTAAATGGGTGGAAGCTATTCCAACCAGGAGGGAAACTGATTCAGTGGTAATTAAGTTTCTAGAAGAGAACATTTTCACAAGATTTGGTTGTCTAAAGAAGTTAGTAACAGATAATTCTCAAGTGTTCAGGTCTGCAAAGTTGATTGATTTTTGCTAGAAATACAATGTGATACTCTCACATTCTACCACCTATTATCCTCAAGGAAATGGGTTGGCAGAATCTTCGAACAAAACTCTAGTAAGGATACTTAAGAAAACTATTGCAGAAAATAAGAAAAATTGGGATTCTCAACTGAAGTTTTCCTTATGGGAAAACAAGGTGACTACTAAAAGATCTATTGGTAAGTCACCTTTTGAATTGGTGTATGGAGCAGCAGCCCTGTTTCCCAGTCAATTAGCAAAACTAGTAATTGCACTTATTCAAGATGTTGAGGAGGAACCCAATGCACTAACTAGGAGGATGAACCAACTAGTGGAGTTGAATGAAAACAGAGAAAAGGTAATGGAAAATTTAATCAGCTATCAAGAGAAAATGAAATTGATCTTTGACAAGAAATCCAGGAATATTCTTTTTCAGCCTGGAGATCTAGTTTTAAGATGGGATGTGAGAAGAGAGGATAAGGGAAAACATGGAAAATTTGATCCTCTATGGTTTGGGCCATTCAGAATAGCAGAAATCAGAGCCAATAACACTTTTATTTTGGAAAATTTGGATGGAGAACTACTGCAGCTGCCTGTCAATGGGCAGTACTTGAAGCATTATTTCTAGTATTAAATAATTTTACTTTTCCATTGTAAATATCAGCTTGTTCATTGTAAATATCTGGTGATTTTCTCATTGTAATGTTCCAAGCTATGATATGACTCCATGCCCAAAGTGAAGGCACTAATCTGTGGTTCTTAGTGCTTTGTTTTAAAGCACTATCCCTAGGTGGAGCTAGATGTTGTAGCTCATTTTTCACTATGTTTTAAATTGTGAAAAAGAAACAAAAATTATATATTTATTAAAAAAAAAAAAAAATCAAAATCTAGAATAGTGTTAAGATTTTGATTTAATAAAGGGTGGATTAACATTAAAATTGAGCATGATGCAGCATTAATATAAATCATTCAGGTGGGGCCCTGTCGGAGTTTTAAAAATCCAAAAGTTTAAATCGCATGCTAGTTTTTCAGACGAACTTAATTACTGTGTCAGGATCCTCTGATGACTCCAACCCAATATCACAAACAGATCAGTGGTTATGTCCTTGGGTGCCTCCGTAAAGCAGTCAACAACAAATGGGTTTCCCAGCCATCAATGACTCGATTGATTACAGGATCACTACCAGTGGGCCTTTTCCATCATGGTGGGTGCTCCCGTAACTCTATGGCAAGCGAGCGTGACTCTACAAGCTAGTTCACCACGTCATCACCATGTCACCCAATCAAATCATCATGTCATTTCCACCACGTCATCCACCCCATACACGTCACTTCAACATTTAATCCTGTTTTCCCTCCCATTTTTTCATTTTCCCCATAAACTTCGTTTCAACTTCATTTTTCACATTGTCATTTTCAATTCCCAGTTTTCATAACACATTGCAGTCATTGTCCCACTTAAATTTTAATTCATTAATGTGATCCATTGTTAACCAGGTGTTTATACATCATATTCAACTGTTAAAATCTTTAAAATTTCTAAGAAAGTAGTTTTGTTGGGTTCTTCGACCCACATTCCTCTCATGGACATTGAGAGGGATGTTTTTGATCCTATTTTCTCACTAAATTTAATGGAACTTCGTCAACACATTCTAGTCAATCAAAAAGAGTCTCCTATGTATGTTGTAGTTGTAAATTCTGATATATTTGCTACTATAATTCCCCAAACTTATGTCTTCCCTGAGTTCATTTACTAGTTGGTCTATGCCCTTTACCCTCAGAAGTGTTTTGTAATGAATGCTTTAGGTGAAAATATCTTTCAGGTATCTTCTCTTTTAATCCAACAAGAATTGGATTTTCCACCTTCAAAACTTCACACCCCATTTTAAGATGAAACCTTGTTGTCAGCATTTCAAAACTTTTCTAAGGCAAATTATGCCTAGATGACCTTCTTTTTAATGCCTATAGGACAACAATTTCCTTTGGAGCCCACTCAGTTTTCTCTTGAAACTTTTGTTGAAGATGTGAGACTAGTTTTGCAAATAATTTCCAAGGTTTTGGGAAGGTAAGATATAATTTTCATTGACCGATCTGTTTTGGGGATGTTCAATTTAATTCTGCAACCTAAAACTGTGCTTGATATACCAACTTATTGGGAGAAACTAGTCAATTCTTAGTTGTCATACCTAGCTCTTACTGGATGTTTCATATTCCCATCATTAGTAACTTATCTTTTCCTGTACACTCATGTTGAGAGTTTCATGCATTTGGGTCTAAATATAATGGATGTACATAAAAAGAGGAAATCAGTAGTGAATTGGATAGATACCCTTGAGAAGTCATTCCAATTATGAAGGATTTACATATTTCACTACTTCTTTTATGTAAGTTTCTTATTCCATTATAAATATCTCTACTCCACCTTGTATATTTCCAAAATCACAATCTCTTCTATAGCTTAGTATAGATGTCAAAGTGGGTGATTTGTTCCAATTTGAAGATTATGTTGAATCAGACTGTATGGAGCATAGGATACCCCTTATAGAATTCCCACATTTGTACCTATGAGATTATTTTATTTAGAATTCATGAGACAAAGTTTAAATGTTGATCAAGTTCACTTTTTACCAACAAAAAAGTGGAATTTATTCATATTGCCAGAGACTATTAGGCCTTTTATTCTGAACAATATACAAGCCATGGAAGAAGTGGAGAAGATTCTTGGAGATATGCAGTTGCAGAAGAGTGAGAAATGGCCATATGATATTCACCATATCATTTCTAAAATAAGAGTGGAGAATTTATATTCTCCCTATATACATGAATCTCAACTAGATGTGGAAAAATTGGCAAATTGTGGTAAGATAGGAGCACAAGCATGGATAGAGATCGAATTTCCACAGCTTGTAGAGAAGGGTCTAAAAAGAGGAAGTGAAGAAATAATTTATTTGGAGGGTGAAATAGATCAAAGCATTAAAAATCCAACGTTGTTTGCAATAAAAAGAGCTTGAATCTCTGGCTGAAAGCTCCTCAACTGCAATGGGTTTTTAGTTGCAATTAGGAGAAGTAACTTGTACACCTTCCTCCCATGTGCCTAAAGAAACTTCTCAAAGTTTTGTTCATGTTCTAAAACAATTATACAGTCAAATTGAAGAAAGAAATAAGAGGATAAAGGAAAGTGTTGAATCTCAGCTTGAAACACAATCTATTTCTGAATATCACACTAGATTGTTGTCTTCCATGGATCTTGAAAGAAATCAATTGAAGTTATCTTTTTCTCATCCTTCTACTCTAATTGTTTCATCATCAACATGTTTTAAGACTGTCAAATTGACTATGGATGCAAGAGAAATTCCATTGCCTGACAAGATCAATTTGCACAAGAAAACTGGAGAATTAATTTATAGTGATTTAAGCAAAACATTTGTGGTTGCTAGTAAGGCAGAACCTTTGCTAGGAAAAGTTGTAAATAAGTTGAAATTGGAAAAGCAAAATTTGAGAGCATTATTCACCCATAATGAATAATTGAAGAAGTTGATTGTAAAAATTTGTTTTAATCTGAAAGACAAAATTGTTGTACAAAAACTCTTGCAAGGGGCAAAGACTGAAATTCAGGTGTTAAGGAAAAAGTTAAAATTACCTTTTGTGGAGCATGTCATGGCCTCAAAGGTAGCTGAGGTGGAGAAATAAAAAGATATTTTGACAAATGAACTTTTGCAGAGGAACAATGAAATAACTACCCTCAAGGAGATGAATTCTAGCGTGTCGCAGAAGCTAGATACACCTATGTGTACTATCTTGGTACAACCAAATTCTAATGATCCAACAGAGAAACTGACCAGAGTAATGACTGAATTGAATATATTATAGAATGAGATGAAGAAAATGCAAAGAAACCTGGATGATACAAAGTAAATTCTGAAGATAACAGAAAGGGAGTTGGCCATGGCCAAAGACACTACCTCAAAATATCAAAATGACTACCAAATTGCTTCTCATGAGATTAAAGAATTGAAAGAGAAAGTAAAGGGGAATATGTCCCTCATTCAAGCCAGGGAAATTATCTAGAACGATATTATTCATACAGTGAAGAAAATTTGGGAGTTTATGTCAATTGTAGCAGAGGAGAAAGCCATTGTCAGAGATTTGGAGAGCATCATTGCTGCCAGTAAACAAAATATCTAGCAACATGCACAATTTTCCAAGAAGATAATTGATTTTCTTAATTCCAAGTCATCACAAGAATTAAGAGAAATTAAAATTGAGGACGGAACAGAATTGGTGCTAGAGATTAATAAAATGTTGTTGAATAATTTATATAGAAAGGAAATTGAGACAAATATGGGAGAAATTAAAGAATTTGTTTTGAAATTAAAAACCAACTTTGATAAAAGAACTAGGGCAAGATTGCCTTCATGTTGGGATCAACAGGGAAATTATCTTCGCTGGGAGTCTTATGAAACTATGTTGGTAGCAGCTAAAAGTAATATTGGCTCCTCTCATGAAAAAACAGGAATTCTGAAAGAAGCAACCATTGTAAATTATCTTCACAAGGATTTGTAGTTGTTATGGTTAATTAGGACCCTTTTTACTGAGAAGCCAACTTATAGTTGAAATATTAATTTTAGAATGACTCACACAAGGTTTATAAAGAGTCAGAGCTCATATGTGACTGCGTGGAAGAAATGTAAAGAGTGGATGTCCCTTAGAACAACAAAAATAGAAGTTGGACCTTCTACAAATGATCCTGCACAAGAATCACAAATCACGCAATGAAGAAAAGCCACCTATGATTTCATCATAATTTTATAGAAATGTGTTTGTAATAATGATACAATTTTGTTTTTAATTAATCATTAATAAAGTCCTTCGAAGGACCAAATAGACTAAAGAAGTTCAAGTAGTTACTTGTTTTGAATGTCAACAGTTCCATAATTGTCATCATTGTAATCATCATACAAAAAGAAATTTTGGAGAACCAGGAAGGGTTTCAAGTTTTTGACTTCAGAAGGAAAAAGACTTTTCTGTGTAATGTTTCTCATCTTCTTGGAGATTTGAATAAAGTTTTTTCAAAGTGATTCCAAACATATCTTTGAATGTGACATGTGTTCTTATATCTTTGTGTAATCATTTAATTTTTTTCTTCTATGGGAAAGAGTAATGAAGCAGTTGGTCTTTAATGATACAATTTCACTAAATTCATAGTATCTGTAAGTTAAAGTTAAATAACCTTAATATGCACTCCTCTTTTTGTATTTCCATTCATCTGTCTTCCATATTTCTGCTAAAGTTTAAAGCAAGAGATTTTTCTATAAGTAGTCTGTTGTTTAAAACTTTCAAACATATTTTTCACCCCTTTACTACAACTTAAATCACATTCATTATCAGAGAGGCCACTTTGAAAGGTGTTTTTATTCCAAGAATATTTCATAATTATTACCTGTAAAAAGAATACTTTTGAAGTTTCACAATGGGACAACAAATCAAGTTTTTTATCATTTTGAATAAATGTCTTAGGCACTGACCTCTACTCAGCCAGGGGTTGTCTCCTAAGGCACGACAGTATGGATTTTCCACCATCAATTAATATTTGTATGCTGTTGTGATTGAACTACTTGTCAATGCCCTCTACTTCTACACCTATTACCTTCACATTCATCTCAATTCCTGAAGTCTCATTGTGCAAGTTGAATAAATGCTATAGGGTTTTTGATCATTTCCTTTTAGAAATTATCTATGATATGGATTATTGGTTAGATAGTATGAAACCAATACAAAATTTATTCTCCCAAAATTCACAATATATTTGTAGATAACATTGAAAATGAAATTCTAGATTAGAATCCATCACACTTATAAGAAACAAAGTAACATTGCATGTACATAAATGACATCACATAATCATTAAAGCCTATGACTATAAAATCATCACACATAACACGTTCCATTCACATAAAGAGTAGAGTTAAACATTGTGTGTGATAAGAAAATTAAGTGTTCACATCTAGAGTCTATCTCTAATCCACAAAAAAATACATGTAAATGCATCATGAGTATAGAACTATCGGAATTTGGCCCATATATGTACTCATCCTTATTAGGTGAGGAGTTGCTACCTACAAACTCTAGGTCCCTCATCCCCTAACCCACATGTGAACCCTCCTCAAAATAGTGAGCCACATAGAGGCTACACAAGTACAAGCATGGGAATGGGTGTTATTGAGGCTCTATTAATCATAGCTTGAAACATCATGTAAATGTTTATCAAATTGACAATGTAGTTTTAATAGCTATAGTTCCATTATGTTCCCTACATCCTCATATTAGTTTGGATCACATGACTTTCCCCCCCTAAATATCGGAAGCCACATAATTATTATGCTCTTAACGACCTTGTTATTTCCATGCTCCTATCAACCTCATCGATGCCACATGTACACACAAGTAAAAAAAGTGGTATCAATATAATATGAATTGAACAAGTAAGAAAATACATCTAATAAACATTTATGCTAATCGTAAACACCAAAAATATCAATAGTCACACAGCCTCTAGACCCCAACGTTAGCCAACTAGCTTAGATAGCATTAGGGCCCTTGTGTAGTCCATACCTTTGTAGGGCTACTCCTCAATATTCAATGGTAGCTAATACAATTGGGAAAATAACTATAAAGTGAGTGCATTTCCTATAACATTGCCTCCACTACACCTCGTCAACTCCCCCCATTGTCACATCATCGACCCTTGAGGTCCTGTAGCTCAAACCATGTTGTGGGTTAGAGGACTGAACCATGTTAAGGATGAATGAGCATATGAAGTCATCAAAGGTAAATTTTTCGTAACTCCACCTCTAACAATATTCTAGCTACCTCTATTTCACTCTAGGAAACATCTGTGCCCACCCAAAGTAATATCCCATGAGTACTCGCCCCCCAACTCCATATAGCCTCCTAAACCATCATATACTCCATGTCTCCTAAACCATCATATATGCCATGTGAACACAAATTTCATAGCATTATCACCACTGCTATGTGTATCTCTATGTCTTGGTTGTCCCTTATTTGAATGACTGCAACAGTGTAGTGGTATTTTCATTAAGTCATCTAAGGTTTTGTCTCTCTAATTTCGAGATTTGTATTCACTACCTCCCCATGCATCGATATCCTTGTCAAGAAGTATTTATTTAGAGGCATTAGCTTTGGACACTCCTTATGTGCATGAAAATACTAAACAATGTTACCAACTTAACAAAACTGTGACCTTAAAAAGTGAACTCTAACCCTTAAAACCAATTTTTTGTGTAAAACGCATGAAGAAAACACCTAGAAGTTTAAAGTGGTGATGCAACATCCCCCTATTTTCATTTCATGGTTAAATTTACAACATTTTTTCAACCATGGCATTAAAAATCAAATACATGACCACAAAAGACATGAAAAAACATCCCAAAATGCAAGAATGGTGATGCAACATCACCTTTTTTTTAAAGTCAAAATTCTGACATAAATCTTAAAAGTATAGGTCATTTGAAATCTTAGCCTGAGACAATGACCCCCTTTTCAATGGGGAATTAAAATTGCAACAAATTTTAACTACGGTCTATAAAATAATCACCAAAAAACAATATCACAAAAAATTCCCTTAAAAAAACAGTGTTTTCATTATACATGTGTGTGTGTGTGTGTGTGTGTGTAAACAAACAATCAAATTCAATAGTTTAAAAAAAAACTCATTCTTCAAACAAAAGAAAAAAAGACAATTAAAAACCAAAAGTTTAAAGTAATTTTAAAAAGTTAATGCATGATGGTGGAAGGATGGCTCTGTTAGCTTTAGTTTTTTATTTGCGATGTAGGTCCTCAAGTAGCCACAGCTACAATATATCTTGATAAACCAGACCAAACAATGATATTCATCATGTATGATGACTAGGTAGATTACTCACCGAATCCATGGGAAGGTATCGAGATCTAGTTGGATTTGTTTGCCTCCTCAATGCTTTATCCATCTCTCACTATTGATCATATAAAATTCCCCTTGAAATAAATACATCAGGCCCCCCTATCACCCTCAAATTCATAGCTCCCATATTTCACCAATTCAAAGGCCCTTTTTCCCACCTCCATTTTTTATTCTGAAAATGTTGTTTTTTCCCATAGTCCTCTTTCCCCTTAATCCCCAATCTCCCCGACCCACCCACTATTTACTTCCTTTGAATCCCCCTCCTTATTGAAAAAATCATTGGACTTTCCCTATTTAGTTTCTTCTTTATATTTGGTGGGTGTCCACCACTGGGCAGCCCTTTCCCTTCATGACTCCTTTCCTTCTTCAGGTTTTCTTAGCAATTTTTTCACTCTGAAAATGCATTGTGGTCTTGGTTTTCAACTACGACAGGTCACTTCATAGGACCCTCCTATCAGCTACACACAATTTTTTAATCATAAATGTGTCAAATGATAGTCAAAATAACCATCTCTGGTTCTTGGGAAGGACTTCCAAAATATGGAGACTTTGGTAGTTGTAGGTCGCTTCCCTAGCAAATGCATGTCCATGGTTGTTCTAAGAAGTTGGAGGGAAAACAAAAATTAAGTCACTTCTTGGTTATGTCTTGTGTTGCATGATATTGGAAAAGATTTGGATGGGGTGGAAATTGTAATTGGAAGAAGACACTGCAAAGATCATTTTTGATAAGTGGTCCTAGGGCTCTCAGGCCCTTTTTATGAAGAAGTGGTCTCTCAAATTTGATGCCCAGTCTGAGAAAATATACCTAACTTAAATCATGGTTTGGCTCCCCACTTTGTTGTCAATTTTCTAGTCTAAAATCATGTTTAAGGAGGTGGGGAATACCCTTGGGATTTTTTGCAAGGTAGAGCTTTCCTTCCAACAAACATGGTACATGGATATTACCCACATTTTGGTGGCGTTAAGTCTTTCACTAGGTCTTCATGAATCAATATCAATCAACTTTATAGATATCATCCATCATCAAAGCATTGACTATGAAGGAATCCCTTTTAAATGTGTTTAATTCCATGCTTATGGTCACCTTAATCAAGAAAAATAAAGGGAATAAATGGGTCAAGAAAAGTGTCATATACTTAGTCACTTTGTAAGGTTCCCCTTCAAATTCTCCCCCAGAGTCATTGGGCTATCACTCTAACTCCCATTTTGATTCTTATACATAGTTGATGGTCCCTTTTGCAGCACCAAGAATAGTTATTCCACCCTTTATACTGCAAAAGGTCTCAGAACTGACTCCACCTGGGTGGGCACAGAAACAAATTACGATGGACCAACACAAGATTTGAATGGTCTCTCTCCCCCAAGTATGGGTCACTCCCCCATTTCTTTGTCTACTCTTCCTTGTGGTTATATGAATCATCTCTCCCTAGCAAGGTCCCTCCCTAGTTCCTCTCTAGCTGATCCTTCTCAATTGTTGTTAAAGTTGCTTGTTAGGTTATCTTCTCCCCTATCCCCTCCCCTTATCTCCCTCCCTTATACATCTCCTATACCCCCTCACCCCCCCATCAAAAACCTCTCCTTACACTCCCCTTCTATTGGGACGGGGTCCCCTAGGTCCAATTTTGACTAATTTTTGTAAAAGCCTCCAGATTTTAAGGAGTGCAACGTGTAGGTCACTAGGAGTCAACGGATTTTAGGAAGGTCAAAGCCCGTTAGCTTTTGTATTGTTTTGAGCCTTGTCCATGGTTTTTGGACCATGGTATTGTAATAGGAAAAATTATATAAAGGTGTGTCTTAGCTTATCTAAGGCAATAGAATATGTGATGTTATGAGTGATACTTGTCTTTAGAGTGTGTAATCTTATGTATTTGGGTGAAGGGGAAGGCTCCTGTTATTGTCTATGTGGAGATATTGGTAAGTCCACTGCTGAGTGCGCGGGCCCTTGCATCTGTGTGCGCAGGATCTGAAAGTATATGTATTGAATATCTGAATAATAAAGATTATTTGAAGTGATTTTGTGTCTGAACTGTATACTTATGTGTTTTTGGTATTGATGCTCAATTGAATAGCATTTATCTATATTATTGTCTTAATTACACCACGAGAATCTTGATCTACTTGTTATATGTTATTTTATGCATGATTAGACCCTTAGGCGTACCTCATAACTCTGTTAATTGGAAATTTCTTTAATTTTGGGGATTTTGAGGATAAGGGTCTGTGAAGGTCAAATCAAGCCTTAAACTAAAGAAATGTCGTAACCCCACATCACATAGCCTTCTGGATGCAGAAACCTAGTTCTAGCATCCCCCAATACTGCCTCGGGTGAGACTGCAGCCTGTGCTAAGTGGGTTGTTTCTAAAAGGGCTGCTAGTGTAGGTTTTTGTTGGTTAGCTCAGCTAACTCTATACCTGGGTCCAAGCCCCCCCCCCAAGCCAACAAATGGTTCCATTGCTAGGACCAAGATCTATCTAAGGGATGTGTGATGTGGCATCCATGGATACCAACTAAGAAAGAAATTGAGAAGTGGATAGATCGGAAGTTGCATGAGTTTTCATCTCAGGAGAATCGGAATCCACATTGACAAAAGAAAAGTGGTTACAGAGATGTCTCTACACAGAAGTGCATGAAGTTTTCTTTTCGACGTTCCCTTGCGAATTACACTAGTGGTTGTCCAAATTAGCGGATAATGAACCTACTTAGAAGAACGACAATCCTATTGTGTGGACTCCATAATTAGTCAAACAACTTGAAGGATCTGATTATAAGGTTGCAAGGGATGTTGATTACTAGATTGATAGTATCTTGGGTGGTTTCATCATTGAATTTGCAATTGATACATCTGTGTCTTATAGTGAAGCTGAATGCCGATTCTTCAAAGGTCCAAGAGGTAAGTACCTGAAATTGCTAAAGACCTGGATTAAAATGTTGTTGTGTGAAAAATGGGTTATGCCTTTACATTAATGTTTAATAAGGGTCAAACTAGATCTACAGGAAGTGGAAAGTGATTCAGAGTAGATCTAGACAAATTCATCGAGAGTGAATATAGTCCTTTATTGGGAGAGTCTCAAAGTGAAGAAGAAGTAAGTACCCCTAGTACGCCCAAAGGTGCGACGCAGTCAGTAGATCAGGATACATCTAGAATTCCACATCCATCCACTCCACCTTTGCCTCCACCTTCACCTCCACCTCATACACCTACACCTCCACCTCCACTTCCACCTCCACCTCTACTATTCAGTATCATGGTGAATACGGTGAAAATGATTGTATTCAGGAGTCAAGGATCAGAGGATCCCGATCAATTTTGGTTCATCGTGGAAGTTGTGTGGAAGGCATAGCAGGTCAATGATGATGACATGAAGAAAGCATAATTGGTTACAATGCTCCATGATAGAGCGCTTACCTAGTACATCAGATATATTACGACTCTTCTGGTTGCTTCGTTAGTTGAGATGAAGGATGCATTGAATACAAAATTTAGGAAGCTGAATTTGCAAGCTCAGTGTGACTGAAATAAAGGAGATCAAGCAGAGGGTTAACGAGTCTATGTGGTACATAGATCAGTGACTGAAGTGTTTACTAAGACAAGCTAATCTTTAGATTTTAGATGAACAACATAGGGCCTGGTACATAGCCATGTTATTACCTCACTTAAGATTGTTGTTATCTCAACAAAAGATTGGGTCTCAAGCTGAAGCATTGTAGATCACGATGAAGTTAGAAGCTTCGCCAATACAAGACACGAATATAGGAGTTCAACAGATCCAGTCGCAGTTAGCAAGCCTGCATATGGAGTTGTAGGATCTAAAGAAGGAAAAGGAGGTTAAATCGGAAACACATTCTGAAGTTTGGTGCACGAAGTGCAAGACTAAAGGTCATCATAAAGATTAATGCCATGTATTCTGGGATTATATATTTGCAAGGGGTCCCAACCCGCTGAAGCTAGAATCTTCCCCTGGATCAAGCACTGGTGCAAGTGCTTGGTGTAGCATCTGCTAAGTGTCAGGACAAAATTCGACAAATAATTTTTCTCTATTATAGAAGTTTGTACAGTCTCCAAAGAAACTCTTTTGTAACTTTTGTAAATCAGTTGGTCATGATGAAAGGAATTTTTGAAGCTATGAATTGATGATGGACAGGACTTTGATGTATAGAATGTAGGCTAAAAACCGCGTGCAAGATGATCAAGGCTCACCTGCGACTTGTGGAGGATTCCAAGCATGGGGAAGAGGAGGAGGAGGAGGGGTTGGAAGAGGTTGGGGCTAGATCATTTTCTATAATTGTGGAGAACCAGGATACTTTGCGTGTGAATGTTAGAATCCAAATCACCCTTCTTGTCAATATTGTTGGCAATTTGATCATGTTATAGAAGATTTCCCAGTATTAATAGTGAATATTCAGGAGAATAAGAACCAACAACTGATGTAGAATATTCATATGATGAGATACAAGCCATGCGAAGATGATCCTAGTATCAACATAGTCATGCACAGTGGTATAGCCACTGGTGAAGACAAGGTTGAAGGCACATAGCCAATATCGGATCTATGGTTTCAAAGAGTCGATGAAAAGAATGGGAAAAAGAGACTTTCATATAGGAAATAAATTTTTTTATGGATCTAGGTGATTCTATGTCTAAGAATCAGATATCGCTAGTCCCACAAAAGGAGAAACTTGAAGATGTTACTGCAACGCAAGATTCAGATCCCACGGTATTAAAATTGTTTCTGTAGACCTGCATGAAGTTATTACAATATCAAAAGGCAGTTGAAGGATTGCAAGAGCTAATAGATAAATACACTAGCAAGGATAAGTAGTTACTAGAACAACACATAGTCAATAAGGTGAATCGAAGCAAGAAGAGAACTGGTAGGGAGATGCAGTTGACAGTGCAGATTGGTGATTTCAAAATTGACCAGGTAATCTTAGACTTGGGCTCTGATGCTAACGTACTACCAAAGAAAAATTGGGAACGAATGGGGAAGCCTAAGTTACAGTGGTCGCCAATTCAGCTATGCATGGCAAACCAGCAAAAGATAATTCTAATGGGTCACCTGCATGGAGTAACTGTAGATATTGAAGGAGCAAGTGTAGTGGTGGACTTTGAAGTTATTGAGATAGTAGATCACAGTAATCCATACCCAACATTTCTTGGGATTGATTGGGCCTTCAAAATGAACGCAATCATTAATTTATATTTGAGTGATTGTTCTGTTGGATCCATCAGAAGGTGCATGATACACAAAACTAGTTCTTGATTATTATGAAGACAAAGACATTGAGCACATATATAAGCTAACAATGTGAAATGAATATTGGATCAATCCCACTATGAATGTAAGGATCAACTAGGAGAAGGACAGTTCCTGCCAATCAAATTCAGATGAAGAGTTAGAAAACTAATAGAATCAGTTGCATGAGGTCTCTACGTTGTGATGTAATCGGCTTACAAAGTCGCTATGTTGTATATCTACTAAGGTACATAAGTTGTCTTATTATGATGGCTTGGATGATGTCAATATGTTTCTTGACCATTTTGAAAGGGATGTACCAGAGAAGCATTGGTTCGAGGCCTTAGATCTAGCATTGAGAGCTATGCCTGCAAGATGGTGGGGTACGCACAAGGATAATTTTGCTGACTGGAAGGAATATTGTAGAATGATGTGATTAAGATTTGTCTACAGAAACACCCGACTCATTGAAAAATACACAGGAAAGGATGATCCGCACAAACATCTAGCTTGATGCACTAAGGCGTGGGGTGAGGTACCTCAACCAGAGTGGGTGCATATCTTTATTCATACCTTGGATGTTATCCCAAGGAACTGGTATTTAGAGACGGAGCTGTGACACGGGACTGTTGATTGGGATGAAATGAAGGAGAGTTTCTTGCTGACATTCAGTTTTGAAGATGGGTTCAAATGCATTGATGAAGCACTTCAGGAGATTAAAGCAACAATATTCTGAACACTCGTAGAGCCTATCACTTGGATACAGCCTGACTGGAGTACACAACTACAACATGCTTTGGAATGTTACAATGTTACTATAGAAGAAGGCAATGAGGATCTGCAGAATATTAATATCCCTTAATCAGAGGGACCACGTGAAGTTGTTCGACTTCATGTGGAGATCCCTAATATCTCAAAACTGGTGCACACAAAACAGGTAAATATTGGCTAAGAAGTAGAACTGAAATTCGCAAACATTGGCGACTATTGGGATGAAGACTTAGTGGAAAAGGTCGTTGAATTATTACACGAATATCAAGATTTATTTCCAACTAAGTTCTCTAACTTGGAGGGGATAGTAGGAGATTTGAGTATGATGAAGATCAATCTAAAACCAAATGTGAAGTTGGTTAAGCAGTGCCCATATCAGTTGAATCCCAAATACAAGGAAAAGGTAAGAGAGGAACTCGATAAGATTCTCGTGGCAGGAATAATTGAGCCTGTAGAATAATCATAATGGGTCAGTCCTATGGTGGTGTAGGAGAAGAAAACGAAGGGTGATATCAAGATCTGCATTGATCTACAGAATTTAAATGATGCATGTGTACATGATCCATTTCCTATGCCTTTTACAGATGAATTTCTAGAAAATATTGTTGGGTAGGAATCTTATTCATTCATAGATGGGTTTTCGAGATATCACCAAATTAAGATTGCACCGGAGGATAGAAGCAATACTACCTTCGCTACAGAATGGGGGTATTTCCAATATACATTCATGCCTTTTAGACTAAAAAAATTCTCTTGCGATATTCTCAAGAGCGGTAGTCGCAGCATTCAAGGAATTCATTCATAAATTTTTGGAAGTCTACTTCAATGATTGGACAGTGTTTGGGCTAGTCAAGAAGTAGGTCTCTAGTCTTTACCTAATGTTGGATACATGTAGAAAGTATCATATTTCCTTGAATTTGAATAAATTCATTTTTTGTGTACCTTATGGAATACTTTTAGGACATGTTGTCTGTAAGCATGGATTGATGATAGACCCTGCTAATATTGTTGTAATTATCAATTTGGATCCCCCTAAGAATGTAAAGCAGCTACGTGCAACCTTGGGTCATACTGGGTACTATAGAAAGTTTATTAAGGCATATGTGCAGATCACTACGCCCATGGAGAAGTTGTTAAAGAAGGATGCTACATTATGATGGGATGACGATTGTCAGAAGAGCTTGGACATTCTTAAGGAAAAGATGGTTATGACACTAATCCTAGTCTTCTCGGATTGGAAGATGGAATTTCATGTGCATGTGGATGCATCTTGTATAGCATTGGGAGTTGTCATAACTCAACCAAGGGAAAGAGATATTGATCATCTGATTGCCTTCGCCAATTGAAAACTATCTAAGGCAAAGAAGAACTATTCAATCACAAAATGATAAGGATTGGCCATGGTATATGCGCCACATAAATTATTCCATTATCTAATAGGTGCGCACTTTAAAATGTACACGAACCATTCTGCTCTAAAGTACCTAGTCAATAAGCCTATCTTGGGGGGGGGGGGGGAATCTATAGATGGTTACTTCTTTTCCAGGAGTATGATTTTGAAGTAATAGTTAAGCCCGGGAGATTGAATGTTGGACCTGATCACCTCTCTCGCATCAAGAATGGCGAATAGCCCACTAATGTTGATGAAGGATTACCTGACGTTCATCTCTTTGCTGTAAGAGTTACAGATGAGCATTTTGCAGACATTATTCATTTTTATCTACTGGCATAGCCCCTAAAGGTTATACAACACAACAAAATAAGGAATTAGTTGTCAGGGCTGCATATTTTTGCGTGATTGCAGGACACTTATATAAGATGGGATCAGATGAAGTTCTATGCCGATATGTACCTAACTATGAAAGACGTGATATTCTAACACTATGCAGGCAAAGAAACTGTGTAGAAGATTCTACGAGTAGGATTATGGTGGACTATGGTACATAAAGATTCTAAGGAATACTACAATGTGTGTGATGTGTGTCAAAGGAACGGGAGGCCATTGCGAAGGGATGAACTACCATTAAATCAACAAGTCACACTATAATCATTTGATAAATGGGCAATTAACTTCATTGGACCTATTCATCCACCAGGGAAGAAGATAGGAGCATGTTATATTATCACTGCGACAAAGTACTTCACCAAGTGGGTCGAGGCACAACCTCTGAAGGATTGCAAGAGGAAACTATTATGAAGTTTATATTTGAATTTATTTTGTCAAGGTTTGGATGCCCAAAGGTTCAGATGAGTGACAGAGGTTCACACTTCCTAAATGAGACAATTTTGGCTTTAACAGAAGAATTCCAAATATACCATCAAAAGAGTACCATGTATCATCCCCAGGCGAATGGAACTTCCGAAGCTTTCAACAAGATCATGGAGAATGCCCTAACAAAGGTCTGCAATGTCAATAGGAATGACTAGGATGTTCGCATACCAGTAGTTCTATGGGCATATAGGATGGCTTGTATGAAATTGACTAGGAAAACACCATTTTGACTAGCTTATGGACAAGAGGCAATGATGCCAATGGAAAATATAGTTCTCAGCCTTCGGATCACAACAGTAAACAAGATGGAAGATTGCAACGTAATAGAGGAATGCCTAGCACAGCTACATGCATTAGAGGAAGACCGCTTTTTGGCCGACTTTCATCAGCAGGTACAGAAAGCTAGAGAAAAGGTGTGGCATGATTGACACATTAAGTAGCTTAACTTTAACAATAGAGATTTGGTATTGATGTATTACAACACGTTTACCAAATTTTTGGGGAAGTTTTAGATTCATTGGCTAGGCCTGTATGTGATTAAGTATATTTCGGATGGTGGCATAGTTCAGCTCGCGAAGCTGAATGGGGTAGTGTTTCCTGGCAAGATTAATGGGAGCAGATTGAAGATTCACAAGGATGATCCCACCCTTGTGCAATGACTACATGACAACAGGAAAATCTTAGTGCTTCTAGCAGTTGAAAGAGAGCACAGGACTATAAACTACTCTGTCGAGGAAAAATTCTATCGAAGAAGGAGGGGTGTGCGATGTTTAGGAAGATGGCGCAACTAGAAGTTGCAACGAGGTAGTTGCGCCATAACGAAGGGTCTCATGCAACCTGCCCGGAATATGACCGTTAGTAGTGATACATTTGATTTTACAGGGAATTTCCCGTTGAAAGGAGCGGGGGGAATGCAATTAAGGCGCAAACCTAGGAAAATTTGTCACCAAAATCACATTTATGAGGAAGATCCAAGGGGAAACAGATATTTTTGAATTTGAAATGGGTAATAAATATTGCACCCCACTCTACATTTGGACACTTTTCTTCTTGAGAGTTCATCGTGTGTTTTTGTGCTTAAAGAGCCGAGTGTGTTGTTGCATGTCTGATTACCTGAGTTGGGAGGAAGTTAAACAAGAATTTTTGAAAACAAGAATAAGGAACATCATGACTACAACACCGCTAGTCCACACTATAATGCCCAGGTCACCAAGACCAAAGCCTACTGCCTATGCGATAGTGTTATAGCTCTGATACTACTTGTTATAGCTCTGATACCACTTGTTATAGCTATGATACCACTTGTTATAGATCTAACCCAGAAATATTATAGATCTGATATGCAAATATAAGAAAATTCAAATAAACCCAGAAATAATATGAAATGATTCTTTATTGATCAAACCCTTAAGGTAGGGCAACACCATACATTCACTTCTTAAGGAAGGAGAGCACTCCACAAGCCATATGCTTGTTCATACAATATTCCTTGACATCCCTCAATGTGGAGTCTCTAGCCTCTTTATAGGCCTCATACATACAATACCATGGGTCATTACCATGGTTCCCTCAATACAATCTATCTAATACCATGGGCCCATTACATTATTACTAACTACTTGTGGTCCCTTACATGATATGGGTTAACCACCTTATTTATTACTATGGCCCATCCCATTATTACATTATTCCCTTGGATACCTCCCTTTGTACCCCATCTTATCCCCCCTAGGTATATAACATTCCACCCCCCTTAACATGTTTCGTCCCCGAAACATGAGAAGAACACAAATAATAAGATCTACTCAAAAGAGTAGTCCACTGGTACCATGCACGTGCATCTAGCCATCCAAGAGAAAGGTGAACCCTTGATCTTGCTGGTGCCTCGCTCGCTTGAGATGGAATTTGACCGTGGTAGCTCTTCTGTGTTGATGTGTAGTAGGTGGATCCTCGCTCCTCTCTATCTGTCATGCGAGGGTTGTTGTCCTTGTGGCTAATTGGTTGCCATTTTGTTGGTTTTTTTCTTGCGGGGTGATGTGGGTGATGATATGTTGAAGTTTTAACCCACGGTGTCTCTTTATTTAATTCACCCTGTTGTGGTGCCTTATCTTCCAATATTACTTCAACCACTGAGCCCTCATCTGATGTATCAACACCTGTATCCTTTTCTGCTTCAGCCTCTGTTTGTGTTTGATTGTCGATCATCAATGGCTCATCATCTAATATGTCAGTCCCTAGAACATCTTCTGCATCAACCTTCATGGACTCTACTTGTTTATTGATGAAAATATCCTGTAATGTAATTTTCTTCTTTTTATACCAGAGCTTCAGGAATTTCTTCTGCACATTAATATTGATAGTACCCATGGATTCCATCTAAGGATATCCTAAAACAACATCCATATTATCCATATCTGAAGTATAAAAGTCACCATGCCACAAATACTTATCCATAGAAATCTTCAAATCCTTATACACTTGAACATCCTCATCATCCACTTGTGTGTTTTCAATGTGTTTTGCTGGAACTTGCAATCTTTTTACCAAATTAACATTCATAAAATTGTGCTTGCAACTAGGATTTATAGATACAACGATTTTCTCCTTCTGAATCAATCCATGAACCTGCAATAAGGAGACACCCTTAGAAAATAACCCTTTACGTGTCTCATTCTCCTTTTTTCTAGTCCGAGACCATTTGTTTAAAAGGACACTTTCAAATTTTGCATCTGAAAGTTAGGACAACTGCTTGTCGTCAAGTGAGAAATACCATTTGTAAGCCTCATCTCTGAAATTTAGCCACACTGAATCCTTCCAATTTTTTGCCCATACTGACTTATTTTGTTTTGTGTATTCTTCAATAGTAGGGCTATCATCTTTTCCAGTAAAATTTTCCATGAAGAGGGTTTGAGAAAAATTCACTTACTTGGCGAAAATTTGAAATGGACACAATTTCATCAATATTGCTCAGAATCCCTAATATGACATGTTTCTGGAAATGGAACTACCATTCTGCATCTACCCATGTGGTAGAAATCCTGATCCAGGCACTGGAATTTCAGATCTGCACTACAACTCTCCCGTCGTCACCAAAATTTCTGCAAAAAAGAGCTGATTTTAAATCAGCGATATCTCCCTCATCCGGACTCCGATTCGACTGATTTTTTTTTTTAATTCGGTAATTTTTCCCAAAAAATTCAGATCTGCAATTATATTTTGTAGATCTTGCACTAGGACGTCTAGATCTACACCGCAAACTCGCTGCCCTGAAAAATTGTCTGCAACACCACTGATTTTTAGATCAACGATATCTCCTTCATCCGAACTTCGATTCGACCGATTTTTTTTTAAAATCGAGTATTTTTTCACAAAGAATTCAGATCTACAATTAGATTTTGTATATCTTGCACTAGGACGTCTAGATATGTGCCGCAAACTCGCTACCCCCAAAAATTGTCTGCAACCCCACTGATTTTTAAATTAGTGATATCTCCTTCATCCGGACTCCGATTCGACCGATTTTTTTTTTGAAATCGGGTATTTTTCACATAGAATACAGACCTACAATTAGATTTTGCAGACCTTGTGCCAGGACGTCCAGATCTACGCTGTAAACTTGCTGCCCTAAAAAATTGTCTGCAACCCCACTGATTTTTAGATCAGTGATATCTCCTTCATCCGGACTCCGATTCAATCGATTTTTTTTTTTGAAATCGGCTATTTTTCCACAAAGAATCCAGATCTGTAATTAGATTTTATAGATCTTACACCAAAACATATAGATCTGATCTGCAAACTCGCTGCCCCCGAAATCCTGCAAAAAATAAAAATAAAAAAATTCCATTTTGCCCCAAGAAAGTGCTCTGATACCACTTGTTATAGCTCCGATACTACTTGTTATAGCTCTGATACCACTTGTTATAGATCTGATATGAAAATATAAGACAATGAAAATCAACCCAAGAAATAACAAGATCTGAATATAGATAGAAATGATTCACTTTATTGATCAAACCCTTAAGGTAGGGCAACACCATATAATCACTCCTTAAGGAAGGAGAACACTCCACAAGCCATATGCCTGTTCATACAATAATCCTTCACATCCTTCAATGTGGAGTCTCTAGCCTCTTTATAGGCCTCATACATACAATACCATGGGTCATTACCATGGTTCCCTCAATACAATCTATCTAATACCATGGGCCCATTACATTATTACTAACTACTTGTGGTCCCTTACATGATATGGGTTAACCACCTTATTTATTACTATGGCCCATCCCATTATTACATTATTCCCTTGGATACCTCTCTTTGTACCCCATGTTATCCCCCCTAGGTATATAACAGATAGGAGATAAAAAGTAGAAGAAACTGCAGAAGGTGCCAGTAAGACAGTCACCACGAAAAATCCCCGCAGAACTGAGAATGAAAGAGAAAATGGAAAAAAAAACATCCAATGGAGCCGCAGGACTTGGACAAAGAAGAGATGAATGAAGGGCTTGAGGATATCAGCGCAGAAGCATCGGAGCCAATTTCTCGGTTGCAGCCGTATATGCCACCACAGAAGTCAACCTCAAAAGTGGCTAAGGATCCAAACTCTATCAAATTTAAGGTATTCACATCGTTGCTGCTAGAGGAAGTGCCTATTGAAGGTGAATTGTTGGCAAGGGTACCCCAGCTCCACATGGAAGATTAGGATTTGAGTGACCGTGAGAAATTTCCGCAGCTGGAACCCAACAAGTATCTGAAGACGGTGTACTATGAGAAGGTGGGCCTCACAAGACTTGAACCATTGAAATGGGTGGCTAGTATTGAGTGTGCAAGATTACTGAACATGTTCTACGTCCTGCACTTTGGTTGAAGCAACATCAACACTCTTTGTGTGCGCCAGTTGTTGGAGCTGGTCCATGATGGGTGCCTCTAGATGGGAGAGCCCATCCCAATTGATGACATGTTGATACGGATAATCACAACGTTTCCCTATCAAGGAGTGAACCCCGTGTTAGAGCCTAGATTGACCTCAGGCTGAAGGGAGGCAATCCTAGGATAACCACAAACCAAGCTTAACCTGGTAGCTAGCCCTACCAGGTCAGGAGAGGGCTCTCTCCTTGTGAATTTCAGTCAAGATGACTGAATCAAATATGGATTTTAGGCTAGGTATAGTAGCTCTAGGGTTTTTGATTGATTTTTGTTTTGGGTTGAAACAGCAAGAGAAAGGATGATTTGGATTATGGCATCAATGTCAGTTTCTGCCGGCAAACCTGGGGCAAATTAAGTGCCATGTTCAGCCAAGTGAAGATTGTAAATGTGAGAAGTATAAGGGAGAAATCCCACTGCCCTGCAGGCATCAAACAAAGGATGGATCTGCAGCAGCAACTTTAGATGAAAGAGAATAACGAGGTTTCTCAACAGAGCATCTAACAACAGATGAATTCTGCTAAAACTACCATTACAACTAACAGCAAAATCATCATGAAAGGAGCATCATTATGGATGAATTCCTAACATATCACTTAGATAATGTTGAAACAAAGGAGAAAAACATAATATGTACATGAATTACAAGAGAAAAAACATACTGAACGTTTAAGCATCGTGATGAATCCTAGGCCTAGAGGGCAAAAACTACTTTATTATGATATTCAATAAAACTTTAGATAGTCCAAATGCTTCTTTGCTGCCAAAATCCAATCTCTACACTATGCAATTCATAAAATATATAAATTTTTTCATCCTTGTACTATGGGAATTGAGCTCAACCATTTTCTTCAAAATAGAATCAGTTACATTAAACTTGGACCGAATTTCTGAAAATAGGTGTTGATGATGAACTCGTATCTCCTAAACCATAGCACCTGTTACAAAACTGAAAGTGGTTTTTGTAGATAAGGTCATGTTGGAGAAAAACCTCTCTCAAATTTTGGAAATTCATTACCGATTTCTCGTAATCTGTGCCACAACATCATCTCTAAAACAGAAAATCATTAAAAATTTAAATCTGTGAAAATGAGTTGTAAAGATCTAGTCACATATCCCAATTCATGACACCTGAGAATAAAATGAAAGATGCTTTTGTTACATGGCTCATGGTTAACAAAAACAGTAAAAAAAATGAAAATTTTGCTTTGTTTTAATGCAGGCTCCAAATATCACTGCATATCTCCCACATAGTAGCACCTGTGCATAAACTAAAGGAATGTTTTGTTATTTGGTATGTGATGGACAGAAACCTCTTTCACTTTTGTAAAATTCCTGTCCAAACTGATTTTATAGTAAACTTGTCCCTTTGTGCAGCAACTGACCTCAAAACATGCATAACCAAGAACCAATCATTCATTTCGATCATATCTTCTGATCCAGAAACCGGTTACGAGAGTGTGATATACTGTTGGAAAGATATTTTCGAGCTTCTTCTGATGGACACACTTGTGATATGTTTTGTGCTGAATATCATGTGCAAAACATCTAACCAAACCAAACCTAGTAAGAGCCCATGTTGATCCCTGGTGACAGGTTGCGAAGACTGGAACTAACATTGGCCTTATTGGGGATGGCAGCTCCTTGGAGGTGTCAATAACACCGTAGACCAAGTGCCTCATCCATTGGAAAATACGGCCAAATAACTGCAAACCCAAAACAACTCATACCAATCCAAAAACATATCCATACTGCAACCTGTACATAAACAAATACCAAAAACTAAAATGCTGCCTCAAGCAACATATTTATTTACAAATCTACCCTACTTTGTTGAAAAACCAATAGATCAAGTGATGTTGTAATGCGATATCAACCAATCAAGTAATTGTGACAATGATGTTGTTTTTTGATAGTGTTTGAACCAGAAGATAGTTGGAAATCCTACCAGCAGTATATACCCATAGTACCTCTGGCTCTGTAAAAGGCAACCTGGTTTTTCTTTCAACTTAAAAATATATTCCATATATGCTACTATGGGATCATAGAAACCAGATTCTATCTGCTGCCCTAGCTCATTAACATATGCTCTTGGATGGAGATTGTCACATCCTCGCTGTAAATCATAACGTCCTTCAACCCAACCATCCAAGGGCAGCCTTATATTTTCTTCTTTGGGAGGAGGGAGAGTTTCCAAGAACTGTTTAGGGTCTTGGAATTCATGTGATTTAATTTGAACATCCAATAATTCAATTTCATTTTCCAATATTTCAACCACTAAGCCAAGAAAACAATATTTATTCTCAGGTGTGAGTCGGCTGGATTTCAAGCTAAGAAACAATGATGTTAAAAAACTCTGATCAATCTGAAATTTTGCTATCTCATCCCTTAAAATCAATAGCATTTCACTAGATAACGGATCTGCCACATACCCCGTCATCAGTGATTACCATCAATGTTCTGAAAACTGGATTCTTTGGCAGTGAAGTCGAAGCTCAGGATCTTGAACATTGGAGTCATCAAGTAGATGATTTCAACCTTCATATGTGTCTGACTGATGTCCACCATTAGCAATCAGATCTGCAACTTGAATGATCTTTCCCAGAGAAGATCTGTCACCTCTTCCCCAGTACGGTCGCCACTATGTTAGAGCCTAGATTGACCTCAGGCTGAAGGGAGGCAATCCTAAGATAACCACAAACCAAGCTTAATCTGGTAGCTAGCCCTACCAGGTCGAGAGAGGGCTCTCTCCTTGTGAATTTCAGTCAAGACGACTAAATCAAATATGGATTTTAGGCTAGGTATAGTAGCTCTAGGGTTTTTGATTGATTTTTGTTTTGGGTTGAAACAACAAGAGAAAGGATGATTTGGATTATGGCATCAATGTCAGTTTCTACTGGCAAACCTAGGGCAAATTAAGTGCCATGTTCAGCCAAGTGAAGATTGTAAATGTGAGAAGTATAAGGGAGAAAGCCTACTTCCCTGCAGACATCAAACAAAGGATGGATCTGCAGCAGCAACTTTAGATGAAAGAGAATAACGAGGTTGCTCAACAGAGCATCTAACAACGGATGAATTCTACTAAAACTACCATTACAACTAACAACAAAATCATCATGAAAGGAACATCATTATGGATGAATTCCTAACATATCACTTAGATAATGTTGAAATAAAAGGGAAAAACATAATGTGTAAATGAATTACAAGAGAAAAAACATACTGAACATTTAAGCACCGTGATGAATCCTAGGCCTAAAGGGCAAAAGCTGCTTTATTAAGATATTCAATAAAACTTTACACAGTCCAAATGCTTCTTTGCTATCAAAATCCAACCTCTACACTATTAAATTCATAAAATATATACATTTTCTCATCCTTGTACTATGGGAATTGAGCTCAACCATTTTCTTCAAAATAGAATCAGTTACATTAAACTTGGATCGAATTTCTGAAAATAGGTGTTGAAGATGAACTCGTATCTCCTAAACCATAGCACTTGTTACAAAACTGAAAGAGGTTTTTGTAGATAAGGTCATTTTGGAGAAAAACCTCTCTCAAATTTTGGAAATTAATTTCCAGTTTCTCGTAATCTGTGCCACAACATCATCTCTAAAACAGAAAATCATTAAAAAATTAAATCTATGAAAATGAGCTGTAATGATCTAGTCACATATCCCACTTCATGACACCTATGAATAAAATTAAAGAGGTTTTTGTTATATGGCTCATGGTTAACAAAAACCTCCTTGGTTTTTGCAAAATTACTTTCCATCTGTTGTAAAATGGCACCGCACTAAAATGACTAAAACAGTAAAATAAATGAAAATTTTGCTTTGTTTTAATGCAAGCTCCAAATATCACTGCATATCTCCCACATAGTAGCACCTGTGCATAAAATTAAGGTTTTTTTTATTTGGTATGTGATGGACAAAAACCTCTTTCAATTTTGTAAAATTCCTGTCCAAACTGATTTTGTGGTAAACTTGTCCCTTTATGCAACAATTGACCTCAAAACATGCATAACCAAGAATCAATCATTCATTTCGATCATATCTTTTGATCCAGAAACCGGTTATGGGAGTGTAATATACCATTGGAAATCTCTTTCTGAGATTCTTCTGATGGACACACTTGTGACATGTTTTGTGCTGAATATCATGTGCAAAACATCTAACCAAACCAAACCTACTAAGAGCTCATGTTGATCCCTGGTGACAGGTTACGAAGACTGGAACTAACGCCCCACAGATGATTTTATGTGAAAGTCACTTGAGAAAAAGTTGGTAGACCAGATGAAGAGTGACTTCGGGCTGATCAAGAAGTATAGGGGATAAGCCATCAGTTCAATCATAGACGAAGCTATGTGGTTTTCTTCATAGATCTTGGTAGGAAAGATCATGAGCAAGTTTCATGCAGATCAAGTGTCGGAACTAGTGGTATCCTTGGCTGTGCAGTGCAGCAAAGGGGTTCATTTCAATTGGGCAGGAATTCTATGCCAAGAATTCCTCGAATATTTATGTGAAGCACGGGAGGAGGGAAAGGATTCCACTAAGCTGTCTCTTATTGTTGATTGCGCTGATAGCTTGGAAGACGTTGGATGATTCACAATTCCCCACTATGCATCCAGAGTTGTGCGAGGCTACCAAATTTTCCTTGTTGTGGGCAACAAAGGACCCTTCCCGTGTTATAGAAAATAAGATGTTTTGGGTGTTATTCAAAATGGATCTGTGAATGGTGATCAATCAGAAGCCAAGGTTGTCACTGAGTCTATTCAAGGAATATTGATGCATCGTCGACTTCAAGGCCAATTTCCACCATGTGTATATCCGTATGACGCATGATTTGTCAAAGACTTGGATAGTGTTTTTTTTCTAGTCACTAAGGAAGATATCACCCAACTATTCCTTCAGTGGCTGAATAACTGGCTCATTCCGAAAAAAGTTGCAGAAGGCACAGCAGGGACTAGTAAAGATGTGTCGAAGGAAAAGAAGAAGGTGACCATTGATATAGACAAGAATATTGCGCAGGAACCAGAGTGCAAGCAAGAATAAGAAAAACACATAGATGAACCTGATAAGGGTGGCAAAGACCCCTATTTAGAAATGGAGGACGTTGATTCCCCATTTATTCTAAAATGGAGGCAGAAGAAAAGTGTGGGAGGTGCACACAAAATCACAAATTTGATAGGTCCACCAGCCCAGAGGTCCTGGTCCTCACTGAGGGGGACGTCGATGAAATTGGAGACATCATCCGAGTTGCAACGAAGGAGATTTGGGGAAACATCAAGGATTAGTACAAAGTTGTGCTGACAGAGGTCCAAAAGGGCCTCAAAGAGTTGCAGGTTTAGGGGAGCCATGTTCAAGCAAGCGTGGTTCAAGTGAGTCAGTATCAAGCAAGTGTTATACCAAGGACATCGCACAATGTGTAGCTAGTACTCACTTCAGAGCTCTGTGTTGTACCCCTGCCTAATGGATCTTTACACGTGAATAATGTCAAAGATAGGGAGAGCACGCAACCACTTAAGAACTTTAGTATTAACCTTGTGGAACTCCCTTTGCACACACTACATGAGCTACACCAAGGTGTATCAGATGAACTTAAGGTTTGAGAGCAACGGTCTCTCATGGTTATAAAAGATGTGAAGATCACTAGTTAGCAGATGTGCTATGAAAAGCACAAAGCTCTCTAGGATCGCGATGAGGAATTTGTGTGAAGGTAGCAGCTGGAGCAGGCCATTTCTAGAGTATGCAGTGAACTTCCAAAGCTCCAAATTTAGTCTGAGGTTGCTTGAGAAGAAAAAGTGCAGCAGCTGGCAAATGCATTTAGAGAGTCAAAGGCACAAGTAGATAAGGTTTGTTTTGATTTTCATATCAAAATTACTGAGCTTCAATTGAAGCTACAACCCACCATGCCACCTAAGATCTGAGAGCAGTGTGAGGCTGCCATTAGAACAGACATGGAAAATCTTGACGCTGCAATCGAGGACTGTAGCCAACTATTCGAAGAAACACTAGAACTCTGGGCCTCATTGCAGGAGTACCCATAGGTGAAAAGGATTGAAGTAGCCATCCGAGATAAGCAACTGTAGTACGATCAGATCAAGGTAATGACATGCACCTTAGCACTTATGTAACGATTCACTTGGTTGAAAGAAGGGACATCCCTGCAAGCATAGATCGAGGAGTTACGGATGAAGATGCAGATTATCACTACATGGATGCAGCCTTGGGAAGACGAGGCAGGGAATCTCTCACAGACTATGGAATGCATGCTCAAAAGTATGCAGCAAACGCAACAAACAATCATCTTAGTAGCAGAAGGACTAACTATAGAAAAGTTTGTCGAAGAATTTCAACAGGCAGCAGCACAATGCATGGAGGCACTTCACCCAGTGAAGTGTTTGTTCAGCAGCCTAAAAGCAAAGATACAAAGCGTACCAATGAAGTGACTCTGGGATGAATCACATCTTTGTGTTGGGGGCCTGTCGGGATGGGCCACTCCAGGTCCAATTTTGAGTAAGTTTTGTAAAATCCTCCACATTTTAAGGAGCGCAGCACGCAGTGCGCAGGTCACTAGGAGTCAAGGGGTTTTAGGAAGGTCAAATCCCCTTAGTTTTTGTATTTTTTTGAGCTCCGCCCATGGTTTTCGGACCATGGTATTGTAATAGGAAAGTATATAAAGGGGTGTCTTAGCTTGTCTAAGACAATAGAATATGTGATGTTATGAGTGATACTTGTCTTTAGAGTCTGTAATCTTTTGTATTTGGGTGAAGGGGAAGGCCCATACTACTTTGTGCACGGAAATCTTGGTAGGTCCATAACTGAGTGCACAGGTCACTACAGTTGTGTGCACAGGGTCTGAAAGTATATGTATTGAAGATCTAGAATAATAAAGAGTATTTGAAGCAATTCTATGTCCGAACTGTATACTTATGTGTTTTATGTATTTATGCTTAGTTGAATACCATTTATCTGTATGATTATCTTAATTACACTGCAAGGATCTGGATCTACTGTTATATCTTATTTTATGCATGATTAGACCCTTAGGCAAAGCTCATAACTCTGTTTAATTGGAAATTTCTTTAAGTTTGGGGATTTTGAGGATAAGGGTTCACGAAGGTCAGATCAAACCTTAAACTAAAGAAACACCTTAACCCCACATCACATAGCCTTCTGGATGCAGAAACCTGGTTCTAGCATCCCCCAATACTGCCTCGGGTGAGACTGTAGCATGCACTAAGCAAGTTGTTGTCGAAAGGGCCGGTAGTGTAGGGTTTTGTTGGTTAGTGCAACTAACTCTGAACCTGGGTCCAAGCCCCCCCCCCTCAAGCCAACACCTCTTGCCCCCTTCTCCCTCCCCTTCCCTTATCTTCCAACTACATTATTCACTCCTCTGGTCATTCTTCCCCTCATCTCCCCACTATTTCACCTAACCCTGTTACTATTCCAAGTGATAGTTTGAGTAACTTCAAGGAGCTACCCCATCACACCTCCAGCAGGGGAAGAAAAACCCTTCTCTGAAAAGCTCGAAGAAATCCATTTTTGAAATTCAAGCTAGGAAAAAATCTTCAATTTTAAGGTTGCTTAGAGCATTGATCCCTATATCAAGTATCTAATGAAATTTTTCTCCTTAAATTGTTGAGGTATATCCAATCCCAATAAAAAAATGGATCTCAAGGGACTCATCACTCAGAACTCCCCCCAAATCTTCTTCCTACAAGATTTGATGCTTGAAAGTGATAAAGTTATCATTTCCTTAAAGAGAATTCTTCCATATTTGGATTGTATTTCTATTAATGGTGTTGGAAGATTAGGGGGTTTAATTAAGAGATGGATCTCACATTCTTTGTGACTTCAAAATGTATGGTCCATAAGATCTGGGTTGGTTCTGGACCTACATTCCTTTGATCTAGATTTTTGCTTCTTCTTCATAAATCTCTATGGACCTTACACTCTTAGAAGATCTTTATGGGAGAATTTTGTAAATCTATCTATATTTAACTCTAGTAGAGTCATTATTAGTGTGGACCTAAATTTTAAACCTAGCAACCTTGAATTTTGGGGTCCTTCAGCCAAACACAATCCCCTCTTAGACTTCCTTGTTTCTCTATTGGATGATATCAGTATTTATGACATACATCCTCCCAAGATTTTTCCCACATGGACAAATAATTAATTGGGCCCCTCTAGAATAAAAAAAGGTTCTATATCAATTCCTAGTTTCAGATGCTTTTCTAGACACAAATCTTAAAATAAAAAAGTGGACTTTTTTTGGTGGAGATTCCAATCATGTCTTGCTCCTCCTTGAACTAGAACCTTTTCCCTCAAAGCCCCCTAGTCCTTCAAGCTCAATCTCGCATGGCCTGATGACCCTCCCTGATAGCTCTTCTCAAATATAACTAGTCTTGTCTCTCCCATGACTCTCTTAAATCTCCCCCTATGCAGTTCCAAAGGAACCTTAAAAAATAAAATTTTGTCATAACGGAATGGTGAAAAAAGAAAAAATAAGATAAATCCAAAGCGTTGGATAACATCAAATCCTAGCTCATCTCCTTTGGAACCATAATGTAAATGGGGATCCTCCAAAGGATCTAAATTCTCATATAATGGAGCTATAAGAGTCCAAAAGGAGGATCCTTCTCAACCAAGAAAAGGAATGGAGGCTAAAACACCAAGCTCGATGGCTACAAATAAGATATAATAACAAAAAATTATTTCATTGGTTCACCAATGATAGGAAAACCATAAACACCATTTGGTGAATTAAAGGGGCTAATGGTGATATGCCCACTTCTTATTCCGATATAGCTGACGAAGGGCGTTCTTATTTCAAAAATATTTTTCAACATGGTGACAAAGCTTCTATTAAATAAATTCAATTAGTGGCTAGACATTTCCAAATATTTATAGATGAAGAAGAAAATGAAGCTCTCATAGCTTAGGTCACCAAGCCTGAACTAGAAAGAGTTCTACACAGTTTCCAAAAGGACAAAATCCTTGGCCCATATTTTTGGATGTGAAGCCTAATTACCTTTCTGATTTAGAGGTCTTGTTTTAGCAGCATTTGGATCCCAATCCCTAAAGGGGGGGTGTTGGGGGGGTTTCCCCCCACTATTACTGCTTGGGGGTTCCAAGGAGGGGAGGTTGCATGTTTAGAGCCCCAGGGGGTTCGAGGGAAGTGCCCCTAAAGCTAAAAATAGATAAAAAAATTACCTTGTAAAATATTGTAATTTTGTAGTCAATCTGGGTCCTAAAATTTATAAATGTTTCTCATTTTTATTCTAAATATCAAATTTATTTGGACCCAAATCACTTTTGGGAACTATGATCCCAAAAATGATTACCTTTCTCAGCTACAAGAGTCAGAAAATCCTCCCTGGTGAGGTAAATCTCTATAGAAAATAATTTATCCTCCTAAAGTGAAATTATTAATGTGGCTTGTGTTAAAAGATACAGTCCCCACCTGGGACATCCCATAAAAAAATATTTTCAGGAAATCAGTTCTCAGGAATTACTCCTTACTTCCTCTCTATCAAAAAATTACACAAAACATTTCATCTTTCTCTCAAATCACAATTTTTATCAAATCTATAGGCACGGGAATGAAGAAGTTGATAGGCTCTCGAAAAGCAGATTGGATATTAACAGAGGAACATGCATAGCCACTAAAAATAAAGCAGGTTAAAGGAAATAATTTCCTTTTGACCATTGGGTCTGACTAGTCCCCTGGCATTTTATCATATTTACATATTTTTTGTTCTCTCTAGGATGTCATACTTATTATATATTTGTTAGTATTGTATCTTACATGTGACAACAACAATGTTGATTTTGTAAGGGATAATTACAATTGTCTCGCTATTTTTTTTATTTAGTAAATCATCGATGATGGTCAGTTTTATCAACCTGCTAATGAATATAGATTCTCATAGAAGAAAATATACCAGGGATATATGCCAAAAAAAATGCTCATGCATATACTGATGTAACTTTTTTATTTATATAATGGAACTTAGAAACCTTTTTCCATAAAAAATAAATAAACAAACAACTATCTAATATATATAGGTAGAAAAAGCATAATGAAATAATAATAATAGTAGTAATAATAATAATATATTTAAAAATTTTGAAAATTATTAAAAAATGAAAAAAACACATCAACTTTTGAAAAATAAATTAAAAAACATAAGAAAACAAAAAAAAAAAAAGAGAAAAAAACAAAACAAACCCAAAAAAAAAATACAAAATTTATACACACGGAGAGGAAAACACAACCCCAAATATACTCATGCATTTGAAGTTGTCAATCAACTACAAGGCAATGGAGTGGGATAACATTTCCCTCGACCCACTCCATTGACTTGCATCATTTCTCACCCATTGTGTATAATGGTGATGATGGGCATCACTTCCTTCCATCAGCCTCCAGTGGCCCAATAACCATGAGTGAGGCTATCAAGCGAGTGTAGGCCAAGAGAGTGGGTCAATTATTTATATATATATATATATATATATATATATATATATATATATCTATATATATATATATATATATATATATATATATATATATATATAATTGTTTTTCTTTGTATTTTAACTTATTTTAAAAATAATTTTTTTTGTTTTCAATGAAATATTTTTAAAAATTAGTTGAATTATTTTTTTAGGTTTTTTTGTTTTTTTGTTTTTTGGTTTTTTTGGGGAAGGGGTACCCACTCCATTGACTTCATCCTTTCTCACCCATTATGTATAATGGTGATGATGGGAATCACTTCCCAACCCATTCCATCGGCCTCAAGTTGCCCAATAACCATGAGTGGGGCTGTCAAGCGAGTGTGGCCAAGAGAGCGGGTCAATGGGTGGTCACTCCATATATATTGGATGAATATGCACATTATAAATATTTTTAAAGTTGTTGGTTGTATATGTGTGTGTGTTTTTCTTTGTATTTTAACTTATTTTAAAATTAAAATTGTATTGTTTTCAATGAAATATTTTAAAAAATTATTTGAATTGTTTTTTTAGGTTTTTTCTTTGGTTTTTTTGGGGAAGGGGTAGGGAAAATTTTAGGCTTTAAAAGATAGAAATTATTTTTCTTTATTTATTTCTTTTCTGTATTTAAAGTTCATTTGCCCTTTAAAAAAATGTTTTTTCCTTTTAAAAAATGTTTTTTCCTTTAATTAAGGAAAAATGGTGTTTTCGATTTTTTTAAGAACAAAAATACAATTTCATTTCATTTTTTTTTTACATTTTTTTCCTCCCTTTAAAAAAAACATTATTTACCATTTGTTCTCAATTTAATTTTTTTAAAGCAATTTACTAAAAAAAAATCAATTAATAATTAAAAATTATTTATGTAATTTATAGTTGACTTTATGTATTTTTTATTTTCAACAATACTAGTGATCAAGTCCATAATCTTAATTAATTCATAACTCTAACCCTAGAAATAAAACAAAAACTAGACAAATTTGAAAAACACTTAAAAACAAAGATTTAAACAAAACAAAAAAGGTAAAAAAACTTTAGGTGTTGATTTTTAAGGGTTTTTGTAGTCATGATATTTGGTATTTAATGTCATGGTTGAAAAACGTTAGAATTTTAATCCCAAAAAAATGGTAATATTTCATCACCACTTTTGCATTTAGGCGTCTTTTTTCACGTCTTTCATGGTCATGATATTTGGCTTTTAATGCTATGGCTGAAAAATGTTGAAATTTTAACCATGAAATGAAAAAAAAGGTGATTTTTCACCACTTTTCAAAGTGAGCATAAATATTAGCACTAAATGTGACACCCAAAAAAATGAGAACTCGATCAAGTTCTCCTTACGTTGGTAACTTTGTTACTCTCCATTAAGCTCCTATAACCTATTGATGTGAAACAAAAATCTCTCCCTTACAAGATTTAATGTGTTTTCAAGGAATTAAGAAAACACACAGCCAACAAAATGGTCATGATTTGACCAATGATATCTACTACCTTCTTTTAGAGAGTCTCAAAGTCCCACCCTCACTAGTTTACCCACATCTTTGCTTGCTAAAACACAAACCAGTATCTTATATGAGTTTAGCTTTCTATACCATAATATACTACATTAGCTACATAAGAAAGTGTTGACGGTGTTGGACCCACCAACATGTAAGGGGATCTCCCCGGTAAGAAGTCCCAATTTGACCTCACACTATTTGGTGTAGGAGTCCCAACATTGGGTCGTATAGTAATGCCTTGACCACGATTTCACACAGAGGCAAGTAATATGTCTCTGTTAGTAGCAAGGGTGTGACAGCTGCAACAAGCCAAGGAAGGTGCATGAAAGGTTCAAACACACGAGGGTTGAGATGAGTGTGCCCCTTGGAAAGCTGTGATAGCACGGAGTTAAGAAGGGAACGCACGAGCAAAGATGCATCACAACATCGAAGGAAATTTAGCTAGCAATCCAAAGTGATGGTTAAACCAACAACACATTTCAGAAAGATTCATACATACATACACAGAAAAGTCCATACATGCATGTGTAAGCAAACAAATACATATATCATTTAGAGTAAACCAGATAGCATAGAATACAATACAACATATGCATGAAATGTGTTGGCTCTGTTATATTAATAAGTGTAAGTTCCAGTCATATAATACATCCATGTCTAGCCACTAGTTCCGACAGCGGAATGTTACAACCACAACCGCCTGCTCCTCCAAAGAGATATACTAGCTCTGCGTAGTGGAGAAGCCAAGGCTCGTTACAATACTATCCAAGCTCTCTCTAAGATAGTCCTATCGGAAGCTTGGCTGACCAAAAGCCTTTAAAATGAGTTGTGAGGTTCTATTTATAGCAAAGGGTTGGGTGAGCATTGACATTCCCCTTTGTGACAATTCATCTACCCGCATGACTCTTCATATACTCTATGACTGCTACATCCAACTATCAACACTTGAACTTCCATTTGACAAGGCGTTACATTACAATGCACATGTGCCCATGTGAGACAAAATGGCTTGAGAAAGGCATGCAAGATATCACTGACACTCGGTCTGTTGTGATGAGACCAACTCTTTGACATGCCTGTGATGGTGAAGGTGGTGAGCTGATGCCAAGCTTGGTCATCCGTGATGGTGTGCATGTGCTCCATGGTGACATCTTACTGAAGCGAACTCTTGCCTCTGTTGCATCTAGGTGCATTGGTGTGACTTCTCCATCCAACTTGTTTGCTAGCATGCGCATGGACTTCTTGGGTGCGATCGAACCGGCGACACACTGATGCGAAGTGTCCGTGTTGATCTTCCAATGTGTATTGGTGGTCATGCGCATCAACTGTCAATTGCATGTTCAACTCCAAGCATAATTACTTCTTGTCTTTGCCTCAATGAGTGTGATGAATGGGTGGGATCGTATGCGTGTGCACAATGACATGCATGTTGCTGAATTCCCTTGCATGCGATCAACAACATTGCTCACCATTTCTGCTCTGTGCCAACTGTTGGGATGGATCTATAACTTTTGCGGGCGCAGTTTCATTTGTGAGTGCATGTTGTGCCCGTTGTTGTACTTGTTCCTTCTGCAATGTATTCTCTCGTCTATGCAGTTCTTGTTCTTCCTCAAGTTGTTGCTTTAGCAGATGCAACTCCTTCTCTGTTCCATTCTCTATCTTCACGCGATCTTCATGTCGCGTTGTCACCTCATAGCATGAGTCTCCAAAGTTTCTTTCATCACAAGTGGATCTGCTTGAGCTTGCAACTTTGTTCTGCCTTTGTATTGTCAACCTTCCTCTTGCGTTCGTTGCATCCGGTGTGCTACCTTTAGTTGTTGTTCATGGTGCTACTTGCTATGATGTTGTTGTCATCATATCTTGATGTCCTTTTCTACGATCAACTTGATGTCTTCATGGGTAGGAAAGTTCATAGACACTTGATCGACGACATCCCCAAGTGTGCTCTAAACAGTGTTTTTGACTCTTCTCTCCTGGAAAAAATTGTACATGTGCTGTTGAGAGGCAGATGAACACCTGCGATACCTGGAGACATGGCAATACTCATGGAAAGCAATCTATCAGTTGAAAACTAAAATGAACTTGAGAACTGACTTGTAACGTACCTGTGTGACTGATCATGAAGGTTGTGCAATTTCCGCTACGAGGTTGGGAGATTGACTGCCAAGACAACGTAAGGCACAGTCCAGGCTATCAGGAGGTTGACTAGCTGCTGGAACTGTGTAATGCACAGTCCAACCTGGCTGCTGACTACTGGAATTGCGCAATGTGCAATCTCAGCTAGCAATGGTTGCAGGCTCAATGACTACATTGCATAATTTTCTGGGCCAACAGTCACTGTCCCTGAGAATTGTGCAATGCAAGACTGGAGAACAGTCACTAGGTCGAAATTTTCATTTCCTAAGAGGAAGATAGAGTCTTCCCTTTCAAGATTGCGCAATGTTGTCTTAGTGAGGCAGATTTTGGTCCAAAGCTACCCAAACCCGCCGACAGGCAATTGAAAGCGAATTTGAATGTGAATGCATGGCAATATTGAGTGTAAGCATAAGTGAATGATTGTGCATGCAAATGGTGAATGACAAATTCAGAAAATGGAACAACATGCATGTGGGTGAGGCAAGTTGTCTAATCGGCAGTTGTTCATGAAAAACAGTTTCATGCATGCAACAACAGTGAGATGTTAACGAAAACTGAAACGGTGCTAGTGCAAGCTAGTATGTATCAAAACAGCTGCAAGTGCTCACTGAAATCAAGCAGAAAACATTAATACAAAGCAAAACGCAAAAAGCACCTGAAATGCAACACAAGACATGGAAGACAAGATTACCCCAAAATAGCTGAGTTGGATGTGTTGACGACTCCTAGATGTGATGTGGGATGTCAGAGCTACAAGGCTGATGTGAGGAATGAGCTCTGCAACGTTTGGTTGATGAGTTTCGATAAAATCGAGGTTGTGACGCGCATGCCACAAATCTAGGGAAAGCGACACTAGGTGGGAGGTTTCTGAAATGATCTTTGCATGTAACCTCCAGATGTTAAAAATAGATCCCTGAATCAAGGGATGCCTTTGCATGTTGCCTTGGGAGGAGCATCCTATGCATGTAAATCATTTTTTCTCAGTCCTAGAGTGAACCGGTCAACTCAACTATGCGTGCGATAGTTTACTCAGCTGGGAGGAAAAAATGCACATTTCTGGGAGGGAGCTGGGCTAGCTGCCCACAGGGATTGCATAATTTCTGAGCAAAGCAACTAAATACTTCCCAGAATTGCACAATTTCTAGGTTGAGCATCCCTGCTGGGAGGAATTGCACAATTTTCTCAGTGAACAGTGACAAGCAGAATTGTGTAATTCTAGAGCCCAGTAGGCTACCAGACAGAATTGCACAATTTCTGGAGGGAAGGTTGGTTTCCCTCTAGAATTGTGTTACGAAACCAGCTCAAGAAAAGGTAGAAAAGATAGATCAACGCCTTAGAATTCAGCCTCTTTGAGGGGGCAACCTCCTTTACATTACATAAATGAACAATTCTTGGATGATTCAAATGACAAAACCTCCTTTCTATATATAGGAGTCTAAGGAGTCACAATATAATCCAGCCGACCTAACAATAATAATATAAAGCCACAAAAATAACAATAGAGGGATTCTATGGGCACATTAATAACAATATGGGGGTAATGGGGGCACAACAATATAAATAAGGGGTATAACTACAATAGTAATGGGGTAATCACTAGTATTATAGGGACCCAACATGCCCCTCTCCTTCAAAAAAGTGTTGTCCTCAACGCTTGAGTAGTTCAGGATACTTCTGCATAAAATTCTCATCCTCCCATGTGGAATCTTCAGCGGATAAGTTCTTCCACTTGATAAGGTACTCTGAAATTGATCGATTTCGTAGCTGTCGAGTTCTTGTTTCTATAACTGCTTCCGGTTCCAATATAATTTTTCCTTCCTCGTCAAGTTCTGGCAATATTGTTTGAACTGGGAGCTTGTCGCCTATAACCTTCTTTAAGCATGAAACATGGAAAACTGGGTGCAATCGAGAAGCTGCAGGAAGCTCCTGTATGCCACAGTACCAATCTTTTGCAACACCTTGTACGGACCATAATACTTTGGTGATAATTTATTATCCTTCTTAGCTTGCTTGAGGGACATTTTCTTATATGGTTGTAGCCGTAGGAATACCCAATCACCTACATCAAAACTTCTTTCACTGCGATGTTGATCTGCCTGTTGTTTCATTCTATTCTGTGCCAACACGAGGTTATCCTTTAAGAGTTGGAGGACTTGTTGTTGATGTTCGATGTGATGTTCCACTGCCTGAACCTTAGAATTTTCTCTTAAATATGATGTGATGGATGGTGGTTGATACCCATAAAGTGCCATAAATGGGGTCATTTTTGTTGCTGTATGAAAGGAAGTGTTATACCACCATTCAGCCAGAGGCAACCATTTGACCCATTGTGTCTGTTTATCAGATACAAAGCAACGAAGATATCCTTCCAAACATTTGTTTACTATCTCAGTTTGCCCATCAGATTGAGGATGATAAGATGAGCTATGAGCTAACTGAGTACCAAGACAAGAAAATAATTGTGTCCAAAAATTTCCAGTGAAAATGGGATCTCTGTCACTTACAATAATCTTTGGGTTTCCATGTAGCTTTTGAATTGTTTCCATAAATGCAGTAGAAACTGTACTGGCTTTAAATGGATGTGATAATGCACAAAAGTGTGCATACTTGGTAAGTCTGTCAACTACCACCATGATGACACTCTTTCCCTCAGACTTGGGTAAACCTGTGATAAAATCCATTGAAACCTCCTCCCAACGTTGGCTTGGAATGGATAAAGGTTGTAATAGACCCGGTGTCTTAATTGTTTCAACTTTATTTTGTTGGCAAACCAAACATTCTGCCACAAATTTTGAATATCTGATTTAAGGCCATCCCAAAAAAATCCTTCTTAACCCTGTGGTAAGTTTTTAAAAATCCTGAGTGCCCTCCTAAGGGAGAAGTGTGCAATTCCATAAGAATCTTTTGTTTTAGCTGGGAATTCTTACAGAGGTATAAGCGATCTTTGTACCATAACGAATCATTTTTCCAGCTAAATGTATCAGACGTACTGGAATCTTGTTGTAGCTTTCGAATAAGTGCCCACACTTCTTCGTCATTCTTCCATTCCTCCCTTGCTTCATTTATCCAATCTGGTTGGATAATAGAAATGGCGCACAACAATGCTTCCACATCCTCATCCTTTCTTGAGAGTGCATCTGCCACCACATTTTGCTTCCCTTTTTTGTAGATGATTTCAAAGTCATAACCCAACATCTTTGTGACCCACTTTTGTTGCTCTTCAGAGGATAATCTTTGTTCTAAAAAGTATTTAAGGCTATCATGATCTGTTTTTACCTTGAAGTGTCTTCCCATTAGGTAGGGTCGCCATTTCTTAAGTGCATGGAGTATTGCCAACATTTCCTTCTCATAAATAGCTTTGCTTAAAAACTTTCCCTTGATTGGACGACTTTCAAAAGCAATGGGTCTTTCATCTTGCATTAGAACAGCACCAATTCCATTTCCTGAAGCATCACATTCCACAATAAAGGTTTTTTGAAGTCCGGTGTAGCTAAGACCGGTGCTTGGCACATTGCCTCTTTAAGATGTTCAAAGGCCTTTGTTGCTTCCGGAGTCCATGAAAATGCATCTTTCTTCAATAATGTTGTTAGAGGTGCTGCTATTCTCCCATAATTCTTAACAAACTTGCGATAATACCCTGTCAACCCAAGAAATCCTCGCAAATGCTTTATGGATGTGGGGATTTTCCATTCCTTAATGGCTTTAATTTTGCTAGGGTCTACCTTAACTCCTTCATGAGATACAATATGACCCAAATATTCCACCTCCTGGACTCCAAAGAAACATTTGGATCTTTTTGCATATAATTGTTTCTCCTCCAATAGTTGTAGCACCCTGTCAACATGTTCAACATGATCCTTCCAAGACTTGTTGTAGATTAGTATATCATCAAAAAATACTAACACAAATTTTCTAAGGAATGGTTTGAAAATTGAAAGGTGCATTGGTAAGGCCAAAAGGCATGACCAAAAATTCATAATGACCCTCATGAGTTCTAAATGCCGTTTTCGGAATGTCTTCAATCTTCATTCTGATTTGATGATATCCTGAACGAAGATCCAACTTGGTGAAGTAAATTGATCCATGCAATTCATCCAGTAATTCATCAATGACAGGAATGGGGAACTTATCTTTAATAGTGAGCTTGTTGAGCTCCCTATAATCCGGACACATGCGCCATGATCCATCCTTCTTGTGCACCAATACTACTGGAGCAGAGAAAGAACTTTGACTCGGTTGAATTATACCAGCCTCTAGCATTTCTGCAACCATACGTTCAATTTCACTTTTTTGGACATAGGGATATCTGTACGGCCTGATGTTTGGAGGAACACTTCCTGGAATCAGATGAATAGCATGATCATGATCACGCATAGGTGGGAGACCTTTGGGAGTCTCAAATACCTTGGAATGATTGTCCAGGACTTTTTGGAGATCTGGAGAAATAGATGATTCTAATGTGGAAACATCTAGCGAACATAATTGTGCAATTACACCCCTTTGCTCCTTTTTTAGAAGCTTTGTCATACCATTAGAGCTGATTATCTTTCCTGGTTTCCCTGCAATACCCCTTAATTCAACTTCCTTTCCTTCCACAGAAAATTTGATGAAAATTCTTGAAAATTAAAAGCTATTGTACCCAAGGATTGTAGCCATTGGACTCCTAGTACAACATCAGCACCTCCCATTGGAATGGAAAGCATTGGGCTAGTCAATACATATTCTCCCATGGATAGCTTGATATTATGGCACTTTCCAAGCAATTTATTGTTCCTCCATTTGCAATCATCACTTGACACTCTGGTGCTGGATATAAGAAGCAATTCAATTCTTTTGCTACCCTACAATGAATAAAATTGTGGGTGCTTCCTGAATCAATCAACACTATTACCTTTTTCTTCTTGATTTGTCCTTCTATCTTGATGGTTTGAGGAGTGGTAATTCCCGCCAATGCATTACAAGATATGGTCGGATTTATTTGTTCTTCATCTAGGCTTTGTTCCTGGAGTATATCCTCTTCTTTTGACCTTTCTTGCTCCTTTTCTTCTTCCTCTTCACAATCTATGTAGAATAATTTCTTCTCAGCACACTTATGACCTTTAGTGTATTTGCTATCACAACTATAACAAAGCCCTTTTGCTCTTTTTTCTTCCAATTGTTGTGGTGTCAACCTTATAGGTTGTGGAAGACTAGGGGCAACAACACTTCCGTCTTTATAGTTGTGAGTGGTATGCTTCCTGGTTGCCATAATTTTGCTTTCCATTTTTCTTGCTAACCTGAATGCCTTCTCTAATGAATCAGGTTCCCAAAGTCGAACATCATGTTGGATATTATCCTTTAAAGACCCTATGAACACATCAATCCTATGCTCCTCTGGAATATCTTTTACCCTTATGTTCAATTTTTGGAACTCCTCAATGTGCTCCATTATTGAACCCTTTTGTTTGAGACTTATCAATTGGCTAAAAAAGTGTTGCTTTTTGTATCCTCATAATGTGCTATCAATTCTTCCGTAAAAATTGCCCAAGTGATAAATTGTTTACGAGAGCAAAGCCATTGATACCATACAAATTGATTTGGTTCCAAATATAAAGTTGCCATACGTACCTTTTGTGTGTTTTGCACATTATTGAGATCGAAGAACTGCTCCATCTGTAATATCCATGTGGCGGGATCCTTGCCATCAAACTTCCTCATATCGATTTTTGGAATATGGTGGGTCTTCGATCCAACATTAGAGTCTATGGAATCATGATTAACATTTCTTTTGTTCACATCATGAGTTTCCTTTACAACCTTTTCACCATTAGTAAGTATTTCTTGTAGAAAATTTGTCAAATCTATCTTCAAATCTGCCATGTCTATCTTCAAATCTGTCCTCAAATCATCCATCTTAGCTTCCATGCCCTTTATCTTAGATTCCATGCCATTTATCTTAGCATCTGTTAGCTTTTGTGAGCGTGACATTTGTTGCACTTGTTCTTGTAATTTTGATATATCATGTAGCATTTCTTCCTCTTCTTCATGAGTCATGCTAGAGCTTTCAGGTTCCTTACTAGGTGTTTGCATTTTCTTTCCTCGGGGCATCAGTTACCGATAATAATGCTTTACTATGCCCTTTGAATTCCTTCAAACCAAGCTTATGCAAAAATAAAAAATAAAAACTACACACCTTTTTTTACTTTGTAGAAGCCTGATATTGAATCTGATGTATCTCTGTAATTTCGAATCATCCAGTTCTGAAATTGTGATCTGTAGTAGCCTTCTATGTCCTCTTTCCAATGCCACTAGTCTGAACCAAATTGGATTCTCCAAGAAAGAGTTATGCACAAACTCCCGCAGTGACCTGATTATAGACTAGTTCAGTAGAGCGAACTTGTATGAAGTTCCACGTGTCACTGTTTCAACCTTTGACCCTGAAAAATATATAAAAGAAAACTATAGTCCGTCCTCTTTCTGTACCTTCTTACGAAATTTCAATCCGATGCTCAGAAAGAAAGTTATGATGATTTTCCCCAGGTCACCTGTTTTGAGTGTAATTCAGGAGTCTGCAAAAAGACCAACTTCCTGAGATCATATCTCCGAAAATATAGGGCAAAAAGCTCTAAAATTTGGACGCAAGGTTCAGCACGATTTCTTCTCAAATGGGTTTTTTTTGCGACTTCTGAAACGTCACAGAAAAAAAAGTTATAGCGAAAATTCCACGATGACCTGTTTAGAGCAGCGAAACCCTAGAATCCAAAGCTCTGATACCAAATGTTATGAAACCAGCTAGAGAAAAGATAGAAAAGATAGATCAACGCCTTAGAATTCAGAATCTTCAAGGGGGCAACCTCCTTTACATTACATAAATGAACAATTCTTGGATGATTCAAATGAAAAAACCTCCTTTCTATATATAGGAGTCTATGGAGTCACAATATAATCCAGCCGACCTAACAATAATAATATAAAGCCACAAAAATAACAATAGAGGGATTCTATGGGCACATTAATAACAATATGGGGGTAATGGGGGCACAACAATATAAATAAGGGGTATAACTACAATAGTAATGGGGTAATCACTAGTATTATAGGGACCCAACAAATTGTGCAATTTTTTGAGGGATCTGCTTAGCCTGCAACTGGACTAAGTCCAGTGAAACAGCTTATGAGGGGGATGCAACAAGCTTTGATGGGCAGGCTGTCATTCTGCAAGAATGTCACTGAAGCTTGTGTACTTGACAAGACAAGACATGTTTTTGTGAAAGGTTGGTAGGGAGGCTCATAAACAAAGATAAGGCAAATTTTTGGAGGGTGTTTGTAGCTGCTACAACACTTGGCGACACATTGGTAGAACTCTAGCTCTCTGAATGGACCTTGTTCATGAAAAAAAAGTCTAACACCTTCGGAGGTAGTGTTCAGTTCTCAATTTGTCTTGGTTTCCACACTAGCTTGATTGTAAGATGTAGCATCTGTCAAGCTCTTGGTCAATTGACACACATTCCAAGCCAATCCAACACAGTTGTTTCGATTAGGGTTGAGGAGTATATGATGCACAAATAGTATAGTCGTCAGAGTCTTAGTTTCATCTCTAGTGTTTCTCCACTGCCAACAGGCCTAGACAGTACCTCGGTGGAGTGACACAGGAACACAAGCATGGCTCTGCTACCAACGAGCCTGGTCAGTACCCGATGGAGTTACTTGCATAACCTCCCTGCGTAGGAAGCCTTTCTCTTCTTTTTCCTTATTTATTTTCATTTTTTTCAAAAAATTTTCACTTTTTCATTTTTTTCATCTTTCATCTTCATAATTGTGCATAGCACTTATTCATTTCAGAGGCGAAAGAGGGATCCCAACTTATTGAGAGTAGAAGAGTCTGTTCCTTCAGAGACGTAGTTTATGTATACCTCTGACGTGCTTGTTAAGGTTTTCCCCCTCACCTTACTCTACTTGTGTTGGGTCCCTATAATACTAGTAATTACCCCATCACTATTGTAGTTGCATCCCTTATTAATATTGTTGTGCCCCATAGAATCCCTCTATTGTTATTTTTGTGGCTTTATATTATTATTGTTAGGTCGGCTGGGTTATATTGTGACTCCTTAGACTCCTATATATAGAAAGGAGGTTTTGTCATTTGAATCATCGAAGAATTGTTCATTTATGTAATGTAAAGGAGGTTGCCCCCTCGAAGAGGCTGAATTCTAAGGCGTTGATCTATCTTTTCTTGAGCTGGTTTCATAACATTTGGTATCAAAGCTTTGGATTCAAGGGTTTCGCTGCTCCAAACAGGTCATTGTGGCATTTTTGCTATAACTTTTTTTCCGCGACGTTTCAGAAGTTGTAAAAAAAACATATTTGAGAAGAAATCGCGCTGAACCTCGGGTCCAAATTTCAGAGCTTTTTGCGCTATATTTGCGGAGATATGATCTAAGGAAGTTGGTCTTTTTGCAGACTCCTGGATTACATTCCAAACAGGTGACCTGGGGAAAATAGTCATAACTTTCTCTCTGGGGATCGGATTGAAATTTTGTAAGAAGGTACAGAAAGAGGATGGACTGCAGTTTATTGTATATATTTTTTAGATTCAAAGGTCGAAACAGTGACTCGTGGCACGTCGTACAAGTTTTCTCTACTGAACTAGTCTATAATCAAGTCACTGTGGGAGATTTCGCATAACTCTTCCTTGGAGAATCCAGATTGGGTCAGACTTGTGGCATTAGAAAGAGGACACAGAGGGCTACTGCAAGTCACAAATTCAGAACTAGATGATCGAAAAGTACAAAGATACATCAGAGGCAATATCGAGCTCCTACAAAGTGAAAAAGGGTGTGTAAATTTTCTTAAATTTTTTCTTAAGCTTGGTTTGAAAATTTATTTTGAAGGAATTCAAAGGGCATAGTAGAGAATTATTATCGGTAACTGATGCCCCGAGGAAAGAAAATGCAAACACCTAGTAAGGAACCTGAAAGTTCTAGCATGACTCATGAAGAAGAGGAAGAAATGCTACATGATATATCAAAATTACAAGAACGAGTGCAACAAATGTCACTGTCACAAAAGCTAACAGAAGCTAAGATAAATGGCGTGGAAGCTAAGATGAATTGCGTGGGAGCTAAAATGAATGGCATGGAAGCTAATATGGACAACTTGAAGATAGATTTGAACACAAATTTGAAGACAGGCATGGCAGATTTGAAGACAGATTTGACAAATTTTCTACAAGAAATACTTACCAATGGTGAAAAGGTAGTAAAGGAAACTCATCAGGCGAACAAAAGAAATGTTAATCATTATTTCTTAGACTCTAATGTGGGATCGAAAACCCACCATATTCCAAAAATCGATATGAGGAAGTTTGATGGCAAGGATCCCGCAACATGGATATTACAAATGGAGCAATTTTCCGATCTCAATAATGTGCAAAACACACAAAAGGTACGTATGGCAACTTTCTATTTGGAACCAAATCAGTTTGTATGGTATCAATGGCTTTGCTCTCGTAAACAATTTATCACTTGGGCAATTTTTACGAAAGAATTGATAGCACATTATGAGGATACAAAAAGCAACACTTTTTTTAGCCAATTGATAAGTCTCAAACAAAAGGGTTCAATAATGGAGCACATTGAGGAGTTCCAAAAATTGAACATAAGGGTAAAAGATATTCCAAAGGAGCATAGGATTGATGTGTTCATAGGTCTTTAAAGGATAATATCCAACATGATGTTCGCCTTTGGGAACTTGATCCATTAGAGAAGGCATTCAGGTTAGCAAGAAAAATGGAAAGCAAAATTATGGCAACCAAGAAGCATACCACTCTCAACTATAAAGATGGAAGTATGGTTGCTCCTAGTGTTCCACAACCTATAAGGTTGACACCACAACAATTGGAAGAAAAAAGAGAAAAAGGGCTTTGTTACAGTTGTGATAGCAAATACACTAAAGGTCATAAGTGTGCTGAGAAGAAATTATTCTACATAGATTGTGAAGAGGAAGAAGAAAAGGAGAAAGAAAGGTCAAAAGTGTAGAAATTTTGAATAATTTAACACATATTCACAGAGATTATCCTGATCATACAATTATAAGCGGAACATGTATAATAAATAATCTCCTCTACGTTGATCATCAATCTACAGAAGCAGAAACATTCACAGGCACACATAAAAGCATCAATCAAACTTATTAACACAGTATGTATCCCGGGGAAAGCATCTCGTTAAAAACCCCACACTATCTGTATATTATATTGATTGAATCATGTAACATTACAAAGCACAATGCTTATCACAAGAAATCCAGTACCAGCTCAACCTGTTACACACAATACAGCTCAGATCTGATCTCCAAATCTATTCCACTGCTTGCTTGCCTCCACTGCTCAATACCTGCTCAAGAACTAATGAGAATGGCTTCCCAAACTCGTATTTCACCTCAAAATAATCACTCACACTTTGTTGGACGTGAGAAAAGGCTACAATACTGGGCAAATACGTGAGCAAACTCATTGGCATACTCAATCCCTTGATTGTGCAAGCTCTGGTGCACAACTATAGTCACAACTGATAGCAATCTGATCCTCTAACACCTGTCCCTGCTGAACTGAACATGCACTGACATGCAACTGAGTTAACTGATGTATTCTATAGTTGAATTATGAGTTAATAACTTGTGAATTAATTAATAACTAATTCACCCAACTAATCTCTAGTCTATTGATCAATTAGACTAAATACAACTAGTTTAACAAAGCTAAACTGAACACAACTCCATCAACTGTACCTCCAGTCCACTAAACTCAACTCACTTGAGTTCTAACTGAAGTCATGCATGCAACAAATCAAATGACTCATAAGAAAAGCGTATTTCCTTCTGACAGCTGCATGTGCCACCTCTGTAGCTCAAACTGAAGTGCTCCAAGAGAATAAGATTAAGTTTATAGTCCAAATATTATTATGAGACAATAATATTTGACTTTTCTATTTTTGACAGCTAGTCTAAAAATAGACTTTGATCACTCACACTTTGATCAAAAAAATAGAAGTCCATCTATTTTTCCCAACTTGACCAATCATCCATAAACAACACCCTGCAATCCATAGACATGATCCATATGTCTAAAAATAGACATAGTCTAAAAATAGACTTGCACCAAAAATAGCCTACGGGCCCACTTAGTGAAGGCGACTCTTTTCACTAAGCTCCATCATCTTGTTGCACTCTCAACAAGCATTTCTTGTTGCACACTTTTCAACACTCCCTCTCAACAAGAAAGGCTTCCTCTCAAACCCAATCCTGTAACTCTGGAATGTTCTCCATGCAACACATTTGGCCGGTCCACTTGCTCTGTCATCAAATTCTCTGACTGTTATTGCCTCTGTCAACTGAAACTCTGCATATTTGTGCTCTTCAGTATCTGACTGCTCTAGCCTCTGTCACTTTGATCTCTGACTGCATCCGTGCTACTGCTGGTTCTATCTCCCAGCATTGCATCCGCACTGCACCTCCCAACTGACCTCCCTGTTGGGCTAGAAACACCCTCTGATGCTGAAGCTCTACCTGCTGCTGACAAGTGCTCCCTCTCTGACATCTGCGCTACTGCAACATCTCCATGCATCTCGCACCATTGCACACCTCTCTGTGCCACCTAGCACTGTGCAAAACACTTGTGCCTCTCGCATTGTTGCAGCCTGCTAGCTATGCGCTGTCCTGGGATTCCCTGCACTGTCGCTCTCTCTGCCGCTCCATCCGCATCTGTCTCTACCCAATCAGTCAGTTCCTGCTACTACACATCTGGGGCTCCCGTAGCAAGGTCTCATCCAAGAGGTTGGGTACCTCAAGGATCCTGCCCCTCCTCCTTGGGACAATCAATCCACATCACCCCACCTCCTACCTGGAGGTATGGCTGCATGCGATCCCTCAGCCCACCTGGCTCGAAGTTTCCCGCTACTGGAGGTCTCTGGATGAGTAGATTTCTCTACTCGATCTCCTCTCAGATTCCCTTGTTCTGGCTGCTCCACAACCTCCTGAAGCTGCTGCACCAATCATGGCTCCTCCACAATCGTCTGAGACTTCTTCTGGCTCTGCATGTTGAGAGGTAATATACGCTCCCTCTCAACCACCAAGTCTCCATCAGTTGCCTCGCTGCTCAAGGCTTTGCATGCATCTTGAACCTCAAGAGCATACAGGTTCCTGACCCGTGAACCAATCTCATGACAACGAAAGCATCGCACTTTCGATTTGTCAACCTTCTTCCCACCACTGGAAGAACTGGATTCGGAAAGAGAAACCTTCTCCTTCCCCTTCTTCACCTTACTAGCTAAGGCATAGTTCTCCTCATCATGCATAGATGAAGAACTGTCTCTGGTGCTCCGTCTAATCTCCTCCTGCATCAAATCCGACCATGGTCGTTCCCAATTTGGCAGTTTCTCCCTTCCATTCACCGAGTGCTGGTAGCTATGCCAACTCTTAGGAAGGTCAAGGAGTGCTAGACTCACCATCCTCATCCGACAGTCACCCCCACACTTCCCAGCTCATCTCGGCATTGGATGAACTTCGTGAGTTACCTGGGCATACTGTCTCCATTCTCACACTGAATGTTTCTGAGTTTTATCTCTTACTTTGGAATTAAATTCGAATTCCACCAGCTCAAAACTCAACCGCTTCCGATCTAAGATTCGTGAGAACAAAGTATTTCTTGTACAGAGATCGACTGTATGGGCATTCACCGGATATCTCACCTTCCAAAAGAAGGATGAATCCAGAGGCTACCTGGCCCGATTACAGACTCTGCCTGAAGAAATAAAATGTAAACACTTTCTGAATAATAGATCTGATGATCAATCCTCGCTTGATATCCTGTAAAAATCTCTTCTACAAATCAAGCAGCTCCGATACCATGTAGAAATTTTGAATAATTTAACACATATTCACAGAGATTATCCTGATCATACAATTATAAGCGGAACATGTATAATACATAATCTCCTCTACGTTGATCATCAATTTACAGAAGCAGAAACATTCACAGGCACACATAGAAGCATCAATCAAACTTATTAACACAGTATGTATCCCGGGGAAAGCATCTCGCTAAAAACCCCACACTATCTGTATATTATATTGATTGAATCATGTAACATTACAAAGTACAATTCTTATCACAAGCAATCCAGTACCAGCTCCACCTGTTACACACAATACAGCTCAGATCTGATCTCCAAATCTATTCCACTGCTTGCCTGCCTCCACTGCTCAATACCTGCTCAAGAACTGATGAGAATGGCTTCCCAAACTCGTATTTCACCTCAAAATAATCACTCACACTTTGTTGGACGTGAGAAAAGGCTACAATACTGGGAAAATACGTGAGCAAACTCATTGGCATACTCAATCCCTTGATTGTGCAAGATCTGGTGCACAACTATAGTCACAACTGATAGCAATCTGATCCTCTAACACCTGTCCCTGCTGAACTGAACATGCACTGACATGCAACTGAGTTAACTGATGTATCCTATAGTTGCATTATGAGTTAATAACTTGTGAATTAATTAATAACTAATTCACCCAACTCATCTCTAGTCTATTGATCAGTTAGACTAAATACAACTAGTTTAACAAAGCTAAACTGAACACAACTCCATCAACTGTACCTCCAGTCCACTAAACTCAACTCACTCGAGTTCTAACTAAAGTCATGCATGCAACAACTCAACTGACTCATAAGAAAATCGTATTTCCTTCTGACAGCTGCATTTGCCACCTCTGTAGCTCAAACTGAAGTGCTCCAAGAGAATAAGATCAAGTTTATAGTCCAAATATTATTATGAGACAATAATATTTTACTTTTCTATTTTTGACAGCTAGTCTAAAAATAGACTGTGATCACTCATACTTTGATCAAAAAAATAGAAGTCCATCTATTTTTCCCAACTTGACCAATCATCCATAAACAGCAACCTGCAATCCATAGACATGATCCATATGTCTAAAAATAGACATAGTCTAAAAATAGACTTGCGCCAAAAATAGCCGGCGGGCCCACTTAGTGAAGGCGACTCTTTTCACTAAGCTCCATCATCTTGTTGCACTCTCAACAAGCATTTCTTGTTGCACACTTTTCAACAAAAAGAAGAGGATATACTCCAGGAACAAAGCCTAGATAAAGAAGAAATGAATCCGACCATATCTTGTAATGCATTGGCGGGAATTACCACTCCTCAAAACATCAAGATAGAAGGACAAATCAAGAAGAAAAAGGTACTAGTGTTGATTGATTCAGGAAGTACCCACAATTCTATTCATTGTAAGGTAGCAAAAGAATTGAATTGCTTCTTATACCCAGCACCAGAGTGTCAAGTGATGGTTGCAAATGGAGGAACAATAAATTGCTCTGGAAAGTGCCATAATATCAAGCTATCGATGGGAGAATATGTATTGACTAGCCCAATGCTTTCCATTCCAATGGGAGGTGCTGATGTTGTACTAGGAGTACAATGGCTACAATCCTTGGGTACAATAGCTTTCAATTTTCATGAAATTTTCCGTGGAAGGAAAGGAAGTTGAATTAAGGGGTATTGCAGGGAAACTGGGAAAGATAATTAGCTCTAATGGTATGACAAAGCTTCTAAAAAATGAACAAAGGGGTGTAATTGCACAATTATGTTCGCTAGATGTTTCCACATTGCAATCATCTATTTCTCCAGATCTCCAAAAAGTCTTGGACAATCATTCCAAGGTATTTGAGACTCCCAAAGGTCTCCCACCTATTCGTGATCATGATCATGCTATTCATTTGATTCCAGGAAGTGTTCCTCTAAACATCAGGCCATACATATATCCCTATGCCCAAAAGAGTGAAATTGAACGTATGGTTGCAGAAATGCTAGAGGCTGGTATAATTCAACCGAGTCAAATTTCCTTCTCTTCTCCAGTAGTATTAGTGCATAAGAAGGATGGATCTTGGCGCATGTGTCCGGATTATAGGGAGCTCAACAAGCTCACTATTAAAGATGAGTTTCCCATTCCTGTCATTGATGAATTACTGGATGAATTGCATGGATCAATTTACTTCACCAAGTTGGATCTTCGTTTAGGATATCATCAAATCAGAATGAAGACTGAAGACATTCCGAAAACAACATTTAGAACTCATGAGGGTCATTATGAATTTTTGGTCATGCCTTTTGGCCTTACCAATGCACCTTCAACATTTCAAGGTTTGATGAATTCCATTTTCAAACCATTCCTTAGAAAATTTGTGTTAGTATTTTTTGATGATATACTAATCTACAGCAAGTCTTGGAAGGATCATGTTGAACATGTTGACAAGGTGCTACAACTATTGGAGGAGAAACAATTATATGCAAAAAGATCCAAATGTTTCTTTGGAGTACAAGAGGTGGAATATCTGGGTCATATTGTATCTCATGAAGGAGTTAAGGTAGACCCTAGCAAAACTAAAGCCATTAAGGAATGGAAAATCCCCACATCCATAAAGCATCTGCGAGGATTTCTCGGGTTGATAGGGTATTATTGCAAGTTTGTTAAGAATTATGGGAGAATAGCAGCACCTCTAACAACATTATTGAAGAAAGATGCATTTTCATGGACTCCGAAAGCAACAAAGGCCTTCGAACATCTTAAAGAGGCAATGTGCCAAGCACCGGTCTTAGCTACACCGGACTTCACAAAAACCTTTATTGTGGAATGTGATGCTTCAGGAAATGGAATTGGTGTTGTTTTAATGCAAGATGAAAGACCCATTGCTTTTGAAAGTCGTCCAATCAAGGGAAAGTTTTTACATAAAGCTATTTATGAGAAGGAAATGTTGGCAATACTCCATGCACTTAATAAATGGCGACCCTACCTAATGGGAAGACACTTCAAGGTAAAAACAGATCATGATAGCCTTAAATACTTTTTAGAACAAAGATTATCCTCAAAGAGCAACAAAAGTGGGTCACAAAGATGTTGGGTTATGACTTTGAAATCATCTACAAAAAAGGGAAGCAAAATGTGGTGGCAAATGCACTCTCAAGAAAGGATGAGGATGTGGAAGCATTGTTGTGCGTCATTTCTATTATCCAACCAGATTGGATAAAAGAAGCAAGGGAGGAATGGAAGAATGACGAAGAAGTGTGGGCACTTATTCGAAAGTTACAACAAGATTCCAGTACGTTTGATACATTTAGCTAGCAAAATGATTCTTTATGGTACAAAGATCGCTTATACCTCTGTAAGAATTCCCAACTAAAACAAAAGATTCTTATGGAATTGCACACTTCTCCCTTAGGAGGGCACTCAGGATTTTTAAAAACTTACCACAGGGTTAAGAAGGAATTTTTTTGGGGTGGCCTTAAATCAGATATTCAAAAATTTGTGGCGGAATGTTTGGTTTGCCAACAAACTAAAGTTGAAACAATTAAGACACCGGGTCTATTACAACCTTTATCGATTCCAAGCCAACGTTGGGAGGAGGTTTCAATGGATTTTATCACAATGTTACCCAAGTCTGAGGGAAAGAGTGTGATCATGGTGGTAGTTGATAGACTTACCAAGTATGCACACTTTTGTGCATTATCACATCCATTTAAAGCCAGTACAGTTTCTACTGCATTTATGGAAACAATTCAAAAGCTACATGGAAACCCAAAGATTATTGTAAGTGACAGAGATCCCATTTTCACTAGACAGAATTATTTTCTTGTCTTGGTACTTAGTTAGCTCATAGCTCATCTTATCATCCTCAATCTGATGGGCAAACTGAGATAGTAAACAAATGTTTGGAAGGATATCTTCATTGCTTTGTATCTGATAAACAGGCACAATGGGTCAAATGGTTGCCTCTGGCTGAATGGTGGTATAACACTTCCTTCCATACAGTAACAAAAATGACCCCATTTATGGCACTTTATGGATATCAGCCACCATCCATCACATCATATTTAAGAGAAAATTCTAAGGTTCAAGCAGTGGAACATCACATCAAACATCAACAACAAGTCCTCCAACTCTTAAAGGATAACCTCGTGTTGGCACGGAATAGAATGAAACAACAGGCAGATCAACATCGCAGTGAAAGAAGTTTTGATGTAGGTGATTGGGTATTCCTACGGCTACAACCATATAATCAAATGTCCCTCAAGCAAGCTAAGAAGGATAATAAATTATCACCAAAGTATTATGGTCCGTACAAGGTGTTGCAAAAGATTGGTACTATGGCATACAAATTGGAGCTTCCTGCAGCTTCTCGATTGCACCCAGTTTTCCATGTTTCATGTTTAAAGAAGGTTATAGGCGACAAGCTCCCAGTTCAAACAATATTTCCAGAACTTGACGAGGAAGGAAAAATTATATTGGAACCGGAAGCAGTCACAGAAACAAGAACTCGACAGCTACGAAATCGATCAATTTCAGAGTATCTTATCAAGTGGAAGAACTTATCCGCTGAAGATTCCACATGGGACGATGAGAATTTTATACAGAAGCATCAAGAACTACTCAAGTGTTGAGGACAACACTTTTTTTGAAGGAGAGGGGCATGTTGGGTCCCTATAATACTAGTAATTACCCCATCACTATTGTAGTTGCATCCCTTATTAATATTGTTGTGCCCCTATTATCCCCATATTGTTATTACTGTGCCCCATAGAATCCCTCTATTGTTATTTTTGTGGCTTTATATTATTATTGTTAGGTCAGCTGGGTTATATTGTGACTCCGTAGACTCCTATATATAGAAAGGAGGTTTTGTCATTTGAATCATCGAAGAATTGTTCATTTATGTAATGTAAAGGAGGTTGCCCCCTCGAAGAGGCTGAATTCTAAGGCGTTGATCTATCTTTTCTATCTTTTCTTGAGCTGGTTTCATAATAACTTGACTAAGCTAACAAGCATTAACCCAAAAACAACCGACTAGAGTAGGTGATACTAGCTAGTGCGCAAGTGTTGTGTTTTCACCAAGGTTCACTTTTACAGTACGTATTTTCCATTAATGTATTATGGACTGAAGACAACAAGTTCTTACATAATAGAGAAGAAAACAAATAACCAAATGTTTATAGTTGTACGAGTCCTCTTGTACTTTAGCCAGCTTGTTTCAAGAGTTGCACACAGTCCATGCGAAACTAACCCATGAAAAAAACAAGCAAACAAACAACAAAGAAAAGCAGAAGAAAAAGTAAATGCAAAAGCAAAGTGAGTAAGAAAACAAGAAAGCAAAAAAATAAGAAAACAAAGCAAGAAAGCAAACAAGCATGCAAGCAAGAAATCTGAAAGCAAACACTACTCCTACTCCTAAGCTAACAGTGCATGTGCCTCATCACATGAAGTGATATTTCCAATGCAACCACAGGTGCATTGGTCAACCCATGTTGGTGAAGGCATAGTTCAGGAACAAGACAGTTATGCGAACCAGCAAACAAGAAAGATATAATAGTGAAGACAAACACACTCTAATTTTAAAAGCATCCACAGAATAAAGATGAGTGAAAACGCATGAAATTCACTCTATGGAGTTGTTATGGTGTTTTGCTACACTACTTGCAAATGTCGAGTGTATGCATTCTCTTGACTGTGACATGCAAGCAAGCGTGAGAAAGGTAGACCACTTACGTTGTGCATGTGTGCTTGTTGTGTAAGATTCCTCCAATGCATGAGTGATGGGATCATGTAGTTCGAGTGGAGGAAGTGAAATCTAGGTCTTTGGTTGACCTTCAATGCAAAGAAAGAGTGATGAGGAGCCTTGAGTGTTTCAACAATTTCTTTATCGGAAGTGAAACCAACCTCAGGATAGCGAGGGCTTGATATAACCATCAGCTCAGGCTGAAGTGCCTCGATAGTCTGTGAGTTTTCGACTTCATTGAAAGATATATCATCATAGACCAATGTCTTAGATAGATTAACAATGATTGAATCAACATTGTGATCAGATGAAGAAGTAGAGAGATCACAACAACCAAGATCAGGAAATTCAGGATATTTTTCGGCATCCTCATGATTTGATGAATCATGCAAAGGGGTAGATGAGAAGCAAAGGTGTTCACGCTCTGTGTTTTTCAGGAAAGACAGATGACTGATTGGACGATTTCCACAGGAAGACGTGTCCTCTCTACATTGTGATGACAGACTGACATTTGACGTGTCTTGTGAATGATTATAAGTAGAAACATCCATAAATGGGTTTTCACAGGGGAAATCAGCAGTGGCAGAATCACAAGGGATGTCAGGATAAAGCGGATGAGGCACGGCCGGAAGGGAGTCATCCTTCACCGCAGGTTCTTCTTTATATTCCCGCACACACTCATCATGAATGATGGCGTAGGTTGGCTACATAACATCAACTTCGTCGACAACTTGATCCTCGTTCACAACAGGTGAGGAGTCCAGAATGGAAGAACACAAGACAGTACAATTCGGAGGATCAACAAAACGCGGGGATGGAGGTTGAGAGAACGAATCCATGTGAAAACCAACAAGCTTGCAAGCCAAATTTGTGTAGATATCAAGAGTAGGTGGGGTGGGAGGATGTGACAGTTCAACATATGTGTGTTCATAATCTCCCACATCATTCCGCGGTGGTGGAGCTGTTTGAAGAGGTAAAGGTGGACAATCACTTGTGACACCAACTGTGTCTAGCTGTGATTACGCAACTCCATCAATGAAGTGTGTTGAGTGGGGTTCGGATATGTGAAGAAGATACTCAATTCTTCCATAAATAAATTCCCAATCAATTTCATCTTCGAGAAATTGGTATGCAAGATTACAAAAGTGTGTGTAAAATTGATCAATGGATTCATCGGGTTCTTTTCATAATTTTAGAATTTCTTGATCAAGTGCTTTATGGTTAAAGTGATTGAAAGCACGGTCTATCTCTGCAACCAGATGAGCAAGAGAATGAATAGATTTTTCGAGCAGCATGGCACACCAGTGCATTGGGTGCCCTCAAAGCATGTAGACAAACAATGTGCAACTCATGTATTCTTCAAATATTTCATGTCTTTTGCATGAGCCTACAACGTCGACCGCGAGCCTAACCAAGGCTACGTGGCCTCCACCATCAAATGTTTTATGTGACAAGTTATCCGAGAGCTCTTTTGAGATTATGAAGTCGTTTCCATAAGACATACACTCTGGAAGAGCAACTCTATAGTTAGTCATGATAGATATGTAGAGATTCAAAACATATGTGAGGACTCAACTTGTCATCTGGCCCTCCTTCTAGCATACATACATACATACATAGAAAACTCCATACATGCATGCATAAGCAAACAAATACATATATCATTTAGATTAAACCAAATAGCATAGAATACAATACAACATATGCGTGAAAGGTGTTGCCTCTGTTATATTAATAGGTGTAAGTTTCAGCCATACCACTAGTTCTGACAACAAAACGTTACAGCCACAACTGCCTACTCCTCCAAAGAGATATACTAGCTCTGCACAGTGGAGAAGCCAAGGCTCATTACAATATTGTCCAAGCTCTCTCAAAGATAGTCCTATTGGAAGCTTGGCTGACCAAAATCCTTTACAATGAATTATGAGGTTCTATTTATAGCACAGGGTGGGGTGACCCTTGACATTCCCCTTTTTCACAGTTCATCTACCCTCATGACTCTTCATCTACTCTATGACTATTACATCCATCTATCAATACTTGAACTTCCATTTGACAAGATGTTACATTACAATGCACATGTGCCCATGCGAGACAAAATCGCTTGAGCAAGCCATGCAATACATCACTTGCACTCAGTCTATTGTGATGAGACCAACTCTTTGACATGCTTGTGATGGTGAAGGTGGTGAGCGGATGTCAAGCTTGGTCGTCCATGATGGTGTGCATGCACTCCATGGTGACATCTTGCTGAACTCTTGCCTTCGTTGCATCCAGGTGCATTAGTGTGGCTCCTCCATCCAACTCATCTGCTAGCATGCACATGGTCTTCTTGGGTTTGGACGAACCAGTAATGCAATGATGCACAGTGTCCGTGTTGATCTTCCAGTGTATGCTAGTGGTCATGTGAATCAACTGCCAACTACATGTTTAGCTCTAGTCGGAATTGCTTCTTGTCTTTGCCTCAATGAGTGTGATGAATGGGTGGGATCGCAGGCATGTGCACAATGACATGCATGTTGCTGAATTCCCTTGCATGCGATCAACAATACTGCTCACCATGTCTGCTCCGTGTCAGCTGCTGGGATGGATCTATAACTTAAATGGGCACAGTTTCATCTGTGAGTGCATGTTGTGCCCGTTGTTGTACCTGTTCCTGCTGCAACTCATTCTCTCGTCTATATAGCTCGTGTTCTTCCTTGAGTTGCTGCTTCAGCACATGAAAATCCTTCTCTGTTCCATTCTTTGTCTTCGCTCAATCTTCATGTCATGTCGTCACTTAATAGCCTGAGTCTCCAAAGTTGCTTTCATCACGAGTGGATCTTCTTGAGCTTGAAACGTTGTTCCGCCTTTGTATTGTCAACAACCTTTCTCTTAAATTCGTTGCATCTGATCTACTACCTTCAGCTGTTATTCATGGTGTTGCTTGCTATGATGTTGATGCCTTCATATCTTGATGTCCTTGTCTATGAACAACTTGATTTATTCATGGGTAGGCAAGTTCATAAACACTTGATCAACTGCATCCCCAAGTGTGCTCTAAACAGTGTCTTCGACTCTACTCTCCTGGAAACCATTGTACATGTGCTGTTGAGAGGCACATGAACACCTGTGATACCTAAAGACATGGAAACACTCATGGCAAGCAATCTATCAATCGAAAACCAAAATGAACTTGACAACTAACTTGCAACATACTTGTGTGGCTGATCATGAAGGTTGTGCAATTTCCGCCGAGAGGTCAGGAGACTGACTTCCAAGACTGTGCAAGGCACTGTCCCGATTGTCAAGAGGTTGACTGGCTACTGGAACTATGCAATGCACAGTTCAGCCCTGCTGCTGACTACTGGAATTGTGTAATGCGCAATCTTAGCTAGCAATGGTTGTAGGCTCAGTGACTGCATTGCGTAATTTTCTGGGCTAGCAATCAGTGTCCCTCATAATTGCGCAATGCAAGACTAGAGGACAGTCATTGGGCAGAAATGTGCATTTCGTGAGAGGAATACAGAGCCTTCCCTTTTAGGATTGTGCAATGTTGTCTTAGTGAGGCAGAGTCCAGGCCAACGCTACCCAGACCCACCGATGGGCAAATGAAAGCGAATGTGAATGTGAACGAATGACGATACTGAGTGTAAGCATAAGTGAATGATCGTGCATGCAAATGGTGAATGACAGATTTAGAAAATGGAACAACTTGCATGTGGGTGAGACAAGTTGTTGAATCAACAACTATTCGTGAAAAACAGTTTCATGCATGCGACAGTAGTGAGATATTAACAAAAACTAAAATGGTGCTAGTACAAGATAGTATGTATCAAAATGACAGCAAGCTCTCACTGAAATCAAGAAGAAAACATTCATACAAAGCAAAAGACAAAAAGCGCCAGAAATGCAACACAAGACATGGAAGGTGGGCTTACCCCAAAATAATGGAGATGAATGTGCCGACGACTCCTAGATGCAATGTAGGATGTCAAAGCTGTAAGGTTGATGTGAGGAATGAGCTCTACAACATCCGGTTGATGAGTTTCGATAAAATCGAGGTTGAGACACGCATGCCACAAATATAGGGAAAGCGATACTTGGTGGGAGGTTTCTAAAATGATCTTTCCATGTAACCTCTATCTGTTAAAAATAGATCCTTGAATCAGGGATGCCTTTGTATGCTACCTTGGGAGGAGCATCCCATGCATGCAAATCAGTTTTGCTCAATCCCAAAGGGAATTGGTCAACTCAACTGCACATGCGACAATCTGCTCAGTTGGGAGGAAAAATTGTGCATTTATGGGAGGGAGATGGGCTGGCTGCCCAGAGGGATTACGCAATTTCTGGGCAGAGCAGCTGACTATTGCCCAAAATTGCGTAATTTGTAGGCTGAGAAGCCCTATTGGGAGGAATGGCGCAATTTTCTCATTGAACAGTGACAAGCATATTTTCGCAATTCTGGAGCCCAGCATGCTACCAGACAGCAAAATTTATGGAGGGAAGGTTGGTTTCCCTGCAAAATTGCGCAAATTCTCGAGGGAGTTACTCAGCGACTAATTCTGGTGAAACAGCCTATGAGGCGGATGCAACAAGTTTTGATGGACAAGCTGTCATTCTGTAAGAAAATCACTGAAGCTTGTTTACTTGACAAGACAAGACATTCTGCTATGAAAGGTTCGTAGGGAGGCTCCAATGAAGCTAAGGAAAAATTTTGGAGGGTGGTTGTATCCGCTACAACGGAAATCCAATCTTATATTCACATGTCACACAACTATCCATCATACAATTACATGGGACACATCATTATTATGTTAATAACTATGAAACTAGGTGCACAAATATCAACACATTTACACATGTTATGATCATGGAACTATTTGGTGAACATTTACATTATCCATTAGGAAAAGGTTAGACTTTTCCCTCTCATTAGTGCACAACCATCAAGGGAATAGTTGCAAGCCCCATGCAAATATTCCTCAACATCTATGTTATCCATAAGAAAATATTGATAGTATTATGTTAATGCCAAATGAAGCATATATTAACAAATTATACAAATGAAAACAAAGTAAACGTTACAAGAATAAACCCAAAGGCTACAAAATTAAATAGCATCAGCAAACATGCTCAATGTAGTGAGATCCAAAAGATATATGGAAAAATTTGCTCCAAAAATTTGGAAGTGCATCAATGATTTTTTAATTCAAACCAATTTATAACTATTAAGTAACCCTAAATTTTCTTTGCCCTTGTATGGACACATACAAGCTCAATTTTTAGTGTCATTTGCATAATTGATTTCATTACTCTATGCACTCCCACAATGAACCATCATTTTCTTATGATTAGACACTTCATTTATGAGCCATTTCCTCATGAAGTTATTTTTTATGTATAGCAAGCTCACAAGATCCATTTTCAATTTCATCTACATCATTTATTCCAAATTCGTAAAAACATTTACACGTGGTATTTATTTCATGTGAAAATGAAAGAGTTTTACTTAAGAGTCATCGTTTTGTGCCATTGTTCATGTTTCCCTTTTCCATCCCTTCAATTATATTTATTCAAATTGAAAGATGGATAATGTATCCCCTGTATTTATGTTGCAATTGTCATGTTTTACACCTCTTAGATATATTTTTAGGAAACCCACCACCCCAACATGCCCCAAGGACCATTTGGGCACATGACTTAGCCTATTATTATGGCATGCCACCCTTTCCCTACAATAGTAATCCACCTCTGTGGATCACCATCAATTAGTATCTCATTTCATAATGGGACCCATGTCATTATTTCCCCATTTATGATTAGGAGTCGTTATAGTTTTCATTCTACATATAACCTCATGCTTCTTCTTACCACTTTGTTATTTTATTCCTTATAACATTGAGTATTTTGTATTATATTGGCATATTATGTGTTACATCATTAGATGTTATTGGCCCATACCCCACTACATACTATGAAAAGAATTTATGTTTTTATGGTGTCATCCATCATTCCATTAAGGATATTCTCTCGGTGCCCCGCCCTCGGTTGCTTTTATTTGTCATTTTTCTTTCCACCTTGCCAAATTGATTTTCTTAGTTGTATTTTTTGGGCACCTATATCCTTAATTGTAAGACTTTTTTATTATTTTCGGAAGAGTTTACAATGCACCTTCAGCACCACCATGTTACATGATCTCTAAATGGAGTTAATCCCCATTGCCCTTATTTAATACACCCTGTGTTGAGTCACCCTTTTGTGTCTTGAAGTCTATCTGTCTCAATAGCCCATTTCATCTTAAATTGTTCACAAACCTCATTGATTCACCCTCGCCTTGTTTTTTAATTCTTGGCCCTCAATTGTGTTTTCCCTTTGAGTTATCATCATAAGCCCCTCATCTATAGATGACTCGCTCAATGTGTTATAGAGTAGCTACTAGGCCAACCTTGCCTTTACATTGAATAAGGGAAGTCTCAAGTCACATTATCATTAGCTTAGTCATTACCTACTATCTTGGTGTCAATTAGCCACATCTGCTACATGATATGTTATGCCTCGCACTAGTCTCTAGGAGCTTCCTTATAGACTACTTCTAGGGAACCTTCTACTATCGGCATCAATACCTTTATTCTAGGGCCTTGGTTTAGAAACTGTGTACCTTGGCTCCATTTATATCATTGATGTGTCACCTCAAACCAAGCAAGGAGAGTCATTTTTGCACCCTGAAATAGTAGTTTATTTTGTGCTCAATTGTAGCCAGTTATCACATTGTTGACATCCATACACATCAATGGCTCCATTATTGTAGTTCTAATTGAATACCACGAGACATATATAACTCTTTCTAGCGTTTTATAGACCCCCATATGGGAGCCACTCTTTAAGGAAATATAGTTACCAACGTGATGAGAACTATGACTTCAAAATGAGAATTTTAGCTCTCAAAACCCATATTTTTGCGTCAAACACACCAAAATTAATCTTTAAATCAAAAAGTGGTGTTTCTGGTAGCACTTTTTTTTCTTGAGAGGTTAAAATTACAATATTTTTCAATCATGGTCTTAAAATTTCATATTGTTATCGACAAAAAAAAAACCTTGAAATCAATTCCTAAATCGAAAAGTGGTGATACTAGTAGCACCATTTTTTTTTGAGTGAAAACTATAACTTATTTGAAACAGTAACCTTAATAATGAGTAATATTGCAATTAAAACCTTAAAAAACAGCCCCAAAATTTAGAAGTAGTATTACTAATAACACTATTTTTAAAACTTAAAATTGCAATATTTTTTAGTACATGACATTAATAACTCATATTGTTACAATAGAACAGCAACAAACTATCATGTATCGCATCCAAATACATAATATTGGCCATTGAGTCACCATCGATATAGTTTTCGATGGTGATTCCGAGTTCATGTAGACAAATGCATCATACAAAAAAACCAAGCTTTGCTTGAACATTATCGCAATACATCAAGTCTCCTCTATCACATACTAAGTCCATTTTATCAATGTTTCCCTTCTCTTTAGTGGACTCAATTTTATTTATTTAGTGACCCAATTTTATTTATAACTCCATTGAACTTAGATCATAAAATCTATCTCTTATGGCTGATCTCATCGAACAAAGATCCGAGATAATAGTATTTGGTTCACTTCACCTCTGGCATAGCCAATTACCATTTTAATGTATATCTCTTCCTTAATCTGAGAAAAGCGTGAGGTGGAGGTCATTTCTACAAAATGTTGTATAAAAGAAATGCTATTATAAAACACAAACACATACCTGAGAGAGAGGAGTAGATTTTTCAACTCCATACCACCTCTTCATCATCCACAAAATATAACTAGCATTATATATCAATATATGACAATGGATGGTTCATACTTCATATCCAATTTAATGCTCATTTTTTAACATTTTAAATCTGTTTGAAAAAAATAAATTTAAATCACATTCATGAATTAATGTTAAGATATACGAACGCATGATGGAAACGAAGAAAAACATTATATATTACAACATAAAAAAATATCAATGAAAATGCAAAGGAAGTGGGAATTTCCCCTTCCCTCTTAAACATTTTTTTATCAAAATAACAACAAATTTAAATGTAATATAATCCAAAAAAAATTATTAAGTCATAGTATATAAAGTTAGAGTATAGTATATAAAGTTATTTTAAAAAAATTATATTTCAAAAAAGAAATAGTCTCTTGCATTAAAAATCAAAGAATAAAATTCCTAGGAAATATTTTTGATACAAAATTAAATAATAAAAATCTTTATATTATTAGTTTTTACTTTTTCATTAGTCTTCGTCTTATCAGGGATTATAGCATTTTTTCCATTGTCAAGGTGTGTTAACTCAACATTATTTTGTCGCGTTTTTGCAATTTTAACAAAATTTTCAGGAAATTACTAAATATTGCATTTTAATGGAAATTCAAAAATAATTTTCTAATTTCCAGAAATCTTATTTCTAATTTTCCATTGGCTAAGTGAGCCCTAATGTGACATAATTCCCCTAACGGAGGGCATTTTATTTTCAGCATTTTTCAGTGCCTCACAAATAATTTTCAAATAAAAAAGGCTAATTTTGTGAGTGGCCATTTCATCTGTGAGTGCTCTGACATTGACATTGTTATGCTTGACACTGCTACTACACTGCCAATGATGCCAGAATTGACAGGGTTTCAAATCCCTTACATAAGTGCGTGGGGGGGGGGGGGGGGGGTTAAACAAATCTCCATAATTGTGCGGAGTGCAGAGGTGCGGAGAAAGAAACGAGGGGGTGGGTAGTGGGATGAACAAATCTCCATTTAAAATGTTTTGTGGAGGTGTGGAGGAAGAAGAAGTTTTTTGCCTCTGCACCTCCGCACTCTGCACCTACGCTTTCAATTCTCTACGATGCTAATAAGGGTGTTTACTATTATTTCAAAGGATGTGTTGATGGTGCTAGATCCCGCCAACATATAGGGAATATCCCTGATATGAGGTCCAAATTAGGCCTCACACCATTTGGTGTAGGAGCCCCATCCGAAAATATGGTCAAGCTGTCATTAACCTAGATATTTTCCTTGGCTTAAGAAATTAGCATGAGAGTAGTGCACATGTACTTTTGAATGAGCAAGAGAGTGTGCCTTGTGGAATGTTTGATTGTAAATGTATCAAGGTTCTTTCATTGGAGGGAAGAAAGTGTGTCTCTAAAAGAGAATTAATAGCCCTAATCTAATAAAGACACACACACATAAACAAGGAAGAATAGTTAGACATCAAGAAAAATAATTCACATAAATGCAACAATCATTAAAATCATCACAACACATTTCCAACAAGTTTAGCACCAAAGTGATTGAAATAGTTCAATTACTTTAGTACATGTGAAAGGCAATATCAACTGCAAACAATAGAAGAATATTCTCAAAACATCTCTGATCCATGCATAAAAATGTGTTGGCCGAATGGCTTCAAGTATTAAGCAAAAGTTCCAAGATACATGAGTACAATGAACATCACTAGCTCTAATAGTGGAGCGTTAGAGCCACTACTTGCTCCCCAAAAGTATTGTCTACATCCCTCTAATGCCTTATGGGAGAAGCCAAGGTGCAAATTCATTTTCTTGAGTAATGAGGCTCCTTTTCTAACTTGAGGCATGACCTTTTATATCCTCGTGATTCTTGACTTTCTCATATGGATTTTCAACTTCTAATGACCTTTGGACTTCTTTATAACTCTTGGACTTCTAAATGACTTTTGGACATAATGAGATGAGACATAAAATCAAGTGTGACACATACCAACTCATCAATAATACTTAGACAGGATTGAACAATAAGAAATACACATCAAAATGCCAGTGTACAAACACTCTCCAAGTATAATACACAAAGTGTGTGGGACTACAACCAAAAGTGTTATTTTACAACAAAAAAAGATAGTATAACCATAAGTGCACTAGAGATGTTCTAAACAATGTGACAACACTTACGAATGATCAATAACACTTGAAACATGTGGAAATATTTGAAATGACACTTGACGCTAAAAGCGACACTTGATATGATAGTTTGGTAGGATCCAAAATTTGAATGTAGTGTAATTTTGGAGAGTGTTGTAGTAGCGATAACACTTGGTGACACATTAGCTGAACTTCAGTTTCTCTACCAAAGAATATATTTTTAGTTAAAGGATTATTCATTCAGGAAGTATGGATTGACCAATTAAATTTTTTTGACTTCCCCTCTCAACCCGATGTATACATAGCACCTTACTTCCATTTACTTTGTTCAAACACACAACAGATATGCTATATCTCAATGGTTTCAACCTAGGAAAGGATAATATGTTTGACGAGTTTAAGATATTCAGAGTATGAGTTTCATCTCTCGTGTTTCTCTACTGCTAGTAGGCCTGTATAGTACCCCGGAAGAGTCACTCGAGGGGCAAAAGTGTTGTTTTGCTATTGGTGAGCTTGAATAGTACTCCAGCGAAGTCTCTTGCTTCACCTCCATGTGTAAGAATCCTTTCTCTTCTTTCACACGTTATTTATTTATTTAATTGAATTGTGCTTAGACACTTATTATTTCAATGGGAGGAAGAGGGATCCCGACTTATTAAGAGAAGAAGAGGTTCCCGCTTTGGAGAAGTGTTAATATAACCTCTTATATTAGTTTTCTCACTATACATTTTCCCCTTATCCTTTCTCTACTAGATTGGATAAGCATGTAACACACCAAGTAGATTTAACACCAAGTTAAGGAGTATGGATGCTAGAATAGATGTGGATATAATAGGTTCTATCAAGGTTTTCTTCGTGGATGTATCATATTTTCTGTCCAAACTTAGCTCAACCTATGGCATTTTCCCTAACAAAGAAGAAGAACTAACAGATAGCCAAGTGTTGTAGTTGTCACATTTATTATTTACGTCATCACAAATCCATTCTGAGTCAAATGCAATCTTTCACACAAGGTCTTATTTATGTACAATTAGCAAGACACAAGACAAGACAGGACATGACTCGACATGAGAAACATGAGACCAACAATGGATGATAAAGAAACAAAATGTACAAGGAACACAGCTTAGAGTTGTTATTGAAAATAGTTATTCAAATCTTCTCCATTAATGGGAAGAGGGTTAGTCCTCCCATCTAAATATTTCAGCTTGAAATTATGGCCAAATTCTTCTTCAATAGTATAAGGGCCTATCCACAGAGATTTGAACTTCATCTATTTGCCCTTATCTTCGTTGGCTTTATCCCACTTCAATATTAAGTCATCCATATTGAAACTCTTAGTCCTTGAAGATTTCTTATTGAACCAGAACTTAATATGATTTTGGTGTATTGCAGATATTTCTTTAACTTTGAACCTTTCTTCCTCAAGTTTAAGCAAAGTATCGATCTTGCTTTCAACCAGAAGGCATGGTATGCCTTGGGACTCTTGGGAGTATTTCAAAGATAGGAAATACAGGTTAGGAGGATAGACAACTTATTTACCATATACCAGGAAGTATGGTGAGGTTTTGAAGGAAGGCTTAGGATTTACACTGTCAACTCCTAATGTGTTTACCAAAGCATTGTGTTAGTTCCTTTTCTCAAAGAAAATGGCTTTCCTGATTATGCGAATGAGATTTTTGTTCATTGATTCTGATAAACCATTTCCCCGTGGGTAATAATTTGATGCATGCTTTAGTACGATACCATTTTCTAATCCAAACTCATAAAGTTTCAAAAGTGAAAAATAAGTTGCATTATCAAAGACAAGAGACATTGGAATGCCAAACCTAGTTATAATCTTCTGCTTTATGAATTGGATGACCTCCTAGTCATTGACTTGTCTTAAAGGAACGGATTTTGTCCACCTAGTGAAATAATATATCATTGTTAGGATGTATCAGTGTTGCTTTCATGAGTGTGGGAAAAATTCTCCAATAACATCTAGTCTCTGTTGTTGGAAAGGTTCCTTAACTGCTACTAGTAGTAGTGGGACAATTGAGTTTTTGGCTCGACCGAAACATCTATGATAAGTTTGGAACTTATGAGCATAAGCATGAGCATCCTTGAATAAGAAGGGCCAATAATAAATAGCCCTCATTGCTTTATTTGCAGTTGTATAACCGCATAATTTCCACCTATCTTTTTGTCATGCAAATCTCTTAATACCTTCTTTTTGTCTAAGTGAGGCTCTAGGCATCTTGGCAAGACACCATTATGGTGCTTTCTAGAAAGCACTCCATGAACGAGCTGATAAGATAGATATTTAAGGTGGATTTCCTTCTTTTGTTTGTTCTATAAATGTGTGGGAAGGGTGACATGCTCTAAGTATTGTCGTATATCTAAATACCACAACATTGTCGATCTTGTCTTAGGTACTTGTTCAACATTATACATTTCTATTTCCTGCTCCCATCCTAAAAGGTCATGCTCCAGAGCATCTCTTGCTTCTGCTACTAGTTAAAAAATGCCATGAACCTTAATAGTATGAACTGGATTAAATTCTAGATCATATTCTTGTAAATAGATCATCCAATTTTCTCTCTTCTCTCCCAGCTCTTGCTACACAAATATTGTTTTGACAACTAGATGATACAGATATATGATTGTGTGATCTTTGAGGTGGTAGGGAAACGCTTGACTAACTTATACATAGGTTAAAAATATTTATCAATGGTAGGGTAGTTCAAATATAACCATGTAAACCAACACTCATTAAATAAATAGGTGGTTCATTTCCTGCAGCATCCTTCTGCATCAATACGACCGCAGTAAATGAATCTAAGGCAAAAGTATAAAGCGGGAAATCCTTACCATAATGGGGTTAAACAATGTGAGCGCATCAACAATAACTTATTTTATACGAGAAAAAGCATCATTTTCCCTTCTATCCCATTTATAGATTCACCTTTCTTTATCATCTCTTGCAATTTTTTAACTATCTGAGCATAGTCAAAGATGAACTTGTGCAAGAAATTAATCTTTCCTTAGAAATATTGCAAGCTTTATTATTTACTCATAACAGTATCTGAGATATAGTTTTTATCCTTTTTGGATCAAATTTGATTTCTCTCTTGGCAATGATGTGTCTTAAGAGAGAGCCTTATGACACACCAAAGATGCTTTTCTTTGGATTGAGAGAAATCTCATACTTGTAACATCGTTCAAATATATTTTTTAGATGACACACATGATCTAATCTTCTTTTAGAGAATACAATGACATCATCTAGATAAACTACCACACTTTGGAAAATTAGGCCATGGAAAGCAATGTCCATTTCTCTTTGAAATGCAGCGTCATAATTAATAAGCCTAAATGGCATGCGATTAAAGGCAAAAGTTCCCCACTTGGTTCTAAAAGTGGTTTTGAGGTGGTCTTGTTCTACCGGCAACACCTTATTGTAACTAGAGAAACCATCTAGAAATGAGAACATCTCAAACCCAGACACTGATTGGAGGATCTATTCCATAGATGGCACCATAAAAATGATTTGAGCATCCAACAACTTTCTTAATTCCTTTTGTATTAGGGATTTTAGAATTGGATGAAATCTTCTTAGTTGTTGCTGAAATGGTTTCACCCTTCTTTAATATCAATGGCATGCTTGATAATGCGAGTATCATATGTCTTCAAATCATCACAATTCCATGCAAACACATCATGATACTATTTTAAAAAATGGATGAATGCTTGTCTTTCTTGCGGGGAACAACATGTACCGAGGTTTACACATTTCATATCGTCTTGAGTCCCCAAGTTGACTTGTTCAAATAACAACCTTGATTTTTGAGTCTTAGTATTAATTGGTCGCCAGTTTTGCAGGTCATATAGATTTTCCAGGGACACTACACCTTTAGGCATAGAATTTCCTTTCACTGTATCAGTTTCTTCCTGCAATGCCTTGTTGTGCTCATCTTCTTCAATGGCCGCATCTTTGGACATGTCTGCATTAGCCATAAAATGAAGTATATGTTGGTCGTCATTCAAAACATGAAAATTAGTTACGTTAGTGGGAACAAATGGTTTATATATAATCTTTGTAGAAAAACCAATTCTCAATGGCAACATTTTAGTGGATGCATTAGCTAATGAGTCATATGCGGCATTTCTAATTCTAGGAACATAAATTATATTAAAAGCTTTGAAATAAGTAATAAGCTAGCATACCTCTTGTTGGTAGTTTTTTAAACTTAGTGAAACACAGTGGATAGTGTTTTGTACATGACTAGTACCACTTTTGAGTCACTAATTGCCTTCAGCAGCTCTACCTTCAGGTAAATGGATTTCTTTAACCCAAGAATGGTTGCTACGTATTCAGCAATATTTTTTATACACTCGGACTCCAAAGAACATGACAGGATGTACTTCTTGTTATGTGGGTCTATGATAATGCAACAAAATCTAGAACCATCTTGTGTTTTTGAACCATCAAAGTACAAATTCCAAATATCGTCAACTACTAAATTGGTTCCTATACTATTATTACTATGTACATCTATGTTACAAGATTCATTAGCACCAGTTGGAGTGCAAGGAAGGATCTCAAACTGTGTATCTGGTGGGACGGGTGATGGTTGTGCTTGGTAACACCTGAGATCAATTTCCAAAAACAAATTTCCAAAGATTATGTCTACAAATCCAACAAGCTCATTACGACCCTCAAGTGGTGTCACAATATATTTCATGTGGGGTTCACTTTCCACTCGAATATGGTTGTTTTTTCCTTTGTATGGAAGCCACAAGTGTGACCAATCTATAGAAAAATACCCTTGTAATTTACTAGACTAGTCTCTACTCAAGAATAATCCATAAGCTTCAGGGATGTGCATAATTACAATGGTTATGCATTTTTGTACCCTTTAGTCTAATGATAAGTGGATAATAACATTCTTGAGCTCACCAATGGCCTGGAAAAGTGATCTGTCTAGTTGAATGATTTATGCATAAGTTCTATCCCATTTAGTGTTAATTTTCTAAACAACAAATAATGGCATTACATTCACATTTGCACACGAATCAAACAAACAATTATGGACATTGTAATTAAAAATTTCAAAAGTTAGCAAAACTCGGGGGTAGGTATTGTTAGCATCTAAAGTTACAACATTAACCATAGATTTGAGAGTTCTGAGAGACTTACTGGACACCCTTTTAGAAGTAGAATCTTTGTCACCTAATGAAGGCTATGAGAAGGCTTGGAAAAGTAGCTCACATTGGTCTGCTACATTTGCGAGATCAAAGATGGAAATTTTATCACGAGCTCTTTTTAAGTCCTCAGTGATATTATAATCAAAGATTTCATTTCTAGTAGGCATTGTTGTAGTGTTTGGAGATGTAGCTTTGTTTGAAACTTCCAGAGTGATAGAATTTCTTTTGCTACTAAGGGAACTATTCTTAGAAATAGTAGCATTTCCATAATTGTTTTGTGCATTCTAAGAAGGATTGGTCCGTGGTGAGATCCTTCTTAAAGATTGTTTCTTCAGATCTTGTCTTCTAAATTCCTATTCAAAAACGGACCCCTTTCTCCTTAAATTATAATGACGTTTGTTTCAGAGTAGGGGATTCACTTTCAAGTGGTATTTCATCACTTTTCTTGTCTGTGTTGAGAATGAAATGAAAGGTATTAATTGAGTGTCCAATACGTGTACTTTCCTCAACGATGGCAGCCTCATTTGTTTCTTCAGCCTTCTCGGACTACTCATCTGATAGTAAAGTATCAACAATATGGGCTACCAGAGAATTCATGTTGTGGTTCCATTGTGGACAAGTTTTCTCTGAATGTCATTCCTGATGGAAGGAGTAATATTTGTCCATGCTAATACTTTTAAAATTCAACAAAACATTTGCGCTTTGGGTATATTTAGTCGGTGGATTTTTGTTATTCCTTCTGAATAAGAAATAATAAGGGGGCTTGTTACTAGTATAAACCTTTCTTGACTTTCTCTTTAATTCTGAGACTTAATTAGTGAGTGACTTTAAAGATTTATTCATGCTTTCAGTATCAACATAATATTTTTATTTAGATTTATTTGAAGATGCTTGAGACTTATTTCCAGTTTCCTTGGAGTCTTTAGATTCTTCATCATCAGTAATAGCTCCAATGGCATGCAATTCTTTCTCTGCGGCAATTGCTTCTGCAAAGTTTAAATCCAATGTCTCCTTTGCTTCTCTTTTAACAAAAACAATTTTTTTTTTGGCAAGGCAGTTGTATAATAATCTATAGTAATATAATTGTGAGCTTGTGTGTTTGGGGGAAACTTCTTTAATATGCGGTTGAACTTTTGATTGAAATATTTAAGTTTCTCCCTTCCCCCATCTTCATATTTTTGAGCTCTTTTAAGAGCATGGAGGGAGTTTTATCAATAGAAAATTTCTCCAAAAACAATTTCTTAAACTCCCTCCAACCATGGATTGACTTAACAGGCATACTATGGTACCATACTATTGCTCTACCTTCTAAAGAGAAAGGAAAGATCCTACAAGCAACATCATCATACCATACTTGTAGCCTTTTTAGATGTATTTGGAAATCATCAAGATGCTACATTCCTTAACCTTCTTGTCAGGATCAAACTTTGATATAAACTTGTCTGGATTTTTAGGCATTCTATGAAGATTATTCAGAAGAGCGAGTGGCCCTTGGGCCATCCAATCTAGGTCTTGATTAGCCATGTATTTGTCTCCTTCTTCCTCCTCATTTTTTGAATCTAATGAGCCTTCTCCTTCTTCATTCAAATCTATATCAAAATCAAAATTAGTTGTGTTGTTATCTGTCAAAAAGAACAAGATCTTCTTTGTACTCTTCGTTGGTAGGTGGAAGCGGCTCTTGCTAGACAATGTCTTCTAAGGACTCTTCTAATTCCTCAAGAGTAGAAAACCCCAAATCTTCCACTGATGTAACCAATACATATCTACGAGTTGTTTCTCTCTTCTTGGGATGATAAGGAAGGTTATGATAAATGGGAAGTAAATTGATAGCTTTCAAAAATATATGGGTAATAAGTCGAATTTCCTGGAGTTGATCGTAGGTAACTACATACCAGGTTGAGAAGACCCTCCTACCTCAGGGATAAGAGTTGGGATAGAATATAGGATATTACTTCCTTTTCCATAAGATGAATTATTGGGATGTGATGAGTTATTAGCCATAAAAAATTACCTTCCCTCCTTATAGTGTCGTGATGTTGACGGTGTTGAATCCCACAAACATACAGGGGATTTCCCTGATATGAGGTCCCAATTAGACCTCACACTATTTGGTGAAGGAGTCACATCTATAAATATGGCCTACCTTCCATTAACTTAGAGATTTTCCTTGGCTTAAGAAATTAGCATGAGAGAGTAGCGCACATGTGCTTTTGAATAAGCAAGAGAGTGTGTCTTGTGCAATGTTCAATTGTAAATGTATCAAGGTTATTTCACTACAAGGAATAAAAGTGAGTCTCTAAAAGAGAAGTAATATTGATAATCTAATAACGAAGCATACACATGAATAAGTAATAATCATTAGACATAAAGCAAAATAGTTCACATAGATGCAACGATCATTAAAATCATCACAACACATTTCCCACAAGTTTAGCACCAAAGTGATAGAAATAGTTCAATTACTTTAGTACATGTTAAATCTAGAATAAACCACAAACATTAGAAGAATAATATCAAAATGTCCACAATCCATGCATGAAAATTTTCTCGCTGAATCGCTTTAATAATTAAGCAAAAGTTCCAAGATACATGAGTACATGAACATCACTAGCTCCAATAGTGATGTGTTAGAGCCACTACTTGCTCCCCAAAATTACTATATCTATCTCTCTAATGCCTTGTGGGAGAATGCAAGGTGAAAGGTCCTTTCATATCCTCATGACTCTTGAGTTTCTCATATGACTTTTCAACTTCTAATGACCTTTGGACTTCTTTATAACTCTTGGAATTCTAAATGAATTTTGGAATTACATATGACTTTTATAATTATTCATATGGCTCTTTTTCCCATACATAACTCTCAGCATTCCACTTCATTGTCTTTACAATAATTACATAATTACATCATCATTTCCACACCATCATGTGGTGAGAACATGACAAGTCACAAACATTGATGCCTTTGACTCATAGTGACTGATGACATGGAATTTCTTGATAGTTGACAATGTTGCCACTTGTATATCCGATATTGTATGCAGCTTCCATGTTGTTGATGTATTCACCCTCCAAATGTTATTTGATCATATGGAGTCTTTTGGGCTACTTTGATCATTAGTATTTCAATTTTCTTCATTTTTCACATCACATGTTCTTTGTTCTCGAACACTTCCTTTGACTATCCTCTTTGTCAAATCTCTTCATGCATCCTTGCCATGTTGTTCTAGAATTTCTGCAACTGATATAACTCATGGAAAGCAAACATTAGTATGAAAAATCTCTTATTTTAACATGTTTCATGTAAACTTTATGTTCATGACTTAACAGTGCACTTGGGAAGAATAAGGAGGCTTTTGGGCACAAGTCACACTGCTAAGGAGCAAATACTTAATGCTTAAGGCTACTAGGATTCATTTTGCACTCAACTGGGAGAGAGGAAGCTCAAGGGAGGGCACAAGGTGCAGGTCTAAAGGGTGAAGTAAGGCCATTGAGGCTTTGGTACTGCGCTATGCGCTCAAGGGAAATAAGGAGGGAACAAGGTGCAAGTCTTAAGGCTAAAGGGATTAATATTGGGCCTACCCAAGCACGTTGTGTGCTCAAGAGAAGTTAGGAGGTCATATTGCGCAAGCCTGAAGGCTAAAGGGATCATGATTTTTCTTTGATGTTGCGCCATGCACTCAAAAAGGATCAAGGCTTACTTTAAGGGTGTAGTTCGGAACCAAGAAGGGGGTATGATGCTTGGTAGTGGGCTATGCTCTCTTGAAGGGTGTAGGACGTAGGTCCAAATAGGGGAGGGGTCCTGACTAAGCCTTAAGAGTGTGCTATGTGCTCTCCTAGCCTCAATGGGCTAGCTTGTGCAACCAAAATTTTTCCCAATCTGAAAGATAAAACAAGGGGCAAACACAATAAGTTTAGACATAAAATCAAGTGCGATACATACCAACTCATCAATAAGACCTAGACAAAATCAAACAATGAGAAATACACATCAAAATTCCAATTTTCAAACACTCTCCAAGTACAATAAACAAAGTATGTGCAACTGCGACCAAAAGTGTCATTTTACAACAAACAAAGATATTAGAATCATGAAGTGAACTAAAGATGTTCGAAACAATGTGATGACACATAGGAATGATCAAAAACACTTGAAACATGTGGAATGATTTGAAACAACACTTGAAGACCAAAGAGGAACTTGATATGACAGTTTGGTAGGATCCAAAATTTGAATGTAGTGAAGTCTTGGAGGGTGTTGTAGCAACGACAACACTTGGCGACACACTAGACAAACTTTAGCTTCTCTACCTAGGAATAGCTTTTCAGTTAAAGGGTTAATCCTTCAGGAAGTATTGATTCCCCAATTAGATTGCTTGTATGTCCCCTATCAACCTAGTTGTATACATAGCACTTCACTTCCCTTTACTTGGTTCAAACACACAATAGATATACCATATCGCAATGGTTCCAATCTAGGAAAGGGTAATATGTGTGACAAGTTTAACATATTCAGAGTGTGAGTTTCATCTCTCGTGTTGCTCCACTGCCAGCAGGCTTGGATAGTACCCCGAAGAAGTCATTATAGGAGCATAAGCATTTCTTCGCTGCCAATAAGCCTAAATAGTACCTCGGTGAAGTCATTTGCTGCACCTCCCTACACAGGAAGCCTTTCTCTTCTTTCACCCTTTCTTTATTTATTTAATAGAACTTTGTTTTGGCACTTATTATTTCAATGGGAAAAAGAGGGGTCCTGACTTATTGAGAGTACAAGAGGTTTCTCCTTCAGAGAAGTATTAATATAACCTCTGATATTTGTTTCCTCACTATAGAATGTCCCCTTATCTTTTCTCACTAGATTGAATAATCATGTAAGAAATCAAGTAGATTTAAGACCAAGTTGAGGAGTTTGGATACTAGAATATATGTGGATCTAATAGGTTCTCTCAATGTTTTCTTCTTGGATATATCTTATTTTCCATCCATACTTAGCTCAACCTATGGCATGTTCCCAAAGAAGGAAGAAGAAATAATAGATAGCCAAGCATTGTAGTTTTCACAATTCCTATTTACTTCACCCCAAAGCCCTTCTAAGACATGCACTCTTTCACACAAGGTCTTATTTATGTACAATTACCAAGACACAAAACACAGTGAGACATGACTCGACATGAAAAAATGAGACCAATAATGGATGATAAAGAAATAGATTGTATATGGAACGCAACTTAGAGCTACTATTAAAAATAGTGCTTCAAATCTTGGCCATTAATGGTTAGAGGGCTAGTCCTCCCATCTAAATATTTTAGCTTGAAAGCATTATGGCCAAGTTTCTCTTCGATGTTATAAGGCCTATCCACAGAGATTGGAACTTTGTGTGGTTTCCTTTCTCTTCGTGGGATTTATCCCACTTCAATGTTAAGTCACCCAAATTCAAACTCTTAGCCTTGCATATTAATTATCAAACCAATGCTTAATATGGTTTTGGTGTAAGGAAAATCTTTCTTTAGCTTTGAGCCTTTCCTCCTCAAGTTTAGCAAAGTATATATCTTTCTTTGAACTAGAAGGCATGGTTTGCCTGAGGACTTTTGGGTGAGTTGCAAGGTTGGGAGATATAGGTTAGGAGGAAATATATCATCTTTACCATATACCAAGAAGTATGGTGAGGTTTTGAGGGAAGGCTTAGGAGTTACATGGTCAGCCCATAATTCGTTTACCAAAGGATTGTGTTAGTTCCTTTTCTCAGAGAAAATGGTTTTCTTGATTATGTGAATGAGATTTTTGTTCGTTGATTCTGCTAATCCATTTCCCTATGTGTGATAATTGGATGAATGCTTTAGTAAGATACCATTTTCTAATGCAAACTCATAAAGTTTCAATGAAGAAAAATAAGTTGCATTATCAAAGACAGGAGACGTTGGAACACCAAACATGGTTATAATGTTCTACTTTATGAATTGGTTGACTTCCTGGTCATTGAATTGTCTTAATGTAACTACTTATGTCCATCGAGTGAAATAATATGTTACTGTTAGGATATATCAATTTTTCTTTGATCAGTGTGGGAAAATTTCTCCAATAACATGTAGTCCCCATTTTTGGAAAGGTCCCTCAACTGCTACTGGTAGTAGTGGGGTGGCTGACCTCTGGTCTTGACCAACACATCTATCACAAGTTGGGCATAAGCATGAATGTCCTTGAACAAGGTGGATCAATAATAACCAACCCTCATTACTTTATGTGCAGTTGTATCACCCGCATAATCTCCACCTTCTGGTCCATCGTGAAAATCTCTTAATACCTTCTTTGTGTCCTAAGGCTCTAGGCATCTTATCAAGACACCATTATGGTGCTTTCTAAAAAGCACTCCATGAACGAGCTGATAAGAGAGAGCTTTAAGGTGGATTTCCCTTTTTTATCTGTTCGATAAATGTGTGGGCAAGGTGCCATGCTCTAAGTATTGTCATACATTTTAATACCATGGTATTGTCGATCCTACCTGGGGAACTTGTTCAATGTTATACATTTCTATTTTCTACTCCCATCATAAAAGGTCTTGCTCCAGAGCATCTCTTACTTCTGCAACTAGTTAACAAAGGCCATGACCCTTAATACTATGGATTGGCTTAAATTCCATATCATATTCTTGCAAGAAGGTCATCCAATTTTCCTTCTTCTTACCTAGCTCCTATAGCACAAAGAGTGTTCTAACAACTGGATGAGGCACATATATTATCCTGTGAGCTTTGAGGAGGTAGGGCCTAAAATTCTTGACTACCTTATAAACAACATAAGCTTGTTTATAAATGGTAGGGTATCTCAACTCTGGCCCCTATAAACCAAAACTCATGAAAGAAATAGGTTGTTCATTTCCTTCAACATCCTTCTACATCAATACGGTCGCAATAGATGAACCAAAGGCAAAAGTATAAAGCAAGAAATCCTTTCCATAATCAAGGCTAAACAATGTGGTTGCATTAGTAATAGCTTGTTTTATATGATAAAAAGAATCATTTTCCCTTCTGTACCATTTATAAATTGCATCTTTATTTATCATTTCTTGCAATGATTTAACTATTTGAGCATAGTCAGAAATGAGCTTGCGCAAGAAATTAATTTTTCCCAAGAAATATTGCATAGCTTTCTTATTTATTGGGAAGGAGATCTGAGTTATAGTTTTTACCCTTTCCCGATCAAGTTTGATTATGATCTTGGTAATGATGTGTCCTAAGAGAGAGCCTTCTAACACATCAAAGATGGTTTTCCTAGGATTGAGAGTAATCCCATTCTTGTGACACCACTCAAATATTTGTTTTAGATGATGCACATGGTCTGATCTTCTTTTAAAGAATACAGTAACATCATCCAGATAAACTACCACACTTTGGTCAATCAAGCCATGGAAAGCAATGTCCATTTCTCTTTGAAATGTAGCGCCATCATTAATAATCCTGAATGACATGCACTTAAAGGTGAAATTTCCCCAATTAGTTCTAAAAGTGGTTTTGAGGCGATCGCATTCTACCACTAGCACCTTATTGTAACCAAGGAAACCATCTAGCAATGATAACATCTTGGACCCAGACATTATTTGGAGGATTTGTTCCATAGATGGCACTGGATAATTATCTTTAACTGATGCCTCGTTGAGATTGGGAAAGTCAACACATAACCTTATCTCACTAGACTTCTTACTGACATGGACCAAATTTGAAACCCAAGCAGAATGTTTGACCTTAAAAATGATTTGAGCATCCAACAACTTTCTTAATTCCTTTTAGATTAGGGGTTCTAGTGTTGGATGAATTTTCCTTAGTTTTTGTTGAAATGGTTTCACCTATTAAAAATCATTTTAACTCCATGCAAACACGTCATAATACTATTTGAAAAGGTAGATGAATGATTTGCGTCCTTGTAGAGAACAACATGTACCGACGTTTACATATTTTGAATCATCTTGAGTCCCCAAGTTGACTTGTTCAAATGCTAGCCTTGAGCTCTAATTCTTAGTATTAATTGGTCCTATGAATCAGTTTTGCAAGTCACATAGATTTTCTAGGGACACTATACCTTTAGGCATAATATTGCCTTTCACTATATCATTTACTTCCTACAAAGCCTTGTTGTGCTCATCTTCTTCGATGGCTACGTATTTGAACATGTCCACATTGACCATAAAATGTAGTATATGTTAGTCATCATTGAAAACATGAAAATTAGTAATGTTATCAAGTATAGATAGTTCATATATAGTCTAAATAGAAAAAAAAAAATCTCAATGGAGAAATTCTAGCAATTGTGTTAGCTAATGTGTCAATTGTGACATTTCTAATTCTAGGAACATAAATGATATTAAAATTTTTGAAATAAGTAATAAGCCACCATACCTCCTATTGTAGTTTTTTAAACTTGGTGAAACATAATGGATAGTGTTTTATACCTGACGAGTAACCACTTCTGACTCACCAATTACCTTAAGAAGTTATACCTTCAGATCAATGGCTTTCTTTAATCCAAGAAAGAGTGCTTTGCATTTGGAAGTATTGTGTGTTCACTCAAACTCCAAATGGCATGACAGGATGTACTTCTTGTTATGTGGGTCTATGAGAATGAAACCATCTCCATATCCATCCTGTGTTTTTTAACCATCAAAGTACAAATTCAAAATATTATAAGTTATTAAATTGGTTCCTATACTATGATTACTATGTACATCTATGTTACAAGATTCATCAGCACTAGTTGGAGTACAATGAAGGATCTCCAATTGTGTATCTGGTGGGAAGGGTGATGGTTATGCTTGGTAACACTAGTGATCAATTTCCAAAAAATATTTTCCAAATATTATGTCTGCAATGCCAATAGGCTCATTATTACCCTCAATTTGTGTCAGAGTATATTTCATGTAGGGTTCACTTTCCACTTGAATCTGGTTGTTTCTACCCTTCTATGGAAGCCATAAGTGTGACCAATCCATAAAAAAATTACCCTTGTAATCTACTAGACTAGTCTTTACTCAAGAGTAATCCATAGGCTTCAAGGATGTCCAAAATTACAATGCTTACACTTTGGTGTACCCTTTGGTCTGATGGGAAGAAGATAATAACATTTTTTAGTTCACCAATGGTCTGGACAAGTGATTTGTCTACCTGAATGAATTGTGAATTAGTTCTATCCCATTTAGCATTAATTTTCTTAGCAACATATAATGGCATCACATTCACAGGTGCACCCAAACCAACCAAACAATTATGGACATTGTAATTAATATTTCAAAAGTTAGCAAAAATGGGGGGCATATATTGTTAGCATCTAAAGTTATAGCATTAACCATATATTTGAGGGTTTCGAGAGACATACTATACACCTTTTGAGAAGTAGAAGCTTTGTCACCTGATGAAGGTTGTGAGTAGGCTTGGACAAGCATCTCACATTAGCCTACTATCTTTGCAAGCTCAAAGATGGAAATGTTAGCACGAGCTCTTTTTAAGTCCTCAATAATATTATAATCAATAGTTTAGTTTCTAGCAGGTAATGTTGCATTGTCTAGAGGTGTAGCTTTGTTTGAAACTTCCAAAGTGATAGAATTGACTTTGCTACTAGGGAAATTATTCTTAGAAATAGTAGCATTTCTAGAATTGTTTTTTGCATTCTGAGCAGGATTGGTCGATGGTGAGATCCTTCTTAACAATTGTTTCTTCAGATTTGTCTTGTCAATTCCTATTCAAAAATGGGCCCTTTTCTCCTCAAATGATAATGATTGGTTTGTTTCAGAGGGGGGCTTCACTTTCAGGTTCTCTTTCAACACTTCTCTTGTCAGCATTGAAAATGAAATCAAAGGTATTAATTGAGTGTCCTGTTGTACCTTTGAGATGATAATGGTCAATTGATCATGCGAGAGCATCTAAGATATTTTTTTTGGGGTTTTGGCTTTTGGTTTTTATGGAAGACCAATACATAAAACAACTTATAAGAATGATGTATTTAACCCTTTTAGATAGTACTAATAAATAACCAAAGGGTTGTTATTTAACTTCACACAGTGATTTAAGTTGATAAGATGTGCAGAAAGAATAATAAGGAGATATGATTACTTTAAATTTTAGATAGAAAGATAAATCATCATAAGTGGGAAAACCTTTGACCAATGTTCAAAATTTAAACAAAATATGCTTAAAATTACATAAGATACTGACAATTTTGTGATTTAGAGGGAACCTTTCAGACAAATAGTCCAATATCTCAATCTCTTTATAATAATAACTTCAAAAGGAATTTTAAGAATAACTGTAACACATTTATTCTCACCTGATATCTCTGTAAAACTTAAACATATGTAGAATTAACAGAATGAATGGAACACATGAAAGACTTATAGAAGAAAACGAGACTGTATGATATCAAATTCAGAATCCTTTGCTTTATTATCAGTGATCTAGAAAAAGCTTGTACATCAATGCTTACAAAATTTCTTATGGAAAGGTACCACCTTTAATAACTTGTAGAAGAGAGTTATTTATACTAGTTTGGATAGTAAACAAAATATCCTAAACTGATTACAAAAATAGCCTAAAATAAAATAGGAAAAGAAAATTGTTGAATGATGTGTCCCTATTAGGTAGGAAGTTGTTGATGATTGTTCCTTCAAAAACTGTTGTGTTGTCTTCTTGTTGGGATGGAAAGTTAATCAATTGTTTCACACAATTGATCCCACCTCTCCTCACTTGGTATCTCTAGATTTACCATTCTTATAAATATCTCATCAACTTCGGTATATCTTTCAAAATTGGGTTTAGTGAGAAAAAGATGTCCAACTTCATATTTGATTGTGAGGTTAGGCCCCAAAGCTTCCAAAAACTCTTTGCCAGTAATCTATCTTTGTATCCCTGCAAATTGATTATTGTCTGTTGCAATAGTATATAATCTTTCACAGTAATCATTCAGTTTTACTAGCTGATCATTTGATGGCACTAACTTTGGTAAACCTTTCTTATTCAACATACCAAATTTAGAATGAAACCTTCTGACTACAATGTTCAAAGATTCATACTTCGTTTTCAGCTGAGCCAGTAGATTCTTCTTCATTAGGACTTTCTTAATCTCTGAAATAGTAGATGTCATGTCTGGCATATTTATCTCTTATAACTAATGCCTATTCTTAGAGATTAAAACTTTAATCATCCATGTTGCTTCTTTGGTTTTTGTGCCCAATGTTGCCCTATGATTATCTATCTTTGTCCTGCATCTAGCAATCAATTCTTTCCGCTCAAAAATAATTTGTATGGATGGCCATACTTCTGTTATGGAGTAGCTGATATCTAACCCATGCCCTCTTTGATCTGGGCCAAAGTGTCTTCCATTGGCGTCTTGCTCTCTAATTTTTTAACCTTGATTTCTAACCTGTGTGACTTTTGCATTTCCTCTACATACAAGGTATCATTCTTTACCTTTTGTGACTCCAAGGTTTGGAAATTCTGGAGTAACTTTTCATTCTATTGTTTTTGTGCCTGTAACTCATGTGATAACTTTGTTGTTTCAATTTTTGCTGAAGATGAAGCAATGTCAGTAGGAGATGAGCCTGGATATGTACTTTCTATGGGAATTGTTGTTACTGAGGTTACAACAAGTTGTGCTGCCTCTTTGTCCTTGAGAAGTTGTTCTATTTTCTCTTCCATTTTATTGATTTGTATGTTTTGCTCAATAATGAGTTTCAACATCTCCTCCCTATGTTATTCATTTTCTTCAATCTCTTTGGTTTGTGGTTCCTTAGTTGAAGGTAGTTTCAACTATTTCTTCGAAGCTGTTATCTCTATATTTTTCTTCTTGAGCATTTCTTCAATTGCTTTACAGTCTTGGGAATGATATCCAATTTTAACAATAATCTCTTATAAAGACTTTAATTTGTTACCCTTAGCTAAAGATGACAACTTTTCAATATTTAAGCTATGACTCCACATTTGACAAGGCAATTCTGAGCTTGGAAAGAGACGTGGCAGTTGTAATCATTGTTGAAAATAGCATTTCACCTGATTGCCTATTCAAATTCATTTGATTAATATGATGTATCTAGTTTACATAAAATGAAAATATGGTCTTCTTGTAATCTATTGTGGATTTGGGAAATGGAATTTGAGCTAGCAAAAATTCCATTTGCATCATTCCTCTTTCACTATCAAAGGCAAAGAGAAGTTTGTGCTGAGAGGTGGATGTTTGCTTCCAAAACTGTTTATACATTTGTGACTTAAGATTTTCATTATTTTGTTTAATTCCTAGAAATGTTGAGAAGATATTAGTATCTTCTGCTAAGTTGATCTCAGTTGGCTGAATAATCTCCATAGTTTCAGCTAAAGGAGGAGTCGAAGAAGTAGGAGGTTTGGGATCAGTGGTCCCTGGTGATGAAATATATTCTAAATCTCCAAGATCAATTATTTCTGGTGGCTTGCTCCCTAATGATATTGACAATCTAGTGTTCAATTTCTTTTGTAGTATAGAATACTCTTTAATTGGTTTTGTAGCTGACTGAGTTTCCTAACTGGCTATTTTTTGTTGAGTATTCTGAGTGACTAGAGTATTTTCCTATGGAGTGATTATAACATGTTCATCTGCTTCTAAGAGGGTTCCTTCAGACCACTACCCCTAGTTCATAAAATTCTCCAATTCTGGCCTGGGAGTATGGTTGTAAGGTGTTGCCTTCAACTGAACTCTCAGGGCTGAAATGATCCAAAAAGGATCATAAGACCGGGTGAAGCTTGGCTGGAGATTCATGTTCTTCAGTAATTTGTCTCCCTCTGTACCTACAAACCTAGTATTACAAATGAATGTCCCAACCTTGGCTTTGAGTTTGAACTATGACTTTTTCTTACTTAAGACAAAATGGACTTCATCCATATTTATCATCTGCCTGATGAATTCTAGTGAGAATATCCTCATTGGCACATACTTAGGCAGTTTGTATGGAGCTAACTCACTGCCATATATCCTAATTTCATTGTAGTTCTGGTACAGATACCAGTCACCAGTCTTGGTCTATTCAGATAGGTGCAATGTTTTCTTAATTTCTTCTCCAATTCTGGGCTCTTCCTGTCTATTGAGTAATTAAAGAACTGGGTGAACAAAAGAATCTATAAATTGAGAGAATGTAAACTTTGATGGTGCTTCTTTAACTAACTATGTCCAATGAATCATTGATTGATTCACTCCTTACTCATCTTGCCTGTTAAGTTAAATGTGCAATGAATCTCCCTGATGAAACAAAATCAAATGGATTATGATTGAGCTATATCTAAACACTCCTTGTGTGGTAAAATTCATAAATTGTTCATGTATATTATCAACCAAGAACTTGCTATAATTATACATGAAAGTAGGTTGATATTCCTTACTGAAAATGGAAAATAATCCAAGGATGCATTCATCAACAAGATGATCATTTTCATAGCCTAGGAGGTATGATAGCGGGGAGATGATATGTCTAGTGGCTTTAGGGAACATAGAAGATGAATAAGGTGGGTTTCTCTTGGGTAATTTAGCATCTTCTGGAAGAAAAAGTTCAAAGGTAAGGGTTCTATGTGGGAAGGTGAGTTTATTGTAAAGGTCCATGAGAGTTGCTGGTGAGAAATAGCTAAGGGAGTCAAATGAAGGTATCATTATCATTTGGTTTATACTCCAAGCAGTAATGGTGATCAAGATTTTTCCATCTTGAGTCATCACTGTTCTTTGCACAGGATCATACCTGGCTTGACACCAAGTGATCAAATCAGGGAAATGATGAGTTTTGGGAAAGGAGAACAAGGGCAAAAGTGTCTCACAGAAACGAATAGGATCTTCTTTGTCTGTATATTTCTACTTTAGCCACAAATTAAATTTGTGGAAATCGAATTTGCATTCACAGTCTTTGACTTTGAACAAGGAGTCTACAAGGGGAAGATGATCCAAGTCAAGCAAGGATGCAGATGGATTCCCTTTTTCGACAATTTTATGTGTTTTAATTTCGGAGCCATCTTGCTGCAGGGGGGGATTTGGAAACTGATTTAACTGAAGGATGACAGGGGAAAATATACACAAAGTGAATAAAGCTTTCAACGATTGGATGGAAGCAGAAAAGTGGTATAGAGTAGAGCCATGGGCTATTTATAAGTGAAATTGGGCTTAATTGGCCGTTAAAAATATAACCGTAGGAAATTTATTACAGAGCAGCGGGATTAATGTCTAACGGGAGGGTAAATGGTTAAATGAGGCTGGCAAAGGGGCAGGACCGTATGGCGCAATGACTTTGTGACATGGCAGCTTGTGAGTGGGTGAGAGATAATAGATTTATGACATGGTGGCTTCCGTATGGAGAAGGGGATACCGAGCGGATAATATGATGCGGGAGCGAGGTCAACCATTGGAAGGGAGGAAACCGCAGCAGGATTTCGGGCGAGTGGGGAGGTTGTTTATGGTTTTGGGCTTTGGGGGCCCGAAATTCTACGTGAGTGACACACAGAAAAAATGGCGGCCATTAAAATAACTTTTTGGACCCCCACTCTATCACATTAAGGGGAAACGGTTGAAGGGGGGCTGAAATGCTTCCTCTGCTGTTAATTCGGGTAGAGTGAATTGTGTCCATTGAAAAGTGCTCGATGGTTATTTGGTTCTAATTTGACGTTTTTTTTCTGTCCATACGACAAAATCATGCATTATTGGCTATTTGCAAGATGATCAAGTTTATCACAATAATTAAACCTCGATTAAGGAATTTAAGTATTATTTAAACTAAACAAGAACTTTCAAAGGCGCGTTTGAACTAACAGCCTTAATTTTTATTTTCTAAAGAAAATATTTTTCTTTTTATTGCATATCTAACATTTTATCATTTGCCTTCCTTTTTCAGAGAAACTACCCTATCATTTTGTATGATATGGACCTGAAATGATAATAAATCCTAACATTTTTTATTTTCAATTTTGTTTTTGGTCCATATTATAACTTACCATTTTTCAATGGCATTTTGATTTTTTTCAACTAATGGCTAACTTATCAAAAACAAAAATGTTACAACATGTCCAATATCTATACTTTACTTAATGGTGGTAGGCTCATTTGTTTCTTCAGTCTGCTCAGACTACTCAACTGGTAGTAAAGTATCAACAATAGGGGCTGCTAGAGAATTCTTGTTGTGGTTCCATCGTGTGCAAGTTTTCTCTGAATTCCATTCCTAATGGAAGGAGCAATAGTTGTCCATGCCAATATTTTTGACATTCAACACAACATTTGATCTCTAGGAAAATTTAGCCAACTAATTATTGTTATTCCTTCTGAATAAGAAAAACTTAGGGGGTTTTCTACTGGTAGATGCCTCACTTGACTTTCTCTTTAATTCTGAAATTTCATTAGTGAGTGACTTTAAAGATTTAGTAAAGCTTTCAATATCAACAAATTATTTTCATTTATCCTTATTGGAAGATGCTTCAGACTTCTTTCTATTTTCCTTGGAGTCTTTAGATTGCTCATTGTTAGTAAGAACTCCAATGGAACACAAGTGTTTTAACAAAAATAGAAATGTTTGTTGGCAAGGTAATTGTATAATAATTTATAGTAATAAAATCGCAAGGTTGTGTGTTTGGGGTAAAGTTGTTGAATATACAGTTGAAATTTTTATTGAAATATTTAACTCTATCTTTTTCCCCCATATTAATATTTCTTATCTCTTTTAATAGCATGGTGGGAGTTTTATCATCGGCAATTTCTCCAAAAAAAAAAATCTTAAACTCCCTCCAACCATGGATTGAATTAACAGGAAGACTATGGTACCATATTTTTTCTCTACCTTCTAAAGTGAAAGGAAAAATTCTACAAGAAACATCATCATATCATACCTCTAACATTCATAGATGCATGTAGAAATCATCAATATGGTCCTCTGCCTTAACCTTCTTATCATGATCAAACTTTGATAACAACTTCTCTGGATGTTTAGGAATTATATGAAGATTATCTAGAAGAGAAAGTGGCCTTTGGGACATCCAATCTAGGACTTAATCATCCATTTATTTGTCTCCTTCTTCCTCCTCCTTTTCTGGATCTGATAAGCCTTCTCCTTCATCGTTTAAGTCTTCGTTAAACTCAAAATCAACTGTTGGATTTTATCCATCAAAAAGAACAAGATATTCTTCTTACTCTTTGTTTATAGGTGGAAGCAACCATTTTTGGAATGTGTCTTCTGAGGATCTGAGGACTGCTAATTCCTCAAGAGTGGAAAAAACCAAATCTTACACTGATGTAACCAATACACTAGTACGAGTTGTTTGCTTCTTCCTGGGGTGATGAAGATTATGAGCAATGGGAAGTAAACTAATAGATTTCACAAACCAATGGGTAATAGGTTGAATTTCCCAGAGTTGATCGTAGGTAATTGTTGACAAGGTTAATCTTCTCTGTGGACAGAGACAATCCCTCTAGCGAAATGAGTGGGTCTAGAAACTGAAGTGACAATCAACTAGACATCTTCCTAGGTTATAATTGAAAAGTAGAACGAAAGAGATGTCTGGCCTTGTTCTGATTCTATTCTAATTTCCTTTGTTGAGGGCCTCAAACTACTTGTGTCATGGACTTGTTCCTGCTTCTCTCAGCGTTTATGTTCCTGCACAAGTGATCAAGAGACAACAAATCACGCCAAAACCAATAGCAAATCCAATAACAACCTACTTAACTGATCAAGAAATGTCAAGCTAATAAATACATGAACATATATATATTTTGGGAAGATGAACCAGCAATTGTATATTATTAGGAAATAAATGGAAGCTTACAACCAAAGCCTTGATGTTAAAAGGCTCTCCTTGAGTGGTAATCCAAGTCCAAGCCAAGAAACTCTCCAAGCACTCCTTCTCCAAGTCAAATGAATATCCTTAGGCACAATCTCAGCATAAGGGTGCAAATAGACATAGACCAACCTAGCCTCTAACCTGACCAACCCTTTGGGAATGGGAGAAGAGGAATTTATAGGTTGGGAGAGGGAATTAGGACTTCTCAAAAGATAGGATTATGCCCATATCTCAAGGACGTAACTTATATGGATAAGACAAAGAGGTCAAGTTAGGAGGATTCAACCTCATCTATACAAAACCACCTCCAGCTCACCACTCTGGAAGCTTCTAGATCACGAAGCTTCTCATATCCTTTGGGAAAAATACCTTTTTGGGATCATCGTGGGTATGCAAGGGAATAGAGTGATGTCATTGTGGGTCAAACACAATACAACAGGTGACCATCATTATTTTAAACCTTATAAGAGTGATGACTCTCATTTTAGGGTTTTCAGAGCTATTTCTTTGGGCAAAGCTCAAGGCATTTTCCAAAAAAAAGTCTTAGGAGAAATCTAAGCTATATACATGGATGAGTATACTGTATAATGGTCATGTTTTGGGCACTTTGGGGTATGTCACAGAGTAGTGCAGGAGGTGTGACAAAATATTGTGTAACAGATGCCCCGTAAAGCATGAAGTCAGAATGAGGAGTGATGGCTGAGATGCTTTACGAGCTCTTGCAAGGACAAGGACACACACTGTCGAGAGACTTGCAAATCAAGGACGCATATACATATACATATATGAGATCAATACATGAATCCACGACATGGATGCAGCCATCTAGATGATGAAGAATTTATGAAAAGATACATGGTATGGGTGCAGCCATCCAGATAATGAGAATCATCATAAATATAAATTCTCACAGTATGGTCACATCCATTCGTATAGTAGAAACATGTGTAAAATCATGAATGACATATAAATCCATGCAGCCTGCGTCATAACAGACAAGACTCAGGGTCTTGCGCTCCATCCTGACCCAATCAAAGTATGAATTCTAACATGCGAATGAATGCATCGCAGTCAAACATGCTAGAAAAGGACCTGATTACTTGCCATTGATATAGATCGTTAACATGCACGAGAGGAACCATCCATAATGACAATGGCTCTCAAGGTATGATGGTACAGTCCATGAATGTGATAATGAATCTGAAGTCAAACACTTGTGGAATCATCCGATCAAAGGCCAATGACGAAAGCCTATCATCGGATGTGAAGAAATTTCCATTAAGGCATGCATGCTCTAAGGTACTAAAAGGGAGTTTCTAAGTCATCTTCCTAGATAATGAGCTGAAGTCAACAAGAAGTGACCTGTCGAAGGAGGGTCATAATGATTCACCTATCTTCGACACGAAACGAGGAAGAAAGTGGAATAAGTTCAAGACTGTAACAATGACTCAAATGTTGTATAGGTAAATAAATGTAAATTGGACTTTCTTGAACATATTGGCGACACGACTCTGGAGTGTGGCAGCATTAGACTCAACATAGGACCAAGGGTCATAATGACAAGGTGGAATAGTCAAATGAGAGGCAAAATGGATCACCCAAACCCAGAAGGACAAGTGACTAAGTGAGGATATCCCAAACCCGACACGAGAAACAGATGAGTGTCATGTTCAAGAGTGACATGTTGCCTATACAAAGGATGTTTCATCTTCATTTCCCCCCCACTATTTCTAGTGAGTACCTCTTTATTTTTACACAAGCTTGAATAGGATACCATATGCTTGTCGTATAAGTTCATTCTTTGAATGAATCCATCCTAGTAAGTTTTACGAGCCCTAGAAAGGAGAAGCTCGATCTCGTCATGGTGACAAGTCTTTCGTCGTTTGACTTTTACAAGTCCGACGGAAGAGTAACTCGATGTCTTTTTCATATTTAGAGATTTTGAAAAAGAGAAGTAAAAAGAAAAATCCATCAGGTCCTTTTTCGTAATTTGTCCCTCGAATCTGAAAAGGTAGAAAAAAATATCCGAGGGAACCTCCTGACCATGTCGATCAAGGTGTACCTTTTTCATAAATAGTCAATCCCATCCCGAAAAAGGGGTAAATGTATACTAAGGTGACATCGATTCATTTACTTTAACGAGTTCGAAAAGACAAGTACCCGACAATATTTTCATCTCTTTCGAGTTGGAAAAGAGATGAAAGGAGACTCCACCTGGAGCAAGGAGTGGTAAAAAAAGGATAACAACTGGTTTTGGTGATGATGGAACTACTCAAAACATGTAATGGTCAAGAGGCTGGCTAATAAGACCACTCATCGCAGATGTTTCTCACGCAAGGTAAAACAACCAAGTGAAAGTGAATCATCAGCAAAAGGGATGGTGGTAATGGAATGAAAGAACTAAGGCTGATCTGGCAAAAATTGGCTGATAAAAATGGAAATCACGAGATGTAAAATGGGAATCGTTTCATTTTTACACAAGCTTGAAATGAAAGAAAACTATGCTTGGGTTGAATTTCATTTTTACATTAGCTTGAAACGGAAACAAACTATGCTTGAGATAAATTTTCATGCCCCCAGCATAATGACTCAATCGAGGTACATTCCCCCCAAGATTCATTCCATTCACCTAAGTGGATGGAAAGAAGGTTCACTTACGAGATCAAGTGAAAGAATCGATTGGTATTTTACAAGATCTAATTGAAGACTCGAATTGGAAGGGGATTTGTTTCATTTTTTAATGAGCTTGACACAGGAAAAGAACCATGCTATAACATCTTATTTAAGTTTTTAACGAGGTTGACACAAGTAAAGGAACCATCCTCATGAGAACCTATTTCATTTTTTAATGAGGTTGACATAGTAAAAGAACTATCCTCATGGTCCTTGTTTCATTTCTTAACAAGGTTTACATAGTAAAAGAACCATCCTCATATCCTTTGTTTCATTTTTTAAGGAGCTTGACACAAGACAAGGAACTCTGCTCCATGGTCCTTATTGCATTTTTTAACGAGCTTGACACAAGACAAGGAACTCTGCTCCAAGGTACTTGTTTCAATTTTTAACGAGCTTGACACAAGACAAGGAACTCTGCTCCAAGGTCCTTGTTTCATTTTTTAATGAGCTTGACACAAGACAAGTAACTATGGTCCATTCCCTTATTAAAGATCAAAAGAATCCATGGATTCCAAGAGTTTCTCATTAGATGGGAGAACAACACTCTGGAAGGGATACATGTCTAAGGATCCAATGGAAAATTTAGGCTCCAATTCCCCCAGTACATGGCATACTACATCACCTACTAGATTATCAGTAGATGTGGGCATGGAACAAGTGGCCACATAATTAAACTATGGTGGGGGTGATACCACTTGCACCTAAGAACCATTCAAGGATGATGGTTGAGTGGGATTTGATTCAGGACCAATGAATGTAAGTTGATCAATTATCACAATACTTCCTTCATGTGGGAAACACACCACTAGAAAGAGGGAAGAAACAAGAGCTCCCATGATGTAAACATAGTCATGGCCAAGGACTAGATTAAAATCTAAAGATCTTTGGACAACCATCATGTCTATATAGGCATTCTTTCCTCCCAAAGTAATATGCAACTTAGGAATAATCCCTAAAGGTTGATTGGTTCCTCTATTAAAATCTAGCAGATTTTGAGTGACAAGGACAAGCTGAGGAGAACCTAAATATTTCCAAGCAGTTGAGGAGAGGATACTAACAGATGCACCCTCTTCTATGACTGTGCTAGGTACGGCCATATGGTAATCTTGTATTGTAATCTGGAAAGGCACATAAGACAAAAGGCGATATCCTGCCAGTCGACTCCAATCAAAAGAAGTGACAAAAATACTTGGAGGGAGTGTCGTAGGAATGTGAGAGCTACTCTCTTTCACTATGGGAATGGGAAAGATGCTCTCATGCATCTCAGTAATGGGAGGATTTCCCTCTAGCTCATTCGAAACTGATGAAACCAGAAGCAAATGAGAAGTATGAGGTTCACTCTCTACCGGAAAAGTATGGTTAACTAAAGGTGGAGTCGGGTCCACTATTTTCTCAACCAATGGTTGGTTGAGAACAGACTCATGAGACTCACTTTCAGAGAGAGTGGGGTTGGACAAAGATGAGTTTTTATCAATCATTGGATCAACTAGCGGAGGATCAGGGGAAAGCGTTCGATACCTAGTCGAAGGACAAGGTTGAGAAGTTGTAAGGTTTTCCAACTCGTTGGAAGCTTCATCCATAAGAGGACAAAGGGGAATGGGATGATTACCTTCACACGGATTACAAGGAAACTTTACTTTCCCTTTTTTCCATGGGATTTACTAGTTGAAGGTTTATCACCAGCATGATTGCGAGAGGCTGATGACAAAGGTCGATGTGAACCTATGGACCATACTTCTAAGAACTTGGGAACACCAGGACAATTCTGAAGAAGGTGGACACCCTTACATAACATGCAAGGGAATTTTACTTTCCTGGGCTCATTGGAATAATTTTCTACATCAGTTGCATCCGTAGAAATGGTTGCTTGGTTTCCCCCTTGCTTATTTTTCTTCTTCTTCTTTGTCCTCTTCTTCTTCTTCTTCTTCTTAGCTTCCTAGTTACTAGAATCTAGACTTTCACCAAGTGAAGAGGAAGAATGGGGTGAAGAAACAGGTGAAGAAGGCGAGGGTTAAACTTTAGGATCAACATGAGGTTGATGTTGTTTAGGTGGAGGAGAACTAAGTTGAAAAGCCATTTGGACACTCGAGGCCACAGAGGTTGAAATTAACCAAACCGACAGACTAATGGTCAATCTAGGAAGGGACAACGTTGCCATATAGGGAGCACCAATATTTCCGAAAGAAGGAAAAGGAATAGGATTCTCATCAGAGGGGTTTCCTTGGCTGGTAGACTCAGGAAATGTTGCCATTGGTGTCAACCTAAGATATACTATGTAGTATTTCCATAGGAAGGATGTTATTCCGTGGTAAGTTAATTTTATAATTTGAAACAAAAACTTTGCCTTTTCATGTTTTAAGAGTTGAGAAAAGGACGAAACGGTGACTCTAGTCGCTTTTGTTGGTTTAGCAAGCTTGAAAGGACAAGTGCTCGATGATATTTTCAAATTTAAGGAGTTAGAATAGATCGAAATGACTACTCAAGTAACTCTAGGAAAAAGGAGTATTGTGTAACCATTAACTGCAATATACACCTTAGCAAATAAAATTACCAAGGACTTAACGTACATGCAGGAAATCTCCCTAGATGTTGTGTTCGTTGTATCACGCTTACAGGTTGGCAGGCTTGGCTTCCTATGGATAAAGGTTTGCAGCCTATGAGGGTCTCCCTTTATATACTTGATGGTATGGGGAGCACAAGTCCGTGCTAGTGTTGTCTAATGAAAAAGCAAACGACAGTTGCTAACTTTTATAGACGCTGGAGCATGTCTCTAGCCTAGACCACTAAGTGTGAATGTTAAGTTTCAAATGCTCCTTAGATTAATTGATATATTTTAAAGTTCATCTTGGAATTATGTTTCGATTTCAAGGCCTTAACGATGTCACTTGAACACCTCTGATGCCACTATATAAGAAAGGAAAAAAAAACTTTTCTTTTCTATGAAAGTGTTGACAGTGTTGAACTCACCAACATGTCAAGGGGGTCTCCTTGGTAAGAAGTCCAAATTAGACCTCAAACCGTTTGGTGTAGGATTCCCAGCAGTGGGTTGTAAGGTAATGCCTTGACCATGATGTCGTACAAAGGCAAGTAAGATAACTCTGTCAGTAGCAAGGGTGTGAGTGATGCAGTGAGTCAAGGAATGAGTATGAGAGGTTACAACACTTCAAAACGGGAGGAAGGTGAAGGTGATTTCCAGGCTGAAAGGGATCAGTCCCAACTCACCTACGAACGCATAACACAAAGGACATGGACAACTTCCAATAGAGCAATCGACACGGATGTGGCAGTCCCAACATACAAGGTAAGATAACACGAACAACACTCACAGATCAGTCTAAGACGAGTGTGATGGTTGATATAACAAGGTTTAGAGAAAGGTCTGTCTGGTGTCCGGCAGAGAAAATGACATAGATGATGACAGTAGTAACAACATATGAAACACATTAACAACAAGATTCATATAATTGTATGTGAATTAGTTCTTACACAAGTACGTAAGTTAAACAACATATATCTTTAAGGCAACCGGAGCAGTCCAACTACAATAACAACATATGCATGAAAATGTGTTAGCTTTTATTATATAAAGAAGTGTAAGTCACAATCATACAATACATCATGTAAACCTACTAGCCATATTAGTATAACATTACAACCACATCCACCTTCTCCTCCAAAGAGATGTACTAGCTCTATGCAGTGGAGAAGCCAAGGCGCATTACAATACTATCCAAGCCTTCTTCAAGATAATCTTAGTAGAAGCTTTGCTGACCAAAAGCCCTTCCAATGAGTTATGAGGGACTATTTATAGCAAGGGGTGGGGTGACCCTTGCATTCCCCTTTGTGAGAGTTCAACTACCCTCATGACTCTTCACCTACTCTATGACTGTTACATCCAACTATTGACACTCGACTTACACTTGACATGACTCATCATTACAATGCACATGTACTCATGTGAGACAACATGGCTTGAGCAAGCCTTGCAAGACAACACTGAAACTCAGTCTACTGCGGTGAGACCAACTCTTTGACATGCATGTGATGGTGAAGTTGGTGAGCTGATGCCAAACTTGGTCATTCATGATGGTGTGCATGCACCTCATGGTGACATCTTGCTGGAGTGAACTCTTGCCTCCATTGCAACTGGTGCATTGGTTCGATCCCTTCATCCAAATCGTCTGCTAACATGCATATGGTATTCTAGGGACGGTTGAACTGGAAACACACTAATGCATAGTGTCCATGTTGATCTTCAAGTGTGTATTGGTGGTCATGTGCATCAACTTGCCGAAATGCATGTTTAGGCCCAGTTAGACTTGATTCTTGTCTTCGACTTGGCGAGTGTTTTAAATGGGTTGGATTGCATGCATGCACTCAATGACATGCATGCTGTTGGATCCTTTGGATGTGATCAAAAACACTACTCACCACGTTTGCTTTGTGTCAACTGCTGGGATGGATCCTTAACTTGTATTGGTGCAGTTTCATCCGTGATTGCATGTTGCACCTACTTTTGTTCATGTTCCTGCCGAAACTCATTGGTCTATCTGTGCAGCTTCATGTTCTTCCTAGTTGTTGCTTCGCCACATGGAACTACTTCTTTGTTACATCTTCTGCATTCGCACAATCTTCATGTCGTTTCGTCACTTCATAACCTGAGTCTCCAAATTTGCTTTCATTATCAGTTGATCTGCTTGATCTTGCAACCCTGCTCCGCCTCTATGTTGTCAACAACCTTCCTCTTGCATTTGCTTCATTTGCTTCATTCGTTGCGTTCAATATGATGCCTTCAGCTGATGTTCATGATGTTGCTCGTTATGATGCTGCTACTGGATGTCCTTGTCCATGAACAACTTGATGTCTCCATGAGTAGGTAAGCCCGTGGACACTTGATTGACTGCATCCCCAAGTATGCTCTAAATGATGTCTTCATCTCTGCTCTCTTGGAAACCATTGTACCTGTACTACTAAGAGGCAGATGAACACCTATGATACCTTGAGACATGGCAACACTCATAGCAAGCAATCTATCAGTCGAAAACCAAAACAAACATGAGAACTGACTTGCAACATACGTGGGTGAATGGTAATGAAGGTTTCACAATTTCGGCCTGGAGGTCGGGAGACCGACTGCCAAGACTACACAAGGCATAGTTTGGGTTGTTGATAGACTCATTGACTGCTAGAATTGTGCAATACATAGTCTAGTCGGGCAGTTGGCTGTTGGGATTGCGCAATGAGAAATCCTAGCTGGGAAGGACTGCTGGCCTAGGGACAGATTTGCGTAAATTTTTGGGCCAAGCAGCCACTGACCTTTAGAAATGTGAAATTCAGTCCAGGAGGCTAGTGTTGGGCCATAATGCATAAATCTACAGAGGAAGGTGAGCCTTCCTTCTCCAAATTGTGCAATGCAGCCTTGGTGAAGGCAGAGATCGGGCCAAGGTTGGCCCGACTCACCAACGAGCAACTGAAAGCAAGTTAGTTGATGAAATGAATGGTGACACTAAGTGATAATAGAAGTGATAAACAGTGCATGCAAAACATGAATGAAAGATTGAGCAAACAGATCACCATGCATGTGGGTGAGGCCATTCCCTGGTTGGGCAAATGTCTGTGCAAAATAGTTTCATGAATGCTACAGCAATGAGATAGAAACAAAAATTGAAACAGAGTTAGGAAAATCTAGAATATATTTAAATGACAGCAGGGATTCGAATAAATCAATCAAATAGCACTCCCACAAGCAAAAACACAAAAAGCGACAGAAATGCAGCACAAGGCATGGGAAGCGGGCTAACCCCAAAATAGCTGAGTTGAATGTGCCGACTGCTCCTAGATGTGATGTGGGATGCCATAGCTGGAAGGTTGATGTCAGGAATGAGCTCTGCAGTGTCCAGTTGATGATTTTTGATAACATTGAGGTTATGATGCGCATGCCACAAATCTAGGGGAAATGACACTTGGAGGGAGGTTTCGGAATTAATCCTTGCATGTAACCTCCAACTGTTAAACATAGATCCCTGAAACAAGGGATGAATTTGCATTTTGCCTTGGGAGAAGAAACCTATTGTTACAGGGAAAAGTGTCCATTTAGAACTGCTCTATCCCACTAAGGTGTGACAGCTACCTTAGAACAAACAGAGAAAAACTACTTTTGTTTTTCCTTTATGAATTATAGATAGAGAGGAACAGAAAGACCAACCTCTGTCTTGCGCTAATCCTTCAATTCGATCCCTCTCTTCTTTGATAGTCCTCAGCTACCTGCTCCCTTGCACACCCAGCTTCACAAAGTACCTATAAGATCACAGAAGCATAGCACTATACAAAGACATGGATCTATAATCATAAACAATCTAGGATCAGATGTAAATTGACCATACAAATGTAACAAGCATCAATGATACAAAAGCATGCAGGAAAAATTCAAATAGTTTTTATTGATAAACAAGAAAAGAGCCAGGAGGAGTTACAACCAGTTGTTCCGACCCAGCATCAACATCCCAGCAAAGAAGCCCCTCTTCACCTTAAACAAAGCTTAGATCACCCAACAATCTGATGTTTGTCTCAGAAAACCAACAACAATTCCTTACAATATGCAAAATTCCAGCCTCTAGATCTCTGGGATGAGGGATCCATATATAGATATCTATAAGGGGGATGAGTCAGCTTGTGATTTGATTAGTGTCTTCTCTCTGATAGTTCTTACTTCCACTTGGAGACTAAGGGCCTCTTACTCATCCTTGGTCGAATTCAGTGAGGCAAGTGTCACAGGAGAAGATTCTGGAAGCTTCCATTGCCTCTCCACCTCGCGGAATGACACTGCAATTTGTCATTTCTCACCCATCGCACCCCACAGAAGGGACTTTTGAAATGCAACGCACCCTCACAGTGTATTTGGGTGAGATGCAACGCACCTAGCCAGTGGAGCAACTGCAATGATCCTGTTTTGACCAATTCTGAGCAGTTTCTCATGGAGAACTTCTAGGAGAAGCTGTAATCTGTTGACCTTGTTCCTTTAGGGGTTAGAACAACACTTTTAGGGACTTAGGAGCCCTTGGTTTATGGGCATTTCATGCTTGGGGTTGTAGGGCCCAAAAATGTCTATAACACCTATGCATGCAAGTTTGTTTTGCTCAGTCCCGGAGGGAACCAGTCAACTCAACTGCACATGCAAGCGACTACTCGACTACTGGAGAAAAATGTGCATTTCTGACTGTCAGTTGGGCTGAATTCCCAAGGGTATTGCACAATTTCTCAACCCAGCAGCTGACTGCTTCCCAGATTTGCACAAATCCTAGGCTGAACTACTTGTTGATGGGAAAAATTACGCAATTCCTACTGGGAGGGTTGGTTGGCAGGATTGCGCAATCTAGGATACCAATAGGTTGTCAGAGGGAAATGCACAATTCATGGAGGGAAAGGCTAATTTCCCTCCAGAAATGCACAAATTTCACTGGGAAGTTACTCAGCCTGCAGCTGGACCAAGTCCGGATGCGAAGCCTGTGAAGGGAAAAGATTAAACTGTGATTGACAGGCTTCCTTTGAGTAAGAAAGGCACTGAAGCTTGAGGACTCGACGAAGCAAGGCAAGCTACTATGAAGGATTGTAGGGAGGCTCCAAAATAGGCTAAGGCAAAATTTTGGAGGGTGGTTGTAGCCACTACAACACTTGGTGACACACTAGTAGAACTCCAGCTCTCTGCATAGACCTTGTTCGTGAAAATCAAGTCTAAAACCTCCGGAAGTATTGTTCAGTTCTTAGCTCATCTTGGTTTCGCACTAACTTGATTGTAAGATGTAGCATCTACCAAGCCCTTGGTCGATTGACACACATCCCAAGCCAAGGAAACACAATTTTTTCGATTGGGGTTGAGGGGTATATAGGTGCAAAAGCAGTATAGTCGTCAAAGTCTTACTTTCATCTCTGGTGTTGCTCCACTGCCAACAGGCTTAGACAGTACCCCGGTTCAGTCACATAGGAACATAAGCATGGATCTGCTGTGAGTGAGCCTATTCAGTACCCTGGCGAAGTTACTTACTTCACCTCCCTGCACAGGAATCCTTTCTCTTCTTTCACCTTATTCATTTTGAATTTTGAATTTTTTTTTGACTTTTCAATTTTTTTCATTTTTACTATGCATAGAAATTATTCATTTCAAAGGCGAAAGAGGGATCCCGACTTACTGAGAGCAGAGGAGGTTTTTCCAGCAAAGAAGTAGTTTATTGTATCTCTGATGTACCTATTAAGGTTTTCCCCCTCACGTTACTCTACTTGACTGAGCTGACAACGTTAACCCAAAAACAATCAACTAGAGAAGGCGACACTAGTTACCACACAAGTGTTGTGTTTACACCAAGGTTCACTTCAAAGAGTACGTATTTTCCTTCGACGTATCATGGGCTAAGAGTAACAAGTTCATCATACAAAGGCAATATGATAGATAACCAAGTAGTGATAGATGTACAAACCCTCTTGTACTTTACCCAATGCGTTTCATGAGTCACACATGGTTTCATGCAAGCTAACCTATGAACAAAACAAGTGAACGAACTAACAATCAACAAAGCAAAGCAAGAGCATAAGCGAAAATGAAAGCGAAACAAGTAAACTAACAAGAAAGCAAACAAACCATGTAAGCAAACAAGCATCCAAGAAAACAACTGAAAGCAAACACTACTCCTACTCCTATACTAACAGTGCATGGGCCTAATCACATGAAGTGATAATTCCAATGCAGCCACTAGTGCATTGGTAGACCCATGTTGGTGAAGGCTTGGTCCGTGAGTAACCCAGTTGTGCGGACCAGCATACAAGAAAGATATGACAGTGAAGACAACCACACTTCATGTTTCAAAGTGCCCACGGGACATAAGTGAGTGCATGTGCATGACGGACAGTCCATGGACTTATCATGGTGTTGTGTGACACTACGTGCAACTTTGAAGCAAAAGCACACTCTTGACTGAGACGCGCAAGCAAATGAAAGAAACAAAGATAACTTATGTCGCGCACAAGTTCTTGCAATGTAACACTCCTCCAATGCATGAGCAATGGGATCATGTAGTTCAAGTGGAGGAAGTGTGATCTGTGTGTGAGATGGATCTTCAATGTATACAAATGAGTGATGAGGAGCCTTGGGTGATTGAACAGTTTCATGATCAGAAGTGAGACTAACCCCAAGAGAGCGAGGACCTAACATAACCATCAGCTTGGGCTGAAGTGCCTCGACAACCTTGGGTGCCTCAACTTCATCATCAGGTAGATCATCATAAATCGGTGGCTTCAAAAGATCAATTGTGATAGATTCATGATTGTGATAAAAAATGGAAGCAAATGGATCACGACCGCCATGATCATTAAAATCAATGAATTCTTCGGCATCCTCATGATCAGATGAATCAAATAGAGGGGTAGATGAAAAGTGAATGAACTCATCCTCTATGTTTCCGGAAAAGATAGATGAAGGATCAAGTGGATCTTTAATGAATAACTTATCCTCTCCATTGTCAAATGATGGACTAGCATCTGGTGAGTCTTGCGAATGATCAACATTAGGTGCATCCGTAGATGAAGACACACATACAAAATCATGGATGGCAGGTTCACCAAAGAAGCTAGGAACGAAAGGAGGGGGCTCGGGCGGAAGGGAATCATCCTTCACTGAGTGTTGATGTTTGAGCTCCCACTTGTACTCTTCACAAATGACAATGCATGTTGGTTGTGCAATACCAACTCCATCAGTGGGTTGTTCCTCGTTCGCAACAAGTGAAGAGTCTGGAATGGACGAACACAAGACAACATCATCTGGAGGAACACCTGGGTGCGAAGACGGAGGTTAAAGAAAAGAATGCATATGGGAACTTGAAGGACTAACAACCAACTCTGCACGAAAATTGAGTGGAGTGATGTTAGGAGGGTGTGAAGGATGAACATATGTGCGAACATGATCCTCAACATCACTAGGCGATGGTGGAACTACTGAATGAAATGGAGGCGGACAGTCTGTTGAGACATTGCCTACTTCCACATGGGATTGTGCAGTTCCATCAACGAAGAAGGTTGAGCGAGGTTTGACATCAAGCTTTCTCTTGGGACGGGAAAATTTCTTAAGGCAGTACTCGAACTGGTCCCAAAGATAAGTGAACTTCATCTAGCCCTTCGGAGCTTGAAACTGTAAGTCACGGAAGCGCTGCCAAAAATCAATAATGGATTCATGCGGAGCCCTCTGTTGCTACAACAGTTTTTTATCAAGATAGTCTAGATCAAAAGGATGGAACGTGTCTTAAATAAGATCACAGAAGTGCTGACATGAGTGCACGATGTCAGTCGGTAGGCTGAGCACCCAACGCAATGGGGATTCGCGAAGTGTGAATGAAAGCAGCAGACCAACATGTTCGTCAATGAACTCATCTTCCTCATAAATCATGGAAAGGAAGTTATGTAAGTGATCAGGCCAAGCCACTTCGCCTTCACCATCATACGTGTGAGTGGACAAGAGATTGAAAATATTCCCTGAGATGGATACATATTCACGATTCGAAAAACACATCGGGGGAAGAAGAATGCAAGTTTCCATGAAAGATATGCAAAGGTTCAAAACTGGATGAGAGGACACTGGTTATCATCAGGCCCTCCTTCTAGTGCTAGAAATGTTGAGGGTGTTGGACCCACCAACATGTCAAGGGGATCTCCCCGGTAAGAAGTCCCAATTAAACCTCAAACCATTTGGTGTAGAAGTCCCAGAAGTGGGTCGTAAGGTAATTCCTTGACTGTGATGTTTTATAGAGGCAAGTAAGATAACTCTGTCAGTAGCAAGGGTGTCACTAATGCAGTGAGTCAAGGAATGAGTATGAGAAGTTCCAACACTTTAAAAGGGGAGGAAGGTGAAGGTGAGTTCTAGGTTGAAAGGGATCAGCCCCAACTCAGCTAGGATGCAGAGCTTCCGACAGAGCAGTCGACACATATGCGGCAGTCCCAACATACAAGGTAAGATAACACGAACAACACTCACGGATCAGTCTGAGACAAGTGTGACGGTTGATATAACAAGGTTCAGAGAGAGGTCTATCTAGTGTCCGACAGAGCAATCGACACGGACATTGACAACATTAACAACATATGAAACACATTAATAACAAGATTCATATAATTGCATGTGAATCAGTTCATACACAAGTACGTAAGTTAAACAACATATATCATTAAGGCAACCAGAGCAGTCCAACTACAATAACAACATATGCATGAAAATGTGCTAGATTTTATCATATAAAGAAGTGTAAGTCACAATCATACAATACACCATGTAAACCTACTAGCCCTATTAATAGAATGTTACAGACACATCAGCCTACTCCTCTAAAGAGATGTACTAGCTCCGTGCATTGGAGAAGCCAAGGCGCGTTACAATATTGTCCAAGCCTTCTTCAAGATAGTCTTAGTAGAAGCTTGGCTGACCAAAAGCCCTTCCAATGAGTTATGAGGGACTATTTATAGCAAAGGGTGGGGTGACCCTTGATATTCCCCTTTTTGACAGTTCAACTACCCTCATGACTCTTCACCTACTCTATGACTGTTACATCCAATTGTTGACACTCGACTTACACTTGACGTGACTCATCATTACAATGCACATGTAATCATGTGAGACAACATGGCTTGAGCAAGCCTTGCAAGACATCACTGACACTTGGTCTGTTGTGGTAAGACCAACTCTTTGACATGCTTGTGATGGTGAAGTTGGTGAGCTAATGCCAAACTTGGTCATCTATGATGGTGTGCATGCACCTCATGGTGACATCTTGCTAAAGCGAACTCTTTCCTCCGTTGCAACTGGTGCATTGGTTCAGCCCCTTCATCCAACTCGTCTACTAACATGCATAGTGTCTTCTTGAATTGGTTGAACCGGAAACACACTAATGCACAGTGTCCATGCTGATCTTCAAGTGTGTTTTGGTGGTCATGCGCATCAACTTGCCAAAGTGTATGTTCAGCCCCAGTTGGACTTGCTTCTTGTCTTCACCTTGGTGAGTGTTTTGAATGGGTTGGATTACATGCGCCCGGTCAACGACATGCATGCTATTGGATCCTTCGCATTTGATCAACAACACTTCTCACCATGTTTTCTCTGTGTCAGCTGCTAGGATGGATCCTTAACTTGTCTTGGCACAGTTTCATCCCTGAATGCATGTTGCACCCACTGATGTTCATGTTCCTGTTACAACTCATTGGTATGCCTGTGCAGCTTCATGTTCTTCATGAGTTGCTACTGCGGCACATGCAGCTCCTTCTTTGTTCCATCTTCTGCCTTCGCATGATCTTCATGCCGCGCCGTCACTTCATAGCTTGAGTCTCCCAATTTGATTTCATTAATGGATCTACTTAATCTTGCAACTTTGCTCTGCCTCTATGTTGTCAACAACCTTCCTCTTGAATTCGTTGCATTCGCTTCATTTGTTGTGTTCGCTGCATTTGGTATGTGTTATCACCCCAAGAAAATCTCCAAGGTTGTATCTCAGAGATGCTCGGGAACATTACAAACTCAACAAAAAATGTTGGAAATAGGTGGATGAATGGAAGGAATGATGCATATTCAATCCAGATAACCACTTCTATTATGCTTAACCCCAGACATGGGTGAACACCCCCAGACTACAAGGCTTTAGACCACCAATTACTCATAGTTTGAGGATTAGGTGAACATGGAGAATATTGATCACACCAGTAGATGCACAAGACCATGTGATGGCCGACTGCAACCAGTAAATAGGCCTGCAAATCTATTTCCTAATGCACAGATAGGATGATAGCTCTCTGGCACTATGTAAACAGAAACCTGCATAGCACATTCAATGATACATACTAGATTCTAACACAGAGGTGGGATGACAGCCCCTCTAATGCTAAACATCAAGAGCACATGAAAAATACATAACAGGCACAGCTTAGAACATAGCAGAAATGGAAAGTGAGAAATTAACAGCAAAAGAAGCTTGTATTAGCTGAAAATGAAGACCAGACGCTGCAGGTATCACAGTAGTTACAGTCTCCAGAAGTTGAACCTTACATCAAAACAACAACCATCAACCTCATTACATTTGTCTTATAGGTATAAATAGAGGTTGATTACAAAATGCTCTGCTATTCTATGCGTGGAGGGGTCATAATGGACCACCAACCACCTTAACTCTCTGATGGAGTCTCTGCTACACTTTGCTTGCTTCAATAACTTATTTTGGCATTCTTTTTTGCTCGGTCGTCCTTCCTGCACAGGTGGAGTATAATATGAAACAGACTCCATAACTGATAAATGCTTTAACTGCTCGAGGCACGTCTTTTTCTTCTCAGCCATATTTTCTGTTGAATGCAGTGGTTGAGGAATAACTGCGCCGGGTACAGGTAGTTGATCGCCATTGTCCTTCGGAAGCAGAGCTCAGCCAAAGGTGGCATAGAATTCATGGCGGAGGCATGGGCAAGACTAGGACAAATATCAGCCGTTGGATCCAGGAGATGAGCAGCGAGGATCAGTTTACGGAATATATCGGGAGATAGGAGAGTGGGGAGATCGCAGGCCGTTGGATCTCGGGCGGGGAGATCCAACGGTCGTCGGGCTCGGAAGCTGCGTGGGGTTTAACGCGTGAGGAGGTGGTTTCGGTGGAAGGCGGTATTCCCCGCACCGCTTATCGGAGGTGGGTGGTATACGTACACAACCAAGCAATCACAATAGGAGGATGACACGTGGCAGATAGGACTGGCAGCGAACCACTTTCCCCGCTAGTTAATGAGCGTGCAGGTTAAGGGAGCAGGAAGCATGAATGTCGTTGGATCACGGCGTGGGGTTGATCGGATAGCGCATACTAAATGCACATGTTTATGACTAATGTGACAGGGAAGTGGCAGGTTATGGTGCGTGGTCACGTGAATATAGTCGTATGGGTTTAGACTTTAGCACTGAGGGGATAGACAGAACAAGGGCTTACACAGGGTTTTGGAGGCAAAACAAAGGAAAACAGGGTAGCGGGAGTTATAAGAGTGTAGGAAAAATGGACGAGGAGGAGGAGACGAAATGTTGCGGGCTCCTTTCTGAGCATAACACATGGCCAACCCTGTTCTGTTCTTTAGAAAAACTTCGTCTTATAGCAGAGCTAACAATATGCTACCTTCAGCTGATGTTCATGATGTTGCTCGTTGTGATGTTGTTGATTGATGCCCTTGTCCATGAACAACTTGATGTCTCTGTGAGTAGGTAAGCCCATGGATACTTGATCGACTACAACCCCAAGCATGCTCTGAATGGTGTCTTCATCTCTGCTCTCTTGGAAACCATTGTACCTATACTGCTAAGAGGTAGATGAACACTTGTGATACCTGGAGACATGGAAATACCCATAGAAAGCAATCTATCCGTCAAAAACTGAAATGAAGATGAGAACTGACTTGCAACATACCCGGGTGAACAATCATGAAGGTTGCGCATTTCGACCAGGAGGTCAGGAGACTGATTTCCAAGACTACACAAGGCACAGTCCGGGCTGCTAAGAGACTCACTGACTGTTGGAACTATGCAATACACAGTTCAGTCAGGTAGTTGGCTGCTGGGATTGCGTAATGAGAAATCCTAGCTGGGAAGGACTACTTGCCCAAGGATAGATTTGCGCAAATTTTTGGGCCAAGCAGCCACTGACCTTTATAAATGCACAATTTAATCCAGGAGGCTAGTGTTGGGCCGTAATGCACAAATATGGAGAGGAAGGTGAGCCTTCCTTCTCCAGATTGTGTAATGCAGCCTTGGTGAAGGCAGAGATCGGGCCAAGGTTGGCCCAAATCGCCGACAGGCAACTTAAAGCAAGTTAGTCGATGAAATGCATGGCCACACTAAGTGATAGTATAATTGATGCAAAAAATGAATGGAAGATTGATCAAATAGATCAACATGCATGTGGGTGGGGTCATTCACCGATTGGGTGAATGTTCATGCAAAACAGTTTCATTCATGCGACAGCAGTGAGATAGCAACAAAAATTAAAACAGAGCTATTACAAACTATAATATATGTAAACAACAACAGGCGTTTGAAGAAATCAAGCAAACAACACTCCCACAAGTGAAAACACAAAAAGCGACAGAAATGCATCATAAGGCATGGGAAGCAGGCTAACCCCAAAACAGCTGAGTTGAATGCGCCAACTGCTCCTAGATGTGATGTGGGATGCCAGAGCTACAAGGTTGATGTGAAGAATGAGCTCTGCAACTTCTAATTGATGAGTTTTGATAACATCAAGGTTATCATGTGCATGCCACAAATCTATGGGAAGCGACACTTGGAGGGACGTTTCAGAATTACTCCTTGCATGTAACCTCCAACTGCTAAACATAGATCCCTGAAAAAATGGATGCCTTTTCATGTTACCTTGGTAGAAGCAGCCTATGCATGCAATTCTATTTTTATCAGTCCCGGAGGGAACTAGTCAACTTAGCTGCACATGCAAGCGACTCCTTGATTGCTGGAGAAAAATGCACATTTCTGACTGTCAATTGGGCTGACTTCCCAAAAGGATTGTGCAATTTCTGGGCCCAGTAGCTGACTGCTGCCCAGATTTTCACAAATCCTGGGCTGAACTACCTGTTGATGGGAAAAATTGTGCAATTCCTGTTGGGAGGGTTGGCTCGTAGGATTGCGCAATCTAGGAGACCAACAGGCTGTCAGAGGTAATTGTGCAATTCATGGAGGGAAAGGTTTGGGCCCTTCCAAAAATGCGCAAATTTCACTAGGAAGTTGCACAGCCTGTAGCTGGACCAAGTCCGAATGAGAAGCCTGTGAAGGAAAAAGATCAAATTGTGATCGACAGGCTGCCTTTGAGCAAGAAAGACGTTGAAGCTTGAGGACTTGATGAAGCAAGGAAAGATGTTGTGAAGGTTGGTAGGGAGGCTCCAAAATAGGCTAAGGCAAAATTTTGGAGGGTGGTTGTAGCCACTACAACAGAAAGCTAGACTAATCAGGGGAAGAAATTTCAATCAATAATGCATCAAACAAAATGCATCATGCAAAATGCCTTCCACTAACTTTCACTTTCGTCTTCCAAATGAAAAATGTGAAAATGAAATCTAATCTTTCATTTCACTAAATGCAATGCAAAAAGTAAAAATGATTTCCACTTTTCACTATCCTAAATGCAACTTTTTGAAAGAAAAATGATTTTATTTTACTAAGATTCATTTATATGAATTATGCTTTTCTTTTCGTTTTGAATGATTTGATGCACCTAATACAGTTTTTTAGCTTTCAATCATTGAAAAAAGTGATCTATTTTCAATGATGAATCTCAAAAAATAACTTTTCAATGCAACTAATCTAATGCATTTTCAGAAAAAGTAAATTTCGAAATACAAACTAAAACAAATGCCAAACAAGGTTTTCAATGATTTCCATAGAAAACAACACTCAATCAAATTTACAAAACAAGCATCTCAATGACACCAACAAGCTGCAAACAATGACCAATTGACCATAAACCCTAGAAATCAGTCAAATTTCGCTTCGAAGCCAATGAGACAAATTTTTCAAATTAATCAAGACAGTCAATCAAAACATTGACAAATCCAAGCATATAGGATGGGAAAATACCTTAGGGGCCAAGACAAACTAGATTCTTAGGAAGAAACCTCAAAAATTCTCACATTCAAGGATACCGCTACTTTATATACCCAAACCCATAATTATCGCTACTCTGCATAGGCAAACTTGTGATGTCGTCACTATTTTGCATAGCAAAAGTAGTGATGATTTTAGCGCGACCAAAAAATGAAGAAAAAAAAATTCATCATCATTGTAAAGGTAAAAACCGCGATGCCATCGTGAATGTTAAGGCTAAACCCACGATTGGCAAGGAATATGGGAAAAAACTAAAAAGTTTCTAAGAAAAAATCCAGACTTAGCACTCTAAGGCAGTAATCAGTGATGGTATAAACCCAGACTGATGTAGACAAGCCTAAAAATCGACAGTTGGTCAAACTAGTCAAAAGATTAGGGTGAAGGATTAGATGGAAAGGATCATAGGCTCCTAAGTGGAGTCACCATTTTTTTGAAAATGTTAATCCTCTCTACGGACATAGATGATCCCTCTAGCCCAATGAGTGGGTCTAGCAGCTGAAGTTACAATCAACTAGACATCTTCCTAGGTTATAATTGAAAAGTAGAACAAAAGAGATGACCTACCTCGTTCTGATGCTATTTTGATTTCCTTTGTTGAGGGCCTTGAACCGCTTGTGTCATGTAATTGTTCCTGCTTCTCTCAACGTTTATGTTCCTGCACAAGTGATCAAGAGACAACAAATCATGCCAAAACCAATAGCAAATTCAATAACAACCTACTTAACTAATCAAGGAATGTCAAACTAATAAATACATGAATATATATCTTTCGGGAAGATGAACTAGCACTGTATATTATTAGGAAATAAAGGGAAGCTTACAACCAAAGACTTGATGTTTAAAGGCTCTCCTTGAGTGGTAATCCAAGTCCAAGCCAAGAAACTCTCCAAGCACTCCTTCTCCAAGTCAAATGAATAGCCTCAGGCACAATCTTAGCATAACGGTGCAAATAGACATAGACCAACCCAGCCTCTAACCTGACCAACCCTTTGGGAATGGGAGAAGAGGAATTTATAGGTTGGGGGAGGGAGTTAGGACTTCTCCAAATATAGGATTAGGCCCACATCTCAAGGAGGTAGCTCATAGGGATAAGACAAATAGGTCAAGTTAGGAGGATTCAACCTCATCTATGCGAAACCACCTCCAGCTCGCCGCTCTGGAAGCTTATAGATCACAAAGATTCTTATCTCCTTTGGGAAAATTACCTTTTTGGGATCATCGTGGTATGAAATGGAACAGAGTGATGCCATCGCCGGTCAAACATAGTACAATGGGCGATCATCATTGTTTTAAGCCTTATAAGAGCGATGACTCTAATTTTAGGGTTTTTAAGAGCTATTTCTTCAGGGAAAGCTCAAGGAATTTTCCAAACAATGTCTTAGGAGGGATTTGAGCTACATACATGGATGAGTATACTATATAATGGTCATGTTTCAGGAACTTCGGGGTATGTCACAGGGAAGTTCAGGAGGTGTGACAAAATACCATGTAACAGTAACTTTGTAGGCTAACTCCGGACCAAGTTGAGAATCCCCCCTACCTCAGGGATAGGAGTTAGGTTAGAACTCGAGATATTACTACCTTGTTCAGAAAATGAATGATTAGGATGTGATGAGTTATCATCAATAAAAAATTGGTTGTCATCCTTCTAGAAACAAAATGTTGACGGTGTTGGATCACGCCAACATACAAGGGATCTCCCCGATATGAAGTCCCAATTAGACCTCACACCATTTGGTGTAAGAGTCTCATCTAGAAATATGGCCTGACTACCAATAACTTAGATATTTTCCTTGTCTTAAGAAATCAGCATGAGAGAGTAGTGCACATGTTCTTTTAAATGAGCAAGAAAGTGTGCCTTATGGAAAGTTCGATTGTAAATGTATCTGTTGAAAAATGTGTAACTTGGTTCGGTCTTCATAAGTATGAAATGTATTTTTGATTCTTGTAAATTACAAAATGAAGGAAAAATTATTTTAATATTATTTTGAAGCATGGGTTTCATGATCAAGGTATTCTATTTTATAGGTCAAGCACACATTAAGTGTTTCTAGGGTTTTTCCTAGGTCAATTAGTCAAAAGAGTCAATGCCATAAATTGAAGACCCCATCAATCACATCATAACTTGTAAAGAAAATTATTTTTGTCTTAAAAAGTGCCAGGATACCCTCCAAGACCAAGTCGGCCTGGCAGCTGGCAAGTCAGCCTAAAGGAAGAACCACTTCCACCCTTGAAGAAGCCTATAAATAGAAGAGGACTTGCTCTACATGAATCGCATTCATTCACCAATAATTCTAGCGAAGGAAGAGGAAGTAGAAGGCAACAAAGGAAGAATGGGATGAAGAGGATATTTTGTTTGGTTTATTTTCTCTCACACATGCTAAGGAGAACTAAGGTTTCTACAACAAGACCTAGGGTTTCTATCTTCAAGTTTGATCTTGGAGAAAATGAAACAAGTAGGTCAAGCGAAGGTCACCAGGGTAATCCTCATGCTCCTAAAGTGAGGAAAATTCATGTGAAGATCAAAGGATGGCTCAGAAGTCAGAACAAAGTTCACACATATGGAAACAACAACTATTGGGTGGTGAAATTTCATATCTACAGTGGAGGCCGAAATTTTTTCAATTGGATGTCAAAGAAGTGCTATTGGAAGAGATTTGACTGGGTTTGGCAGGATCGGGGTTAACACATCATCCAAAGAGGTTGGTCTTGGTCTTGGAGGGTTCTGAAGTCAGTCTTAAGGTCTTGGAATTCACCGATTGAAGAATCTACAAGGAAGAGAAGATATTTGTGGGTTTTCCTCTCAAGTGGAGACGTTTTTTCCCTAGCTTGCAGCCTATATTATGTGTTATGTTCTTCTTGTTTTGGTAGTTGTTTGATGATTCACAAATATAATAATAAGTAACAAATCTAATAAGTAAAATAACATCACAAGCAGTTATCAAGTAAAGAGAATTAATCATAATCATTTCCCTATTGAATTCTCAACATGGTATCAAAGCTAAGGTTGGCTAAGGGCATCATGAAGATCTCCACTACATTGAAGAAGTTCATCAAGAAGTGTTCAAAGGTAGCAAGCTATCTCAAGAAAGGCATCAAGGAAGCATGGAGCCTCTTATTCTCTACAAAGAAGGAAGTAATCAAGGAAAAGGATGAAGGTCTCTTCTCGACACTCACTGGCACATTCCAAGACGAGAGCATTTGGGTAATTGATAGTGGTGCATCTAGGCACATGACAAGTCATCACAAACAATTGAAGACTTTATCAAAGGGAAAATATTCTTACTCAGTGGAACTTGGAGATAACAAAAGCTATCCCATGAGAGGTATTGGATCAACCTCTATAGAGTTGGAGAATGGAAGCAACATTCACCTCAACAACATCCTATTTGTTCCAAGTTTGTATAAGAACTTACTTTCCATTTCAATTCTAGAAGATAAGGGTGATAGAGTAGATTTCATTGATGGAAAAGTTGTAGTATGGAGTAAAAACTCAAGCATAGAGAATGCTAGAGTAATTGGCATCCAAGAAGGAAGACTTTACAGGTTGATATCTCCTCTAGCACAAGCTTTGGTTCACATTGAAATTAGCCCATGTGAACTCTGGCATAGAATATTTGGTCATCTACATTTCAAAATCCTTCCAAATCTAAGTTCCATAGTAGATGGAATATCTTAACTGAAAGAAGATCATGAAGGAGTATGTAAGGGATGTGCATTGGGTAATAATACCAAGAGACCATTTGGAAGCAGTGCTTCATGGTCAAAATAAATCTTGTATCTTATTCATTATGTTGTATGTGGCCCTATGACTCCTAAATCACTTGGAGGTCATATATATTATGTCACATTTATATATTATCATTCAAGAAAGACCTGGGTTTACTTAATGAAAACCTAGGATGAAATATTTACAAAATTTCAAGAATTCAAAGCTGAAGTGGAGAACCTTACATAAAGAAGAATCAAGATATTAAGTTTTGATGATGGAGGAGAGTATACATCCAAGGATATTATAGAATTATGTAAGAAGTCTGGGATTAAGAGGGAATTTATAGACCCATATAATCCCAAACAAAATGAAGCTGCAAAAGGAAAGAACCGATCCATTGAAGAAAGTGTAAAGGCGATGTTACATGATCAAGATCTACCAAAATTTCTGTTGGGGGGGAGCCATGAAGACAACAATATATATTCAAAATCAAAGTCCCCTAAGGTCGTTGGACAAGAGGACTCTCGAATAAGTATTCACTAGGAAGAAAACTATTCTAGATCATTTATGAATCTTTGGGTGTCATATATATATTCATATATCGAAGGACAAAAGAAAGAAGTTCGATCCATCAGGCAAGAGAGGAACATTTGTTGGCTACAACAACTCCTCTAAGGCTTATAGAATCTACATAAAGGAAGGACACCATATAGAAGTAAGTCGAGATGTCATATTTGACGAAAGTATCACATTCACAAATCCTAAGGAACTTCCCATGGACTCTGATGATAGAGAACTTATGGTATTTGAAGAAGAAGTTAATAGGGAAGCAGAAGAATCTCATCATGAAGATGAGGTTCCTAGTGAACCCATTCAACCTATAGTCCTCCCCTAATCAAGAAAGGGACTAAATTGGTTGAACTCTACACTACTTTATGCAGAAGTTCATGGGGTAGTGAAAGGCTCGTTTACAGAAAGCAAGAAACCCAAAAGATATTTTGGGTATGTTGCATACATGAAAAAACTAATAGAAGTAGAACCATCCACTTTTGAAGAGGTAGTCAATCATCGGGAATGGAAGGGTACCATGAATGAAGAGTATCAATCTATAACGAAGAATGGAGGTTGGGAGATCATACCTAGGCCCGACGACAAATTTGTGGTAACTTCCAAGTGGATCTATAAGATCAATCATGTGACAAATGGAAGTATAGATAAGTATAAGGTTATATGTGTGGCTAGGGGATTCTCTTAACAAGAAGGCATCAACTACGAAGAGACATTTTCTCCAGTAATAATATATACAATGATTTGTTCATTGGTCTCTCTGGTAGCATTGATGGAATGGAACATCCACCAAATGGATGTCAAGGCTACATTTCTGGATGGCACAATAGATGAAGAAGTCTATAAAGAGAAACCCTTGGGATTTAAAGTTAAATACAGGAAGGCATATGTTTGCATATCGAAGAAAGCATTATATGGCCTCAATCAAGTAGCAAGGGCATCACATGCTATAATGGATGCCTACCTACAAAGAATAGACTTCACAAAAAGTTTTGTTGATTTGAACCTTTATATCAAGGTTGTAGATGGAGAACATGTAATCATTCTTTCATATGTAGATGATCTTCTCTTGACAGGTGTAGAGGTTTGAACTGAAGAATGTAAGAAGCAACTAGAAGTAGAATTTGACATGAAGGATCTAGGGGTGATGCATTACTATTTGGGACTAAAATTCTGGTAAGGACCCAATGAAGTTTATTTGGCTCAAGGAAAGTACGTGATTAAGATGTTGAAGAGGTTTTACATGATGGACTACAAACCTATGACCACTCTAATGATCACAAACTTGAAGAGACTAAGGAGTCCTGAATCGAGACCTGTGGATTCTTCCAACTATAGATAACTAATTGGCTCACTGATGTACTTGGTGAACATCGACCAGACATATGTTTTGCAGTAAAAATTCTCATTCAATTCCAAGTGGAGACAAAGCATGATCATTGGATAGTAGCAAAACATATACTGAGATATATGTGAGGAACTATCCACTACTGCATGAAATATGATAGGAGAAATGATGTCCACTTGATTAGATATACATATTCTAACTGGGGAGGCAGCGAAAAGGATGGAAGAAGCACTATTGGAGGATGTTTCAGTTTGGGATCCTCTATGATCTCATGGATGAGTAGAAAACAAGACACGGTTGCTTTGAGTAGTGTTGAAGTTGAGTATTTTGTAGCCTGTGAAGTCAGCAAAGAAGCGATTTGGTTAAGGAATTCGTTGTTATACCTATTCAAAGGACCAATGGACCCTACAGTGATACATTATGACAACACTAGTTGTATATGATTGTCTAAGGACCCAATATTTCATGGAAAGACAAAACATATAAATAACAAGTATCATTGTATTCAGTAGCTAGTACAAAATGGTATGTTGTAGCTATAGTATATCTCCACTGATGAGCTGGTAGCTGACATATTGATGAAATATCTTCCTAACAAGAAGTTTGTGTACTTGAGAGACAAGCTTGGCTTTGTTGATATATCCTCCCTAGTTGAGAGGGAGACATAGGAAAATCATTCTTGTCTTCACTTGGGCAGACATAATGGAGGATTTGGTAACCATCTAGCATCCGATACTCTTTGAGGATGGGGTAGGACATCCAAGGTAAGAGTAGCGGTGGACCGATATTTTTTTAGGACTAGCTATCCAAGACAAGAATAGTCCAAAGAAAGTCATACTCGGTGAACACTCCAGCAGAGTATGCACCTTGAAAGGCAATGACGATGGTGTCTATAAATCATTATTCTTGCCAACATTGTGCTCTGATATTGTGGAGAGATAGAGTTGTTAGTTAAGGACTTGCTATATGAAAATGTTGGTTGATATGATGCTAGACAGATGGGTTACCAATTTGACTCTTCTTATGATATCTCTTCAGATTGAGAATGTCCATGTAACTCTTATGAATACATCCCTAGTTAAGAGGGAGTGTTGAAAAATGTGTAACTAGATTCGTTCTTAATAAGTATGAATTATATTTTTATTCTTGTAATTTTTTTTTTATATAAGCTTGGCAGGACTACATCTTCATCATGTCCAATATATCACCCCAATTAGGGTGGGGAATTGAACTGGTGACTTAACATGACGGAGCTCCTTAAAAAAGAATTCGATCACTATCTATCCAAGACCCCATGGACGATTCTTGTAAATTATAAAATGAAAGAAAAATTATAATTATTATTTTGAAGCTTGGGTTTCAGACTCAAGGTCTTTTATTTTATAGGTCAAGCACCCATTGAGTGATTCTAAGGTTTGTCCTAGGTAAAGTAGTAAAAAGAGTCATTGTCATAAGTTGAAGACCCCATCAAGTACATTGTAACTTGTAAAGAAAATTATTTTTGTCTTAAAAAGTGTTCAGATACCCTCCAAGACCAAGTCAACCTGGTAGCTGGAAATTCGGCCTAAAGGAATAACCACGTCCACCCTTGAAGAATCCTATAAATAGAAGAGGACTCGTTCTACTTGAATCACATCCACTCACCACTCATTCTAGCGAAGGAAGAAGAGGATATTTTGTTTGGCCTATTTTCTCTCACACATGCTAAGGAGAACTAGGGTTTCTGTAGCAAGACCTAAGGTTTCTATCTTCAAGTTCGATCTTGGAGAAAATGAGACAAGTACATCAAGCGAAGGTCGCCAAGGGAAATCCTCATGCTCCTGAAGTGAGTAAAATTCAAGCGAAGGTCAAAAGATGGCTTGAAAGTCATGTCGAAGCTCACATGTGTGGCAGCAGCAACTACTGTGGGTGGCCGACATTTCAGATCTGTAGTGGAGGCCAAAATTTTTGCAGCTGGAGGTCAAATGTTAGGTCCCTATAATACTAGTGATTCCCCCATTACTATTTTCATTTTATCCCTTATTGTTATTGTTGTGCCCCTATTGTCCCCATAATGTTATTATTGTGCCCCACAGAATCCCACTATTATTATTTTTGTGCCTTTATATTATTATTGTTAGGTTGGCTTTCGTTATATTGTGACCCCTTAGACTCCTATATATAGAAAGGAGGTTTTTTCATTGAATCATCTGAGAATTTTTCATTTGTGTAATGTAAAGTAGGTTTCCCCCTCAAAGAGGCTTATTTCTAAGGCATTTATCTATCTTTTCTATCATTTTGTGAGCTGGTTTCATAACATTTCGTATCAGAGATTTCGATTTTAGGGTTTTTCTGCTCCAAACAGGTCATCGTGGAATTTTCACTATAACTTTTTTTCTGCAATGTTTCAAAAGCTAAAAAAAACCCATTTGAAATGAAATCTCGCTGAACCTCGGGCCTGAATTTCAAATCTTGTCTCGCTATAGTTTTGGAGATATAATCTGAGGAAGTTAGGGTTTTTGCAAACCCCCGAATTACATTCCGAACAGGTGACCTTGGGGAAATCATCATAACTTTCGCTCTGAGCATGAGATTGAATTTTCATAAGAAGTTATAGAAATAGGAAGGACTATAGTTTTTTTGTGTATCATTTTCAGAACCTAAGGTTGAAACCATGACCCGCAGCACATCGTACAAGTTCACTCTACTGAACCAGTCTACATTCAGGCCATCGTGGGAGATTTGGCATAACTCTTCATTGGAGAATCCAATCTTGATCAAACTTGTGGGGTTAGAAAGATTACTCAGAGAGTTAGCGTAGGAAGACATTTCAAACCTTGGAGATCCACAATTAAAGAGATACATCAGATTCAATATCGAGCTCCTATAAAGTGAAAAAAGGTGTGTAGCTTTCTTTTTAATTTTTTCATAAGCTTGGTTTAACAAATTAGTTTGAAGGAATTCGAAGGGCATAGTGAAGCATTATTATTAGTAATTGATGCCCTGAAGAAAGAAAATGGAAACACCTAGTAACCAACCTAAAATCTCTAGCATGACTCATGAAGAAGAGGAAGAAATGCAACATGATATATCAAAATTATGAGACCAAGTGCAACAAATTTCACTCACACAAAAAGTAACAGAAGCTAATATGGATGGTTTAAAGAAAGACGTAGAGGCTAAGATGTATGGCGTGGAAGCTAAGATGGATGGTTTAAAGAAAGGCGTTGAAGCTAATATGAATGACGTGCAAGCTAAGATGGACGGCATTGAAGCTAAGATGGATGGCGTGGAAGCTAAGATGGATGGCATGGTAGCTAAGATGGATGGTTTAAATAAAGGCATGGAAGATTTGAAGACAAATTTGACAAATTTTCTACAAGAAATGCTTACTAATGGTGAAAGGGTAGTAAAGGAAACTCATGATGAGAATAAAATAAATGTTAATCATGATTTCATAGACTCTAACATTGGATCGAAGAACCACCATGTTCCAAAGATCAATATGAGGACATTTGATGGCAAGGATCCCAGAACATCGATACTACAAATGGAGCAATTTTTGGATCTCCATAATGTGCAAAACACATTTAAAGGTATGCATTGAAACTTTATATTTGGAACCAAATCAGTTTGTATGGTATCGATGGCTTTTCTCTCATAAAAAAATTGTCACTTGGGCTATTTTTACGGATGAAATGATAGCACATTATGAGGATAAAAAAAGCAACACTTTTTATAGCTAACTGATAAATATCAAACAAAAGGGTTCAATGATGGAGCACATTGAGGACTTCCAAAAACTGAATATAAAGGTAAAAGATATTCCAGAGGAGCATAGGATTGATTTGTTCATAGGGACTTTAAAAGATAACATCCAACATGTGGTTCACCTTTGGGAACCAGATTCATTAGAGAAGGCATTCAGGTTGGCAAGAAAAATGGAAAGCAAAATTATGGCAACAAGGAAGCCTACCACTCACAATCATAAAGATGGAAGTGTTGCTACCCCTATTCATCCACAACCTACAAGGTTGACACCACAACAATTGGAAGAAAAAAGAGAAAAAGGGCTTTGTTATAGTTGTGATAGAAAATACACTAAAGTTCATAAGTGTGGCGAGAAGAAATTATTTTACATAGATTGTGAAGAGGAGGAATAAAAGGAACAAGAAATGTCAAAAGAAGAGGATATACACCAGGAACAAACCCTAGAAAAAGAAGAAATGAATCCAACCATATCTTGAAATGCATTGGTTGGAATTACCACTCCTTAAACTATCAAGATAGAAGGGCATATCAAGAAGAAAAAGGTAATAGTGTTGATTGATTCGGGAATTACCCATAATTTTATTCATTGTAAGATAGCCAAGGAATTGAATTTCTTCCTATATGTAGCACAAGAGTGTCAAGTGATGGTTGCAAGTGGAGGAACCATAAATTGCTCAGGAAAGTGCCATAATATCAAGATATCCATGGAAGAATATGTGTTGAATAGCCCAATGCTTTCCATTCCAATGGGTGGTGCTGATGTTGTACTAGGAGTCCAATGGCTACAATCCTTGGCTACAATAGCTTTTAATTTTCAAGAAATTTTCATGAAATTCTCTTCAGAAGGAAAGGAAGTTGAATTAAGGGGTATCGTAGGGAAACCGGGAAAGATAATCAGTTCTAACGGAATGGCAAATCTCATAAAGAAATAAAAACGAGACATAATTGCATAATTATGTTCACTAGAGGTTCCCACATCGAAAATCATCCATTTCTCCAGATCTCCAAAAAGTCTTGGACAATCATTCCAAGTATTGTAGACTCCCAAAGGCCTCCCACCTATTCGGGATCATGATCATGCTATTAATTTTATTCCAAGAAGTGTTCCTCCAAACATCAGGCCTTACAGATATCCCTATGTCCAAAAGATTGAAATTGAATATTTTTTCAGGATATTATCAAATCAGAATGAAGAATGAAGACATTCCAAAAACATCATTTAGAACTCATGAGGGTCATTATGAATATTTGGTCATGCCTTTTGGCCTTACTAATGCACCTTCTACATTTCAAGGTTTGATGAATTCCATTTTCAAACCCTTCCTTAGAAAATTTGTGTTAGTATTTTTTGATGATATACTAATCTACAACAAGTCTTGGAAGGATCATGTCCAACATGTTGACATGGTGCTCAAACTATTGGAGGAGAAACAATTATATGAAAAAATCTCCAAATGTTTCTTTGGAGTACAAGAGGTTGAATATCTGGGTCATATTGTATCTCATGAAGGTGTTAAGGTAGACCCTAGCAAAATTAAAACCATTAAGGAATGGAAAATCCCCACATCCATAAAGCATCTACGAGGATTTCTCGGGTTGACAGGGTATTATCGCAAGTTTGTTAAGAATTATGGGAGAATAGCAACACCTCTAACAACATTATTGAAGAAAGATGCATTTTCATGGACTCCAGAAGCAACGAAGGCCTTTGAATATCTTAAAGAGGCAATGTGCCAAGCACTAGTCTTAGCTACACCAGACTTCACAGAAACCTTTATTGTGGAATGTGATGCCTCAGGAAATGGAATTGGTGTTGTTTTAATGCAAGAAGAAAGAACCATTGCTTCTGAAAGTCATCCAATCAAAGGAAAGTATTTACACAAAGCTATTTATGAGAAGGAAATGCTAGCAATACTACATGCACTTAAGAAATGGCGACCCTACCTAATGGGAAGACACTTCAAGGTAAAAACAAATCATGATAGTCTTAAATACTTTTTAGAATAAATATTATCTTCAGAAGAGCAACAAAAATGGGTCACAAATATGTTGGGTTATGACTTTGAAATCATCTACAAAAAAGGGAAGCAAAATTTTGTGGCAGATGCACTTTCAAGAAAGGATGAGGATGTGGAAGCATTTCTTTGCGCCATTTCTATTATACAACCAAATTGGATAAACGAAGCAAGGGATGAATGGAAGAATGACGTGGAAGTGTGGGCACTCATTCAAAAGATACAACAAGATCCTAGTACATCTGATACATTTAGCTAGAAAAATGATTCATTATGGTACAAGGATCGGTTATACATATGTAAGAATTCACAACTCAAACAAAAGATTCTTAGGGAATTGCACACCTCTCCCTTAGGACGGCACTTAGGGTTTCTAAAAACCTACCACCGGGTTAAGAAGGATTTTTTTTGGGATGGCCTTAAATCAAATATTCAAAAGTTTGTGGCAGAATGTTTGGTTTGCCAACAAAATAAAGTTGAAATAATTAAGACCCCTCGACTATTTCAACCTTTATCTATTCCAAGCCAACGTTGGGAGGAGGTTTCAATGGATTTTATCACAGGTTTACCCAAGTTCGAAGGAAAGAGTGTTATCATGGTGGTAGTTGACAGACTTACCAAGTATGCACACTCTTGTGCATTATCTCATCCATTTAAAGCGAGTACAGTTTCTACTGCATTTATGGAAACAATTCAAAAGCTACATGGAAACCCAAAGATTATTGTAAGGAACAAAGATCCCATTTTGACTGGAAATTTTTGGATAGAATTATTTTCTTGTCTTGGTACTAAGTTATCTCATAGCTCATCTTATCATTGTCAATATGATGGAAAAACTGAGATAGTAAACAAATGTTTGGAAGGATATCTTCGTTGCTTTGTATCTGATAAATATACACAATGGGTCAAATGGTTGCTTGTGGATGAATGGCGGTATAACACTTCCTTCCATATTGCAACAAAAATGACCCCATTTATGGCACTTTATGGATATCATCCACCATCCATCACATCATATTTAAGAGAAAATTATAAGGTTCAAGCAGTGGAATATCACATCAAGCATCAGCAACAAGTTCTCCCACTCTTAAAGGATAATTTCACCTTGGTGCAGAATAGAATGAAACAACAGGTAGATCAACATTACAGCGAAAGAAGTTTTGATGTAGGTGATTGGGTATTCCTATGGTTACAAGCATATAACCAAATATCCCTCAAGCAAGCTAAGAAGGATAATAAATTTTCACCAAAGTATTATGGTCCGTACAAGGTGTTGCAAAAGATAGGTACTATGGCATACAAATTGGAGCTTCCTGCAGCTTCCCGAGTGCACCCAGTTTTCCATGTTTCATGCTTAAAGAAGGTTATAGATAACAAGCGTCCAGTTCAAACAATATTACCAGAACTTTATGAGGAAGGAAAAATCATATTGGAACCTGAAGCAGTCAAAGAAACAAGAACTCAACAACTGCAAAATTGATCAATTTTAGAGTATCTAATCAAGTGGAAGAACTTACCCGTTGAAGATTCCACACGGGAGGATGAGAATTTTATACAAAGCATCCAGAACTACTCAAGCATTGAGGACATCACTTTTTTGAAGGAGAGGGGCATGTTAGGTCCCTATAATACTAGTGATTCCCCCATTACTATTGTCTTTGTATCCCTTATTGTTATTTTTGTGCCCCTATTGTCCCCATATTGTTATTATTGTGCCCCATAGAATCTCACTATTATTATTTTTGTGCCTTTATATTATTATTGTTAGGTCAGCTTTGGTTATATTGTGACCCCTTAGAATCCTATATATAGAAAGGAGGTTTTGTCACTGAATCATCTAAGAATTGTTCATTTGTGTAATGTAAAGGAGGTTGCCCCCTCGAAGAGGCTTATTTCTAAGGCGTTGATCTATCTTTTCTATCTTTTTGTGAGCTAGTTTCATAACATCAAAGAAGTGTTATTGGAAGAGATTTGATCGGGTTTGGGAGGATCAGGGTTAGCACATCTTTCAAAGAGGTTGGTCTTGGTATTGGAGGGTTCTGAAGTCAGTCTTAAGGTCTTGGAATTCATCAATTGAAGAATATATAAGGAAGATAAAAGATTTGTGGGTTTTCCTCTCAAGTGGAGAGGTTTTGGCCCTGGCTTGCAACCTATATTATGTGTTCTTGATCTTCTCGTTTTGGTATTTGTTTGATGATTCACAAATATAATAATAAGCAACAAAGCTAATAAGTAAAAGAACATCACAAGAAATTATCAATTAAAGAGAATTAATCATAATCATTGCCCTATTGAATTCTCAAGAGTATCAAGGTTCTTTCATTGCAAGGAAGAAAAGTGAGTCTCTAAAAGAGAAGTAATACTACTAATATAATAAAGGCACACATACATAAACAAGGAAGAATTGTTAGACATCAAGCAAAAGTTCACATAGATGCAATGATCATTAAAATCATCACAACACATTTCCAACAAGTTTAGCACCAAAGTGACCGAAATAGTTCAGTTACTTTAGTACATGTGAAAGCCAACATAAATCGCAAATATTAAATGAATAGTCTTAAAACATCCACAATCCATGCATGAAAATTTCTTGGCCAAATTGCTTCAAGTATTATGCAAAATTTCTAATATACATGAGTACAATGAACATCACTAGCTCCAATAGTGGAGCATTAGAGCCACTACTTGCTCCCAAAAAGTATTATCTCTATATCTCTAATGTCGTGTGGAAGAAGTCAAGGTGAAAAGTATTTTGCTTGAGTAACGAGGCTCCATTTGTAACTTGAGGCATGACCTTTCATATCCTCATGATGTTTGAGTTTCTCATATGAATTTTCATTTTCTAATGACCTTTGGACTTCTTTATAACTCTTGGACTTCTAAATGACTTTTGGAATTCTTCATATGGATTTTTTTCCATACGTGACTTTTGGACTTCCACTTCTTTGTCTTTACAATGATTTCATCATGATTTCTGAATCATAATGTGGTGATAACATGACAAGTCACTAACATTGATGACTTCGACTCATAGAAACTAATGACATGGACTTTCTTGATAAATAACAGTGTTGCCACTTTTATCTTCGATCTTGTATGTGGCTTCCATGTTGTTGATGTTTCACCCTTCAAAGGTTATTCGATCATATGGAGTATTTTGACCTGCTCCGATCATCAGGATTTCAATGTTCTTCATTTTGTCACATCACGTGTTCTTGGTTCTTGAATGTTTTTTTTACTATCCTCTTTGTCAGATCCCTTCATACATCCTCACCATGTTGTTCTTGAATTTATTAAATTGAGATCACTCATGGTAAGAAAACAACAGTCTGAAAAATATCCTATTCTAACATGTTTCATGTAAACTTTTTGTTCATGACTTAACAGTGCGCTCAGGAAGAACAAGGTGGCTTCTAGGCACAGGATACATTGCCAAAGAGGGAAGACTGAGTGCTTAAGGCTTTGAGGATTCACTATGTGCTCAACTGAGAGAGAGGAAGCTTAAGGAGGGCGCAGGGCGCAATTCTAAAGGGTAAAGGAAGGCCACTAAGAATTTGTGAGTGCGCTATGTGATCAAGGGAACCAAGGAGGGTGTAGGGAGAAAGACCAAAGGCTGAAGGGATCAAGCTTGGGCCTTCCCAAGTGTGTTGTGTACTCAAGAGAAGCCAAGAGGGTGCAGGGCACAAGTCTGAAAGCTGAAGGGATCATGATGTTGCTTCAATGTTGTGCCATGTGCTCAACAAGGAGGAAGGCTTACTTTAAGGGCACGGTTTAGAACAAGGAAGGGGGAATTATGCTTGGGAGTGCGCTGTGCACTCTTGAAGGGTGCACGGTGTAGTTCAGAATAGGGAAGGGGTCCCGGCTAAGACTTAAGAGTTCATTATGCGCTCTCCTAGTCTTAGTGGTTTAACTTGTGCAACCTGATGTATTTATTTATCGAAGGTTATTCTTGGCTGCAAAACTGCGCTGAGAAACCAACTCAACCAATCTTTAGGTTCAAGCTAGCCCTCAAACTAGAGAGGCTCCCTCAAGTTTTACGAGGCTTTTTGTTGTTCATTTTCACTAGACAACAACCTATGAAGCACAATGGCTATATATAGGGGTTGTCATATAGGGTGGTTTCTTTTGAAACTCCAATTCCTAGTTAAAAATTAATGTCCTCTCTTGCAGAGGCCTTATCAAAGTGCCAACGTTCAGCTATGGCAGAATAACATAGCTTGAAAGGTTTATGATGGAAGAGGTAGAGATATTAGGTAGCGTAGATATTCACATTGAACACTTAGACTAGCTAATAAGATTAGAAAGCATGAAGAGACACTCTCAACAACTAAACAAAATACATACAAGAAATGTTTAGATAGTGACAATCATGTGATGTTGACGAATCAACAATGATACACTGCATTATCATCTACTCTAATGAAAATAACTTCAGGGTGGAATTTTAGGGGGGTTTACACTCAACCCATCCTTTCCCAAATACTTACACACCCCCACATGCATGCAGAAATAAAGATATCGAATTACAGGAAAGAACATACATCAAAAACAAATTTTGTCATAAAATTGAAGCCAAAAACCTTTGATTGAAAATTCTATAGTGGAAGTCTTTACTAAAAATGTAAGGGTTTTGGCATCAAAATCCAACCCTTGTTTTTTACAAATGAAACTATATATAGAAAAATACTTCCCTAAACTGTTACAATATTCTAGGAATAAAAATCTAAACAATGATTAGAAATAAAACAATCTCTAGATAATCTGCTGAAATTTGGAGTTGTTTGCAAATCCTTTGCCTTTGAATATGGAATTGGTTTCTTAGAGTTGCTTGCAAATCCTTTTCCTTGGAATATGGAATTGGTTCTATAGTGCTAATATTTTCCTTTAAAATTGTAGTTGATCCTCTAACTATTGATTTTACCCCTAGAAATCTAAAATTGTTGAAATTGCTCACTGAGAATCTGAGAATGGTCCTTTAAAAGGGCAAGCTCTGCCACCTAAACTAGCTAACTAGTATTTTACTATGCTCTATTACAAGTTGAAAACTTACCATGGCAATGTTTTACAACATTAATCATCTTATCCTCTTTGTCTTTGATCTTCAAAACTGATGGAATTTGTCTTAATTATTAGGATCTGGAAGAGCCAATTTTGATTCTAGAAATAATAATGCATCTCTGTTTCTGGGCTATTAGAGACTCCTATAATTCATATGTAAGCATTTGTGTTTCATTTCTTCAACAAGCTTTTACAATCAACAGTTTTTTCACTAATATGGATACCCCTTTTTAACGTTTCAAAATTATAAAGGCTGAATAACCATAGCCACCAACCCCAACTACTCTTATAAGAGTAGGTTGCTTCCTGTTGTTACCCATACATAAAAAACAAATTGTTGCTTTAGAACATTTGGCTTCTAATGCATCCAGACATGTAAGCTTCAACACTTTTGAAGGGAAAACCTTTATCTCAAATTGCTTAAGAGCAAAAAATTCAATTATAGAAGCTGTTTTTGCACCTTTATTAGGCACGGGACTCTTCTTATTAGAACCTAAAAAGGCCAAGATGGTGGGAAAACCTTGCAATCGAATTGACCCATATTCATCTTGCTCTTCAAGTTATTTGCAGCTTTCTTCCACTGTGGAGCAAGTTTTCTACAATGTCCAAATTTTCGAGCTATTGTTATAACAACTTTTACACAAATGTTGTAACACTGCACAATTTGATGGTCCATATGGGCAATATTTTCTTGAAGATCATTCAATAGCAAAACCACATCATGTGAAAACAATGAGTCAAATGGAGCCAAAATAAATTATACGTAGGCTCTACCTGCTTTTCACTAATTCAACTGAATACCTGTAAATAAAATATTAGAGCCATATTTCGGCAATAAGACTATTTTTAGGCTCTTCAAGAGCTTTGGATTCACTATAATACAGTTGAGAACAATATTAACTCTTTCATAGGCATAAAAACTGAGTAGGTATAGGCAAGCATATGCCTCAGTGCCAGGGTACTCCACTTGGTTGGTGTCTCACTAGGATCTAACAAATTATCAAACTTGGGAGTTATTCTACGATAATTGACAATGCCCTTATGCACAAGAGCATTCAGAAGGAACATACTCTCTAAAGGAATATTTGGATAGTGTGGCAGGATGAAAAATTCCCTGTTGGACACATATGGCTCCTTCAATGACATGGTTCCATGCTAGTTCTCTTTCCTAGAACATCACAGACAGGCTCAAAACTAAGATACCAAAAATCAACTGTAATGAGACATTCCCAAACTGTGAGATTAACAATGCATTGGGTTTCCTTATTTCCCACTTTGTTCTGCGTTGAATGCACAAGATCTATGTGATTTGTGGCCATGAATACCTTCAAGACATATAAAAGCAAATTGTCTTTGGAATCATCTCAAAAATCCATTTTCTAAGAGTCGATCTCAAAAAAAAATTGCAATCATATCTATTACAAATGGATGATTCAAATTTCTCGTGTCGTACTATCAAAAAATTTGTACCTTGCTTAATGCTGGCCGGAGACACCCAACTTTTCTATCCTGTGCTTGATTTATTACTTGGAGCAAAACATTGGTAATGTGACATCAAAAGATCTAAACTTTATCTCCAGACTATCCCCATATTTATGTGATGGAAATTTTATCTCCAGATTAAACTTCAGATGGGCAAAGGGTCCCCCAATTCATACTTTTTTTTTCAGAGAGAAAAATCTTCATAGAATTATATTGACGCAATATAAAGAGTACATAAGATATGACAAGGATCAGACACCTTGCAAGCATATAAATCAAAATCTTATAGTCATAAGATATCCCAGAAAGCATCAACACTACATCATACCAAAATCAGTGCAAAAAAGTCTTATCAAAGACAAGATCAGCAGCTGTCCCCCAATTCATCCTTATCCTTTGATCTCCAATGACCCATCTTTGTCGTTGAAACTTTAATGCATTTTATCCCTGTGTATTTCCATGGCTATTAACAGATAGCAGATTAGTATTTGATTCATCTTGAGCATTGATACGACACTTGACATTTGGATTCTTTCCTTCAACAGCTGGGCATAGGGGTCAAATCGCCTTTGCCGCTTTATAACGCGATGTTCAACCTTGACATCTGCTTCACGTTTTATGGGGGATGTTGGCAGTGAAGCGAGGGTTCCACGTAATTATTTTTCAAAGAAAAAACTTAAAATTTTCCCGAATTTTTTTACATAATGGATCTCTTTACATATGGCCGCCTCACTTTTTCAGTGGGAAAACAAATTTGAAAATTGTTGAGTTACTTTCATCACTAGTAATCGGCCTTCATGGTTTAAGCGTATGACATTAGAGTATGGTATCTTCATTTGTTGTCATGGGTATATCCCACATGCACAAATGAAAAGGATATACTAGATTTTATATACGTCAAGCTCCCCTTTATATAGCGAAGGTGTTGGTAACTTTTGGTCCCCTTGTTGCGCTTCTTCTAGTTGTTCTCCAACTTAGAGATAGGTATTGTTTGGTAATTAGCTTGGATTATATAATTCGTAGCTTCGTATATGCTGGACCCTTAGAGATAGGTATTGTTTGGTAATTAGCTTGGATTATATAATTCGTAGCTTCGTATATGCTGGACCCTTCTGATAGTTTGATAACTTTGGAGATAGGTATTGTTAGATAATTTGATAACTTGGAGATAGGTATTGTTAGGTAATTACCTTGATTATATAATTCGTAGCTTCGTTGATGGTGGACCTTCTAGTAGTCTCATAACTTGGAGATAGGTCCCCAAGGGTTTTTTTCGCAACAATTTTAATTTTAAACTAAAATTTTTATAAAAATATATACAATGATAAAAATATAATATATACAATGATAAAAATATATACAATGATATATTTTAATAAAATTAAAATTATTAAAAAAAAAAATATCCAACCTTTTGTATTAAACCATTTTTCCATGAGAGTTTGTATATGGCTGAGTATTAGCCAGAAAACACAGGAAACACGCTGGTAATTTCAAAAAAGAAATTGAAGCTTTCTCATTGTATATCAAAGGCAAGAAAATGCTAAACACAACGTTTTTTTCACAACAATTTTAATTTTAAATCAAAAATTTTATAAAAATATATACAATGCTATATTTTAATAAAAATAAAATTATTATTTTAAAAAAAATATCCAACAGTCTGTATTAAACTATTTTTCCCATGACAAATTTTATGTCTGAGTATTATCAAGGAAACAAACTGGTAATTTCAAAAGAAAATTTGAAGCTTTTTCACTAGATCCAAAATGCTACAACACAACCAAAATTTATATAAGTCTAAAAGATAAAACAAGGGCCTAACACAATGAGTTTAGACATAAGATCAAGTGCGACACATACCAACTCATCAATAAGATTTAGACATGATCAAACAATGAGAAATACACATCAAAACGCCAGTTTACAAACACTCTCCAAGTACAAAAAACAAAGTGTGTTTGACTGCGACCAAAAGTGATATTTTACAACAAAGAAAGATAATATAACCATGAAGTGCACTAGAGATGTTCTAAATCATGCGAGACACTTAGGAATGATCAAGAACACTTGGAACATGTGGAATGATTTGAAATGACACTTGACGACCAAAGCGACACTTGATATGACAGTTTTGTAGGCTCTGAAATTTGAATGTAGTGAAGATTTGGAGGGTGTTGGAGGATTTTTTGTTATGTCACGACTCTCCATGTTTGTTGTGAGTCCTTGGTTTTGATTTGTAACAGACGCAATGGTTATATGTTCATATGTCTTCCATGTCAATATTGGGTATTTAACACTATTTCAAAGGAAATTTGAATGTTGGATCTAAATGAGTTCATGGACCCCAATTTTATTGAGTGCAATATGATTTTTATTTGGGTTGCCGAGAAATGATTGAATGGACTATAATATACTAGATCTACTCAAGGATTACAAGCTAACATTGTTTCCTCTTCATATAATGGCGTGGTCATAGTAGACCAAACCCAATAAATCTAGGATGAATTACAATAGTTTACAAAGGAAGTTGGATGCAACTATCAAATTAACCCTTCTAACATTATAGAATAACACAAGGTGACATATCTAAGATCCACCAAAAACTCATCTCCTATTTGCCCGCATTGATACAGAAAAATCCTAGCATCGCTGCGAATGGTGATTTCTAGAGACATTAAATTACTTTTCTTCATAAGATGAGATGCTCGACCTTCATCTAGGGTAAAAACCTATCACTAGTGTTGTAAATTGTAGGTTTTAACCTCGTACAAAAATTACTTGCATACAAATTCTAAAAATAGAAAATAAACAATGGCGAGAGCATAAAACATAAAACATATATACACAAAGATTTTCCCCTAGATCCCAAACCAGGACTACCAGACTGATTTTTCATTATATTCCTTTCAATGTTATAATACATATATATACATGTCAAATCATCCATAAACCCCAATCCATTAACCCTGGATTAGAACATAACTGTAGTTCCCTTGACTAGATCTACAAAATACCATGGGCAGAAAACCATCATGCCCAAAACCATGTGTGAAAACCACGCACAAAACAATAGGTAGATCTACCCACCTAATATAGGGTCCAAAAAAATTCCCCGAGACGCTGCCCCGAACATCGTAGAGGCGGGCTACCACCCCCCTCAAACCCCCCGACAGGGGGGGCTACCGCCCCTTGTGATCCCCCCACTACACCTAGACCAATAAAGGGGGCGCTGACCGCCCCTCTTCTAAACCCCCAGCTTCACTACTGGGGCTAGTCGTGGAAAGAATATAACACACCCCCAACATAAATGGATCTAATCAAATTAATAGATCCTCTCAAACTACACATGTACCTTCGATCTACTAATTGTAGTACTAGCATTGGTCTAGTCATCATTTGATGTGTAGCAGGTTACCATGTTGGAGGGTCATTGTGTGGAGTGCAAATGTGCAAATCTGTGAATTATGGTAGAGGTGACTCCAATAGTTGTTTCTATTAGAGGAAAAATGTCGTATCTAACCTTCATTTTTGAGTTATCCAAAAATACTTGCAATCTATAGCAAGTAAGGTGATGATAGAAAATTTTAAAAAGAGGATGACTAGAATCCATGGGACTCAGTATGAGTATATGTACGATATTGTTTGATTTGGTTGCTTGACCAGTCGTTGCGCCTTCTAGTTTTTTGTTTTGAGTATTGAGATTTAGGAAATTTATACACATAAGGCATGGGAATGGGATACAAACCATTTATCAATGAATTCCACGTGGAATCCATGATTGCATTGTGGCAGAATTCTCATCTTCTCTCCATCTGCAAATTCCTCCAAGAGAATCGAACAATTTAGGCACAGGCCATGGCTTTGATGTAGCATTGTAAACAATAATGGGAAGTGCTTTCATGGATTCCTTTTTCAATCTAGTCTTTCCCACCCCATCAAATGAGTTGAGGATTATCTACATCCTCCACGTGACAGTACATCTTAGCAAAGAGTTGACACTGATCCCAAAGATGAAAAGACAAATAAAAATCAGGAGGGTGAGAATGACCAAACGATTGGGGTTAGGAGTGGCCTCGCTAAAGTAAGAACTAGACCTTGAACTAGAAGGTACGACAGATGGACTTAATAACCTCCTGCCTATTGACAATGGAAAATTTAGAATGATTTGCATGTATACGGAGGTGCAAATATTTTCTAGTTGTGTAGATATTTACACCTCTGAACTTGTAGAGTTAAGCTCTGCACCTCCGCACATGTTGTGTTTTGGTATGTTGGAGTTCTGACACTATTATGATAATTCAACTTTTCTAGTTTGCTCAAATCCTAAACAATTTTGATGAAGAAAAAAACAAAAATGGACACCTCTCTCTTTATAATTTCATGGTCGATGATGGCTCCCTCTTGGAGAAAGATGCTTAAACAACATAGTCATTAACATTATTAAAATTACTAATCCATGCAATATTATTATTACTTTTTGGTACATTAATCAAATAAATATTTGGTATTAAACAAATTATTCTAATTTTGCATGGGAAAAGGAGGTAAAGTTAATTTAAAACAAATTGCACCAATCTAATCTTTGTTATGGTATAAGAAATTTGTGATACTTTCGTCCATGTGGACCATAGATTCGATTTGATTTTTAGTGTGGAGAGGTGATAGAGATTAAGGATACACGGAAATAGGGCATGTCATAAAGCCCTTAGCAATTTCCCCATTAGACCTTATCTAGTGAAAATACATGCAATTTAAGCCTTTTGTAATCTTGGAATTTGACGTTCCACTTAATGCTTTTTAGTTTTTAAAATTATGATAATGTTGTAAATGATAATGGGTAGTGTTTTCATAGTTGCTTGCGGAATGTGGAGATGTGAAGGAAGTTTCTTCCTCCACAATTCACATAATGTATCAACTAAACCCAGGGAAACTCCTTTGCACTCTTATATAATAATTGAATCAATAACGTGCTACAACAACAAGGTTAAACACCACAATAATTATCATTATTAATGTTGTGAATGTATGCAATATTATTATTACTTTTTGGTACATTAATTAGAGAAATATTTGGCATAAACAAATTATTCTAATTTTTCATTGCAAAATTGCTTCTTGGGCATGAAGATAATGGCCATCTATCCTCGAAAGGTACTTAAAAGAGTCCGTCATTAATTTTTTCCATTGTGGAAGGAAAAAAACTCTTCCAAATCCTCCCCACTCCACACAAATCCTCTGCAAGAAACTTAGATTGATACATTGTGTGGAGTGCAAAAGTGTGAAAGAAGTTTTCTTGCTCCACACCTCCACACTCCACATAATGTATCAACATTATGGAGATTACAACAACATACCAGAAAATGTATATGGTGATTTGTCTAAATATAATCTAGTGCATTTAAAAATTGTATTCAATGATGTTTCTCATTGCAGAAATTGAGCGTCATGCACTACCTTAATTGTGTCAACATATCGATAGCTATTGTTAGCACTCTATAATTTCTTAAGGTTGTCAAATAAATTGCAAAGGTAACCACAGAACTGCTTTGGAAGCTGGGATCTAACCCCACCAACTTTAGAGAGGGATCTCTCTGTCAGATTTAGCTTTTTTGCTTGGTAGGATTTTAGACTAGTTATGAGATTTCAGAGTTCGGTTTTTAAATGGTTTGGTTGGAACAACAAAGGATAGCCATTGGGCAACGGAGTCAAAGAGGCTTGGGGTGATCAATTTGCAAAAATATCAAGCTTAAGTGAAACAAGGAAAGGTATGCATACTACTAGATCCTTGTAGTTTATAAGATGGAGAAGGAATAAGATTTAGATTCACTTTAAATATAGAGCATTGTTACCTTAATTCTACATTCAAACTTCAGAAGAAAATATTGATATTGTTTTAAGCCAGAACAGGGTGTTTTAAAACAAATCATGAACTTAATTTTATTTAAAACAATAGAGAAAGAAACACATATGAAAAACAGAGAAAACTGATTACAGTAAGAAGGACATCACCACATAGATATGACACAGGAATCTTGAAACAACTTGTCTTGTATTAATGCAAAAGATCACTTGAACTCAGTGAACAACTTTACAATAGATGGTAATCTTTCTCGGTACAAATCCCAACCCTTTTTTTATTACAAATGAAACAATACCTTCTTCTTCAACAAAATCTTCATTATCTGAAACTGGAGGCATATTTTCAATTAAGGTAGCCACATCCTGAATAACAAAAAGGTCTACACCCATGGGGTCTAAAACAATCTTCTCTTCAAAAATTTATGCATTATGTTTAAAGGAACAAACTTGCTACATATTATTGCTGAAAATAATGGATGGATCATGGCTTTCTTGAGTTTCTATGCTAGCAAACTCAGAATTCTGATTTTCAGAAAATTTTTCCTGAATTAAAAACTCAGGAGAAGAAGGGAATGCAAGGCAACTAGAATGATCATTTGTATTTCTGAAAATCTGAGAAGATTGTTGCAAACTATCATCTGTAAGCTTTGTTTCTTCATTACAATTGGGTTGCTTGTTCTCTTGTTCTTCTAAAATGTATAGAGGTTGTGAAATGTCATCAACAAGTTCATGTGAAATTAAGTCATTGAAATGCAGATTTGCTTCATTTTCAATCATGGGAGAAATAACTACTTGCTGAAAATTTTCTTGAGTGTCATAGCAGCCAGCTTCTTCAACTTCTTCATGGTTGAAAGGTCTCTCATGAATAGCCTCTATAATCTCATCATCCATAAATTGATCATCTTCATAGTAACCTACCAGGTATTGAATAAAACTTTCAAAATGATCACAACAGTTTTGAACCAGCAACAAAGATGGATAATCTTCTTTGTATTTCTCAAAAAATATAGTATGAAAATGATTTAAAGAACATATACTAGCAGCTGGAAAATTTTCATACCAAGACCTGGCATTTCCTTCCAAAGTAAGCATGAACATCTTCATAAGACAATCTTCATGCCATTCAACCTGATGCCTCCGATAATGCATATGGAATTTGAAAAGATGTAAAGTAGCATTATTACCTTTCTCATCTTTGAACTTTGGAAAATATGATTTCCAACCTATGCAAGGCATTCAATGCAGAAAGTCAAGGATACTAGATCTGTCCATAGGAACATACCTACGTTCTATTCTTGAACTCATCTTGAAAACAATTAACAATAATTGATGAAATTATAGACCTTCACATAGTGGAGTCACCATGAGTGTTCTACACTCTAGATTTTTTATAATGGAGTCGTCATGAAAGCTTTGAGCTATGTATTATTGAACATGGAGTCGCCAGGTGAAATATTTAGCCCTTCTATGTATGACTATTGTCCACCATCAATAGTCAAACTTGAACTTAATAATCTTTTCCGGGGAAAATGAAACTGTTCGTTCCCTAGTATGGTCACCAAAATGTTAGTATGTTGTAATTTCTTAAGTTTGTGAAAGAAATTGCAAAGGTAACCATAAAACCACTTTGGAAGCTGGGATCTAGCCCTGCTAGCTCCAGAGAGGGATCTCTCTATCAGATTTAGCTTTGTTTGCTTGGTAGTATTTTAGGCTAGTTATGAGAGTCCAAAGTTCGATTTTTAAATGGGTTGGTTGGAACAACAAAGGAAATCCATTGGGTAATGGAGTCAAAGAGGCTTAGGGGTGATCAATTTGCAGAAATATCAAGCTTAAGGGAAGCAGGGCAAGGTAGGCATACTACTAGATCCTTGTAGTTTATGAGATGGAGAAGGAAGAATTGATTTAGATTCACTTTAAATATAGAGAATTGTTACTTGAATTCTATATTTAAACTTCAGAAGAAAACATTGATATTGTTCTAAACCAGAACAGGGTATTTTAAAACAAATCCCGAATTTCATTTTCTTTAAAAAAATTAGAGAAAATAAAAACATATGAAAAACAGAGAAAAACGATTGTAGTAAGAAACACTTCACCACATAGATATGACACAGGGATCCTGAAACAACTTGTCTTGTATTAATGCAAAATGTCACTTGAACTCAGTGAACAACTTTATAATAGATGGTAATCTTTCTCAGTACAAATCCCAACCCTTTGTTTATTACAAATGAAATAATATATAGAATAAAAACTCTCCTAAATTGTTACAATAATTTTGGAATAAAATCCTGAATAATAACTAAAAATAAAATAATATCTCCAAATTATCTGCTCGAAACATTTGATTGTTCATTAAACTCTGGAATTGGTTTTCTGAATGTAGGAAATCTGCAAAATGATCCTCAATCTGTTGATCCTCTACTGCTAGGTGTTTGAGACTAGACTTCATGCCCTTGAAATCTAGAAAAATCTTGAAACTCTCTTCACAAAATCAGCTAATTGCTCTCTTAAATCTGATTGTTGCTCTGCCATTGAGTTCTATTTCTGTCCTTTTTTCTTTTCATCATCTTTTGAATACTTTATTAATATTTGGGGAAATATGTATTTTAAATAATATTTCCAAGCACTTTGATTAAACCCTTAAATGAAATCCATAATTAAAATTTCAATATATTCATTTGAATGATTTAATAAACCATTTCAAATCCATGTGTTGTTTTCTCTTCCCATGGATTTTGAAACCCATGTGTTGTTTTGTAAATCCATGGCTTGTTTTCTATTCCCATGGATTTTGAAAAACCATGTGTTATTTTTTTGTAAATCCATGGCTAATAAAGTATTTCTATTTTGACATTTATCCCTATAAAAACAAAAATATATTTCTTCTCTGGAAAAACTCATTTTTTACTTATCCTCTTATCTGTAAAACTCGTTTACATGAAGCTCATTTTTTCTGACCCGTACATTAGTTTCATAAACATATGATCGCAAAATCTTCCTTTTATTTTCTCTTGTAAATTCCTTTTCTTGCACCCGTGAATTTATTTTCCCTCAGTCACATTTTACTCATCCTCCTTCATTCATAAACATATTTCATAACATATGAAATTTTTATTTATATACCTTCCTGCCATAATTTAAATGTAATAGGAAAAATGGTTTTCGGAGGGGGTAGGTAGGAAGTGGTTTATGAGGAGGGGGGTCTGATTTAACAGAGGGGTGGCAGTTGTAAAACTTGGTAAGAATGAAAACAAATTTTTGGACCCCTCCTTTGGTAAAATGTCAGAGGGGTTGGGGTCCGAAACATACCACTAACCGTAGATGCATTTATTCACAAATCACAAGGATTTTACATTTGGAAAATTTAATAGTTAAGTGCTAAGTGGGTCATAGGCTTTGACTTTTGGATTTATGACTGACTTATGATAAATAAATGTGGTTCTAATTCTTTAGAGTTTGGATTTTTATTATTTTTGAATTAATTTTGATAATTCAAAATAAATAATTTCTCACTTAGGCCTTCTTCTTTGCTCGTGGTTTTGAGGAGTAGACTTCATCTTGCTCTACCTTTTGAGATGGATGTCAATTTCAAGCACCAAATATACCATTGGCCACCATACTTTAAGAACTAAATGGCTTCTTGGACAAACAAACGTTTAGGCTATGTAGTGATTCGTAGGCTAAACTTTACCAACAAATTCCCAAAATAGATAATTGCACAAATAGATTACCTATATTATAGGACCCTAACAGCTACCAAAAGAGCCAACAAATTGCAGAAACAATTATGGAAATGGATCATTTTTTAATGCAAAGCGTTATTGAATAGCGTACCCTGCACAAATTCAGTGTGTGAAGATTTCCTTGTGTAGATATTTCCTTGTGCATAGCCTAAATCAATTAATTAGTGGTAGAGGCGGGGACTATACTATGTTGTAGCTATTAATCTTGTTAATTTTTCTACCTATTTACTAACAAATTTGTTCCACACTATTGAACATGGGCATTTATTGATGTATTATAAAGATTTATGTTAATTTTGAATTAATGCTAAATAATAATCTTAATATAATAATTTAATAGTTTAACTATTCTCCCTTATGTACCAAATGTTAGTATAATTTGCCTACTGATAATCCTGCCATATTGAATTAGTTGGTTTAAATCTTATATAATCTGTGTTGAAGTTAATGTTTGGTCATTTTTATTTAGGATTGATCTCGCAGATGTGTAAGTGCCATGTGTTTGAAATTAAATTTTCAATTTATTAATTGTGATTGTTATTTTTAAATTTTTTACTTAAGTTTTGTGTGAAGCTAATATCTTTTTGGAGATATGTAGAGAAATCAATAAGGATGAGGAGGAAGAAAAGGAAGAACATAGATTTTAATTGAATGTTGAAGTTGAGGAAGTGGTTGGCAGCTAGATACTTAAAATTGGAAATACATGCACAAAACAGAATAGATACATCCAAACTATAGACTTATATTGATAGCTCAAGACAATCGTGATTAAGGTGCTCATGGAATGGCCGGAAGCCCAATGTAACCACCCCTACCACATTTAGCTAGTTTCACCAACTTGCCAGGGTAAACATGAGACGAAGAGTTACTATGACATGACCTGGCCTCTTAGATACAATTAAGGAAGTGGGACTAACAAATTGACCACATACTAACAACTCACCTCGTCCCTTAAGGCTACATGACACTCAGGAACCAAAGAACCACCCCAGGTGACAAAACCCTGAGTTGGGGCTCCTTTTCAACAAATTTAACCACCAACTGCATGCATGACAAAGCTTGTGCGTGGTTATAGGCCCCCAACCGCATGAAGAATCTTGCATGGTTGCGGTTATGGCCCAAAACTTCCAGTTCAGAAGCTGTGATCATGAATTCTGGGCCACCTTTTATGACTAGCCTCTAGACCACTTCCCAGAACTCAGTGATACTTTCCAGAATGATAAATAACATCAGTACATGATGTGTTTGAAATTATTTTTTTCGTCAACATTGGGTATTCGAAGGCATAACACTATGCAAGTCATGCCACTTTGTATTTATTGTAGTTAACATAAAAAAAAAAGGTAGGGAAACCCAAATGAGTGATCATGTTAGTCAATTTTGAACAACACTTTATCCAATATGTCCTTGTACCCCTCAAAGAAGACCCAAAATGCATTAGTTTTTCATCCAATCTATTGTTTGGAAAATCACGAAGTTGTAGTGAATAGTAAAAGGTGCATTTTCATGAATACCCTTCTTAAAAAAAAGTCGTCATACCCTAGCTATGATGTCACATAATCATATTATTCAAAAGAAAATTCTGAAATCTAGGATGGCTTCCATATATTTGATCAAGTCAATCTTTCGTTTAGGATTGATCTTTCTAAATGATGTGTTTGAAATTATATTTTTTTTCATTTATCAATTTAACTATGATTGACATTTATCAATTTCTAACAAATTTTACATGAAATAAGAGGGTATATTTCAATACATACATGATTAAAACAAGAGTATTTTTCATTAATAATGTAGTGAATTCAGATTTATGTTGAACAAATATATATTAATATTAAAATATATGATTTTTAATCATTTATGTATATAAAAAATAGTTTTATCTGACAAAGAAATATTAGGTATTATCCCTTCTCCATTTCTTTGCATGTTTATTTCAAAATGCAAAGAAAATGAGGAATCAAGCATATCCTCACTTCTTAAACATTTCCTTATTAAATAATAAAAAAATAAAATGTAAAAATATCTATAACATTTCATTTTTATTATGGAAATTATAATTTATTTATTTATTTTTATTTTTTATATTTTTAAATAATCTTCTTTGAATTAAATTGATATTAAGTTATATAATATCAAAATATTTGTGTTCTCGTTTATTATATTGGAAATTAGATCAACAAAAAAAATTAATGTCATCTATTCCAAATGTCTATGTACTATCCAGAGACATACAAAAAAGGTCTACTAACCAAGACTTCATTATGCAATACATTATCCCATAGTACTAGTAAATTCCAAGTCAAGTAGAAAAACCATAAGTTAACTAAAACCATCAAGAGGACTTGGAAATATCAGTAGTGCCTATATTGGTTGGATTGACTAAAGGTGTAGGATTTGATTTGTTATAGACCTGCTCCTCAATGCAAGCCATTTATTCATGTTCTTCCACCCGCATCGGGGTTTCTTAACCTTTGTTTATTAGATCAATAAGTCTCGGTCTCTAGTCCTCCCATAAGTGACTACTTCAACTTGCAAAAACATGAATGTGAATGCCATTGCATCCCAAGGCCAAAAGTTATGCTACCTTATTTTTTGTTCTTCTGATGTAAGAGGTAATAATGACTTAAATCATATGTATCAAATGGTTAATATGTGTGATATATTTCTCCTATCTCCAACTATGGCACTTTTTTTTGGAGAAGCTCCATTGATAAATTTATTTCTTCTTGAGATGACCAAATGAGAATCGCCCTCCACAATTAGCCTCAAGAAGCCTTGTGATGATGTGAGAACAAGGTCAGTCTCTAGAGCTGCAAATTCGGCTATTTTTTTACTTGAACATCACATACTATCTCTAAATAGAAACACTAGTTTCCCATAGTTGTCACAGAAAGTTCCTTTAAGACAAGTAGAACATAGATCACCTTTAGATGCCCCATCAAAATTTGGTTTAAAGAATCCAGGGGGAGGAGGGCTTCAAGAGGCCAAAGGATTAAATATGGGCTTCTCATAGGAAAAGGATCAATAGAAGGAGATGGGAACAATTAGATATTACAAAAATTTATGGCATCGAGACCTTCAACTTCGCAATCTAACAATGACCAAGGGTGGAGTAGTATTGTTTCATGGACACTTTGTAATACTTTTACCTATATTACCCCCCCCCCCCTTCTGATGATTGGTTATTAAGCATGTGAGTATTCCTCTCCTTCCATACATTCCATAGAAAAACCCTAGAATGAGGACCAAAGTCAAACTTACAATAGGATTCTTTGTCACAGAGGATCTCCAACTTTCAATTGTTTCTATGATGTCATTCCTATTCTTCACTGATTGTCTAAATAAGTTGAATTGTTGAGACCATAGAGTTTCAAAAAAAGAACAGGTATTGAGCAAGTGCACCAGATTCTCTGCATCCAGTATACCCAAAAAATATAGGGAAGGGCCTTCGAATCCTCTACAGATTATTTTATCCCATGAAATGGATATTTTATATAATAACAACCAAAGGAAATGGTCAACTTTGGGCCATAATTTTTTATCCCAAACCTATTTCCAAATCGTCTTATGAGAAATATTTGTGTGACATGTAGGTGCCTTGGTATACCTCATTGATTGTGAACATACCCTTCTAATTATAGCCCCATCAAAATTTTTCCTATTCCTCAAAGAGTGGGATCTTTCATTTGTGAATTTCTTCCATTAATGTGTATAGATTAGCTTTATCAAGAGTTTGAGGCCAACTTTCCTTATTTTCCATTCTCTCCATGAGGTGTGTTACACTGTCGGGTTCTAATAATCTGCTACTGTCAAGAGACCTATAGATTTCATAAGCTCTTATATAGCAAGAAATTACACCTTGTCACCAATATTTTGGATATTGTTGCCATGAGTCCATATAAAACAAGGCATCCTTTCTACTATCATTTTGGTATAGCTTCCATTGTGGTACCCTCATACACCAAGAAAATGACTTACATCCAAATTTATTATTGGATAAGGAAGGATCTCGACTTCACTTGGAGAAGCAGATATCTAGAATTCTCTTGAGGAAGGAAAGCTCTAGAATTTATCAAGAGATTCCTCTCCTTAGTTCTAAAATCTAACTAAATCCTAAAATATAACAACTAAAAATCTACTTTTATGCTTTCTTATGCATGAGGATCTTATCCTCTTACAATTTTTTTTCCTTTTAGAGGCTTGAATCATAAGGTGATTTGACTAGGGAAATATGTTCCTGTATCACTTTCCCTCTTGGAATTCCTAGAAATAGTGTTGTTGTACAATGAATTTATTAGTGATGTCCAAATTCTATCTTGAAAATCCTTGAACAAAGTTTTGGACCCTCAATTAATGTTTCCATGATTGATAAGGGTTGTATTTCCTGCTCCAAATATACTTCCATGACTCTCGGCCACCTTGGATCAATCTCCGCCATAATTTTTCCCCAAAAACATTATTTAGAATTTCTATATCATGGAGACCAAGGCCTCCTTCCATTTTGGGAAGACATAATTTATCCTAGGATACAAGGGCCCATTTTCTTTCCCACATAGCCCATCCCCAGAGAAAGGATCTGTAAATAATCCTGGTGGATTTGAGGATTCATTTAGGTGCTACTAACGTAGAGAGAAGGTATACCAAAAGGGGTTGCAAGACTAATTTTAACAAGATTAAACTGCCAACAAAATTTAGAGATATGAATGTCCAACAATCTAGTATTTTGGATATTTTCTGGACTAATTCCTTCCATTGAATAGTTCTAAGGGATTTGTCTACCAAAGGCACCCATAGAAATTTAGTAGGGAGAGAACTATGTTGAAAACCCAAAATATAGCTATCTGCCCCTGCACTACTAAGTTAGTGTTAAAGAAATAAAAATGAGATTTAGCCACATTAATGGATGTACTTGAGGCCTCCATAAGCCCTCCAAGGTGTGTTTTAGAGCTTTATCTTATCTTGTTTTAGGAACTCCCATTAGCATTATATCATCAACAAACTATTGATGGGAGATGGGAATATCATCGCCATAGAGACTTAATCAATTTTATCTTTCCTTATGCTATTGTTTCCTTTTTAGTGTGTCCAAACCCTTGTACAACAAGAATAAATAAGAATGGAAAAAGAGGATCACCTTGTCAATGTGAAGACTTGAATGTTGAGGAATGAGATACATTGAGCATCATGGAGAAGAAATGGGTTGCAACTAGAGCTCTCGCTTAGTTAATCCCACTACTTGAAAAGAAAATGTTTGTGAGAACATTGAAGAGATAAGCCCAACTAAATTGTGAAGGCCTTAAACAGGTCAAGCTTAATCAGCATTCCTGCCTCTTTGTATTTTTTCCAACGAATGGAGGACCTCATGGGCTACTACTATTTTGTCCAAGATCTATCTGCCCTTCACATAACCAATCTACTCCACTGAAATAAGATTTGGTAGGAATGGATTTAGACAATTTGCAATGACTTTGAAAACAATATTATATGTCGCATTGCATGAGGCTAGTGGTTTAAAGCTACCAGGATCCTAGACCTTATCATATATGGGAACTAGTGTTAATCCTATGGCATTCAAGGCTAGAAATAAAGAGCACGCACTACAAGATTCCTCCACCAGGTGATGTATTTATTTTCCAAGGAAGTGCCAACAAGCCTATAAAACCTATGTTATGAACCCATTAGGACCCAACCCTTGTTTTTGGCATGGAAATTACTACTTCTTTGACTTCGATATAGGATATATCTTGCATTAAGGTAGCATTATGATCTATTTGAACTAGTGCTAGGATGTTTTTCGTGATCTTCTGAATTAGTCCCCATCAACTTTGATTTGGTTTAGCTAAAATAAATCCATAATATCTAACCAATTCTTGCTCCATCTCTCTATGATCTATGAGATTTTTCCATGCTTTATCTTTGATCAAAACTTACCATGTTATGGTGTCAATGTCTAATCATTGATTTATGAAAAAAAATTGTGTTCATCTCCCCTTCTCAAAACCGGTGGATTCTTAACTTTTTCCTCCATAATATTTCTCCCTATTGCATTTTTCCTCTATTTTGTGAGTTCTTCTCCTTATTTTGAGCCAAATATTTAGTTCTTCCCTCTAGATTTTTTTTTTTGTTGAACCTCTTGCATTTGTACCTCCAATTCTTTCTTTTTCTTGGAAAATATTTCCAAAATCCTCTTTGTTCCAATTTTTTATTTTTGACTTAATAATATTGAACTTTTGTTAAAACTTGGGCACCCTTGACTTGAAACTCTTCCCAAAACACCTTTTCCTTCTTAAGGATGGATCCTTAAGCCATAAACTCTCAAATATGAAATGCCTATATTTAGGGGCAACTTTGATATCTATTCCCAAACAAATTAGCTAGTGATACAAACTTATACAAGAATAGATGATTATAGGAAGACACCCACTTCTAAGAGAGATTATTACACTAAAAATATGTTCAAGTGTGAGGCTATTTGGTTCTTACCATCACGAAAATTGTTCTAGGTGAATAACCCATTAAATGTTTCCACATTGGCCAGCTTCATTTTCTACATAAACTATTTGAACTGTTGGGATTCTATTTCCAAGTTGTGAATACCTCCCTTCATTTTCCTCCAATGATGTCACCATGTTGAAGCCTACAATTCATAGCTTACCTTGGTGAAGCTCTTTGATGCTATCTAAGTTTCTAGAAAATCGTGCCTTTTCATTCACCATATTTGTACCAAGACTACTTGTATGCATCTCGGTTCTTTTGATCCTAAGTAGTGGAATATACCAAAGATTATTCTCGAGGCAATCATCCAATCTATAAATTCCACTTTGTTTGGATTCCATAAAATAGTCTACCCCACTAGTTTCCCTGTAGCATCTAATGCTATTGATTTGAATTTATCACTGTCACATTTAGTCTCATGTAACATCCTCTCCAACAATGAGAGGTTATTGAGTTGAATTTATCACTGTCGCATTTAGTCTCCTACAACATTACTATTGTAGGGATTTTCCTACGGATTCTCCCTTTCAGAATCCTTTGTTTTCCTTAGCAATTAAGGCCTCTTATATTCCATGAAATTATCTTCATTGGGAAGAATGTTGGGCAAAGGAAAACACCTCCATTAAGAAATCCACTTGTACAAAATTAACAAGAACATCCCCCATCTCGTGTTAACTCCTTTTTTTCTTTTTCTTCCTCTATTTTTGTCTTCCTTTGTATGCTTGGGAGTATCATTGAAGCTTTTTGTTTGGATGCCAAGATTTTCTGGGGATGAGCTTGCACCCTTCAAAGTCACATTCCTTTTATTTTTTAGTCACAAATATGTCTGTCTAAATAACTCTTTTTGTAAATTTGGTATCTTTCCTAGGTCCTATCCATTCTTCAATGAGGTCTGAGAGTGCAATTTCATCCATATCCATGTCCTATAGCCCATCAACATTCCCTATTCCCTATACATATATCATTTGAATGTCCTTTGTTGGTGCATTCTTTATGGATTTCTCTGGCACTTTTATCTTATGAGCTTCCACTTATGGTTTTCCATTTCCCTTCTCTCGACATATTTCTTGAGGATGTACTTGATCTGGAATTTCCCACTCCTTTCTAGTCAATGCGTCATAATGGTTTTTGTACTAAAGGGGCTCCTCTAGTGTTGTAATTTTTGCTCAAGGAATTTTCTAATGAGTTTAGACTTTCTAAAAACCTTCATGATACAATTTCTACTTATTTTATTTTGTTTCCTTTATGGTATTCAGGGGACAATCCCTAAATAGATGGTCGTATTCATGGCATCTACAGCATCTGAATAGTAAATACTCATAATCCAAAGGTTGTTTCCAAACTTTTTCATGATAGGAGATTTTGATTGATTATGGCAATGGGTAGGAGATATCCATATGCATACATGTCCTTGCATATGAGGTGTAGAATCCTCACTTGGTCACTTCAGAGATTTCCTAAAAATATTTGATCACATTTCCAATACCTTCTAAGGTTTCCTTCTCCCAAAATTCTTTTGGTAGAGAAAATAGGTGAACCCAAATTGGGGTTGCCATGAAATTTTCCTTTTCCAAGTTGTACCTTTCTTGCCATAATTTCATGAATAGCCCTGCATTGTTGAAAAAATATGGGTCATTCTTGAATACCTTATTTTTGTCTTTTGGATTTGCAAAAATCATTTAAAAAAAAAAAACTTTGCATCCATTTCAAGATCAGTGTGTCTCTTCAGCTTCCATTTTTATCGGATCCATCCAACCAATGCTCTATCTATTAGCCAAACGCCAATGAACTTGTAATTTAAAGCATGATCCTTCATATGTTCGATGTATCTCTCAATATTGTTTATTTTTAATTTGCATTTGGGATGCTTAACTACCTTAGGGAGGTATCTCACTTGCATATGGTTGTTCCAATTTACCCTAAGTGGAGAATCATCTTCTTTTATTTCACATGCCTTGGGCCTAGATCTGATCAATGGGGTGCTTGCATCTAGCAGCTTGAACTAGAACCTTCATTCCTTACGACCAAATTCTTGAGGGAGGGGTTTACAAAACCCATCCCCCCCACGATGATTTCCATGGCTACTCTCATGCCACACTAGATGTGTTACACACCAAACCAATGCGATAGCAGTGCAAATGAAATTACTTTTATGCACTAGTAGATTCGAGCTCTACAAAAAACCCTAGTTCATTTATTGAAAAATAATAACAATTCACAATAGATCTCAACAAATTATTTTTTTTTCGTAGGCAATTTTTTGTGGAGATCATAAATACAATGTTTATAAAATTTATAATAATAATAATAATCTATTTTTAAGGTTACAGCTAAGCCAAACACTGAATTGATCTATGATATCCCTTTTTTGTGGGATAAGGTACATGCCTCTGCCTAGTGATTTCACTGCTAAAGTCTATGGAGGTATACATACTCTACCCCTTTGGATTTGAACTTGATACCTCTTGTAAAGAAACACATGCTCTTAAACAATTTATATTTTAACACTAAAAATAATAATTTTATAATTTATAAAATTATTTAAAAATGTATATATTTTATTAAATATTATTTTCATATCAATAACTTTACTACTTTATTATATTATTTAATTTATAATTGACAAATATATGATACCTAATCATAAATAATAAATATCATATTTACACTATGAAAATTTGTTTATTTATTGATAATTTTAAAAAATTTAAATGCTAGCACAACCACATTATTATATGTGGTTGATATACGTTGATAGGCATATATCAACCACATTTATAAATTTACATTAATATACATTTACACGAACATCCATATAAAATAATGTGCATATATATATATGAAATGTACATTATTGTGCATAATGGTATATGAATTTATTTAAATGTAAACAACTACATTTATCTATTTAAATTTACATTTCTATGCATTAATGCAATTTAGTCTATATCAACATATTTCAATGTTCATTACTGCACGACACATTAAGGTATATTAATTAATGTACATTGATGTATAGCAATATATATTAACATACAATAATGTAAACAAATAAATGTACATTAATCTATAGTAATATACACTACCATAATGAACTATAAACATTAATATACAAAAAAACCAATGAACTATAAACCTAAGGGAATAATATTAAACCATAGGGTTGAGTGTTAATTTCAAATCCTATGAACAATAGTATACCCTACAAATACGAATCCAATGGATAATAAGCCCAACCCATTAATAAACGCAAGGGAAAATAAACCCATGGAATAATAAGCCTAATGGATTAATACTAAAAACCCAAAGGACTATAAACCTAAGGGAACAATATTAAACCCTAGGGATGAATATTAATTGCAAATCCTATGAATAATATTACACCCTAAGAATATGAACCCTTAGATTAATAAACCCAAGGAATTGATAAATAAAAGGGAATAATAATAAACCCTAGGAATGTAAACACTAACATTAATAAACCCAGGGACTTGATATTGTAAACCAAAAGGAACAATAAATCAAGGGGGAATTTTTTTATAAACCCAAGGTATAGAAACCCAAAGATAAAAAATTTAATCCCTTGAAAAAACATGGTTAACCAACGTTCGACATGGTTGATTGCATTAATACTAAAAACCCAATGAACTATAAACCCAAGCGAATAATATTGAATTGTAGGGATGAGAATTGATTGCAAACCCTATGAACAATATTAAACCCAATGGATTAAAACCAAATACCCAAAGAACTATAAACCCAAGGGAACAATATTCAACCCTTGGGATGAATTTTAATTGCAAACACTATGAATAATATGAACCACTAGATTAAAAAACCCAAGGAATTGATAAATAGAATGGAATAATAATAAACCCTAGGAATATGAACCCTAACATTAATAAACCCAAGGAATTGATATTATAAACCAAAAGGAACAATAAACCCAAGGGATATAAAATTATAAACCCAAGGTATAGAAACCCAAAGACAAATATTTAAACCCCTAAAAAAACATGGTTGACCTACGTTGACCATGGCCAATTTCAGTAATACTAAAAACCCAATGGACTATGAACCCAAGGGAAAATATTGAACCGTAGGGATGAGTAGTAATTGCAAACGCTATGAACAATACTATACCCTAGGAATATGAACACGAGGGATAGTAACCCAATGCATTAATAAACCCAAGGGAAAATAAACGCATGGAATAATAAACCCAGTGGATTAAAACTAAAAGCCCAAAGAACTATAAACCTAAGGTATAGAAACCCAAAGATAAATATTTAACCCCTAAAAAAACATGGTTGATCTACGTTGACCATCGTTGATTTCATTAATACTAAAAACCCAATGGACTATAAACCCAAGGGAATAATATTGAACCATAGGGATGAGTATTAATTGCAAACCCTATGAACAATACTATACCCTAGGAATATGAACCAAAGGGATAATAAACCCAATGCATTAATAAACCCAAGGGAAAATAAACTCATGGAATAATAAATCCAATGGATTAAAACCAAAAGACCAAAGAACTATAAACCCAAGGGAACAATATTGAACCATAGGGATGAATTACCCTAATGGTTATATACTAAAACCCCAAAGGATTATAAACCCAAGGGAATAATATTAATTGAAGGGATTAAGATTAACCCAATACATAATAAACGCAATGGATTAATCCTAAAAACCCAATGAACTTTAAATCCAAGGGAATAATATTAAACCCTAGCAATGAATATTAATTGGAAACCTTATGAATAATATTGTACCCTAGGAATATGAACCCAAGCGATAATAACCCCAATGGATTAATAAACCCAGCGGAAAATAAAGCCAAGGAATTATAGACCCAATGGATTAAAACTAAAACCCCAAGGAACTATAAACCCAACAGAATAGTATTAAGCCCTGTGGGATAATAATAATTGCAAACCCTAAGATAAATATTTTAACCCCTAAAATAAACATGGTTGACAAAGGTTCACCATGCTTGCTTTGCATATTCACAAAAACCTTGTGAGAAAGTGGTGTTGGACCATGGTTGACCATGCTAGACTGCGATTGATTATCAAATTGAGAGAATATTTTTCCAAATGCAAGATTGATATAATATTAACGAAGGTTTCTTATCATATTAAGACAACATTTGCCTCAATGCGACATTGCACCTTGGTTGACCATCATTGAATCTATAAAACACGGTTGGACCATCATAAATATTTTAAACTGAACGGAATAAGCAACCCAAGGGATTAACACCAAAAAACAAAGGTACTATAAACATAGTCAAAAAATATTAAATGCAAGGAATTTGAAACCATATATTATAAACCCAAGGGATTCATATTTTAAACCGAAGGAAAAAATAAACCCTAGCAAAATCAAAATATACATGGATTTATTACATATTATACAACATGGCACTTTTCCATTACAAACCACTATTATGCTCAATGAAAAAATAGAAAAAACCCTATTTATATAAATCTTAACACAAATATCTAGAATATGATAAGAAAAATTAATAAGCACTACAGAGAAAGGCACTTTTTTTTTCCATCAATGCAATGTTTTTCACAATGACACCACCAACCATAATTTCCAATATTGGATTGTCACCATTTCCATTTCAATACAGTTTTATTTAGAATGGAACATCTGGACATGGTAAAGATAAAGAGATGATAGGAAAAAGACACATTTGTTAGGCACACATTGGAATGTGACAAAAGAAAAGCCAAAAAAAAGTCAAGACCATGCATATACACAACGGAAAAGAAACAATTGCACCAACGCTGAAAGAAAAGAAGAGAATTGAAATGAAGCAATAAGTACTATGTGTTTACATAAAAAATAAAAATAAAACCACAGGTAATATCCACTTCAAACAGTTCTTAAAAAATCATTTAGTGATTGGCATCTTCCAAAACACAGCTGGATCGGTGACAAAAACATTACCAATTGACATCAACAGGAACAAGTTCACGATACTTTACACTTTCAAGACAATTCCTTCTTGTTTTTTTCCTAATTCTCTAAGATGCAGATTCAACAAGTATTTCACATATGCTTTCATTTTTTCCAACACACAGATAGTTCATCAACAAAAGCTAGATGAAACCCAAATTTTCTATCAAACCGACTGCGAATATATGAAACAAAACTTATTACTTCATAAATAAAATGAACAACGATGGCATATATTGAACATTGTTATCTTCCATATCTGCAACGCAACAAAAAAAACATAAGTCTAAACATGCCTTAATATTTCAAATAAAACTTTGAACCATGAATTAACTAAAATAAATAAATAAATCGTAACTTTACATGGACAAAAAGAAGAAAAAAAATACAAAACAATAGGCACAATATAACCGGTTAAATAGAAACAAGATCACATTAAAGCACCCAATCATGTGATTATTTCCAAGCGTTCAATATGATAATTTTAACACTAAAAGACATTAACAAATAACTAAATGATGATAAGGAAAAAAAATAAAAACCATCAATAACATTTCGAGCCATTATGCCAAACCACTAAACTCAGTTGAAGATAAAAACCTCAAAATGATATAGAATTCAATCGTTCCTTCTCTTTTTTCCTAAGTGTAACATAAGCATTATATTGCATCTTTGCATAACACTGATAAGAAAAAGGCAATGAAATTCATAAACCATTAATGGATCTCACTCTTGATATAGTTGTAAATTTCAAACCCTGCCTCTCTTTATCTCCATTATCCACAGTGGCCCGTTGCAAAGTCATCCCTTGTTACTTGTGTATAGTCAAGGCCCATGCCATTTTTAAAGGCCTATGTCTATGGTTCCCTCTAAAAACAAGTGTTATGGGCACAACATTTGGACAATCCTTGTCAAATGGAGCAGCAATGTACTTCTCAAAAATAATTGTAGCAAACTGAGGAAGTTGTGTTGGGTGTGTGTCATGTGAATAAAACATATCTTCTATGTATCCAAGAGCACCATTAACCAACCCAGCTTCTACCCTCAAATTATATGGAAGCATGACACACTGGTTGCGACACAACAACACCTCACACTCCAAGACATCATCATCAATGTCAACAATCGCGGATCTCCTACCATATTCTGCAACACATCTTGCAACTAGACAATTTAATGATTTCAGCATTTTCCAATTGTGCAAATTAATGATATCATTAGTTGCAAACAAGTGAATTGGAGAATCAAATAAAACATTTTCCTAATGATCCAAGCAACTATCAACATAAGTAATAAGAATATCCCAATCTTGCAAACAAGGCTCCGCATTTCTAATATTTGTTAAAATATTGTGAAAAGATGCTTGCATGGGATCATCCCTTTGTTTCCTGTAAATTTTATCCAAAGTCATAACAATGTTGAAACTTTTCCATAACACTTTTCTTTTTGTTCTTCCTACATACAATGGTTTAACCTTAACTAGAGGAAGTTTCCCAAGATCACCCATAAGAATTATGGACCTGCCACCAAAAGGAGAAGTTTTCTTTTCTAGAAAGGCTTCTCACAAATGAGAATCTATTTGCATAACAACCTTGGCCCTATGAAGCTAATTTCATCAATTAAAATATAGTGAATATCCCTCAGTTCTTCTTGGAAATTTTCTAGAGCCTCGCCATTAAGCGATTTCATATCTTTAATAGGAATTCACAAAGTAGAGTGTATTGTTTTACCACGTATATTAAAAGCAGCTATGCCAGCTGGAGAAAGAAATAATATTGGACTTCTTCCACCCATTGTTCAAGAAGAGATAGCGTGGACATTACAATGAATAACAAAATACTTTCCCATTCCAGCAGTTCCCCTGAATAATCATTCACAAAGGATCATCATCCTGACCATTAGCAAAGTGGCGAAACACGATTTCAAAAGCAGTGCGTTGATTCTTTGATAAAGAAGAAGGCAACAAAATTGTCTCCTTAGTTGAATTGGTGTTAAGAACACCAGAAGACTGTGCATCTCTTATAAAATGGATTGCTTGTTCATAATTTCATCTAACAAAATTGTATCATTCCAATTATGATGAAAATCAAATCCCCTTCTACCAAGGTTCCGAAGGCCTGATATATCCACATTGTTTGGGGAAATTATTTGAGAAAAAATTTTCCACTCTTCTAAATCCCAATCAATATTTTATTCATGTACAAGTGGTTCAACATCTTCTTCATTAATTTCATTTTGTAAAGGAGTGAAATCAACATGCCATGCATTATATCTAAAATTCCTCTAGTTCTTAATGATTTTTTATCTTGTAACCCCTATATTTGAAGTTATGTCGCCAAATGGTTTGTACAACAACAACTTCGTCCAAAAAAATGTCTCAAATTAATTTGACTCTTCATCATGAAGAGCATAGAAATGTGGTCAAAGACGAACAATGGCATGGGATTCTCATGGTTTCCATTTCTCTTATCTACGCCGAACATCAAAACTCCATGATCTTTCCATTTCTATCAAGCACAGATGATCCAAAAGGTGGGTCGTGTTTGATACAACTCCACAAAGGTGTTTCCGCACGAAATGTCATTAGAATGAAATATAAGCCTTTGGCAAAAAAAAAAACCAACATTCAAAGAGAAGAATCTACGACTACAAACAACAAGAGGCAACTTTAGCAACATTAGGCAACTTTCATGTGCTCCTATTTCATGCTCAACAAGTGTTTCAGCAAGGAACCTTCTATATGCAAACAATGTTAGAGCATCGCAATCACTACCACTAGTAACTCTTGTCAACATTTCATGATAACTGTTAGATCTTTTTCTACCTTTGAAGCATATTTCGCAATATATTTCAACACAGCATGTTGAGAGACAACTAGCTTACAATCAACATTTGCTCGTCACATAGTCAAAATATCTGCATTGTGAACATTTAAACAATCGTCATTCCAATCTAGTTCATATTTTTTTCCCTTTCTCATCTATGTACAAAGTCGACTCAGGATGAACCTCCCATGGAGCATCATACCAACACGAAAGGATCGACCCCTTTTTCCACAAACAGGAATCAACACTGCATTTGGTGTGTCTCTGAACTCAATTAACCAAATTCTCATAATCCTCTTCAATGCTTCAACAAAAAAAATTCTGAGTATTTAAGAAGCATGGGTCATCATGCACACTTTGAGGGATCATGACATTACGATAATGTATATCATGCGGATTCCAAGTTGTTACATATCTATCGAAATACTGCTTCGCCACATCAACACTCAAAGGGTTGGACCAATCCAATGTTTCCATGTTGGGAGCACCAGGAAACCATGGATGTGTGTTGAGCCTCTATGCTTCCACTTGTACCTACCAAAACCATGCATGCAATAAAAAAATATAAAGCAAAAAACAATCAAAATGCTTCTATTGAAAACCTTGCACAACATAACATAAAGGTACAAGAACAAACCTTTGCCAAAAGTCTTTGGCCCCTAGATATTTCTACAGAATGATATTTTCAATCTTTCTTTCATGATCATTTTTTCGTCGACATTGGATATTCAAAGGCATAACACTATGCAAGTTAGGCCACTTTGCATCTATTGTAGTTAACATAAAAAACAAAGTAGAGCAACCCAACTGAGTGATCATGTCAGTCAATTCTAAATGACACTTTATCCAATATGCCCTTGTACCCCTCAAAGAAGACCCAAAAGGCATTAATTTTTCAGCCAATCTATTGTTTGGAAAATCATGAAGTTGTAGACGTAGTTCTTGAACAATAGAAGGTACATTTTCATGAATTCCCTACTTCAAAAAAAAATTCGTCATACCCTAGCTATGATGTCACATAATCATATTCAAAAGAAAATAATTTAATATAGGATGGCTTCCAAATATTTGATCATAATATCTAATCAAGTGCAAACCATATTCATGCATTTCAACGTTGCAAATACGTGGATGCAACCAATCAGCATCTCTTGTTGGGAACAAAGTGGGGAATTCCATGTCTAGCAATACTTCAGTATTGTATTCATTTATGGGAGATGTTCCAATATCTGGCCAATCTAAATCATTTTTAACTGTCGAATTTTTATTTTCAATAAATGTCCTTATTCAATCCACTTCTCTGCAACCATTTGGAAAGCGAGATAGAAATGACAATGGATGAGAGTGCAAAGAAATATCACACTCCCTTTCTAAGTCCTCGGCAGCCATACTTGATTCATCAAGATCGTTATCGACATGTTGTAGCTTTTTGTATACATTAGTAAGACTTTTAGGGAGAGCTACAACTGAATCCATATCAATCTCAACATCCCTATAATATTTATCCATTTGGATTTTGTAGAGAAATGCATCCATGACATGTTGTATCTTCACATAGCATTCATAATATCTCGATTCAACACCACATCTTCTCACAATAACATAATCAAATTCTTCAACATGTCACAGAAGCTTCTTTGAAATTGTAGATATATCTTGTGGAAAACTTATTGTATGACCCCTATACTTATATTGATAGCCCTAAGTATGTGACACTTGCAATATTGGATTCACCCTTACTATCATCATTTCTTCATCCTATGTCAAAACTCTTAGAACTTATGGTTGTTTACCTAGATCCATGTTGTTGAAACGAGAAAAACAATGTGATCCTTTCTCCCCCCTACACCTTTTAAAATGGGCCCTTCATGCCATCTTACAAGCTGTATACCTGGATAACATTCATTGCACACTTGGCACATTTGCACAATAAAAAGATTATCAACCCTAGAACGAAACTTTCTATGAACTTCAACCATGCCATTGGTAAAATGAAAATGAGCAGCTTCATTCCCCCCACCAACAATCATTCGAACCTGACAATGATCTGTAGCAACATGCCTAGTAACGACATGATCAACTTCATTTATTTCTATAAAATGATGAACATTCATGGTCCTCAATTGGTTGGAATCAAGCTCGCAGTACGCAGAAGAAAAAAAAAACAAAACAAAACAAACAAACAAAACAAAAAAACATACAAACAAGCAAACAAACAAAAAACAAAAAACAAAACAAAACAAAACAAAACAAAAAAACAATAAAACAAAAAAACAAAAAAACCAATATGAAAAAAAGAAGGGAAACAACAACAAAAATTCAAAATTATCAACAAACCAACCATTTGAAAATAGAGAAGATATACATCTTTTTGTTTGTTGCATTCTCCAACTATAGGTCGAGGAAACGATACAAGCTACTATGCCTGCAAATATGTTTGTCGTCAAAAATTCACATCAACAATGTTCTACACAACATATAATAACAAATAAACAAAACAAACCAAATTCTACATTCTAAAGTAGCAAGCGTTGGAAATTAAATTGACACAAAACCTATGTGTTTCCCTTAAAGCACCCTTTCTTTGCGGACTACAACATTCGTATCAGAGTTACACCGGGACACACTAGGTCCAATGTCACCACCATATTATTGCAAATTGTCAACCATCGTAGAGAGCATGTTAATATCAGCAAATAGATAAGATCCAACCACTTGGTCAAGTGCATCATTTTCTCTACCTTCCCTTATAACAATTTTTCCATCGTTTCTAGACCATCGACGATTCTCACTTCTTCGAATTTCCCCTATGTAAAGACAATGCACCCAAACAAGGAAAACTTGAACAAAACCTCACAACAATGGACAAACTTAGAGACAAATCATGCAACAAAATGTACATTTCAACAAACTATTGTTGCCACGAAACACCAAAGATTCCATATTCACGGTGTTTAGCACTACCAATAGCATCATTTACTGCAATCACAGAGTTCATCCCATGAAGCTGAAATGCAGCCTCCGACGATGGTTGCTCATGTTCTTCACATGACCACACAACAATATTCATCGCCATAACATTCTACAATAGTATCCACAACAAAGAAGAAGAGGACTCCACAATAAATATTTTACCTTCAAAACCACAAAACAGGAAAAAGAACAGAAAATATAAAAGCACATGTTCTACTCCAAGAGACACAGTACGAAAAGATCTAGGAGGACTAACAAAGTTGACTACATAGTTTCTACTTGGAACACCACAAACCACATTTCCAGTAGTTTGTTCCATATTTTCGAACATGGAAACATCAATATCACTAGCAGAAAACAAACTAGATGCTATAAATTTTATTCGCATCAATGCGTTCCTCTTGAAATGTTTAATTCCTTCCACTATGTCCATATGACTCCTCATTGTTGGTTGTATCCATGCTACCTTAGACAACAAAATGTAAATGAAAAAGGAATTATTATAATATTTAGAGAAGGCAAAAAAATTTGACACGTTCAACATCCATGTAATAAATGCATGAAAAAATAATCTTGCCAAAAATAGTACTCCTATTGTGATACTCACGATTGTCAACTCGACCATCTCGTTGATTTATTGACACCATTTTCCTTCGATGGTAAGCAGCCCTTCTGTAGCCTTTTATAACTTCCTTTTTTTTGTAATACCATTGTCTCTAATATTCATTCGCTCTTGCACATGACCCAGGTGAACAAGCTCTTTTCTGTGGTCGCTTGCTAGTTCCCTCGCTCGACATTTCTACAAGCAAATCAAACTAATGTATTGAACCTTGTTTTTTTTCTAATCCCCAACAAGGGTATACAAACCCCATACTTACACCAAAATGTAACTGAAAAATTTTCCAAATAGAAACCTATAAACCAAACCCCAAATATCACAAAAGAAAAACAATCAACACACACATTTATATATGTATATTAACCGCACATATATTTATTTGAACATACACTTGCTATGCACATAACAATTGCAGCTAGGAAACAATGAAATAAATGGTAGAAATAAACCATTTATGTAATTTATATATATTAAAAAAAAAAGTTGAAGCCTTTCATTTCCAAACACGAACTTCCCAAAAAAATATTTCTTTCTAGAAATGCTTTTGTTACAACATCAACGAAAACACTTCTTTTTTTATCAAATCATTACAAAGGAACAGATTTTAGTTCAATTGCATATTATACAAAAGAAAAAGTAAAAAAACAAACTTTATCTGCAAATAAAACATTCAATAACAACATAGTTACCTGTTTAGCACAACGTCATAATTCACAACCAAAGAATCTCGAAAAGATGATTGATATTATTTGAAAAACTTAATATTAGTAGCAATGTTCAATAACAAACATCTCTGAGTCTCAAATGCTATATAACAATATCCACAGGCAGTGGTGGTATGTCTACAATAGAATCAACATTTGGAAGAAGCGAGAACACATTTCCATTTTCAATGAAATCATCCCAACCATTGACTAATGGAACATGGAATCCAGATGTTTGCACAATGGAGACACCATCGAAAATTGTTGTTGTGCAAACCCTAGAGACCATATCATACACCTTCAACTAGACTTCCATGCAACCCACAAAAAAAACATTCTCGTTGACAACACGAAAAGGTGAGTACCCCAGGCATTTATTATTAATATCCATAGAGATGTTTTCAACCAATGTCCAACTAAACCCCCAATCATTAGGGGAATTTTTAGGTCTAAAATGGGCCTCCTAAGAAAAATGTACAACCAAAATAAACTTCATAAGAACCAATAGGATTCAAGATGATGATGTCAACCATGAGGGACGATTCACCATTTTTGGAGTAAAAAGGTAAAAAGATTAAAAAATAATAAAATAATAAAACTACTTTTTCAAGTCATATTTTCAACTTATCTCCCTAAGATTTTACTCCAATTTTGAGCGGGAGTACTCGTTGGATGAAAAATTTAATTCCTCATCCAAAGAGTGCCCATGTTGCATACTTTTGATGGACGCTACTACACAAAAATGAGAAATACATGAAGAAATGTGATTGCAATCACGTTTTTCGTGTATTTCTCATTTTTCTTATAGTAGGGTCTATTGAAAGTATGCAACATGGGTGATCCTTGGATGAGGAATCAAATTTTTCATCCAACGAGTGTTTCCGCTCGAAATTTGAGTAAACCAATAGGGAGATAAGTTGAAAATACAAATTGAAAAAATATTTTTTCTTTCTTCCCTCTAAAATTTGATGATGTAATCTAATCTTATTTTATTATTTCCACTATTATTTTATAATTTCCTTAGGAGGCCCATTTTAGACCTCAAAATTTCCCTAATGTATATTCAAAATACTCTATGCTTCATTCATTGGAAGGCTACCCAAATTTGAAATTTTCCAATTCTTCCAGTGACCAAATAGATGTGGCATCATTATTGAAAACACAAACAAGCTGGTTCTTGTATTGCCATACACCATATGTCTAAAATAGGCACACATGTAAAACCAAAATTGTTTGTTTCCATATCCAACCACTATATAGCGTAGCCATAGATAAGATAATCATCATAATCTTTGTCCAAATACAGCCAAATTTTTTTACCTTTATCGAATCCAACCTCCTGTAGAAGCCCCGAAAATCGGGTCGACAACAAGGGGGATACCCGCCCGGTCCAGACCTTGGTTGGCAGCTCCTTATCCGTTTGGTATAGCGGGTCCGACTAGGGATAATGGGACCAGTTTCCCAATCTATGGGTGTGTGTGTGTGTAGAATTAGATGTTGCTGATCTAACAGTAATTATCTAAGCTATTCTAATTCAAACCTTAATCTAATTCTATGTTATTGTAATCTAATAAACACAGCACATCTAATCTATGCTAACCCGGGATGTAACTCTTCTATTATGCGATCTAAAGAGATTTCAAATAACAACTGGTAATAAATATCATTCAGCGATTATAAGAAAGGAAATCAATTAAGATGAACTATTTCGCATAAAAAATTAGGCAAAACAATTGTGAACATCATATCGCATAATAATCTATTCATACATTAAACATAAATAAATAGCTACCACCGTACAAAAGTGCCAAATCGTAACTCAAGCATTCATGAAATAACATATAAACAACTAAAAACTGTATATCACTTTAACATATAAGCAGAAATGGTCAAGAGATAAAAGTACCATTTATGACTGGTCCTACTCATAAACTTCAAGTAATAATGATTTATCTCTCCTTGCTCTAACATCTACTAACAGTACAGAAGTGCAACATTAGTAGCAGATATCAAATGCAAACATCAACAAATCTTGATCCATTCATTCACCAAAACCTCCTCTGAGGGTGCAAAAGTGCATGTTCTGAGGACAAGTTTTTGATAAATTTCTGGACCCCTCTCTAAATGCATGAGAAGGGTTTAAATACTACTAACTAAATAACTTAATTACACAGATTCAGGATACGATTTAAATGACCGCCCTTTTTCTAAGCAAAAATTATTTCTAAAAAATTAAATCTAATATCTAACTATTTCTGCATTTGCTCCTTAATGTTGCGAGCATTCAATATTTGCCTGGGTAGAGTCGGCTGACTGTCTTCCGCTTTTGGTTGAGCTAAGCAAACAGAAATGGCAAGAGCTGGCACCATCTTTTCAGCAAAATAGAAGATATACTTGAGAATCATCTTCTGGCTATGTGGATTTACTGTGTATGCTCAGTAATAATCCAAATTCCACTTGGTTAACCCTCTAATTGCTTCTGCCTTTACTTTCTTGCGTTTCCGGGCTTATGAATGACTGAGCAGTTAGGGACTTTGCTTTTTGAGCAATTTTCTCAGCGATGCGCGATTAGCGCTAGGCGCTAATCGCGCATCGGAAACTGCCTCCGTTCTTTGATCCGGGCCTTTCTGGTGCGTTTTTCGCCTTTAGCGCCTTTTCCTTCACCGGGTATAAGCTTCAAAATTTTGTAAACATGCTGCTTTCGTGAGCTTCTGACTTTGAGCGTTAAATCGCCTGTTGCTATCAGCATTGTTCAACTACTCTTTCAACCATAGCTCTAACTGACGGATCTGTAATGGATAGCTCAGCAGCGTTCTAGAATTTGCGGCTCAGTTGCATGTGGTATCCATTCATGAGGGCATCTCTTCTCCGTTTCCGAGTATTGGAGCTTTTACCCTTTTCCTTAATCGCTCCCTGCACATTGCTTCATTTTGTTTCTGTTTTTCATTCCTACAGTTCACACATAAGGAGAGAGTAATGATAATAAAAATTGACAAGAAAGCTCTGAGCTCTACGAATGTACAAAAACATGCCACCTGACGTGAACTAACTCTTCGAAAAACACAAAACTGTCTTTCATTAACACTTGGCGTACATTCATTAATTTTCATTAAAGCGTGTATCCAATTTTTGGTTTATGGACAGCTTTTCTTGAATGTTGAGCCGGGGAAAATTTGCGATGGACAATTTCTGTGATTCGCATCGCAGCATCGCATCATCGCAGTATCGCGTTATCGCATTTTCATTAAGATGTGTTATCGCAGGGTTGCCCGATCACGTTTATCGCAGAATCGCAGATTGCTGTTTCGCGCGATCGCAAGATCGCAGATCGCAGTATCGCGTTATCGCAAGATCGCAGATTGTTACAATTCGTTAAATGGTTATGTGTTTTTTATGCGATATTGCGATATGTGATGTCGTATATCGGCCATCAGCGATTTTTTTAAGGTTTTCGAATATGAGCGTTTCTTAATGCATGCGATGCGATGGATTTCGCATCGCACTTTCGCAGTTTATATTGTACTCACAAGGGAATGTCCTATTTTCTTCGCGCGATGCGATGTTTTCTTAAGGAGTATAATACATAATTCTTAATTGAATTTTTTGAATTTTTTACTAAGGGTCCCCACTTACTTAGTGTTATTGCTAATACTAAATAAGGAGGGGGGTTGTTGGCGGCCACAACAATTGGCGATTCACTTGGAAGAACCAATTATCTCTGTTTTTCTATTGAATTTTTCAAACTTCCAAAACAGAAATTTTTTCAGAAAATTAAACTTTGTTATGGAAAGATAGAGTACATTATGCCTTAAACTGTCAATGATATTTTGTTTCAACCTCTTTCTATTCTAATTATTTGCTTCCTCAGGCTATTCCTTGTATTTACATCAGCCATTACTTGGTCTTACTAAGATAAAATAAAGTCTCCTCTGTAAACCAGTTTTAAATATGCTCATTTGTCATAGGTAGAGCCTCTGCTGCCAATGGACGTTTATAGCCTCGACAGGGTTACCTGTTACCCAGCAATGATCCTGTATCCTACTTAAGGTGACCTACAACTTTCAAAGAAAAATCCATATTCACACTTATTGCTTTGATTTTCTTTTTATTCTTAAAGAACAATGTCTTGGTTTGGTAGCCAAATTATGACACAGTCATTCACTTGATTTATAACTTTGCTGAACAAGCTGGCTCGTGATGAGACCCCTTGTCTTTTGATTGCAACAATCTTGAGTCATTGCCCTGTTGTGGTAGACAGTATTGGCAAAGTCAGCAAGTTATAATATCTGTGATCATGATAAGCCGGCTCGTGATGAGACCTCTTATTCTTCAAGATATAGTGTATCCTTGGATTATCCCTCTGAAAGCTGCGATTTTCCTTAGCAGGGAGGAAGTCATTGTTTCCTTAAGATAGCTCTGGACGACAATAATAGAGTTTTTTGGAAACAACTGTTTTACAGAGAATCTTCATTTTGTTATTGATACCTTTCATTGTGCTGATATAAAACAATTTCTTCACTAAAGGTTGCTTTCATCAAATTCTTTGAAGTTGAAACTAGTATCATATCTAGGCTAAAGTTTTTAACTGTATCTGTCAATAATAAAGATCAATTTTCCAAAATATTTGCTATTTATACAAGCGAAAAGCTCAAAATCTGAAAGAGAATTGGTGTCTTTTCGTAAATACCTAATGTAACCACTTACAACTGGTTTTATTATGAAAAGAAAAACTATTCTACAAAAATAGAAGAATAATCTTCTATGGAAAATATTTCTTGAGAATTTGTCCATTAACAGGCAAAGGATCCCTTTTACCTGCTAAATCCTGTAACACAAATGTTGATGGACCTATGACTTCAACAATCTGAAAAGGACCAAGCCACATCCTTTGAAATTTTGTATGTTTGCCCTTTTCTTCATGAGCCTTATCCCACTTTAAAACTAAATCTCCCATCTGAAAATCTTTTCTGGTCATTATGTTTGAATCAAAAGAGGATTTTACTAGCGCTTGATGATGAGCATGCGTTTTCTTAGCTTGTTCTCGTTGTTCTTCTAATTTAATTATTTCCATTTGTCTTAGCTGTAAGGAGGAAGTGGGTACTTCATTAATGTATTGTACTAAAGACAAAGAGGGAATGGCTAAGTGAGTCGGAAGAACCACTTCTTTCCCATAAACTAAATTAAAGGGAGAAGTGCTGATTGAAGCTTTTCACGTTATCCTATCTGCCCATAAAGCATATACCAAAGCCTTGTGCCAATTCTTTTGATTCTGGTCAACTGTTCTTTTAATAATCCTGATTAGGTTTTTCTTTGTTGACTCAGCTAACCCATTACCTTGTGGATAGTAATTGGTCGAATATTTAAGTTTGAATCCTCTTTTAAGTGCAAATTCAGTCATTGCATTTCCAGAAAAGTATGATGCATTATCAAACATTAAAGCGGATGGCAATCCAAACCTAGTGATTATAAATTGATCTATGAACTCAATAATATTTTCAGAATTAGCTGTCTTGAGCAGAACTGCTTCTACCCATTTAGTAAAATAATCTGTTGCCATGAGGATGTACCTATGTTGCTTAGAAGAGTGAGGAACGATCTCACCTATTATGTCCAAGCCCCACTGACTGAAAGGTTGCTCGATGTTTACCGGCTGTAGTGGCAGGGACGGCTTCTTCTGTCTTCCAGCAGTAGTTTGGCAGACTTGACATCTCCTCACGTAACTGTGCGAGTCTTTGAACAGTGTGGGCCAGTAATATCCTGCGCGTAAAATCTTATGTGCAGTAGCGTCTCCAGCATAGTGTCCGCCTGCTGGCCCATCGTGGAGTTCCTGCAAAACTTTTTCAGCTTCAGCTTTCTCAAGACACCTAAGAAGAACAGAATCATAATTTTTTCTAAAAAGAATATCATTTATGAGCTGATATTGTTTAGCTTTCAATCTTAGAGCTCTTTTCTTAGTATGATCAAGGTGTGAAGGATCATACCCATTCTTAAGATAATAAATGATATCAACATATAATGATTATGCATCGTTTAGGCTTACCTCACACATTTGTACCTCTTCAAATGGAATTTCAGAAATTTGCGATGCTCCGGCCAGCATTTTGTAGAAGCCTTGACCTCTTACAATGTTTGCTAGTTTGATCTCAAGGTCATATTCCTGTAAGGCAGTAACCCAATTGGCCCTTTTCTCACCCACATCCTTCTGTACTAGAAGATTCCTTACCGCTGGAAACGGTACTAAGATCTTAGTATGGGTTTTAAGAAAGGTCTGAAGTATTTGACCGCTTTGAAAACAGCATAAGCCTGTTTCTCCACATCTGAATAATTGAGTTCAGCACCCTGTAAATTTGAGCTAAAAAACGCAATTGGAGCTTCCGCTTTTTCTTGATTCGCTTGAGTTAGTATCGCAGCATATGACTTATCTGAGGCAAATATGTATAAAATAAAAGATTCTGAAAAATTCGGGGTTGCTAAAGATGGAGCATTAATAATGGCTTGCTTGATCAGGTTGAATGCTTCATGTTCATCTTGACCCCATTTAAAATTTGAATTCTTTTTAATCATGGTTTGCAAAGGAGACACGATTCGCGAAAAATCTGGAACGAATCTCTTTACAAAATTGATTTGACCAAGGAAAGATTGCATGGCTTTTTTGTTATGAGGTAGGGATATTTCATAAATTTCTTTGATTCTGTTGGGATCAATGTGAATACCGGATTTTGACACTATGAATCCTAGAAGTTTCACTTCACTTAGTGCGAAAAAAGATTTCTTTGGGTTAAGTGAAATTCCATACCTTAAACACCGTTGAAAGATTTGTTTCAGGTCTTTGAGATGGTCGCTTTGCTTCTTCGAGTACACTGTTATATCATCCAAATAAATTACTACAGATTTATTGACTAAACCTTTGAATGCGATGTCCATGGCTCTCTGAAATGTGGCACCAGCATTAATCAAACCAAATGGCATCTTCCGATATGCATATGTGCCCCATTTAGTTCTGAATGTGGTTTTCAACTGATCATCAGGATGTACCAACACTTGATTGTACCCTGAAAATCCATCCAAGAAAGACATTAATTCTGAGCCCGCCACCGCCTGCAGTATTTGCTCCATAGGTGGAAGAGGAAAATTGTCTTTTTGACAGGCTTTGTTAAGGTTCCGAAAGTCAATGCAAATCCTAATGTCTCCGTTTTTCTTTCTAACGGGTACCATATTGGAGACCCATTTGGAATGTCTGACGGGAAAGATTATCCTGGCCTTCAGTAACTTATTGAGCTCAGTTTTTATCTGATTTTCTAAATTGGGGTGGATCTTTCTCAGCTTTTGTTGGACAGGTTTTTCGTTATCAATCATAGGAATAGTATGCTGGATGATAGAAGTGTCGTATGTTTTCAGCTCATCATAATTCCAGCCAAAAACATTTTTATATTGTCTCAAAAGATGAATATACACTAGTTTCTCTTCAGGGGCTAGGCCGAGGCCTAGATTAATGTTTTGTGGTTTAGAATTGGTCCCTAGGTTTACTAATTCGTAGTTCAAGGTTGAACTGTAGAGTTTTGAATTGGTAGACCTTTTAAACCGATCTTTCAAATCGTATAAGTCTTCTAAGTTGACCACTGACTTAGGTATAGCATTATTAGTGCTATTTTGTTGCAATTGTCGATCGTGCTGGTCTTCGTCAATTATTTGATTGGAGTAGGATCCTTCAGACTTGAGGAAATTTACGATATCAAGAACGTCATTGAATACTCTCCAATTTGTGATGTTGTCAGGATTGGACAGTCTAAAGATTAATTCTATTGAGAATCTATCTGGACTAAAATCTTCGAAGGGAATAAGCTTAGAAGCTACGTTAGCCAAAAGGTCTGCACTTGCGTTTTGGAGTCTGGGGATTGAAGAAATATTAAACGCTATGAAATGCTCAGTTAGATCTTGTACTAAAGATTGATAGTGTTTTAAATGACCTGAAAAGCAATGTATAGTGTTACGTATCTGTTTAACCACAATCTCAGAGTCTCCAAAGACTTGAAGATACTTGACATCTAACCCGATTGCTTTGTACAGGCCTTGAACCAAAGCCTCGTATTCTGTTGTATTGTTTGTGCAATCGAATTCGAGTCTGCATGTGAGCATGATTTTTTCTCCTTCTGGACTAATCAGAACGCATCCTGCTCCTACTCCTTCGTTAGATCTAGAGCCATCAAAAATAAATTTCCAAAACAAAGATTTATTTACAGTTTTATCTAAAAAATTAATACATTTCGAACTATCAGTTCGAGAAAAAATTTCAACTTGGGACAAAACAAAGTGTTCTAAATAAGGTGACGCATGAGCATTGAAATTGCCGAGGAAAGAATCTACCGAGTAATTGCCAATGATACTGCTGTTATATGCTACCGGTTCATTTTCTCCCTCTAACTCCGTTACTATGTACTTTTGGTGTAGCTCTCGTTCAACTTTTATTTGATTCGGTTTACCGTTGTAGGGCAGCCACATGTGCGACCAATCGGTTGCGAAGTATCCATGGAGTTTCTCTGACCAATCCCTGCTAAGAATTAAGCCATAGAATTCTGGGATATCAGCAACTAGAATGTCAATAACCTGACATACCTTCGAGTTGGATGACAATCTTATGGTTACTTGATTTAGTTCGCCGATCACTTCGACTTGAGATCGATCGAGCTGAACTATGTGCACTACGGATTTTTGCGGTTGAACATTTAACTTGGCACATATAGATTTGGGTAAAATATTCGATGAAGCACCGGAATCTACCAAACAGTTGTGCACAATTTTATTGAAGATTTCATAAGTAAGGAGAAACAGGGGAGTGTGAGATCTTGATCTTCCTCCAATCAAGGCGATGTCATTTGGATCAATCTTATTGATCGCGTTAGTTGGAGGCCTTCCCATGTTGTGGGAAGCTTGAGAAAGTACAGCGGCAGGCAAAGGTGCAACTGGCACGACATGTGATTCTTTCATCATTATCTTCTGTTGATGTTTCAACTTGCTCAGTTCGTAAAGGGTGATATTAGCCCTAGTCTTCTTCACGTCATCAATAATATTGTACTCCATTTCATCCGACACTATCAGTGTTTTTGATGGAGTCGTTTCATCTGCTTGCACTGGGTTAGTTTGAGTCGCTTTAGTTGTTGTTTTCTTTGTCGCGACTTTATCCTTTGTTGCAGAGCTTGCGCTCTTCTGTTTAGGGGCAGTTTGGGGAGGATCAAGCTGATTTTTGCTTCGTGTGCTAACTGGAAATACTTCTTGATCTTCTTCTTATGGGAGGATGAAATCCCACATTCCTTGTAATTACACAACTTCTTCGTCATCGGTCTGCTCTTCAGTGGCAATTTCCTCTTCCTCTTCCTCGGATTCAGTATTTGAAATGGCATTAGGTGGCTTTGGATCCGTTGAAGGACCTCTTTTAAAAGCTTTGTAGGGCTTTTTCGAAGAAGTTTCTGCTACTTGCTTTTTTATGTCGACCATCTCATTGGACATGGTCTTTAGAACTTTCTGTAATCCTTCCAAATCAAAAGGATCTTTTGCTTGTTTCTTCTTGGAGTCTTCCTTAAAGGTGACTTTTTTGGACTTACGTTCCTCTATCGCGGATCTCTTTTCCAGGGCTATTATTCGTTTCTCTACTGCTATCGCCTCTTTCATGTTATCAGCTAAGGTTATTTTATTTTCCCTGTCCACGAAGATTTCTATGTTTGATGGCAGAGCGGTAATATACCATTCAAATTGTACTTCTTTGCTGGGCTGGGAAGCAATAGGAATTTTGTTGAAATTTTTTTTGAACCGTAAATTGAAATCCTTAATAGGCTCTCTAGCTTCGGCTTTAAGATTGGATAGGCCATTGATTAACGTTGTCGTTGATCTGTCATCACCAAACTTGGTTAGGAATTGGTCCTGGAAGATGTCCCAACTTGTGATGGATCCGGAGGGTAATGAAAAGTACCATGACCCGGCTGTCCCTTGCAGTGTATAGGGAAAAAGCTGAACAACAGCATCTTCATTAGTAACTCCATTGAGATTAGTGGAAAGCATGAAGTTGTTTATGTGTTCTTCTGCTAGCATGCTTGCCTTGGGATTGAATTTAGGCAACCATTTCTCAAGATGGGCCAGTATTTGACTCAAGGGTGCAGGCATTAAGACTGCCCCAGGATTGTTCCATGGAGACTGGGCCATTGTTGAACTGCTAACAGAGGAAAGTGTAGAAGATGATCCCTGTGGTTGGGAGGATGAGGATACTATGATCGTAGATGATTGAAGAGGGGTTGTGGGGGTTCTAGTGGACAGATGGACGATGATCTGGAGTGGAGGTGTGGATGGTTGACTTCGCGGTGAAGTAGTTGAGATGGATGATGCAGACGAAAGAGCCTCACTGTCAGACTCTTGCGGTTATTTCCTTGCTCATTTCCTGGTGGGAAGAGGTAATTCGGTTGGTTGAACGCCAAACTTTTCACTCTTTAGCTTGGTCAGGGGATGAGCAGGGTTGTACTGCGAAGTCACGCTGCCTTGAGATTTATCAAACTTCTGAGGAGAAATGGAAAATCGCTGAAGTTTGTGAATCAGGGATTCAACTTCAGGAGGTTCAATGGTGGATCGGTCTGAAATATCAGGGTGTGTAGCAGCGGTTGATACTCGAGCGACTTCTGACTCTAGATTTAAATGTAATGGGGAAGTCGGGGGAGATGATGAGGGCGATTTACCCTCAGAATGGTATTCAGATTTTGATTTACTTGCCATTCATAGTTTAGGCCCTCCTTCTAGCGCCAAATATGTTGAAGCCCTTAAAATCAGGTCGACAACAAGGGGGATACCCGCCCGGTCCGGACCTTGGTTGGCAGCTCCTTATCCGTTTGGTATAGTGGGTCCAACTGGGGATAATGGGACCAGTTTCCCAATCGATGGGTGTGTGTGTGTAGAATTGGATGTTGCTGATCTAACAGTAACTATCTAAGCTATTCTAATTCAAACCTTATTCTAATTCTATGCTATTGTAATCTAATAAACACAGCACATCTAATCTATGCTAACCCGGGATGTAACTCTTCTATTGCGATCTAAAGAGATTTCAAATAACAACTGGTAATAAAGATCATTCAGCGATTATAAGAAAGGAAATAAATTAAGATGAACTATTTCGCATAAAAAATTAGGCAAAACAGTTGTGAACAACATATCGCATAATAAGATATTCATACATTAAACATAAATAAATAACTACCACCGTACAAAAGTGCCAAATCGTAACTCAAGCATTCACGCAATAACATATAAACAACTAAAAACTGTATATCACTTTAACATATAAGCAGAAATGGTCAAGAGATAAAAGTACCATTTATGACTGGTCCTACTCATAAGCTTCAAGTAATAATGATTTATCTCTCCTTGCTCTAACATCTACTAAGAGTACAGAAGTGCAACATCAGTAGCAAATATCAAATGCAAACATCAACAAATCTTGATCCATTCATTCACCAAAACCTCCTCTGAGGGTGCAAAAGTGCATGTTCTGAGGACAAGTTTTTGATAAATTTCTGGACCCCTCTCTAAATGCATGAGAAGGGTTTAAATACTACTAACTAAATAACTTAATTACACAGATTCAGGATACGGTTTAAATGACCGCCCTTTTTCTAAGCAAAAATTATTTCTAAAAAATTAAATCTAATATCTAACTATTTCTGCATTTGCTCCTTAATGTTGCGAGCATTCAATATTTGTCTGGGTAGAGTCGGCTGACTGTCTTCCGCTTTTGGTTGAGCTAAGCAAACAGAAATGGCAAGAGCTGGCACCATCTTTTCAGCAAAATAGAAGATATACTTGAGAATCATCTTCTGGCTATGTGGATTTACTATGTATGCTCAGTAATAATCCAAATTCCACTTGGTTAACCCTCTAATTACTTCTGCCTTTCCTTTCTTGCGTTTTCGGGCTTATGAATGATTGAGCAGTTAGGGACTTTGCTTTTTGAGCAATTTTCTCAGCGATGCGCGATTAGCACTAGGCGCTAATCGCACATCGGAAACTACCTCCGTTCTTTGATCCGGGCCTTTCTGGTGCGTTTTTCGCCTTTAGCGCCTTTTCCTTCACCGGGTATAAGCTTCAAAATTTTGTAAACATGCTGCTTTCGTGAGCTTCTGACTTTGAGCGTTAAATCGCCTGTTGATATCAGCATTGTTCAACTACTCTTTCAACCATAGCTCTGACTGACGGATCTGTAATGGATAGCTCAACAGCGTTCTGGAATTTGCGGCTCTATTGCATGCGGTATCTGTTCATGAGGGCATCTCTTCTCCGTTTCCGAGTATTGGAGCTTTTACCCTTTTCCTTAATCGCTCCCTGCACATTGCTTCATGTTGTTTCTATTTTTCATTCCTGCAGTTCACACACAAGGAGAGAGTAATGATAATAAAAATTGACAAGAAAGCTCTAAGCTCTACGAATGTACAAAGACATGCAACCTGACGTGAACTAACTCTTCAAAAAACACAAAACTGTCTTTCATTAACACTTGGCGTACATTCATTAATTTTCATTAAAGCGCGTATCCAATTTTTGGTTTATGGACAGCTTTTCTTGAATGTTGAGCCGGGGAAAAATTGCGATGGACAATTTCTGCGATTCGCATCGCAGCATCGCATCATCGCAGTATCGCGTTATCGCATTTTCATTAAGATGTGTTATCGCAGGGTTTCCCGATCACGTTTATCGCAGAATCGCAGATTGTTGTTTCGCGCGATCGCAAGATCGCAGTATCGCGTTATCGCAAGATCGCAAATTGTTACAATTCGTTAAATGATTATGTGTTTTTTATGCGATATTGCGATATGCGATGTCGCATATCGGCCATTGGCGATTTTTTAAGGCTTTCGAATATGAGCATTTCTTAATGCATGCGATGCGATGGATTTCGCGTCGCACTTTCACAGTTTATATTGTACTCACAAGGGAATGTCCTATTTTCTTTGCGCGATGCGATGTTTTCTTAAGGAGTATAATACATAAGCCTTAATTGAATTTTTTGAATTTTTTACTAAGGGTCCCCACTTACTTAGTGTTATTGCTAATACTAAATAAGGAGGGGGGTTGTTGGTGGCCACAACACCTCCTTCGGTGGTGGCACACCACCATAAGGAAGAACAATTTTCTTCCAAACCATTTCATCACTACTACAAACTAAATAATGTGGATCCATTTCATTGGAGACATGTCTCAGTAAAACCCATACATATTTCCTTGGACCGTACTTCTAAAAAACAGAGAAGAATCCCTGCTCACCAAGATGAAAAAACCAAGGTTCTTAAACGTCTTTGTAAAAGAGTTTACAACAAAGTAATTCTTCAAACCTAGATAATTTGTAGGCAAACCGAATAGAATCATTGATCCAAATGCGCTTTCAATTTTGTAACCAAAATGAAGAAATGGGAAAAACCATGGTAGATATCTATCCTTTATCACTAAGGTAAGAGCCGACACAGCAACTAGGGCCCGGAAGAACTGAAAAGGAAATAAATCCAAATTCTTTGTCAGTACAACGATTACAACTGGCGTAAAAGATTGGGTCCCCCAACAAAAGGCACCAATGTTTACAAACCAACTTAAATCTCATCAACACGAACAAAGGAAGCCAACAAAAAATAAGTGCAAAAATTTTGAATGGCAGAAACTCCGAAATAGTTGTATCCATGGTTTAAACAACGAGTTAGCTAAAAAGAAAGAACACACTGCAAATTTTATGTTATAGAAAAACAAATTAGATCTAATAAAAAATTATCACAATATTTAACATTGAAACATAAAAAAACAATCTATTAATATTTCCAGGAACATTGCATATGCACCACCTATAATCTATCAAGACCATATAAAACCACCTACATCATAACATATCCACAACCAAACATAGCAATAGGAAAAACAAACTACTCATTCAAAGGAAACAAACATCCACATTTAAAAAAACATCTAAGCCATACAGATATCCATAGACATAATCTTATGATGCCATTCCAAACATTGCACAACTGTTAAAACAATATCCACTGTGTTAACTAAAGTATATATAATATTTTAAGACAAAACATTTTGACCATAGCCTGCAATTATTTCATATCTTTCATAATTATACAACAATACGAAAATAAAATAAAATAAATTCATTGCATGGGTGCTATCGTCACAACAATCTACTATGTATAATTTTTAAATATTAAAAAATATTTTATTCAAAAGATCTTTATATAGAGATATTTTCAACTGTATTTTTTTTATTTACACAACAAAATGAAACAAAAAGTTTTATATTCTACCATTAATTTGATACCACATGTATATGGAATTCTCTCTTTAAAATGTATCATAACATATATCTATATCATAATTTTTATATTTAAACTATAAGATAAAACAAACAATTGTTTTTCAATATTTGCATACCAAATAACCAATGTTTTATTCATGCAAATAAACATAACTCTACTCTTATATATATACTTATGTGTTTTAAGAAAAAATCTTTATAAGTTATTGATTAACAAAACCTACCCATAAACATCATTTATTATTTTTATTTTTATTTTTATAATTATAAATTTTATTAAAAAATAACATATATTTTTTATTTTAATTTAAAATTAGTAAATTGTCATTCCTTACTACTTGTCAACTTACAACCTTTCAACTTATATTAATTATCCTATATGGATATATGAATTCTTTTTAAACATATACTATATGAACTCTCTTTTTCTTTTTCTTTTTCAAAAGAAAAATGCAGATATATATTCAAATATTGAGAAGTTCATTACAGGTCTTCAGATTCTCAAACACTGTCTATAAGTTTTCAGACATCAAATGGATAGAGTCTTCGATCATAATACAAAAATAGATGTTGAAGCAGTCATCTGAGATATTGAGTAATGCCATCAGAATTCAACCAAAAAAGATAGTATGCAATCTGAAAGTCATCCTATCTGAAAAGAGGGAAAAAAATTGGAATAGAGAAATCCAAGTATTAGCCAGGAATTGGGAAGTTCCCAGCATCAAGCCAAGTCTCCTGCAATTTAATGGTCACATGTAAACCATCAAGATCCGAATCTAGAGCATACTTTGATAATCTGTCTGCCTCAGAATTTAAATTTCTGCTAATATGCTGGATTGTGGGATTTTTGAGGGAACTCCAAATGTTTTTTATTTGCTTTAGCCAACCTTGTAGTGAGGATTTATGAATATGAGCCTGTGAACAAACATAGTCAATGACTACCTTGGAGTCGCCCAAAACATGTAAGTTTGGAATGTCCAGAAAATTTGTGAACCAAAGTAATCCCCACAGAGCCATTACTTCCGCCTTAGTGTTTGTTCCAGAGCCAGCCCCCCAGTAGACATGGTATGATAGTTCTGAATGAATATTGATGATGAAACCACAACCACATTTGTGATCTTGTGAAGCCCCATCGAAGAATCTGGATGGATATACCAACTCCAGAATTTCCAGTGGCCGAGAGGGCTTCTGTTTTGGGGAGGATTGTAGAACATCATTTGATTTTTGAGCAATTCTCTCTAGCACATTCGACGCCAGCTCCCTGTGATTGTTGAATATGATGTTGTTGCGCCATTTCCAAATTTCCCAAATGAATATGGCAGGGATGAGTCTTCGCGAGCTAGTTTGGTTGCTCCACCAAGTCAACCAAAGTTCAATGTCGCAAATGTATGGTCCCAGGCGGCCAATTCTGTGCTCCAATTGATGCCATAAAATGGAGACCGAATTACAAGTTCTGAAGAGGTGAGTATTGTTCTCAGCATCATTACCACATAGAACACAATATCCAGGGCCGGACCAGTTCCTCACTTGTAGGTTTTCCCAGGTCAAATTCTTATTCTTCCACACAAGCCAGAGAAAAATTGTGATTTTTATGGGAAGAAGTGGACTCCAAAATTTAGCGAACCATCCATTCCCTAGGTGGTCAGATTGCAGAATACATAATTGATAGTATGCATCAGCAACCACAATATTGTTTTCTGATAATTTACCGATCCAAGTAATAGAATCCACAAAATCATCTCTGTAAAGACCCGCCAGATTCAAATGAGAGCATATGTGCTTCCAATCGTCAGCAGCAGTATCAGAGAGATTTAGTTGAGCAGCCTCTTTCCATATTGGTCTGTCGTTTTCCCAAGTAGAAATCACTTGGTGCCAGAAGAAGATACCACTGCGATGAAGAGTTTCAATGAAGTGGTCCGGGAGAAGGACGAAGTCAGACAGTCCTTTAATGTGGTCGTGGCCCATAATTATATGGTGACTAGAGCCCAGGTTCCAAGCCAGCATATTAATAAATATATTTTGAATTTTAGTGAAACTTCGCCAGATAGCAGAGCCAACAGCTTTCCCGATATGGCCATTTCTCATCCAGACTTTAAAGTCAATGTTGCTCAGATATTTACTATTAATGATATCACTCCAGATACCGATCCCAAAAATCCCACGCCATATGGATTTAAGGAGTGCTTGTCCAAAACGGCGTAGATCGAGGATGCCCCATCCATCCATAATTTTTGGAAGGGTGATGTGTTGCAGCTTAGTTAAGTGGAACTTCTTTCGTTGCTTCATGCCGGACCAAATAAAGATAGCTGTGATTCTGTCTAGTTTTTTAATGATGGCAGCCGGAAGATGGTACAAGTGCGCTCAATATACGCTGAGTTGTGTTGTCACTGCTTGGACCAGAGTGAAACGTCCACCCAAAGAAAGGCATTTATTCTCCCACGTAGATATTTTCAAAAAATATCTGTCAACTAACCAATTCCAATCCATATTTCTGTACTTGCATGGTTTTAAGTGAAAGCCAAGATATTTCAGACCAGATGAAAAGCATTTAGAAGGAATACCAAATAAGTTAGCAATATAAGCGATAGTATCATAAATTTCCAGATTATACATTATAACTGATTTGGATTGATTCATTTTGAGGCCTGAAGCAATTCCAAATCTATGAAAAAATTGAAATAAGTGAAGCCAAGCAAACCTGTTTAGTAGCCCCAGAATGAGAACATCATCCACAAAAAAACTATGTGAAATCTGAATATTTCTGCCAAGCTTCAAAGGAGAGAAGAGCCCCGTGGCCACAACATCAGAAATATGTAGGCTAAGACCATCCATTGCAAGGATGAATAAAAGGGGCGATAATGAACAGCCTTGCCTGAGTCCCCTGCCTACTCGAAAAAATGTGGTCGGGTATCCATTTATGATAATAGCAAACTAAACAAAAGTGATGCAGGCCATGATCCAATTTATTGCCTGAGCTTGAATATTGATCTTGTGGAGAACCAGCCTCAGGTATCCCCAGTCCAGATAGTTGAATGCTTTTTTAAGGTCGACTTTCATAATAGTAGCATCAAGGTGTTTCGACTGGATGGAATGTATACATTCCTGCGCTGTGGCAACAACGTCGTGTATTTGTCTGTGCTTAAGAAAGCCAAATTGCTGAGGAGAGATGAATTTGGACAGAATTGGCTTCAGGCGGTTTGCTATAGATTTGGATATGATTTTGTAGACAAGATTACAGAGCGATATGGGTCGGAAGTCAGAGAATGTATGAGGGGATTTCTTTTTAGGAATAAGAGCTATGTATGTGGAGTTTAAGAGGGGGTGGACCGAGCCCAGAATGTAGGATTCTTCAACCAGGTTAATCAAATCAGACTTGAATAAATCATAGAAGTGTGAAAAGATTTCCACAGTCCAGCCATCGGGACCCAGACTTTTATCTCCCTGGAAGGAAAGTATGACTGCGTGAATTTCCTCTGAAGTGACTGGCTGGAAGAGATCTCGATTAGCCTCTTCCTTGAACATCAATGGGAAATGAGAAACTCCCCATATTAACTCTTCTGGGTCCCCCGAAGGTATCTGAGCGAAGGCTGATTTGAAGAATGAGAGGGCAGCCCTACTAATCTCTTCTTGGGATTGAAATTTTGTGCCAGCCGAATCATAAATCTCCCAGATGGAGTTTTTTTTACGATGGGAGTTTGCAAATCTATGAAAAAAATTTGTATTCCGGTCCCCCTCCTTCAGCCAAGTGACCCGACTTTTAAGCTTCCAAGTCGTCTCCTTAATAAGAAAGATTTGTGATCTTCTTTTTTCAAGGGACAGAATTCTGGATCTGGTGTTTGGATTGAGAGAGTGAGTTGACATTGACTTGCTGATAGTGTCCAACTCCTGATCAATCTCGCTAAGTTCTCTTCTGAGATGTATTTTCTTATCTCGTTCCCACTTTTTTGTTGCAAGTCGAAGAACTTTTAGTTTGTCTAAAAACAAACCCATATGAGATGAGGAGGAATTAGGAATAGAGGTCCAAGTGTCTTTTACTAGGTCGGCATAGGAAGGGTCTTCTAACCAGACTCTGTTGAATTTGAAGGGCAGTCCCCTTCTGAAGTCTTGTTGTCTCCAGTGAAGAATGATAGGGTGGTGGTCAGAGATATAGCTGCTAATAATTTCGGATGATACCAATCCGAGTCTTTCAATAAGCATATCATGAATGAGAAACCTGTCCAATCTTTTAGCAATATATGAGTCCCCTGATCTTCCATTATCCCAGGTGGGGGCAATGGAGGATGGGCTGATGTCTACCAAATTGTGATCCAGAATGATGGATTTAAGAGAGTCTGCCATGGGGTCGCTGCGGCATTTGTGACCCCAAAATTCATGGTCCCCAAAAGTACAATTTAAGTCTCCAGCCAGGATGAGAGATGGCAGAAGCAGGAGATCTGAATCCACCAATCGATGCCAGAAATGCTCTCTGTCGCAGAAAGGAGCATAGATATTTAGGATATGGATATTACCCAAAAAGCTGCGGATATTACCAGCAAGAAAGATGCCGGAAAAACAAGAGAAAGCCCGAAGCCGGACCCGGTTTGGATCCCAGATGGCAATCTGTCCTCCAGATAGCCCAGAAGCATCTATGGCGGCCATGTGCCAAGTTGGAAACATTCGACGAAAGTATCCAATCGATTGTACAGCGGGGTGCATAGTTTCTTGAAGTAGGATGATGAATGGACGGTGGATGGTGAATAACTCCTTCAGGGCAAGATATTTGGGAGCTGCCCCAAGCCCCCGCATATTTAGGGAAAGAATAAATGTCATTTGGGTCGCTTGTTGGGCTGCCGTGCTCCAAGGGCCTGAGATGATGATTCGGCAATGGGAATGTCGATGAGGGAGGGTGCCTCCGGATGACATGGGACAATAGGATTACGGAGGTGGCCACGGAAGTGTTGGCTGTCCTTAGGCTTTTTTTCCTCACAGTAATATTTCCCTCGGATGTTGGGCTAATATGGGGAGAAGTTGGGTTCGAGGGTTTGTGTATGGTAAGGGACCGGAGGTCCAAAGATTTTTTTTGCAGAAGGAATTCCACATCACTGTCCGCCGAATTTGTGGGAGATGTGATCAGTGTGGAAGGGGAGGAAGGATTTGGCTTTAAAGAGGCTGATTTTGAGGGAGTGGTATGGGGTGATGATATAGCCCAGACATAACAAGTATGAGTTGTTGTCAGGGGGTTGATTATGGAAGGCTGAGGTGGAGCATTTGGTGGAGGGGATGGAATATCGAGGTTGAGGTTAGGTAGATCAATAGGGTGGAGGTAGTGTGAAGGTCCACGTCATCTAGAGGAGGGAAGGATGTAGTATGAATAAGTGATGAAATTGATTGATTTTTCTTAGAGAAATGAGGGGAATGAGGGATCGGAGTACCTGAGAGATGTGGAGTACTTTTCCCACGGGGGGAGTCTCCGAGCCACCGAGAGATGAGCATCCAGAGCTCTAGAAGATATTCCTTTTCCAGAAGCTTTGTCACGGCTTGATTGTAGAAGAAGGGTGAGCGCTCCATTGGCAGGGGCAGTGGGCCAGCAGATGACCAGTCCGGTGGCAATTTAAGCAGCGGAATGGAACCCCCCAATAGTCCAGTCGTTGTGTAAGCATAGAATCATTCCAACTTATAGATATGTGGTCAGGAAATCCACCCCTGTAGTTTTTTTCGATAAGGATCCAAGCAACTCGCTTGTCAGGAGCTCCCAGACAGCGAGGATCCACATATACAAATTTACCAATAGCGTCCCCAATATCCTGAAGAGTCTTTGGTGACCAAAATTCGATGGGGAGCCCTAGTAATTTCACCCAAATTAAATTGTTTTGTGGAGTATCTCTTAAGGGATTAAATCCGAAGTACCAGGAATGCAGGGCAAGAAAGCTGCGACCATTTACCCAAGGAGAGTTGCGAATCTTCTCCAGATCCTCATGACATAAGAAATGAAAACTATACCAACCATTAAGCAATCTGACCACCATTGGCATGTAGTCCAGAAGAACATGCCATTTAGAATGCAGCCAAGCACGCATGGTCGGATCATCCATCTCAAAAAAATACCATTTTCCAACTAATGCGTGATTTTGCAGACTGGAAATTCTATTAGAGAGGTCTTCATATCCAAAAGATAGACATGGAGCAGGTTCAGATATTTTAATAGCATGGGTGGGGTGGCGAGGACGTCGATTGTGACCCAAGTGTGGAAGTGCATGCAGAGAAGGTGGCGCATTGAGGCCATGTGGCAATGATGATGAAGGGAGGGTGCCTGCCTCCTTGGCGTGGATAGTGGTCCCCCCCGAATCCCAGTCGACTGCACAGTTGGCATGAGCAGTGGGCCCATCATGAGTCCAATCGACCACTAATGTGGCGGGTGAGGTCATGCCAAATGACCGTTCGGCTTCCAAGGTTGCGTGGATGAGGTCGTCATTGATAGCGGTGTCAGAGTCTGTCATCACCATGATTGATGGAGAGCATAGAAGGGATGAATACAACCGCGAGAAGAGGACGCGACAGAAGCAATGTGTCCGGAGGATGGAGAAGGAGGATCCTTCCTGAATAGGGAATGTCTAGGAATTCCCCCGGACAGAAAAAAGGACGTCCCAATGCCTCGGGAATGTTGGAGAATGCAAAAAAAACCTTAAATGGACGCCGCCATATAATAATGCTATTTTAGGAAATTTAATAGGGATATGGAGCGGAGAATATAAAATTGAAGGTCAGAAGGGGAGATCCGAGGTCAGCAAAGCAGGATCACCTCTAACAAGTCAGAGATATTTGGAGAGATCCAACACGCGGCATAATCCGTGTGTCAGGTACTAGGTCGAGATTTTTTTAAAATTTCCGGATTCCAGAAGGGTAATGCCGGAGAAATCCGCAGAGAGGGCACGAAGGATGGATACAGGAATAATGGCGGATATGCAGAATACAGCTGGGAGGTGAAATGTGGAGTTAGTATGCTTGTGTTAAATAGCTGTCATCGCAGTAACAACAACAACAGCATCCCGGGAGAGTCCACCAACAAGAACAAATTTTGAATCCTATAGAGTGGCAAGGCTGAGAGATTATGAAAGAGTTTTTCCAGCGAGAAAAAGAGTGCTATAGCTAGTCGTATGGATACATTCTAAGTCGAGAACGAAAGAACTGGTGCAGCAAGATTCACTCCAGATGAGCATGTGAACTGGGAGATGGGGGGAAGAAATGGAGTTTGATGATACACAGAAGAATGTATATCGAGATACAGATAAGAATGAGAATGTGCAGAATTTCCTAGAGTGGGGATTCAAGGAGGGTAAGGATAAAATTTTTCATTATATGATATGAACCTAGAAAAAAGAACAGGGAAAATCACATTATATCAGCGTTAATACAAAACCTAGCAAACAAACGGGGTATTATACCCAGAAATCACAATTAGCTAGCAAATAGCGAAAACAATTCAATTCCTAGACAGTTCAGGGAGATAATGAAGACCGTTCTATGGGTTAAACCCAGAAAAAACTGGGTGATTTACAATATATCAGCTTTAATACAAAACCCAGCAAACAAAAAGAATATTATACCCAGAAATCACTTTTAGCATGCAAACACCTGAGAATATGGCTCAATAGAATTAATGGGGACATACCTATAAAGTGTTGTTTTGGTTATCAGTCACAGCACGTCCTAGTCGTCCGCGATGTAGTTTGAAAAGGAACCGACCATGGCAAACACCATCTACCAAGGTGATCAAAATTGGAAACCGTTTATGGGAAAAAAACAGTTTAGTGTTGGCAATCCTGGTAGAGGACATTGAATGCCCAGTGGCCAAGCGATAGCTTTGCGTCAGAGATGGGAATATACCACCCGCTCAAAATCCTGAGACGCAAGAGCCATGGTCGTTGGCAAAGCCTCTTCACTTCATGAAGAAAAGCTTAATAACCCCACTAAGCTTTCGAACTGAACTCTCTTTTTTATATACATATATTATATGATTTATCTTTCTTATATTAATTCTCCTTTTTATTATGCCATAACAAAACAAAAGAGATCTTATCATAAATAATCGCAAAATTTAACATTGAAACATCTAAAAACAAACTATCAATATTTCCAAGAAAATTTCTCACCCTCAAATTTCGTTCACATGAACTGAATTTTTTAATTAATTTTCAATTAAATAAAAATTTACACTTCAAATTTCTTCAGTATTTATTTCACTACATCCAAAATTATATGCCATAATCTTTTGTATGCCCCATTTGGTTTGTAAAAAGGTTATCTTGAATATTGGATCCTTTCTGACCGTCACTCGTGATTGTTTACCAAATCAATTACGAAGCCAACGAGCGACTTTTCCAATTATTTCAACGCAATTTCGTTTTACAGACTTCAATTACTTGTTTACCTTTAGTTTCAGTTTCACTTCAACTACTTGTTTACCTCCAGTTTCACTTCAATTACTTGTTTACATTCCCTACCATGTAAAATTTGAGAAGAAAATAAAAATAATAATTTTTATTTTACACTAAATAAACTTCAGGGACATTAAATTTTGTAGGATATCTTTTTAGCCTGCAATTGTTTACTTGTTTGATATTCAAGTTTGTGTTTCCACCTGTAGTAATTTGTACAACTTAGTTTGAGCACATTTGATACTCTTCTATGTTTACCCTTAATATTTTTGTTTGGTCTTTATGGGGATTTTATTTTTGCCAACTGCAATCGAATTGGATTTATATTTTCAGTGGGGATGTAAGTCTACTTTTAAATGGATTGCATAGATGTCAGCAAAGGATATGTTGCACATTAAATCAGTTTTATTGAAATGGAGTTTCACTCCATATATGATGAATTTACAAACTCAATAATAAAAAGGTCGTGTTCTTTTAATTCTTTTCAACTATGTAAAAGTATTATTTGATTATGGTATTTGCAGCATTGCTAGTATAATTTGATTATTATCTAGATTCATGAATTTTAACTTTAAACATTTTTTTCTCGACCTTGAAACATACTTGAATGTCTAATTTATAATATTGAAATCAAGACCATTTTTCCATGTCTTACTAGAATTAAGCAGTGTAGTCAGTGTACTCTAGCTTTCCCCCTTCCCAACGCCTGTTTCTTTTCCATTTTTTCATCTTTACCTTCTAAGTTTCCCCCTCTTCCATCATTTCGCTGACTCTTGAGATTCCTTTTGCTTCATCTGTTTCATTTATATAAGTAAACTGAAATGCATATTTCAAATCAAATCATATATAATTTTTATTTTTATTTTTAAAAAATTTTCATTCTCCAAAATGTATTCTCTTTCATTTTTCTGTTTTTTTTGTTTTTATTAAATAAAATCAAATCAAGTATCCGTATTATCCATTTAACATTTACATCATAATTAATATTTCAACAATCCACATATTTTCTAACATTCATTTTTTTAACATTAAATTGAAAGTTTCATATTCCTTTTCTATATTATTTCTCATTTATATTTCATTTTTCACATCCATTTTAAATATTTCTTATATCATTTCTATATATATATTTTCAATCATATTAATACATTTAAAGTTCAATTTTAAAATGCTCAATTTTCAATGCTAAATAATAAATTGTGTTAAAAGTATAACTTAAAATTATATTCAAGATTTGTTTAACATTTATATTTATATATTTATGGTTATTTTTAATCTTTGATTTTATTAATTATATTTATATATTTAAATATTAAAATGTTTAATATTAAGCAAAGTGTTTGGATAGAAATCACATAAGAGAAATCTGGTCTTGATGATGAACCATAAAAAATTTCTCTTATATAATTTCTATCGAAAAAATTTACATAATTCATTATAAATCACAAAAACTTGAATACATAAATATTTAATATTTATATGTTTAAATATTAAAATGTTTTTGTTTGATTGTTTTCCAGTTAAAATGTTAAAAAGTTAAAAGGTTTATCTGTAATGTTAAACAATATTAAATTCAAGGTTTATATTTAATGTTTACATATGATTATTTTATGTTTAAATAATTGTTTAATTTTAAAATCTTAAATGTTAATATGTTTAAAATATTTAAATCTTTAAACGTTTTGATGTTTATATTTTATGTCTATATTTAATGTTATGTTTATATTTAAAAGCTTTATGTTTTATGTTCGATGTTTATATTTAAAAGGTTTATGTTTTATGTTCAATGTTTATATTTAATATTTAATTTTAAACAAAAATTTAATATAATATTAATAATTTAATAAAGAAAATGTTTTAATGTGTATGTCTAATGTTTATATTTATTTTTTATATTTAATGTTTAATAAACAACAATTTAATATAATTTTTTAATCCAGGCTTTTGTGTTAATAAATTAATATCATAATTTAAATATTTTTAATTTTGACTTTTTTATTATTGGTAGTTATATTTTTTTATTATTTCCATTAATAAAATTTTAATAATATTTGATTTTAATAAATTAATTTAAATACTATTTTTCAAAAACTAGCCATTTAATATAGCCATTAATATCATAATTTAAATATTATTTTTAAAAAATAGTCGTTATTTGAAATTTTGGTCTATACATTGTTCTCTATTTAAGTAGTTGACATGATCTGCCTCTTCATCTAGTCTTGATAATGAACCATCGTTCAAAACGCATTGGCAAAAAAAATTTGTTATGTGATTTCTACCAAAAGACTTTTGTAACTTAATATAATGTTTTAACTCAATCAATTATGTTAATTAATTATGCTAAGTTAAATTAAATTAACTATGCTAAATTAAATTAAACTATATATTGTTTATAAATTCTTGAATAAATGGTGATCGAGTGCTTTGTTAAAGCACTCTTTAACATAAAGTCACTCATTCAATTCTCCACTAATCAAAATAATATTTTAAACATGATAAAAATTTAGTCTTACTAAACTTACAAAAAAAATTAAACTATATTAAACATAAACATATATTATTAAATTTTAATCGAGTCATTCTTTCTCATTCTCATTTGTCCGTGGTGCCGACGTTCCCACTCGTCCTCGTGTGTTCGTGGTGTCGACGTTCCCACTCGACATTCGCACACGGGTCAACTTCATTTTTTATTTACCCAAATTTTAATTTCATTCCACCGCTTCATGGTCTTGATCATCGTAGTCATGGATATGTCATTCAAACGAAGCATATTCCCTCGATGCTCAATCACGATCGTCCAAATTTATAAAAAAATAAATGTCAATATGGGTTCATCCACCTAGGGGTCGAAATTAAAACGCCTATCAGTGAGCTAATTTCAAATTAACTTTAAATATAAATTTTAACCTAATAAGTTAATATTTCAAAGTATTCTTACTCAACTATATCCAGATCTTTACTAATAAATGTTACGGTATTGAATTTAGGGTTTTAATCTAAATTTATATAACCTCCAAGCATAAAACGCTAGGCTAGGATATGGCATTTTGATTTAGGAATAATAAGAAGCTAGGATTTGATCATTTTGATTTAGGAGTGAAATAATAGTTATAGTTATTGTTATTGTTATTGTTGTTGTTGTTGTTGTTGTTGTTGTTGTTGTTGTTATTATTATTATTATTATTATTATTACATTTGAGAAATCGAAAATAGTTTAAGAGGTGGTGATTAGTCTTCACTAATAATTGTTTTTATTGAAAATAAATAAATTTAAGAAAATAGAAAAGAGATGGTATTGCCTCTCCTTATTTTGAAATATTTATATATAAAATGATATATTTTGTTTTGTTTTTTAAGAAGGCATGTTTAAAATATTTTTAAAATAAATTTGAAAATATTGTTATATTTAGGTTTTTTGGTATGAAATTTATATTTATTTTTTAATAATATATGTTAGGATTTTTAATTTTATTTGTCTTTAGAATTTTAAAAAATATATATATATATATATATATATTGTTTTTGGCATATTAAATATTTTTTTATTAAATTTGTTATTAAAATATATTAAAAATTTATATATATATAAGACATTGAGTTTGGGGTTAAGCACTTTAGTGATGGGAAAACAAAGTATATTAAATGTTAGAAAGTTGAAAAATTAAAATGAGAGGCTTATTATTAGCTCTGCTATGCAGCGCTAACTTTCTAAGATCCTGGAGGAGTTCCGGTCTGTTTGGTTGTGCTCAAACGGGTTTCACATTTGGTCACTCTTCCCTTCCTCCTCCACCCCGCTTAATCTCCTCCATCTCTATCTCCCTATTCGCCTCCTAAACCTGGCAAAATAGCCCCTTTGACTTTAGCCCCGAGCGCAAAACCCCAACCCGCCATAAAACCTCACCCATATGCCCTCACGCGCTCATAAACCCCTCATCGTTTCACCACTGTTTGATCATTCCCCGCCGATCCAATGGCTCCCATCGCGCCCGATAAAGCGACCCGCTCTACCACTCCCGACCGTCAGATCATCTTCGCCAAGATCTGACGGTCTTCGCTTTCATCGCGCCAGCAACCTAACCGAGCGTTAGCGCGCGATGAGAGCGGTTTTTCTCTCTCATCTGCTGCTATGTGTCGATCGCTGAATGGAATCGCGTGACCCCAGGCATTTACCGCTCAATGCCCAAAAGCGGTGCGATGAATACCATTACCGCCCGACCAATCCGCCCCGCCCGATAAACAACCGTGCAACTCCGTTTCCCGACGACCGTCCAATCTGTCCGCTGAAGATCCAATGGCTCTAACTCACCCCGCTCCCAACTCGACCGATAGCCTCCGCTGAGCCATCTTTGCCATCCATTTTCCCGATCCGATGGTCATCCTTCTCTCTCATCCCCACTGTCCGTTTGCCCATGCATCCCACGTCCTTGACCATTCTGTTCGCCCGAAGAAGGAGATGACCAGCTATGCCAATATCAGTCACTGTTAAACCCCCAACAACCATATTTAACAGAAATCATGGCTAAGGGAGAAAAGGACAAGCATGACTCTGTAACTGGATTTATCAGTTATGGACTCTACGGGTACGAGCACTCCAACAATCCAAAAGGACAGCACAGCACCTGAACAGATCGGATTCACTCACTGAAGCAAGCAAACATGTTCAGAGACTCCATCAAGTAGTTAAATGTGGTTGGTGGTCAATTATGACCCCTCCATACCTAAGAAGCCAAGTGCCCTTGTAATGTAAATCTATAAATACTCAAAAACAAAATGTAATCAAGGTTGGCATTTGATGTAAGGTTCAACTTCTGGAGACTGTAGATATTTTGTCACTTGCAGCATCTCGCCTTCATTTTCAGCTAATACAAGCTTCTTTTGATGTTAACTGCTCACTTTCCATTTTCCTCTGTTCTAATCTCGTGCCTGGTATGTTGTGTTCTTGATCTTTTGAGGTTTAGCACTAGATAACTGTCATCTTATCTCTATGTTGGATTGCTGAATGTATCACTGAATAGGTTACTCAGGTTTCTTTCTATCTTATGCAAGAGAGCTGTCATCCTATCTTTGCATTAGTAGATTATATTTACAGGTTTCTTTACTAGTTGCAGCCGACCATCACATGGTCTTGTGCATCTGCTGGTGTGGTTAATATTCTCCATCTTCACTTAATATATAAAACTGTGAGCATTGGTGGTCTAAAGCCTTGTAGTCTAAGGGTGTTAACGCATGTCTGGAGTGAAACAAAGTAGAAGTGGTTATCTGGCTTGAACCAAACCATCATTCCTTCCATTAAACCTGCAACAATAGTTGAATTTATATGTTACTAGGCATCTCCAAGCTACAACCTAGGAGAGTTTCTTGGAATCCTAACATAATTGGCACCGTTGCCGGGGAGAGGAGATTGAAGCTCAGCTTCCCTGGGAGAACGACACAGATCCAGCTTTGATGATAGACAAAGTTTGGACACATTTTTGGTTGTAATCATCTATCTAGTGACTCTACTGGAGGACCAACCTTTTGGCGACTCCACATCACAGTTCTGGCTCAGTTTGTGAGGCATACTCAGAGAAATCCTTAGAAATCACCAGCTGACCCAGTGCCTGACCCTAAGAAGATTGTCAAGCAAAGCAAGATATCATGAAAAGGAGCATCAGGATCAGGTAAGCCTAAACAATCTTATGTATCTCTGCAAGAAAGGCTTGTAGCTGAGCATCCACATGTTGAAAATATAGAGCCTAGCATTACCAATGAAGAAATACTCTCAGAGATTCATAAAGCTCCTTGTTAAATAAGTTCTCCTTTGGATCTCAGTCCAAAGGAAACCTCCCTTCCAGTCCATCATATTCCTTTAGCCCTGTTAGTCATTTCTCAACTCCCTACCTTTCAAACTGCCAGTACTCTTCCATCTACCCCGGTCATGGCAGGTCCACAAGCACCCACCAAAATGGAAAGAATCATAGCTACTAGGTATGGACCCCTGGTCTTGCCTATTCCTTTGAATGCCATGCCTGTAGGAGAATACCAAAAATACATGCCTAAGTTCACTGGTACAAAGGGAGTAACAGCCGAAGAACATCTTGTGTCTTTTTATAGCTATGCTGATAACCTAGACATCAATGAAGATGATGTGTGGATGAGAGTATTTGTTCAAAGCCTCGATGGAGAGGCTAGAAAGTGGTTTAGAGAGCTGAACCCTAGTTCCATAACAGACATTAAAGCATTAGATGATGTGTTTTTAAAGCATTGGGGAGATAAAAAAGACCTGCTATACTACCATACTGAGTTTGGCAACCTGAAAAGGGAAAATGGGGAGTCATTGTCTGACTTTAATAAAAGATTCAATCGTATGTATAGCAAGATACCAGCTGAAGTGAAGCCTACCCCCACCTCTGCAAAACTCACCTATGCCAATGCCTTTGATTCTGATTTCTGCTTGCTATTAAGAGAAAGAAGATGTGCCTCTCTAGCTGAAATGCAAGATGCAGCCTTGGAGGTGGAATCCAATATCATGGCTGCAGAGAAACTCAAAGGCCATGTTGATAGAAGAAGGCAAAGAGGTGAGTCTTCTTCTTATTCTTCATCTTTAGAACCCAAAATAGACAAAATGACTAAAATGATAGAGTCATTAGCTGCTAAAATATCCAAACTGAAGGTTGAGCAGAGTTCTGGGAAAGCAAGGCTTCCTAATACATTGGGCCCTAGAAATCCAAATCCATTCAAAAGAGCAAATGAACAATTGCAGATCACTCAGAGGGGCAAAGAGGCCAGTGAAGAGCAAAGGGTTAAGACTCCTTTCCAGAACGTAGTCATGGAGGAGGAGCAGTTTGATGAAGAGGATGAGATTCACTGCATGGAAGACAAGGGCAGTGTTGCCTTTTTGACATTAGCTACCTACGAAGAGTCATTACCCAGGGACCAGACCAGTCAAGAATGGGAAGGGAAGCTATTCTACAGACTGAAGACCAGCAAAGATATAACTTGAGTTCAAGAATGAGTAATGTCAAAGAGAACCTTGCCCAAAGATTTGTTGTCCCCACAGAACAACAAATCAGCAAACAAAAGAGACCAGCTGCTAATCCCATCATCCTCAAGGCACCAGCTCAAGAGGTAAGAGGCCCTGACAAGTGCCCTTCCCCTTTCAGTTTTGAATTAGAAGTCCAAAAGTTGAAAATATATGTACCTCTGATAGAACTTGTAAAGAGTGAGGCCTTTAGGGAGCCCATCCTTGATGCCCTTGAGTTGAAAGCCACACAAGCATCCACTGACTACGTGAATTTACAAGATGATAAGCCTGCAGTTGTGCTTAGCCCAATGACTGAACCTACTAATGAAAATTCCCCATCATTTTATGTCTCCTTAACCATTCATGACAAAATCCTACACAACTGCCTGCTGGACGCAGGTTCCAGCGATAATCTGATGCCCAAAGCTGTCATGGAAGAGTTAGGCCTTGACATTACCAGACCTTATCATGATTTATTCTCCTTTGATTCAAGGAAGGTGAAGTGTCTGGGGTTAATCAAAGACTTAGCCATCACCCTAACTCAGCTGCCCATGAAAAGCATGATGATGGATATTGTGGTAGCAGATGTCCCCCCTAAGTTTGGTTTGCTACTTTCCAGAGGATGAATTAAGAGGTTGGGTGGGACATTACAAAATGACTTATCTTATGCCACTGTCCTAGTTTTTGGAGGAGAAAGTAGAAGATTGTACAGGGGAGCACAACTGGCCTATATTATCAGTGATGAGAAGAATCCCATTAATCATCCTATTTACGCTGTGGACACTGATTTTGGGGCGTGTATTCTCCAAATTGAAGAATCCCATAAGGCCCCAGTGCAGCTCAAGAAACCACTAGGCCAGGCCATGGAAGAAGAAGGGACACAGGCTTGGGAGATGTTCTTTGATGGAGTCTGTTCAAAGGAAACTGTAGGAGCAGGAGTGGTGCTGATGTCTCCAAAACAAGAAAGCACACATCTGTCTTTTAAGCTGACTTTTCAGGTCACCAACAATATAGCAGAGTATGAGGCTCTGATATTGGGCTTAAATGTTGCCAAAGACATGGGAATCAAAGACATAAAGGTGTTTGGAGATGTTGATCTCATCATTCAATAAGTGAACAAAACATTCCAAGCAAGGCACCCAAGGCTGAAAGCATACAACGATGAGGTATGGAGACTCAAAAATTCTTTTGATAATTTTTGTATCTCATATATTTGGCTTGCTGATTCCCTTGCTGTATCTGCTAGCATGTTCATCCCTCCCGTGCCCCGAATATTGGCTTATGAAGTCCAGATAAAATATAGACCATCCTTGCTTGATAATGTCCAACATTGGAAAGTATTTGTGGATGATGCTGAAGTAAATAGGTTTCTGCAAGTTATTGATGAATTCTATGAAATGCAAATTGATCAAGAGAATGAAACCTTGGAGGAATGTCCCCAACCCCAGCTAAGGAACAAAATTGGCCTAGACAGTATTGTACAGCTGCCTAGCAATCACATCCCTAAAGGGCTATTGCCTTTAGAGAAGTTGTTTGACCAGAATGATGTGCCTCATAAGATTTCCCAAAAAGAAGATCAGTTTGCAGTCCATAGGCATAACATAGGGAGTCCAGATCATCCAAAGTATATAAATCTGTCCACCCATTTTTCTGTTGCCCAAATTTATGAGTACTACACCTTAATGAAGCAATTTGCTGATGTCTTTGCCTGGGAGTACGGTGACCTTAAAACTTATGACAAAAAGATCATCCAACATAAGATTCCATTGGAGAAAGACACCATCCCTTTCAAACAGAAGCTGAGGCCCATAAATCCTTTGCTCCTCCCTCTAATTGAAAAAGAAATCAAGAAGTTGTTGGCTACTAAAATTATAGTTCCCTTGAGGTATTCAAAGTGGGTAGCCAACTTGGTAGTGGTAAGGAAGAAAAGTGGAGAAATCAAGTTGTGCGTTGATTTCAGGAACCTGAACAAATGCTCTAAGAAAGACAATTATCCTCTACCCAAGGTGGATCATTTGCTGCAAAAAGTCTCAGGAGCCAAAGTCATGTCTTTCTTGGATGGATTTTCAGGGTATAACCAAGTTGTTGTACATACAGATGACCAAGAAAAGACTACTTTCACCACTCCTTAGGGCACTTTTATGTACTCCAAGATTCCTTTTGGGCTAATGAATGCTGGAGCCACCTTTCAGAGAGCTATGGATATAACGTTTGTAGGAGAGAAGGATAAGTTTGTCCTTGTATACCTAAATGATATAACAGTATACTCCAGCAGTCATCAAGATCATTTGCAGCATTTGAAGAAAGTATTTCTGAAATGCAGAAGGTTTGGGATATCAGTGAATCCCAAGAAGTCACAATTTGCTTTAGAGGAGGGCAAGCTGCTAGGACACATTGTTTCTGCTACAGGTGTCAAGATTGACCTAGAGAGAGTGAAAGAGATGCAGACATTGTCTGTCCCAAGATCAAAAAAGGACATCCAATCCTTTCTGGGAAAAATAAATTTCGTAAAGAGTTTCATTCCTAATTTTGTAGAATTGGTAAAGCACATAACCTCCATGCTAAAAAAGGGTCAGAGATCAAATGGACTGATACTGCAAGAAGATATTTTGAAGCCATCAAAATAGCCATTATGGAAGCTCCCACTTTGATTAGCCTAGAATATAGCAAGGAGTTCCATATCTTCTCCTTTGCCTTAGGTGACACCCTTGCAACAGTCTTATTACAGAAAGATAATGAGGGTTCAGAACATCTAGTGGAATTCTTCAACAAAACCTTAAGGGATGCAAAATTAAGGTATGATATTATAGAAAAACAGGCTTATGCTCTGATCAAATCCTTGAAAGATTTCAAAATATACATTCTGCACTCCAAGGTGATTGCATATGTGCCTTCTGCTTCAGTAAAACATGTCCTAACGCAGCCATATGTTGATGGAAGAAGGGCTAAATGGATTGCAAATCTTATTGAATTCAACATAGAATTAAAGCCCACCAAGCTTGTCAGAGGTCAGGGCCTTGCCAAGCTTATGGTTGAAGAGAATTGCAGGATGCTGGATATGAATTGGATAAGTACAAATTCAGAGGATGGACAGACAGAAAAACCAACAGCAGGACATGACTAGGCATTAGATGAAAATCTAGCTTCTTGTGAATGGTATTCTACAATAGCTCAATTTTTGTTGAAGCTAGAAATTTCTCCAGACCTTAGTTCAAGCCAAGCCAGAACTATTAAGCTCAGAGCAGCCAAGTTTTGTATCCATGAAAGCTTGCTATATTGGAGGGATCCATTTGGAATCCTTTTGAGATGTCTGGACAAAGAGCAATCCGTGGAGGTCATGCATCAGTTCCATTCCAGCATATGTGGAGGACATCATTATTGGAAAAACACGGCTCACAAGATCCTCAGAGCTGGGTATTATTGGCCCGCTCTATTTTCTGATGTCTTTTCATTTGTAAGATCTTGTGACAAATGCCAAAGGTTTGAAGGAAAACAATAGTTGAAGTCCTTGCCCTTGAAGCCAATACATGCCAATGGTCCTTTCTAGCAATGGGGCTTGGATTTCATAGGGGAAATTAATCCACATTCCAGTGGCCAGCACAGATGGATCTTAGTAGCCATGAAATACTTCATTAAATGGATTGAGGCCATCCATACTAGAAAAGTTGATCACCATGTGGTCATGAAGTTCCTGACAGAAAAAATGTTCACCAGGTTTGGTTGTCCACATAAATTAGTTACAGACAATGCAGCAGCCTTCAGAGAAAAAGAGTTGGTGGACATGTGTGACTCAATGGGTATTAAGCTAGTGCATTCCACCTCATATTACCATCAAGGTAATGGTCTGGCATAATCATCCAACAAGAGCCTCATAAGGATAATTAAAAAGTTGCTGGAAGACAACAAAAGGAACTGGGATTCCAAACTAAAGTTTTCATTCTGGGCCAACAGGGTGACCACCAAGAAATCCATAGGGAATTCTCCATTCAAGCTGGTATATGGCACTGACGTTGTATTCCCAATTCAATTGACCCTCCCTATGGCTAAGTTCTTGCAAGAAGAGCAGAATGAGGAAAATGACATGGCAAAGAGAATCAGTGACTTGGCTGAAGTGCATCAAATCAGAGATCAATTGGTTGAAAAGTCTGCAGCACATCAAAAGAGAATCAAGGAAGCCTTCGACAGAAGGGCAAAGATGGACAACTTTCAAATTGGAGACTTGGTCCTTAAATGGGATGCTCTAAAGGAAAAGAAAGGCAATCATGGGAAGTTCGATGCTCTGTGGACTGGACCTTTTGTCATTGCTCAGATCCAGGGGAACAACACTTTCATGCTGCAAAGTATGGAAGGAGAAACAGTTTTTGATGGCCCAGTTAATGGGTGGTTTTTGAAAATTTATATTTTTTAAGGCCTTTAGGCCTCAGCATTGTAAATATGTTCTTTTACAAGTTTTAGTGTAGGCTTAATTAGACTCCATGCCGAATGGAACACTAGGAATTATTGATGATCTTGTTTTTGTATGAAAGGTAGTGGTCTACAGTTCTTGAAACCTTACAGGGAGGCTTTCATCTCCAAAAGGAGCCAGTGTTAGCTCTGCTATACAGCGCTGACTTTCTAAGATCCTGGAGGAGTTTCGGTCTGTTTGGTTGTGTTCAAACAAGTTTTCACATTTGGTCACTCTTCCTTTCCTCCTCCACCCCGCTTAATCTCTTCCATCTCCATCTCCCTATTCGCCTCCTAAACCCGGCAAAATATCCGCTTTGACTTTAGTCCTGAGCGCAAAACCCCAACCCGCCATAAAACCTAACCCATATGCCCTCACGTGCTCATAAACCCCTCATAGTTTCGCCATCATTTGATCATTCCCCACCAATCCAACAGCTCCCATCGCGCCAGATAAAGCGACCCGCTCTACCACTCCCGACCGTCAGATCATCTCCGCCAAGATCTGATGGTCTTTGCTTTCATTGTGTCAGCAACCTAACCGAGCGTTAGTGTGCAATGAGAGTGTTTTTTCTCTCTCATCCGCTGCTACATGTTGATCGCTGAATGGAATTGCACGACCCCGAGCATTTACCGCTCAATGCCGGAAAGCAGTGCGATGAATACCATTACCGCCTGACCAATCCACCCCGCCCGATAAACAACCGTGCAACTCCGTTTCTCGACGATCGTCCGATCTATCCGCTGAAGATCAAATGGCTCTAACTCACCTCGCTCCCAACTCGGCCGATAGCTTCCGTCGAGCCATCTCTGCCATCCATTTTCCCGATCTGACGGTCATCCTTCTCTCTCATCCCGACTGTCCGTTTGCCCATGCATCCCACGTCCTTGACCATTCTGTTCGCTCGAAGAAGGAGATGACTAGCTATGCCAATATCAGTCACTGTCAGACCCCCAACAACCATATTTAACAGAAAGCATGGCCAAGGGAGAAAAGGACAAGCACAACTCTGTAACTGAATTTATCAGTTATGGACTATACGGGTACGAGCACTCCAACAGTCCAAAAGGATAGCACAGCACCTGAACAGATTGGATTCACTCACTAAAGCAAGCAAACACATTCAGAGACTCCATCAGGCAGTTAAATGTGGTTGGTGGTCAATTATGACCCCTCCATACCTAAGTGGCCAAGTGCCCTTGTAATGTAAATCTATAAATACTTAGAAACAATATGTAATCAAGGTTGGCATTTGATGTAAGGTTCAACTTCTAGAGACTGTAGATATTTTGTCACTTGCAGCGTCTCGTCTTCATTTTCAGCTAATACAAGCTTCTTTTGCTGTTAACTGCTCACTTTCCATTTTCCTCTGTTCTAAGCTTGTGCCTAATATGTTGTGTTCTTGATATTTTGAGGTTTAGCACTAGATAACTGTCATCTTATCTCTGTGTTAGATTGTTGAATGTATCACTGAATAGGTTACTCAGGTTTCTTTCTATCTGATGCAAGAGAGCTATCATCCTATCTTTGCATTAGTAGATTAGATTTACAGGTTTCTTTACTAGTTGCAGCCGACCATCACATGGTCTTGTGCATCTGCTGGTGTGGTTAGTATTCTCCATCTTCACCTAATATCTAAAACCGTGAGCATTGGTGGTCTAAAGCCTTATAGTCTGAGGGTGTTCAAACATGTCTGAAGTGAAACAAAGTAGAAGTGGTTATCTGGCTTGAACCAAACCATCATTCCTTCCATTAAGCCTGCAACATTAGTTGAATTTATATGTTACCAGGCATCTCCGAGCTACAACCTAGGAGAGTTTCTTGGAATCCTAACACTTACCATCATCCCTCACATATACAAGTTCATCAATTTGGCTGTGAAGCAAGGCTTTCATAAGCCTTGGACACGAAGCCTTATTGTCCCTATATTTAAAATTGGGGATAAAAGCATTCCTTCTAATTACAAGACCTTTATGATTAGCCACATTTTAGCCAAGTTATACGGACTTATTCTAGAAAAGAAGATTAGCTTTTGGCTTGAAATCCATGGTAAAAGAGCCAAATACCAAGTTGGGCTTTTAGGAGATATCATTCAACGGTGAACCATTTGATTAATCTTAGGGTAATTGCAGAGGAATGTCGCAATAATAAAGTTGATCTCTTATGTTGTTTTGTTGACTTTAGACAAGTTTTCGACATTGTTCCCAGAACAAATTTGTGGAAGAGGCTAGAAGAGATGATGGTTCCTCTCGAGCTAAGGGTTTGTGTGACAAGGTTGTATGAGAATGTTATTTCCAAGATTAGATCCACTGAGGGTTGGACGAAAGTAATTAAATGCAATATCATATTCAAGTAAGGGTGTCTCTTATCCCCTACCATTTTCGGTATTTACATTGATAAGCTAGAAGAGTATTTGGAAGTTGTAGGTTGTGTTAGCCCCACACTCACTGGCATAGTCATAACTCTTCTCATTTATGCTGATGATATTGTTCTTTTGCCAAGGAGCCATTATGATCATGGAAATGAACTATGAATCCTCCAAAATTTTTGTTCTAAGATGGCATGATTGTTAATATTGTTGAGTGTGGAGCCTAATTATCTTATTTTCAGAGGTATCACCATATTGGACTCCAGTTCATAATGGGGAGGCAATGTCGCCCGTTTGTTCACTGTCAAAGGGGTCTAGGGGAGGCAGGGGAAATGGCGATTTTTATGAGCCCCCCAGCAAGGGTTCAAGGGCAGCGCTCTCGAAGCTAAAAATATATGTAAAATTACCTTGTAAAATATTGTAATTTCATAGTTAATATGGGTCATTCATTAGGCCAATGATTTGATGATAGAAGTTACGTTTAATTTAGCCTTTTTTTCCCTAGAAGGCAACCCCTCGCTATATATGAGGGAATTGTATTATGGATGTGTAGATGTGTATTGTAAGTGAGAAAGAGAGAGGATATGGTGTGAGTGCGAAGAGAAAATTACAACGGATCTGCTATAGGTTGTATCTCTTCATTTTGCTAGATGATATAGAAGGACTCGTTGTTTCTCTGTAGCCCAAATTGGGTGAACCACGTATATCTACGTATCTCTTGTTTTATGCATTTTATGTGTTCCATTGCTCTTTAATATATAATTTCCTAGCAACTGGTATCAGAGCCAAAGGTATATTTGGTTAATAAGCTCACAGGATAGAAGGGTTCTTGGTTTGAGTGGGAGAAATGGCGGAAGATGGTAGGTTTAGGGTCGAAAAAATTATCGATCAAAACTACCAACTATGGAAGATGCAGATGGAAGATTATATGTATCAGAAATATTTGTACCTACCATTGAGTAGAAAGACAAAGAAGCCGACGAATATGACAGACACAAAATGGGATATTCTCGACAGAAAGGCACTTGGAACAATACGGTTGCGCCTATCGGCGTCGATATCCTTTAATATTTCAAAGGAAACAAAAATAGAGGGTTTAATGTCGGCATTGGACAAATTATATGAAAAATCGCCAACCTCAAATAAGGTATTTCTTATGAAATGTTTATTTAATATGAAGATGATAGAAGTTGCATATGTTGTTGATCATTTAAATGAATTTAATACCATTACCAGTCAGTTAAGTTATGTAGGGGTAACTTTTGATGATGAAGTTAGGGCTCTGTTATTTTTGTGCTCATTGCTAGAAAGTTGGAATGGTTTAGTTATGGCCATTAGTAACTCTGTCTCTGGATCTAGTACTTTAAATTTTTATGATGTTGTCAGTGCAATTCTTAGTGAGGAAACTCGACAGAAAAGTTCTGGTGATACATCAGGTAATGCTTTGACTGCAGAGACTAGGGGAAGAAAAATGGAAAGAGGAAAGAGCCCAGGATATCGCAGTAAGTCAAGGAAAGGCATATCCAAGTCCATATTAGGGATAGTGTGCTGGAAATGTAGGAAGAAAGGAAACCTGAAGAAAGACCGTAAGTCTCGGAAGGGAAAAGAAGGTGATGCGCAACAAGAAAACAATCATGAAGCGAATGTGATAGGTGATGTGTTGCAAGATGCTTTGATTCTTTCATTAGAAAATATTATTGATGCCTGGGTGGTAGATTCAGGGGCCTCATTCCATGCCACACCTGATAGGAAACATTTTCATGATTATGTTCAAGGAGATTTTGGATAGGTTCATTTGGGTGATGATAAACCTTGTAAAATCATCAGAATGGGTAAATTTTTCATAAAATAGCAGAATGGAAACCAATGGCTATTGAAGGAGGTAAGGCATTTTCTAGATCTGAAGAAAAATCTAATTTCAACAAGAAATTTGGGAGGCAAAGGCTGTGTAAATACTTTTACAGATAAAACTTGGAAGGTCACTAAAGGAGCCCTAGTAATAGAAAAATGAGAAAAGGTTGGTACATTGTATTTATGCAATGGTATTTCTAATTTTGTTTTTGCTTTAACCTCTACAAGAGCAGATACAACATTGTGGCATCATAGGCTTCGACACATGAGTGAGAAGGGGATGAAGATTCTTCACTTTGCCAGGTTTGAAGCATGTTGATTTGGAATTATGTGAGAATTGTGTTTATGGAAAACAGAAGAGAGTCAGATTCCTCAGAGTTGGAAAAGAAAAAAGAGCAAAAAATTAGAGCTTGTGCATACAGATATATGGGAACCTACTCAAGTATCATCTCTCGGTGTCCCTCAATATTTTGTTACTTTTATTGATGATGCAACCAAAAAAACCTAGATTTATTGTAATCGAAATAAATCTGATGTATTTAATACTTTCAAGAAATGGAAAGATTTGATTGAAAATGAGATAGGAAAAATGTTGAAGTGTCTCATATCAGACAATGGAGGTGAATATTACAGCAAAGAGTTTGATAAATATTGTTCAGAGCATGGAATATGCAGAGAGAAGATAGTTTCAAGAACACCACAAGAAAATGGTGTGTCAGCAAGGATGAACAGGACAATCATGGAGCGTGCAAGGTGCATGAGATTGCATGCAGGATTGTCTTTACAATTTTGGGCAGATGTTGTAGATATTGTTGTCTATCTAATAAACAGAGGGCTTTTAAGTTCCTTGGATGGAGGTATTCCAGAGGAGGCATGGACAAGTAAAAAGGTAAACTACTCATTTTTAAATACTTTTGGTTGTGAATCCTTTGTCCACATTAATGAAGAAAATAGAATAAAGCTTGAGGAAAAATCAAAGAAATGTACCTTTATTGGATATGGTGTTAATGATTTTGGTTATCGCTTCTATGATTATGAAAATCACAAAATCATTAGGAGCAGAGATGTCATATTCAATGAAAATGTTGTGTATAAGGATTAGATGCAAGAAAAGAAATAGAAAAAAGAAAATAGAGAATACACAGTGCATGATGAGATCACAGAAAAAGTAAAGGTGCCTAAAAATCATAATGATCGATATCCATAACAACAACAGCAACAAGCACCTCAAACATCTGAAAGTGGTGTTAGAAGATCTACCTAGATAAGTAGACCCCCTGAACGATACTCTCCTTCATTATAGTATGTATTGTTAATTGATTCTGGTGAACCAAAATGTTATGAAGAAGCAATGCAGGTAGAAACCAGGAAGAAGTGGGAGCTAGCCATGAAAGAAGAGATGGACTCCTTGGTACATAACCAGACTTGGGACTTATTTAGGTTGCCTACAGATAAAAAAACATAGCAGAATAACTAGGTTTATAGGTTGAAGGAAGAAGATGGAGGTAGAAAAAGGTATAAAGCTAGACTTGTGGTGAAGGGGTTTGCACAAAATAAAGGTATAGACTTCGATGAAATATTTTCTTCTGTTGTTAAAATGACTTCAATCAGAACTATTTTAAGTCTAGTAGCAGCAAAAGATTTGCATTTTGAGAAGTTAGATGTAAAGACGGCCTTTCTCCATGGGGATTTGGAGGAAGAGATATTAACGCACCAGCCACAAGGATATTAGGTCAAAGGGAAGGAGAAACTAGTGTGTAGGTTGAAGAATATCTTGTATGGTTTAAAGCATTCTCCAAGGTAGTGGTATCTAAAATTTGACAGGTTTATGTCTGAACAAGGTTATACTAGATGTCACTATGATCATTGTGTTTATCTCAAAAGGCAAAATGATGGTATCTATATTAAACTATTGTTGTATGTAGATGACATGTTTGTTGTAGGTTCTAACATGTAGGAAATAAATGTGCTCAAAAGAAAATTGGAAAATTCATTTGCAATGAAGGATTTGGATGCTGCAAAATAAATCATTGGTATGAGAATAACTAGAGACAGGAAAAATTGCAAATTAACATTGTCTCAGAGTGAGTACATACAAAAGGTGTTGGAAATATTTAATATGCAGAATGAAAAACTAGTTACTACACCTTTGGCTAGCCATTTCAAACTAAGTAAGGAGATGTGTCCCAAGACTTAGGAAGAGATGGATTATATGTCTAAAGTTCCATATGCATCTGTAGTTGGAAGATTAATGTATGCAATGGTCTACACAAGGCTTCATATTGCACATGCAGTAGGAGTTGTAAGCAGGTACATGAACAATCCAGGAAAATAACATTAGATGGTAGTGAAGTCGATTCTCAGGTATTTGAGAGGTACCACATATCCAGAATTATGCTTTGGTGGTTCAAACATTTCTCTATGGGGATATGTTGATGTAGATATGGCACGTGATAGAGATAACAGGAGGAGCACTGAAGGGTATGTGTTTACTGTAGGTGGAACAGTTGTTAGTTGGGTTTCAAAATTGCAGAGTGTTATTGCACTCTCAATGACGGAAGCAGTCTGCAGAGTATGTTGCTACTGTAGAGGGTAGTAGAGAAGTGATTTGGTTACAAAGGTTTTTGGATGAATTGGGTAAGAAGTAGGAGTTGGGCAAGTTATACAGTGACAGCCAGAGTGCCATTCATCTTGTAAACAACATTTCACTTCATTCCAAGACTAAATATATACATCTCAAGTACCATTTCATACGGTCGGTGTTGGAAGATGGACAGTTGAAGTTGGAAAAGATACACACTAGCCAAAATTCTGCAGATATGTTAACAAAAGTTGTAACCAGGGAGAAAATGAGATTATTCTCAGTTTCAATTGGTCTTCAAGTATGATGATGAAGATGAGAAACAACTAGGTCAAAAGTGGAGTCATTGTCCAGTAAATGAAGCAACGTTGGAGTTGCTATAATTAGTCTCCAAGTGGGATATTGTTGGGTGTGAAGCATGATTATCTTCTTTATTCAGAGGTATCGCTGCATTGGACCCCAATTCATAATGGGGCAACAACTTTACCCATTTGTTCACCATGAAGGGGATCTGGGGGGGCGACAATGAGTTTTATGTGCCCCCCTTGGCAAGGGTTCGGGGGCAGCGCCCCCGAAGCTAAAAATAGATGTAAAATTGTCTTGTAAAATACTATAATTTTGCAGTCAATCTGGGTTGTTCATTAGGCGAATGATCTGATGGTAGAAGTTATGTTTAATTTAGGGTTTTTTTTCCCTAGAAGGCAACCCCTAGCTATATATGAGGGAATTGTATTGCAACTATGTATATGTGTATTCTGAGCGAGAAAGAGAGAGGATATTGTGTGAGAGCGAAGAGGAAATTATAGTGGATTTGCTATAGGTTGTATCTCTTCATTTTGTTGGATAATATAAAAAGAAGGACTAGTTGTTTCTCTGTGGACATAGCCCAAATTGGGTGAACCACGTATATTTGTGTCTCTCTTGTTTTATGCATTTTTTATGTTTGTGTTTCTACAATATTTTATGTGTTCCATTTCTCTATAATATATAATTTTCTAACAAATACCGATAAAACTAAATCCATGATAATTAAATCCAAAAAGAGCACCTACAATCCTTTCCTTTATGACAATAGCTACTTGGAGGAAGTTCCTTCATAAAATTATCTGGGAATAGACATAGTATATTCAAGTTCTCAGTGTGAATACCTTCCTGATGCCCCACTCAAAATCCACTTCATAGTCAAATACTCTCCCCCACCTTCTCTTGACCCTTCTCTCACCCACTTTCCTTCCACTCTCTATGACAAAACAATTTCCCCACCCAAAAGTTTCACAAAAGAAAGTCCCTTCCCAAAAGTCTCTCTCCCACACTTATCTTCCTTAGGTTCCAAAATTCGTCCCCCACACCAACCCATTAATGCCACCTAACTCTAATTTATGACTCTTAAGCCACTCCCACCTTATATCTTCCACCTTCCCCTTTTCCCCCTAATTACTACCTTTGGTGGTTAAGTCATTCGCCCATCCCTTATTAATGAAATGTAAAACAATATCACTTTTAAGGGTTATGAAATAAATGGGCTCATAAGAATATTAATTAATTAAATTATTAAATTAATCATAATGCAATCTAAATCCTTAATTAATTATTAATTAGGATTAAAGGTTAATGATTTAATTAACCATTAATTAAGCTTAATCGTTAATCAAACTTAAGGTTAAACATAGATTAATCATTAATCAAGCTTAACCATTAATTAATCATCTAGCATAATAGGTCATAAAATACTAGTGCATTTGTGTGAGATGTAGGTATGTAGCTCACATACGCGTACCTCATATGTATACTAATAACACTAATAAGGGTATATCACATCAAGAAATATCACAGTGGGTAGTTTAACAACCTAGCATAGCATAATAGGGTAAGGAAGTGGGCATTATGTACACCCCTCCTTTAGAAAGCTTCATCCTGAATTTGGAGTCAAGAGGATATAATAGCGAAGGAGTAAATGACAATCAGATTTAATCAAAACAATGAGAAAGGTGTGCTAACGAAAATTAAGTAAAAGCATAAGAATGTATCACCTCCCATCTAGATCATAGCCAACCTATATCCTCCCATCCTCCCTAACCTTCTTCCACTCCCATCCTACATGTCCCCCCCCACAATATATTATGGCATTGGATATACCAATCTAACCACTAATAGGACCAAAATGGAAAAAGTGTCAACTATATCATCTTGGTTTCTGCAGCAGGAAACCAACAGTCTTCATTGCATGTCTAGGGGAGTGTGTCCATCATGGACCTCCCATGACTCCAATTTTGGAGGTTACACAATGGGAAATGCCTCCACCCCTCCTCAAAGAACTAGGTTTAGCACCCTAATAGGGACCACACTACAGTGCTAGTTCGGGATTCTTGTCATCAGATTATTCAATCAGGTACTGATGTGACTTGCAATTAGCACCTTACTCAATGTCATAACAGTGCATATAATTTAATATAGACTATAATAGAACAATTCGTATCATACCTTACTCATTCAATATATCAACATTAGCCAAGTACTAGCATGGATCTTTGGCTATCACATAGACTCCTTCCAGCCTATAGGTTAGTTCTCATCCAATCATATACATAATAACACAATATATATATATATATATATATATATATATATATATATATATATATATATATATATATATATATATATATATATATATAGATATAGATATATATATATATATATATTTATATTTATATTTATATATATATATATATGATCTTAATCATCATACTATCAAAGTCGGTATCCATGTACTAAAATTTCTCAATTAACACCAACATGCTAGAAGTAAATCATACATTAGATATTTTAATCAACAAAACATAATTCATGGAGTGTTTTAAGTATATAAGTACATATGTCCAATTTTAAATGCAATAATATTACATAGCATTCATCAATAAGACACCATGAAAATACAAATAGGGCCTTAGTATAAGTAGTTGTCTAAGTCAAAATGTGGCATCACATGTGGTCAAAAAGTGAGGAGTAGTCTTAATGTAAAGTCTTTGCATCCTACAAGGTAACATACCCTAGGATATCCTTATCCCACTGGACCTTAACTTGGTCCACCAAGTGATGCCTACACTATTGAACTCTATGGTCCAATATGTGTAATGGTTTTACCATAACAATTCCTGCATCTGATACCTACAATTCCCTCGAATTGAGTTTGTGAGATTCATTAGAAATATAATGGCATAGAATAGATACATGAAAAACATCATGAGTTTTATGCAAGTGGGGTGGCAGTAGAAGATGATAGGAAAGTGGTCCAATCTTCTCTTTGATCCTAAAAGGTCCTATAAATTGGGGTGACAACTTCGTCCCTTTGACAAACCGAATGGTGCTCTTTTTGGGTCAGAGTCAAATAAAAATTTGGTCTCCCACCTCATAACTTCGATATGTGCATCAACATAATCCTTATTCCTATCTCGTTCTACATTTAACCTTTGTTAAATCATAATCACCCACTACTTAATTTATTGTACCAATATAGGCCCTATTATTATTGCATCCTCCAACCTTTCCCAACTTAGTAGTGTCATGCATGGCCTCACATACAAAAATTGATAGGGAGGCATCTCAATTGAACAATGGTAATTTTTATTGTAGGTTAACTCTACCAATGGTATCTACTTCTCCCATTGAGTCTACTTATCCATAACATACAATCTAAGCATATCTTCCATAATCTAATTTATTCTTTCAATCTGCTCATCTCTTTCTAAATGATATGTATTACTCAATTTCAACTGAGTCCCCAATGTCGACTACAAACTTGTCCAAAACCTAGATGTAAATTGAGGGTCTCTATTAGAGATGATCTTTGTGGGTAATCGATATAGTTGGATAACTTCACTTATAGACACTCTTGATACATCAATGACATATTAATTTTCTCTAATTGGGATGAAATGGGCATTTTTGGTCAACTTATAAACTATGACCAAGATGGTGTTATTACTTTGTGATATGAGTGGCCAACCTATAGTGAAATCCGTAGAGATGACATCCCATTTAGACATAGGAATGGAATGCAACTGTAGGAATATTGTTGGGTGGTAATGGTCAACCTTCACTTGCTGACATTCAAGACTCCTAACAACAAAATGGACCATATAATGCTTCATGCATGCTCGAAAGAAAATATTCTCCATGTTATCATACATCTTGTTCATGCCAATATGTGCATAGTGAAATGCTCGATGTGACACATGAAGGACAGTTCTTCATGCATTCCTTCCTCAGGGATGTACATTCTTCCTTGAAACCTCAATAGCCCTTTTGGATCAAGAGCATAGCCCTCAAACTTTGGTTCTATCTACTTCCCACTCTTGAGTTCTCATGTAACCTTTAGATACGAACAATCTCCAAAGAGTTTTTCTATCACATACTCCCTCAAATTAACCCTCAAAGGTACCATAGAGAATATTTTTGGTTTACTACTTGATGAGCCTCATCATTGGGTAATTATATGGGCCTTAATTCACCTCCTAGCTTAGTCAAACCAACTATTCTCACAACTTATTGCATACTTTTGATATGAGATGAGTTAGAGTTGGATATCTTGCTTTGTGGTCTAATGTGCACGTAATGCAGGATTAAAGGATAAAAGCAAGGAGTTTTAGCAAAGACATTGGTCAAAACTCGAATGGGACAAGGGAGAGGAATTATAGGAGGTAAATCCTCCTCATAGACTACCCCTCCACTCGAATATTCCTCCATCATCTCTGAGTGCAAACAACCAAATCATAAGGACTAGAAGGCAGTCGAGCAAGTGAAAGTCAAAGCACCAGTTTATCTCGATTTTTGGAGCCGAGCCTCCCTAATTTTAAGGAATTCGTTGGAGACTTTAGTCGTATAAGTAGAGAGGCCTAAGACCCTAGTAGGATTCAGAATTTTGATTGTAAAAACTTTACTTTATTTTGGAGCTACAAGACTTGTGACAATTTTTTTTTTTTTATGTAATCCATTGTTTTGATAATAAGAATGAGTTTTGTTTTGAGCCAGCACTCAGTTAACTCAGAGGGTTGAAGATCTTGCGTTAGGGCCCAACCCTAGCGGCTAAGGCTCCTCTTTACTATACCTGTATGATAGCATAGATCCATGGTTTAATCGTTCATTTGCTTAAGTAGCTACATTTTCATTACAACAGTGTAGAGTAGATTGGTTGTGTTTCAAGTTCCTAGTTATTGCATAAGCTTTGGAGTTTGTTGTCTTGATTTAGTAATTGGTTCATTTCATTGTTATCGTCTTCAATCACTCTCTTTTTGTAAGATATCTCACTCATATTCTCATTTCCTTCAGCACGAAATACTTAAGCGCGAGCCAATAAATCACGTCTTAAGCGGATTATACCCATAGATCTCCTTACCATCTGATCCACAACAAACCTGAAAAATCACCGTCTGATTCATTTCAATGCTTGACTTTATGCACTCCAGATCTCCATCGTTGATCTGTATAGCTTGATCCAACGGCTATCGTGAATTCTTCCACCTACTTTATGCGCTCCAAATCTCCATCGTTGATCTGCCGCGCCCTCGATCCAACAACTATTGCGTCACCCGATCGCCAACTAGCTTGGATGATCTCCACCGTTGATCAACCCCGCCCTATCCAACGGCTATCGCGCAATCTCGTGTGGATTCTTTCACGGCCAATATCCGCACGAGAGCACGTGAGAAAAGTGGTTTTCTCGTGCTATGTGTCACCCAGTTAGGCTAATCATGCAAAATTTTGGAATTCTGCTTACTACCTTGAGGGCACGCAAGAAACAGTTTACCACCTATGAAAACCCGCTCCATCATTCCGCACATTTTTCCTGCGATAAGATCTCCACCGCTTATCCTCTGTTAATCTTGTCCATCCATCTATTCACTCAATCTCATGCGATAGGATCTCCGCCATTCATCTTCCAATTAGTCTTGTTCGTTCATCTCTTGACTTAAACCTCCTACAATAGGATCTCTGCCATTCATCTTCCGATTAGTCTTGCTCGTTCATCTCTTGACTTATACCTCCTGTGATAGGATCTTCGCCATTCTTCTTCCAATTAGTCTTGTTCATTCATCTCTCGACTTAAACCTCCCACGATAAGATCTCCGCCATTCATCTTCTGAATAGTCATGTTCGCCCATCAATTCACTTAGCCTCCCGTGATAAGATCTCCCCCATTCATCTTCTGACAGTCTTATTCATCCATTTATTCACGTAATCTGCTGCGATAAGATCTTCGCCGCTTATCTCCCATTAATATTCTTCTTGATCGATCCAACGATTCCTCTTCACTTCTACTTCATTATGTCCTCCTTTCACTGATTTCGATCTTCGCTTACTCTTCCGCTTGACTCCTTGCATGTTTGATTTTACCAAAACACCATAAACGTGAAAACAGACTTAGTTTAGTTTCCTTGCTTACAAATTAGTTTGGTTTGATGCTCTTTACTTTTGTAGCTTAGATAGCATCATTAGGTTAGTGTTGATTTAGCAATTCTACTTAGTTTAGTTGTTTAAATGGTTAATTAGGATATGGTGTGACTTAGCATTACGTGTTGTTTTCTTCATTACTGTAGTAGAGTAGCTCTCTTATAATAGAATTTCTCTTCTTCCATCAAAGGATCGAGCTTTTTCTGACTCTATAGAAGTCTGGCTTGGAACCCCTGGGGTCTCTTGCAAGATGAAAAAGTGACAATAGGCAGGACCTTCACTTCTACTTGTGCATAGCACTGTCACCTCCAAGTTTGTTAACCCCGGGTTGATAAGTAAAGCTAGTAGCCTAAGAGTTGTAGCATCCTTGCTACAATATTGGCGCTCATCACTTTTTGGCGCCATTGCCGGGGAGGTGTCAGAGTAGAATGTGATTACGCTTTCTTTTCTTCTATTTCTTGTCTTCAACTTTCTTCCATTAGTTTATTTTTGCAAAAGTAATCTAGTAGCTTCCTTTCTTTCATTTGTCATTATCTACTTTCCTTTCCATTCTACAAGTAGAATTTCAATTCAGCAAGTAGTTTCTTTCTGTCAGTAGTTTTCATTCAATCAACAATTTCATTTCTGCAAAGTACTTTCTTGCTAAAAAAATCTTCCAAAAACCAACCCAAAAACATTTCCTTTCATGCCTCGTAGGAGTATGGACAATTTAGGAAAACTCTTGCAAAATACCCCCACTGCATCCAACAGCCAACCTTCTCTCTTCTTTGATGGTTGTGAACTAGAGGAACCTTTAGGTGAGCAAGCTAACATATTTGAAGAACCTATAGGGGAAGAAGAAGAAGAAGAACCCATTCCTACTGAACCAATGGCTGAAAATTGAATTGACAGAGGAAATAGAGAGAGAGTTGAGGGTGCCTTCCGTATCAGGGAAACCAATGGGGACACTAAGATGAAGAATATAAGCCCCTTGCTCTACCTCATTTCCATGGCCTGACCATATAGGACCTTGACACTCTCCTATTTGAGTTTTCTTTTATATGCCAAACCTATGACTATATAGATGATAAGAAAAAAGTTAAAATTGTTTCCATCTACCCTTAAGGATGCAACATTGCGCCGGTTCATGGGTTTACTTGGAGATAACATCACAACTTGGGCTCAGATGCAGCAGGATTTTAACAACAAATATAGGGACTATTGTAGGTCAAAGGATACTAAAGAAGAGATTTTCAAGATGACCATGGGCCAGGATGAATCCTTATAAGACTATGAAGAAAGATTCCAGCTCAGTTACAAAAGGGCTGAGTGCACACTTGACCCTGAGTCACTAAAGCTAGTCCTACTCAGAGGAGTAAGGGAAGATCTTATGGATACCTTACATTTGTTAGCAAGAGGGGATATCTACCAATTACCCTATGAGGATATCAAGACTATCTTTAGAAACCATTCTAGGACAGTTAGGAAAAAGGGTAGGGGTAGTCAACCTATGGCCAATACATCATCTTCCAACTCATCCATCAAGGGTGAAATTGGAAATATGCTGGAAGATTTCAAAAGTGAGATGCTTCAAACCCTTGCCTTGTAATTGAACACCATGAACATCAAAAGGAAGCAAGAGGAAGCAAAGAGAGCCTTGGCCATATTTTGTCCTAGATGCACTAGGAGGCATCCTAGGAACAAATGTCCATTGAATTGCATTGAGATTTTCTCATTCTGTGAAGAAAACCACTCCATAGACAAGTGCCCTTCTTTACCCAGACTCAAAGTTGTATATCAAAGAGATGAAGGGGTCACTGAGCAACTTTGTTACATCAACCAAAGGAGACCTCCTGGGCCTAGACCATACCAGCAGGGTATGCAAGGGTCATCCCATGCATATTACAACCCCAACCAAACCACAGCTATACCTTCTTGGGGACCCCTTGCTCATCCTTCCTAGTCTACACCCCCCCCCCCTTGGTCCTATGCATCTCAGTATCATTCCCAGCCAGTCATTTCAACCTTATGTTCAGCCACAACCTCAGTGGAATACCCCACACCAGGGGTGGAGGCCCCAATACAATAATGCTCCAACTCTATTGCCTCCACCACCTACCCAACCACAACTCCTACACTTTGCTCCACCCAAGCAACCCTAGATGCCTACCCAGCCAAATCCGAACCCAAACAATAGGCAGGCTCAACAAGTATACAGTGGAGAGACATCATACCCAGCTTATGTTGTAGAAATCTAGGAGATCAACCTAAGATTTGGGAGAATTCTCCTAAATAACCAACCTCCCTCTCTACATAGGGAGGTTGAGGAAGAAAGAGAGGAAAGCAACCTTAAAGTAAATCCACCCTTTCCTGAGAGACTAGCCCAACCACTCTAGCCTACCCCAGAAGAACTTGAACTTCTAGGAGAATTGAAAAATCCATGTGTAAATATCCCCCTTCTCCAAGCAATAAAAGTTCCCATTTACATTAAGTTGATTAAGGAGAAGTGCTTCAAGCATCCAAGAAGAAGAAAAAGGGATGCCCCTACCATTAATGTCATTGGGCAGTTGTCTGACTTAATGCTAGGGCAGGTAATATGTCTAAAATATTTGGACCTTGGAAGCCATATAGTAGATGTGCACATCAATGGCACCATTGTCTCACACATTCTGATTGATCTTGGGGCTACCATTAATGTGATGACCAAGGACACCATGCTCAAGCTCAACCTCCAAGGGTCATTGAGGAAGACCACAATAGCTCTGCAACTTGCAGACTGTTCCATTGTCAACCCTGAGGGAATTGTGGAGGATGTGATGGTCTCCGTTGACTCCTGGGAGTACCTTGCAGATTTCCTAGTTCTCCAACCTAAGGCTAAGCTTACTAGTTACCCTCTCATCCTTGGAAGGCCATGGTTGGCCACATCTGATGCTTACATTAGCTGCACAACTGGGAATATGACCATCAAGAATGGGCATATGTCCAAATAGTTAGTCATATACCCTCCTGCTCAACCTTCTCTAGAGCATGATTTACCTTTATGGTTGGAGGAGGAAGAAGAAGATGAGGTTTATTTAGCCCAACTTTATGCTTTGGAAGCAACCATAGGAGGAGGACAGCAAGATGAGGATGACTTAATTGAACACTTGCTCCAAAGTCCAACTCCTATTTCATTACCATTAGAAGAAGAAGTAAGGGAAACCCAGAAAAATCATCCAATTGACTTATGCTTGACTAATTCCAATCCACTCCGTGTCAAAACCATAGAATTTTCCCCAGAGAAAACTTTGAACAATAATCCATCTCTTTCTGCTTTGGAAGAGGAAAAGTTATGCAACATGTTGAGAGAAAACCTAGAAGCCTTCACTTGGAGTTACAAGGAAATGAAGGGAGTACACCCCTCAGTGTGTACTCACCACATATACATCAAAGAAGGTTGCAAGCCAGTCAGGCAACCACAAAGGAGGATGAATCCAGCTCTTAAAGATATAGTCAAAGAGGAACTGCAAAAATTGCTAGATGCATGATTCATTTACCCTATCTCTAACAGTGAGTGGGTCTCTCCTTTAGTGTTAGTTCCCAAGAAAAATGGTAAGTGGAGGATTTGTGTAGATTACAGGGAGTTGAACAAAGCCACAAAGAAGGATCATTTTCCCCTACCCTTCATTGACCAAGTGCTAGATGGCCTAGCAAGGAAGAAGTTTTTCTCTTTCCTAGATGGATTCAATGGGTACAACCAAATCCAAATCCGCCCAGAAGACTAGGATAAGACCACATTCACCTGTCCTTGGGGTACTTTTTCCTATAGGGTCCTTCCTTTTGGCCTATGCAATGCTCCTGCCACTTTCCAGAGAGCAGTCTTGAGTATTTTTGCTGAATTAGTACATGATGCGGTGGAAATTTATATGGATGACTTTACACCTTATGGCTATGATTTTCAAGAAGCCTTGACTAACCTAGGCAAAGTATTGCACAAATGCATTGAAATGAACCTATCTCTCAGTCCAGAAAAATGTGAATTCTTAATGATTGAAGGGATCGTGCTAGGTCATTCAATATCCAACAAGGACTGTAGGTGGACCCAAACAAAATAGCAATCATCCAAAGGGTCCCACCTCCTCAAAAACAGAGGGATGTCAAAGTTTCATGGGGTTAGCTAGATACTATCGAAGGTTCATAAAGGACTTCAGCAAGTTGGCCTCTCCTTTATTTGGGTTGTTGGCCAAAGATTTTGAGTTTATATGGTCAAAAAGCTATCAAGAGGCCTTAGACATTTTAAAGGGTAAGTTAACCATTGCACCAATTCTTCGAGGCCCAAACTGGGCCCTCCCTTTTCATATTCATTTTGATGCCTCACACAAAGCCATAGGAGCAGCCTTAGGTTAGGTAGAGGAGAAACTGCCCTATGCCATCTATTTTATTAGTAAGAAAATGTCAAAATCTTAGCTAAATTATATTGTGACTGAAAAGGAACTCCTGGTTGTTGTGCATTCATTAAACAAATTTAGGCATTACATTACAGGCTATCAAACATTTGTGCATACTAACCATGCTGCAATCAAATATTTAATGAACAAACCAGATGTGAATGCTAGAATTATAATATGGTTGCTTTTATTACAGCAGTTTGATCTAACTATTGTTGATAAGCCTGGTAAGGAAAATGTTGTTGCAGACTTTTTATCTAGGATGAATTTGCCTGTAGGTGAAGAGGGAATGGTGGATGACCAGTTAGACAGAATTTGTTTTCTATTTCAGTTCTCTCCCCATGGTTTGTTGATATAGCAAACTATTTGGTATCAACACAGTTCCCACCAAACTTGCCCTCCAAAGAAAAGAGCAAGATAGTCAGGAAAAGCGCCCCCTTCACCTGGATTGGGGGCAATCTTTTCAAACTTGGCCCAGATCAAATATTGAGAAGGTGTGTAAGGGAAGAGGAAGTTTCTGACATCCTTCTGAACTGTCATGATGGGCCTTGTTGTAATATTCCTAATTAGCCATGGCTAATTGGAATATTCGATTTTGCCCAATTTTTGCCTTCTATAGTTATTTATAAATAAAAAAGTGAGGATGGGGGACATAAATCACTTTAAGAATAAAAAGTCACTTCCTAGTAGCACAACATTGTGACTTAAGGAGGAGCCAAGGGGGCCAAAGGGGGACGCAGAAATGGGGCCCACGCATACACATGGAGGGACTGCGCAGGAGGGAAGAACACATGGCAAGAGGGGAATCACGCAAAAGGAGGTGAGCCTAGGGATTGTGAGAGGCAGAGGCTATAAAATAGAGAGGAGCCCCCTCATTTTGGATCATTCTGGTTATGAGCATTTGTGATAGTCATTTCGACTTAGAGCACGCTGGCTGTTTAGCTAGTTTGCAGCACTGTTTAGTGCATTGAGTGTCTCCGTTCGGAGATCTCACCCTTAGCCCCGGGGGACTTCGAGTGCTTGCTCAGGCAAGGTATTTCCATTGGCATTCCAGTAGTAGATTAATCAGCATTTCAACAGCAGTTTCATCAACATTTCAGCAGCATTTTCATCAGCGTCTTTGAGGAATTGCGCAAAACCCAAAGGGGATGATTTTTGGGGGTCGGCCATTTTAGAAAAGCTTTCTGGGTTTTTTTAGTAGAGTCTGATTCTAGAGTTTTAGCCTTTTCTAAGGAGGGGAGCAGCCCCAAATCCTCATTCGATTTCTAGCAGCAACAGTAGCATGGTAGTTTCCCAACAGCTAGGACGCAGATTAGTGTGAGGCCATTCCAGGAAAGCTTTCTGGGTTTTTTTGGGTTTCTTGAGTAGAGCTGAAATCCCGAGTTTTAGCTTTTTCTGAGGAGGGGAGAAACCCTAAATCATCATTTGTTTTCTAGCAACAACAATAGCACAACAGTAGCATCCACGCAGAGAGGCCATTCTTGTCATTCTGAGAGTATTTCTTCACTTGCCTTGTGCAAGTCGAGGTGACATCTACCTAATCACCTCTTGTACTCATTTTTTGCTCAGTATAATAAAATGGCTTAGCATTTCTCGCTGCATTTCTTGTGTATCTGTTTATGGTTTATTTGATATATATAGTATCATTGTTACTTGTATCTCTGTGAGAATTCTCGACTATTATACCACTTGTGTGTTTCTATTATACTCTTAGACAGAGTCTGGAAAGGGCCAGGTAGCCTTTGGATCTTGTCCTCTTTTTAGAGGTGACATATTTGGTAAATGCCCTCCCAGTCCATCTCTGGTTGGAGTTTGCTTGTGTTTGGGGTATATTCCTGATATGGGATATTACACTTGTGGAGGTCACTTTGCAGCAAAGAGGACAACGATTCAAAGTGTTGCAAGCAGGTTATTATTGGCCCACTCTTCATCAGGATGTTAAGAAGTACATTAGTTAGTGTGATCGATGCTAGAGGATGGGAAAGCCTACTGCAAGAGATGAAATGCCCCTACAACCTCAAGTGACTTTTGAGCCATTTGACAAGTGGGGCATGGACTTCATTGGGCCTATCAACCCTCCTTCAAAGAAAAAATAGTACATTATTGTGTGCACTGATTATTTGACTAAGTGGGCTGAAACCAAGGCAATTAAGGCAGCAACAGAAGAGAAGGTGGCTAAGTTCCTAATGGGGAATGTATTCTAAAAATTTGGGTACCCTAGAGAGCTAGTCACAGACCAAGGCAACCAGTTTACCTCCAACATGATTGAAGAACTGCTCAGCCATCACAAAATCAAGCATAGGACCTCCACTCCTTATCATCCACAAGCTAATGGGCAAGTGGAGGTGACCAACAGGGCACTGGAGAGCATCTTAACCAAGGTAGTGAGTAGCAGTAGGAAGGATTGGGTAGAGAGACTAGTTGAGGCCACCTGGGCCTATAATACAACATGGAAGACCGCCACTAGATTTACACCCTATGTGCTGGTCTATGGGAAAAAGGCTTTGCTGTCCATTGATTTTGAATATAACACATTGAGGATGGTAACATAACTAGATTTGGATCTCAGTCATGCACAGAAAAAAAGATTGTTCCAATTGAATGGCTTGGATGAATTCAGAATGCAAGCCCTCCTACATACAAAGATAGTTCAGCTTCAGAGGAAGATTTGGCATGATAGACATATTAAGGAGAAGAAATTTCAAGAGGGTGATTGGGCATTGTTATATGATTCTAAGTATAAAGACTTCAAGGGCAAGCTAAGGACAAGATGGCTCGGACCTTATGTGGTGGAAAGATGTCATGATAATGGTTCAGCGCAAATCAGAACTATAGATGAAGAAGCCATTCCATTGCTTGTTAATGGACACTGATTGAAAATGTACAAGAGGCCTTTATCAAAACAAGAGTTCATTGACAATATCATTAAGACAATGATGATGGTGGAGCAAGTTCCAGCTCCTCCCTCACCAGGTCACTGAAAAAAAAAAAAAAAAAAAAAGGATTCAAGTGAAAACCTCCATGAGGTGCCTAAGTCCCATCTTTGGGTTGAAAACCTCGTGAGGCGACCCAATGATGAAAAAAAAAGATGAAAAAAGAATAAGAAGATCCTTGGGTGAAAACCTCCCTTGAGGCACCTAGGGAAAACATCTAGGGTGAAAACCTCTCTGAGGAAGCCTAGGTGTTTTTCAAAAAAAGAGATAAAAATATGTAATTTGCAAGTGGACTAGAAAGACAGTCAAGGAGAAAAAAGAGGATCTAAAGGGAACCCTGCCTCACACATATCCATCTCCTCCACTCTTTACCATGCATCACTCCATCATTTTTATAGTTTTCCACTCCATTGCTTCTATTTGGGCGAAGACTGTGTTTTCTACAGGATCCCCTATATTCCTGTAGCAGCCTATCCCACAACATATCAATCATCAGCTACAGGTCTTCACTAGGATGATCCAGGAGCTCTAGACAGCAGATGGCAGACAACAGACAGGAGACAACATATAGCATAGGAGGAAGAAGAATGACCATGCAGCAAATAAACAATGCAGCACCTCTGATCCTTGACAACTGCAACATGGCATTGAGACCACAAGTATCCCACTCACTCACTCATATGCATAGTTTTATCAAAAGTTGTAAAGGTTATGAGGTAGTTGATTTATAAGTGAAAAGGTGGCCAGTTAACTTGGCCACCTTCATTCAGTTATCACGTACAAAACCAGGTGTCCTCTCACACGTGGTCGTGGTCAACTCAAAGACAGAGGAGGAGTAGGATAAGAAGTGGTTAACTATGGATCTACAATGTGGGAGCTGATTATGAGGAGTGGGAAGCAAAACATCATTTGCATGCATGCATGCATTCCACCTCCTCGAAACTCCCTCACTCAAGTCGGTCTTATACTTTGGCCACCCACCGGAAGCAAGGATCCACCGTTCTGCAAGAGAATTTCTACAGGAGCATGCACAAGAATTCCTACAGGAACAGTCTACAGAAGTAGTCTATAGGATACACAGAGGCAATCTAAAAGATAGGAAGAGAGGGGTTCAAGAGGGAATATCACGAGAATTGTCCACTACCACCATTCTAAAGAGGTAGGATCTAAAAATCCATCCCCATTTGCAAGAAAATGAACTAGAAATGCTCTAAAAGCTAGTGGATATAATAGTTGTGGGAGGTGAATTACATACACAGGAAAATCTGTTTTCTCCTAAATTTAAGATTCTTGTGTCAAACCTCTCATTTCCTCCTCAAGCCTCACAAGTAAAATGGTAGGAGGGTTTAATAGGAGAGAACCCACAAACACTGTGAGGATACAACAACACCCCTAAGTGCTTGAAATCTTTATAAGACACCAATGGATGGGGTTGTTCGAAAAATTCACAGGGTATGATGATGAGGTGGCTCAAGAATTTTCTCATTCCCTCACTCCACACAGCAAAATCCATGCCACTGTTATAGTTAGAGGGATCACTATAGATCTCACCCTAGAGCTCATCAGTGGGTTCACCACACTTCCCCTAGGAATTCCATGGAGAAAAGAAGATAAAGCAGACAGTCAAGTGGCAAAAAGGAAATTATTTTTAGAAGGTGAAGAACCCACAAAGGATAAAAATGGAGTAAGGAGGGACAGTCTGTCATACCCATGGAGTGAGGTAGGTTACCAAATCATCAAATATGTCTCATGTGAGGGTAGATACAGTGTTGTTTATGGCTACCATGGCTACCACTTTAGGATGCTTGAAGAATTAATTTTTGGGGTAGAAACACCAATTCACCAAAGACAGCATACCCTATTTCTTGATGTAATCACTCATAGAATCCAACAACAAAGTCAAGGAAGGGAATTCCCAACAATTGGCTCACCATGGGTTGATCAAGATCCTCATTGAGGATGCCCTCCAAAACCTCAGGATCCCTATAACATGGTTAGTCTTCAGAGACTTACCATTAGAGGATGACATCAAAACCCTCACCTATGATGTTAGTCCCTCTATCAGTGAGGAGGAGGCAAAACAAGAAGAAGAAGATACAGAGCTAGATGGGGATGAGATGAATGAAGAAGGAACTAATACAAAAGAACATGATGAAGCAGAAGAAGAAGGAGGAGAAGAGAAGGAGGATGATGCTGAAACAGAGGAAGAAACGAAGGAAGAAACTGGTAGAGATGAGAAAGAACAACAAGAGGAAGGAAATAAGAAAAACATAGAGGAAGAAGGCATTGAAACCAAAGGGGAAGAACACAAGGAAGAGTCACTTAGGGTGGCTCCAGAGGCCCCTACGAGGGAGGCAGCAGCTGCCCTCACTGCTCTCAGCACCCCAGTCAAGAAAAAAGGGAAAATAAGGAGGCAAACCCCTCTATATTTCAGAACAAGAAAGAGCACAAGAATCAAACAAGAGAAGCTCAAGGAAATGGGCAAAGAGCTAAGTGGCTTAAGAGACAGAGAAGCAATAATGAGAGATCAACTCGAGAGGGAAAATGCATGGCTGAGAGGACAACTTCAGAAAAGGGAAAACCAACTAGCATGTATGGCCAACCTCTCCTTGGAGGCCATCCAGTGTAGGATGCCAACTAAATCCTATGCTCTTTACCTCAGAGAATAATGGTTGCTATTCCATATTAAAACACTAGCACAAAGGGGCACCATGTCATTTCAGGACTATAGGCAATTTATTGATCTTTGTGATCAAAGTGCACTAGAGGATAGGGCCAAAATGGTTGAGTTTTACTTGCACAACATGGCTCTCACAGACATGAATGTTTGGGATCCTAATGTTGAGCTAGGAGATTTGCAATTAATGGCTTTGGCATCATGGATGAACCATGAGGAGTCAAGGGCTATAGAGATGAAAATAATATTGGCTAGAGAGCATAATGAACCTCTTTTCATCAGAGTTGAACAATCAAATGCCAAGGCCCTAATCAACACCCATAATTTAATTACAAATGATCCTTAGCTGGAACCTAGATATCTTGTTGCCCAAGAGAAAGCAATTTTACATTTTGAGGATATGTTTAGGCTGCTAGGAGATGATAGTATACATGCCTGCTCAAGGAGATGGAACACACTACCACACAGCTTGAAGATCGGAGAATATCACTCCCCTCAAAGGTTGAGAGAGGCATTCAACAGGACACCTATGTATAAAAAATCAATGCAAAGGTTGAAGGTCAATTGGATAGGCCTAAAATTCAGTCCACCACTACTACTAGGAATGCTAGAAGGGAGAAAAGAAGAAGAGGAAAAGAGGCAGTGGGAAGAAGTAGAAAGGAAAGCAGGCTTCTATGCAGAAGAATAAGATACCACAGCAGAGGCATGGGATGTCAGAGAAGCTACTAGAGCCATGAAGGAGATGGACATTGACTAAGTTGCTCAAAGGATGAGCAACACTTTCAGTAGGGGTAACGATGAGCCTCATCATTGGGTAATTATATGGGCCTTAATTCACCTCCTAGCTTAGTCAAACCAACTATTCTCACAACTTATTGCATACTTTTGATTATATTTTGCTTATGAGATGAGTTAGAGTTGGATATTTTGCTTTGTGGTCTAATGTGCATGTAATGTAGGATTAAAGGATAAAAGCAAGGAGTTTTAGCAAAGACCTTGGTCAAAACTTGAATGGGACAAGGGAGAGGAATTATAGGAGGTAAATCCTCCTCATTTACTACCCCTCCATTTGAATATTCCTCCATCAGATCGGAGTGCAAACAACCAAATCATAAGGATTATAAGGTAGCCGAGAAAGTGAAAGTCAAAGCACCAGTTTATTTCGAGTTTGGGAGCCGAACCTCCCTAATTTTAAGGAAGTAATTGGAGACTTCATTCGTATAAGTAGAGAGTCTTAGGACCTCAGTAGGATTCAGAATTTTGATTGTAAAAACTTTACTTTATTTTGGAGCTGCAATACTTGTGACAGTTTTTTTTTATGTAATCCATTGTTTTGATAATAAGAATGAGTTTGATTTGAGCCAGCACTGAGTTAACTCAATGGCTGATTTGTAAAGTTAAGTAGTTGCATTTTCATTACAGCAGTGTAGAGTAGATTGGTTGTGTTTCAGATTTCTAGTTATCGCATAAGCTTTGGAGTTTGTTGTCTTGATTCAGTGCTTGGTTCATTCATCGTTATCATCTTCAATCACTCTCTTTCTGTAATAGATCTCACTCATATTCTCATTTCCTTCAGCACAAAATAATTAAGCATGAGCCAATAAATCACCTCTTAAGTGGATTATACCCGTAGATCTCCTTACCGTCTAATCCACAACAAACCGAACAAATCACCATCTAATTCATTTCAACGCTTGACTTTATGCACTCCAGATGTCCACCATCGATCTGTCTAGCTTGATCCGATGGCTATTGTGAATTCTTCCACCTACTTTATGTGCTCCAAATCTCCACCGTTGATCTGTCATGCCCTCGATCCAATGGATATCGCGTCACCCGATCGCCAACTAGCTTGGTTTATCTCCACTGTTGATCAACCCTGCCTGATCCAATGGTTATCGCGCAATCTCCCGTGATTCTTGCACGACCGATGTCCACCCGAGGGCACACAGGAAAAGTGGTTTTATCATGCTACGTGTCACCCAGTTAGGCTAATCGCGCAAAATTTTGGAATTCTGCTTATAGCCTTGAGGGTGTGCGAGAAACTGTTTACTGCCTATGAAAACTCGCTCCATCATTCCACACGTTTTTCACGTGATAGATCTCCACTTCTCATCCTTTGTTAATCTATTCCATCCATCTATTCACTCAATCTCACGTGATAGGATCTCTGCCATTCATCTTCTGATTAGTCTTGTTCATTCATCTCTTGACTTAAACCTCCCGTGATAGGACCTTCGCCATTCATCTTCCAATTAGTCTTGTTTATTCATCTCTTGACTTAAACCTCCCGCGATAGGATCTTCGCCATTCATCTTCAGATTAGTCTTGTTCATTCATCTCTCGACTTAAACCTCCCGCGATAAGATATCCGCCATTCATCTTCTGAATAGTCATATTCATCCATCTATTCACTTAGCCTCCCGCGATAAGATCTCCACCATTCATCTTCTGTCAGTCTTATTCGTCCATCTATTCATGTAATCTTTTGTGATAAGATCTCTGCTGCTCATCTCCCATTAATATTTTTCTCGATCGATCCAACGGTTCCTCTGCACTTCTGCTTCGTTACATCCTCCTTTCACTGATTTTGATCTTCGCTTGCTCTTCCGCTTGACTCTTTGCATGCTTGATTTTACCAAAACACCAAAAACGCAAAAACAAACTTAGTTTAGTTTCCTTGCTTACACATTAGTTTGGTTTGACACTCTTTAAGTTTGTAACTTAGATAGCAACATTAGGTTAGTGTTGATTTAGCAATTCTACTTAGTTTAGTTGTTTAAATGGTTAATTAGGATATGGTGTGACTTAGCATTACATGTTGTTTTCTTCATTACTACAGTAGAGTAACTCTCTTATAATAGAATTACTCTTCTTCCATCAAAGGATCAAGCTTCTTCTGACTCTATAGAAGTCCAGCTTGGAACCCTTGGGGTCTCTTGCCAGATGAACAAGTGACAATGGGCAAGACCTTCACTTCTACTTGTGCATATAGCACTGTCACTCCAAGTTTGTACGAACCCCGGTTGATAAGTAAAGTTGGTAGCCTAGGAGTTGCAGCATCCTTACTACAATACTGGCGCTCATCACTACTTAGTACATAAACCGCCATATTATCCTTTCCCTAGATGTACAAAATCCCAAAGTTGTACTCACTCATGAATTCACTCCATCGCCTCTATCTAGCATACAAATCCCTTTGGGTGAATAGATGCTTTAGGCTCTCACGATTAGTGTTTAGCACAAAGCTTCTCGTAATGAGGTAATGCCTCCAAAATGTCAAAGCTAGCATCAACAATACTAATTCTAAGTCATGGGTAGCATACATATCTTCATGTTTCTTAAATTTCCTAGATGTTATAAGTCATTACTTCCTCTTCTTGCATTAACACAGCTCCTAAACCTTATTTTGAAGCATCTACGCAAACTATGAAGTACTTCTCCATGTCCAACACTCAAAGGATCATAGCATTGGTTAGCAATATCTTTGGCTCATTGAATGTAGTATCATACCTAACTCCCTTGTTTTTTAACAAGGCGATGGGTTTCACAATCTTGGAAAACCATTCCATGAATCTGTGATAATAACTTGCTAACCCCATGAATTTATGCACCTCATGAGCATTTTTCAACGTCAACCAATCCATGATGCCCTTCACCTATTCTGGGTCAATGGAAAACTCTTTTCCTAAAATGATGTGGAATAAATAAAAAATCTCCTTCAACAATTTTCCATACAACTTGTTTTCCCTTAAGTAGGTCAACACAATCCTTAAGTGGTCTTCATGCTCCTTTTCATTCTTGGAATACACAAGAATTTCATCCAAAAATAGATGCACAAATTGGTCCAAATACTTCCAAAACACACCATTCATGAGGCTCGTTGTCCTTTGTAGACAATTTTTGGCTAGGAAGTTGTGTCAAAGCATTGGGATGAGGGGGTTTATAAAATATGGTTTCTAATGGTTAAAATTGTTTCTTTAAAGGTAAAGAACAATCTCCCAAAGGTTTAACCAAAAGGTCCACTCTCAACCTTGATAGATACCAATGACTGAAAGTGAGGGAAGGAAGATTATAGGATTATAACAGACAAACTTACACCCAACCTGAGTATATCAACTATTAGTTATTAAAAGAAAGTGCATGGGATGACATTCAATGACTCAACAAATAACATATATTAATTATATGAAATTGTGGTGATATTATATGAATGTAGAGGGATAACACAAACAACTTGTTTGTATTACATTCCTAGAATAAAACATAACATCACCAAGGGAATAAGTGTAGTTGATTCTCAACTTAGCCTCTCTTATGGTCTATATAATCTAATTATTCTAAGATCAAAAATTTATGAAATTAACCAAAGATAACACTCACAAAAGATAATAGTATGCCACAAGCTGAAACATAAATCTCTTGATTAAATATGTTGAAAGTAAAGTGCCCCAAAATACAAATTTCAAGACTTCTCCAGAAGCCAACCCTTATTACATTGAAAATCATAATATTTGTAGAACATTACAATCCTCCATCTATAACTGTATTTTAAGAACAAACCTATAATAAACTAAAAATAAAAAAATCTTTGATTAGTTACAAGAAATCTATAAATGCTTCCTTGAAATTGGGATTTGAATACAATTGTTGGTGGATCTTCTATCTAAAAACTAGAGATGATTTGTAATTTTTTATCTTTTCCTTGAAATACTGGAATATGAAGTTGAATATTGACCTAAAATTGTTGGATTTATGATATCCATGAATATGAGGTTATAGATGAGTTAGGAGCTTCATTTTGTTGACTATATCCCTTCAAAGCTAAAATATGCTTCAAAATCTTCTTATAATTCTAAATGCTAGTTTTTGGCATTAGCCATCAATATCCATGTAGGTCTTTCAAACAACCTACTCATAGTTGAAATTATCTTGGAACTATATACACACCACAAAAATATTCCCTTTAATTCTCCCTACTTCTTCAACATTCTCAATAATGTCAATGTCATTGCATACCTTGGCCATTGCAAGGTGATAAAAAATTCTAAAACATCATTGTTTTCCCGGGTGAGAGATTCTCAGATGGTTGATTTTTAATATCAACACATAAAATATATAAACCTCAAATTTATGCATAGTAGTCCAGTGATTTACAACCAAAAATAATGTGCTTTAGGTACCATACAAAAGTTGTAGAAACCCTCTCAGGTTGTCTGGAGAATATTTTTTCTTTATACTGAAATATTAGCTAAGGTCAGGGAAAACATTATTCTTCATACAATAGATGACAATTTTAAGAACAAAGTATGGTTCAACCCTTGTATTCACTTGGCACAAGTCGTCCCTACACAAAAATATTCATTTTCACTGCTTTCTACATAAATATTTAGAACAGATGTATTCTGTAGAAATATGGTGATAGAATTGCAAATGCTCAAGAAATTTAATCCAAATCAAGAGACATAATTCTACTATACTGCTCTACGGAAATTAATTCACAATTTGGAAAAACAATCACAAACATGCATCAATCACATACACAAGTACACAGATTTATCTAGGGGAATCCAACTAGTGAAAACCCCTTAAGCCTGATTGCATTAATCAGATGAGTAGAGAATGTATTATAATTGCTTGCTCACTCTGAGCTCAACTTGCAAGTGAATAATTGTTCTCTCTTCTCAATGAGAAGCTCTGACCTAGACTTAGTCAATTTCTACCCCCACTTGAATTCCTACTTCCTTGTGAAAATCCTCAGGAATTTGGCCCCTGTTCTTTAGGAATTTCATCCAAATTGATCACACAAATCCCAAGGTTTGATCATTGATTGCACCTGTGCACTCAAGACTAGTATACAACTAATGTCACACTGCCTTGGAATATCCACCACAGATAAGCAATTTGAATTCCTTGCATGCATGAGCTATTTTTAGTTGATTGATGAGTTAACTGGATGATCTATGAGTTAGATTGTTGTCCCACTACACAACTGACCTCCAACTAGTTTTATTATCTATTAGAACTAGTTTAGCTGGGTACAACTAGAAATAACTAAATTGGATTGCTACAAATTAGCAATCAACACATGCAAATTGAAATCGAAGCCCTTAACTCAAATTTACTGAGCTAATTGAGTGATAAGAGACATTTCACCTCAATTAACTGCCTCCAAGTTGTCTGTTGATGTGGAAATTTCAAATTTACTCAATTTGACTAAGGGTACGTCAAATTGAGTCTTTCTTGCTACACTTCTCAACAAACCCTCTTAGAAAATAAGGGATCTTCAACCACCCCTATCCTGTACCTATGGAAATCAAACTTACCTCTTGACAAAGCCTTTGTCAAGATGTCAGAATCTTGTTCCTCTGTCAAAATGTATTGTAGCAACATTACCCTCCTCTGCACACTGTCTCATAAATGATGATACCAGATGTCTATATGCTTGGACTGATCATGAAATACCGGATTCTCAAAGAGATTAATGCAACTTTGATTATCACAATAGATCATAGTTGGATCCATATCCTAACCAAATAGTCCCACAAGTATCTTTCTCATCTAGATCGCCTCACATGTTGCTTGACTTGCAGCCATGTATTTAGCCATGGAAAATTTTAGGGGCTAATGTTTGCCCAATGGGCTAATTTTGCATGATTTTACACAAAAAAGATTTGCCAATTTCCAATTTTTATAAAAGATGATTCGCCCAAATTTTAGAATATAGAATTATTTTACCTTAAAAATTGCCAACATTATATAGAGACTATATATAACTCATTACAAATTTGAATAATTTTACAAATATATCAATAAACATTTTATAGTTTGCATATTAGGGATTAGTGAGATTCGCCAATTTTTTTAAACTTTAAGAAAAATTTCCTTCCTTAAAATTTTCCTTGTGTTTAGCTTCCACTGAGTTAAGCACCACATACCTCTACTTCTTGTTGTACCAGGAAAATGTTGCAAAACCAACACTGAAAATTCCACATGATGTACTCTTTCAGTCGGATGGACTCCTTGCCCAATTTGCATTTATGAAGCCACACATCTTCACTCCCTCCATCCATTTGTACCATAATTCATAATGGGTAGTGCCTCTAAAGTACCGTAAAACATGCTTAGCTACCTTCCAATACAATTTGGTCGGCCTAACCATAGTTTGGATTAGTTAGTTGACTACATAGCACATATTTGGTCGTGTGTTCACAAGATACATCAGTGAACCCACTATTTGTGGGTAAAAGGTAGCATCAACCACTTCACCTGAAGTGGCATTCTCCTTACTCCAGTTAGTCGCTAGAGGTGTCTCCATGGTCTTACAACTCTCCACGTGAAATCTCCACATTAACTCAATGGCATACTTACCTTGAGACAAAAACAACTCCCCATCACCTTTCCATACTTCCAGCCCAAGGAAGTAGTGCATTGGATCCATGTCTTTCATCTCAAATTCCCTTATAAGGTCCTCCTTGCAAGCTTATCAGTTTCTCATCATCTGTCAATATTAAATCGTCAACATATAAAACAATGATAATCAATTTACCTTCTACCAAAATATGATAAAGGTTTCCATCTGCTTCACTTTTGGTGAATCCCAATCAAGTGAGATAACCATCAATCTGAGTGTACCAAGCTCGAGGTATTTGTTTGACACCATACAATTCTCGCTTGAGTCTACACACATGAGACTCCATATCAAATGTCTCAAAACCTTCTGGCTTCTCTTTGTACACTTCCTCCTCATTAACACCATTGAAAAATGTGTTTTTTACATCCATCTGGTGGATCTTCCACCCCATCTATGCTGCGAGTGAAAGAATTGATCTAATGGATGAATACCTTGTTACGGGATCAAGTGTTTCCTCATAGTCAATTCCATAAACTTGAGAGAATCCTTTGGCCACAAATTTGGGCTTATACTTCTCTATGCTTTCATATGTTGCATGCTTAACCTTGAAGATCCATCTTGAACCCACAAACAATTTATCCGTCGGTCTTAGGACCACTTCCTAAACACTGTTCTTCATGATGGATTCATATTATTCCACCATTGCATCAACCCAAATTGGTTTCTCAACTTCTTCCTCAAAGGAGGATGGATGATTTTATACAAGCTCATTGATTACATCCATGTAGCCAGTATACCTCTTAGGTGACCTCCTTTTCTTGCACAAATTTGAAGGAGCTCCCCCATTCTCCCTCACCTCCTGCACCATTATATCGGCTTCCTTGGTTCTTTTTCAACCTTATCTGGTTGGTTTTGTTTGAGTGGATGTCTCCACGTTGCCTCCTCTCTGCTCCTCCATTTTTGGTTGCTCCAAAACTTCCTGAGGCTCCTCCTAATTTGGAGCTAAAGGCTCCTCTTCTAGTGGGATTTGTAGCTCCCTCTCAAGAGAGTATCTCATTGCTTTATCCTCATCAAAATTTACATCCCTTTGCATAATTATCATTCTGAGGGAAGATAATTACACCCGGTAGTTGTGTGGAGTTTCGGTGTAACCCACAAAAACTCCCAACTTTTCTATCAGTTGAAGTTCCTTCCTTGAATATTTGGAGACATGCCAGTAAATAGAGGCTCCAAAAATTCTCAAATGAGACACATCCAGCTCTCTCACCGAGAAATCCTCCTCTGGTGTAATCATACCAAGAATTCGATGAGGACTCTAGTTATGCAAGTAGATTTTTGCGTTACATGCCCCTGCCCACAAATGCAGTGGCAGACCTTAGACATGTAGCATAGATCTCACATCTCCCACAATGCTCTAGTTCTTCCTCTCAGATACCCCATTCTATTATGAGTTGTGGTGAGTTCTCATTTCTCTTTGAAATCCTTCTTTAGCACAAAATTCCTTGAAGTCATTTAAAACATACTCACCTCCATTGTTGTTCCTGAAGGCCTTCACCTTCTTCTCGATCTCTTTCTCAACTAGTTCCTTGATGATCTAGACTTATGAAGGAACGCAAAAAAATATAGATATACACATAAACAAAGAGGTGCAACAGAAATAAAACTTCATTTCATTAATGTCAAATAACTGAAATATGCTTACATACAGAAATTGAAATAAACTAGCTCAAGTGATGGTAGCTTATCTCTAAGAAGAGATATGGCATCTACATCCTCTAAAATGTGTTACAATGAGCCTCAAAGTCCTATTTACATCCAAAAATCTAACCCTTGGAGATGAAGAGCCAAAACTATGGGCCCTATTTGGGTAAATTGGTACATCAACTTCCTGGGGTCATAACTTTGGCATACAATCTCTGTTTGGCTATCATAATACTCCGTTTCAAAGATTTTGAAGAGGAGGCCCAAACAAAAATAGTAGATAGATTGGAACTTTTCTAATCTCTTCATTTTCCCTAAAAACATCTTTTAGTCCCTCAAAACGACTCTGGAAGTTTAGGACATGAAAAAAATGTGAAAAATAGAAAGTTATGCTAAAATTAAGGAGACTGAAAAGAAACAATGGTGGGGGTCCAAGTGGAATGGGCGGGTGGCCACCAATATCCACCTGGATCAGTCCTCCCCCCTCAGGAAGTAATGCTCCCCATTGCGTTGAGTGCCTCCATGAGACGGGGAAACTTCTGTTGAACTTGGTCCCTGGTGAGCCACTTACCTTGGTGCAGGAGTTGGCCAACTTTGATAGCCTAATACACTTGGATCTTCTACTCACGTGTGTTCTTGATCTGCATGTCCATGACCCAATCAATTATGGCGTGCTCGATGCAATCTAGGTTTAACTCTGTTGGTGTGAGTTGTTCTGCAATGTCGGATGTGTCCAACCATGGTGGAAAGTATGGCCGAAGGCAGTCCACATTGAATAATGGGTGCAGGCCAAGGAACAGTGGAATATTGATCTTGAAGGCATTTTCCCCTATAGCCTTGGAGATGGTGTATGGCCCATATCAGAGTGGGTGAAGCTTACAGTGGGGCCCAGTAAAGTGTTCCTTCTACAGATGTAGCCAAACTTTGTCGCCCACCTAAGACTTGTGTGGCACCCGATGTTGATCATGTCACTACTTGTACTTAGCATTGGATCTATCCAATATGTCATAGACCTACTGACGGATGTGCTGAATGCGCTCAATGAAGTTTTTAGCGCTGTTAGCTTCAAACTAGACATGAGCTGAATCAACCTAAGTAAATCAAAATTGTATGGCCAAATCAATGGGAAATAGTGGTTGGAATCCCATTCCCATCTGAAAGGGGTTGTGGCCTGTTGAGCTATGGAGAGATATGTTGTAGATATGTTGGACATAATGGAAGCTTTCATCTCATGTGCGTGGATGCTTCGAGTTGTACATGCGTACGATGTGTATGGTCATCTTGTTGACGACTTCTGTTTGGCCATTAGTTTGGGCATGGAAAGTCATGGACTTAGTGAGCTTGGTATCCAACATCAACCAAAGACTTGACCAAAATGTACCTAGGAACATGTTGTCCTGATCTAAGATAATGGACTGTGGGAGCCCAAAGTGTACCCTTGTTCAAAGAAGAGCTTAGCAGTGGCTTCTGTTATGATACTCTTCTTGTAGGCAACCAAAACAACCATCTTAGAGAATCTATCGATGACCATGAAAACGCAGTCATTTACATTCTTAGTATAAGGAAGGCCTAACATGTAATCCATGGAGATGGATTCCCAAGGTCGACTAGGAGCAGGAAAAGGAGCATATAGGCCTTACTTCTTGATGGTCAGTTTGGTAATGGCGGAGGAAGTGCAGGATCTGATGTACTTCCCAACATATTATCAAAGGTTCGACCAATAAAAATACTTCTACAACACTGCCACTATTTTTTCTACCCCGAAATGTCCAGTGACCCAACTGTAGTGTGCCTTCCAAATCATCTTAGCATGCTCACTTGAAGGAACACAGAGGTGTCCTAGGTGGCATAACAGTGCATCTTGGAGGTGAAAATTTGGGACTTGATTTCCTTCGAGGAGTGTTTGGTATGTGTTGTCGAATTCTATATCACTCTTGTAAATATGTGGCCACCCCACAGTCTTGTGCCCACAAGAGTCGAACACAGTGGTCAGCACCATGATTGGTGGTCAGTTTAGGCAGTCTGCAACATTGTTAGTGTTGCCCTTCTTGTACTTAATGTTCAAATGGAACTGCTGCAGGTATGTGAACCATTTTTAATCGTGATTGTTCTGCAACTTCCCTTGTGTCTATATGAACTACAGGGGTCAGTGGTCTATGTGGATGACTGTTTCCTTCCCCATAATGTAATGCTTCCATTGTCGGCAGGCCTACACAATGGAATACATCTCTTTGTCATAGGTGGGATACTTTTGGACTGTGTTTGAAAGTGTCCCACTGTGATATGCCAATGGATGCCCATACTTAGTAAGAACTGCACCAATAGCATAGTCGGAGGCATCAACCTCAATCTCAAATGGTTGTTGTAGATCTGGTAATGTGAGCATTGGTGTAGAGTAGAGGAAATGTTTTAACTTAGCAAATTCCTTTTATTGGGATTTAGACCAAAAGAACTTTTCTTTCGATCCTCCCTTGGTGACTTGACTCAAAGGTCAAGTGATATGAAAGAACCCCACCATGAACCTGCAGTAGAAGTTGGCAAGACCTAGAAAGTTGCAGAGCTCTATTAGGGTGGTTGGGGCTGGCCAATCTCAAATGACTTGTATTGTGGTTAGGTCCACATGCACACCCTTCTCATCAATGATGTACCCCAGATATTGAACCTGGGTCATACCAAAAGTGCATTTCTCCAAATTGGCACACAACTTGTGTTATCGCAGGGTTTGGAGGACCTGTCAAATATGGTGGAGGTGCTCTTCCCAACTCTGGATGAAGATTAGAATGTCATCCAAATACACCACCACGAATGAGTTGGTGAAGGGTTGCAAGATGTCATCCATCAACCTCATGAAGGTTGTGGGGGCATTCATCAACCTGAAAGGCATGACCAACCATTCGAAAAGGCCCTCCTTGGATTTGAAGAAAATCTTCCACACATCAGAGAGTTTGATCGGTAACTGGTGATAACCAGACATCGAGGCAATCTTGTTGAAATACTTGGCCCCCTTGAGTTGGTCCAGAATGTCATCAATCCGTGGGATTGGATACCTATTCTGTACAGTGATCTTGTTCAACGCTCAACAACCAATATAGAGTCTCCAGGTCCCATCCTTCTTTTGTACCAACACAATCGGGCTCCCACAATGTGATGAACTTGGCCTGATGTTCCCTTTCTGTAACATCTCCTAAATCTGCCTCTTCATTTCATCATTTTCCAAAACATATTTATGATAGATCAGTCCATTGGATAACGGTGTGCCTGAGGTCAGATCGATGGTGTGCTTGACCTGACAGTGTAGAGGTACCCCTGTGGGTAAGGTCAATATGTCCCTGTACTCCTCCACAACCTTTTCCATTTGTTGTTGTCATGCGGAGGAGCCCTATATAGAGGCCATGGCCACAATATTCTTGTTTCCCTGAGGGCGAATCATAAGGAAAGAAAATTTCCTGGTCTTGAAAATGATCTTACTGCATTGCTTCGCAGTGATCAAAGAAATGGTGGTAGCAATGATCAAAGAAATGGTGGTAGCGGTGATACCTCTAATATCCTATACAACTTATTTCCCAAATTAACAATAACAGTGCAAGGCCTAGACTCATACATAGCATGCATCTTCCACAAGTATGGTTGGCCTAATAATACATCACAAACTTCAAGAGGAGAAACATCACGCAATACCTCATCTATGAAGAGTTTGATGTTTTAAGGAAGACACCATTGTTGGCTGACGCGGAGATCTCTCCCTTAGTGAAGCGACCCGATGGTGTACAACTACATGTGTGGTGTGGTTGGTAGGCCCAAAGCTTCATGACCTCTGCTGAAATGAGGTTCTTTTGCCTCTCACTATCAACAGTGAACTGCAACAGAGAACCCTTCACCCACATCTATGAGTGGAAGAGTCACCCCCCCTCCTCTGGATCATTGGGTTCATCCTTTTGGATCTTGGTGGTGGCAATGGTGGCACTAGGCTCCACTTCAATAATCTACTTCCCTTTGTCATTCCCCTTGTTGGCTTTTGACTTAGAGTTAGAACATGCATCTAATTCGGAAGCCTTTAGCTTGGCCACCAGTGACTGCATGGCTCGGCACTCACTTGTGTTGTGAGTGGGGCTCTTATGGAACTCACACCATTTCCCTGTGTCCTTCTTTATCATCATGGTTTTTTCCTTTGCTTGTGGCTTCAGCGGGTTGTCTTGGGTCACCCCACCTTAGCATTGTCCTTTTTTCTGGGTTTTGGGGGTGCCTTTCCCTTGCTTCAGATTCACAGATCCAAAGTCTCACTTCTTTTGTTTAAATTTATGCTTGATATTGACCGTGTATCGATAGACATTCCAAGTGAGGAGATGTCCAAGAACTCCATCTCATCCTGGATTTACTTGTGTAGAAAATCACAATACTTGAGTGCCAAATGCCACTCAGAATCCTTGATACCCATCTCTGTGCGAAGGGTATGGAAAACAATTTTGAACTCTAACACATCTTGGTCCCTTCCTTGCCGTAGTGTGGTCCACTTTATGTATTTATCTTCATAGCTCCTGACAAGGTAATATTGTTCCTTGATGGTGTCTCAGAAATAATTCCAAGTGGGTGCCGTTGAAAACATTGAGGATTCCATCTTATCCTTTTGTTCATAGTAGGTTTCCCACCAATCCTTGACATGTGGGGTGGCTTTGAGGAGTGCAAAAGTAATATTTTCCCTATTGGAAAAGTCATGAACTAAAAAATATCCTTCCCACCTATTTAACCATCTCTCTACGACGTTTGCATCTATCTGGCCTTCAAATATGGGAATGTCAAAGTTAACTTGTAACTTAAAAGAAGTGGTGCCTCTAGAGTGGTTGTTGAATGAAGATGTGTCGCCTGTGGGTAGCCACCGAAGGATATGGGAAAATTTATCCATCATCACATTCCTTTGTTGCTCAAGGGCTTCCTCGAGCAATATTTTGAAAGGATCTATTGCCCCTCATCTTTCTTTTCTTCTACCATGGGAGGTCATCAGGGCTTGCGGGGTTGGCCTTGCAAAGGTTCAACCAGTTCAAGCCCTAACTCCTTATACCCTAACCTCATGGGGAAATGCAAAGAAAAAACATAGAAAGAGCAGACCACTCTGATACCACTGATACAGACATATGAAATAATGCAAAAAAATATGGATATACACATAAACATAAAGGTGCAATAGAAGTAAAACTTCACTTCATTAATATCAAAGAACTGAAATATGCTTACATACAGAAATGGAAATAAACTAGCTTAGGCGATGGTATCTTATCTCTGAGAAGAAATGTGGAAGCTACATCCTCTGAACTGTGTTACAATGAGGCTCAAAGGCCTATTTATTGTTGAGAAACAATGGAAAACCCTAAACATTCAAAACTATAGCCATCGAAGATGAAGCGCCAAAATTGTGGGCCCCGTTTGGGTAAATTGGTACATCAAATTCCCGGGGTCGTAACTTTGGCATACAATCTCTATTTGGTTATCATAATACCTTGTTTCCAAGATCTCTAAGAGGAGGCAAAAAACACATTAGTTTGGGACTTTTGGGGTCTCTCTGTTTTCCCTAAAAATGTCTTTTAGTCCCTCAAAACGGCTCGGAAAGTTTAGGACCCGAAAAAATAACAAAAATAGTAAGTTATGCTACAATTAATGAAACTAAAAAGAAACAATGTTGGAGGTCCAAGTGGAATAGGTAGATGGCCACCAATATCCACTTGGATCGCTTGAATTCTATAAATTTTGAGAATGTCTTATCCTTCTTCTGCATGAAGAAGATCCAACACTTTCTTGAGAAATCATCAATAAAAATAGCATAGTACTTATGTCTGGCAGTGGAGGTTGTCGAGAAGGGCCCACAAACGTCAAAGGGGATCCTCTCCAAGGCTGTATTTTCTTTGTTGTCTAGATCATGGAATGTGGATTTTACATACTTCCCCAAGGTACAACCCTTGCAGACATACTGCTGCTCAAGAGATTCTTTAGGGAGGCTAGTGGTTATTTGTTAGATAATTTTAAGGGTGCCATGGTGCAAATGTCCAACCTCTTTTGCCAGATTTCACTGACATCGTGACTGTGCACTTTCTCTGCCTTGCTACTTAATGCGGCACAATCTTCCACATCAATTTTATATAGGTTCTTCACGAGAACCCTGATTTGCTTCACCTTCCCAATGGTTATGTGTCTTGGACAGGTTATCCTTTTACTGAAAATCACATCATAGCCACAATCTTCCAAAACTACTACAGAGATGAGGTTCTTCTTCAAGCCTGGTACAAACATGACATCTTTGAGGCAAATAGGGGATCCCTACTCCCTCTTAAATGTTACTCTACCAATTCCGATAGCATTGTACCTTCCATCGTCCCCAACCTCAATATGCATCTAGAGATCTTTCTCCTCCATGTCATTGAAAAAATACCTACACCATGTCACGTGGAATGAGGAACTTGAGTCCAAGTACCACACTCTCCCCATCATAGTGTTGGCCATGCATGCGATTAGGGTGAAGTCTAGCTCGAATTGTGAAGCCAATGTGTCACCTTTCGCTCCTCCTAAGTTGTTCTTTCTAGAATTTTTGTGTGGACACTTTGTAGCATGGTGCCTAAATTCATGACAATTGAAGCATTTTATTTTGGATAAGTCTTTCTTCTTTCCCCCTTAGCTAGATTCTGGTTTGGTTTTATATTTCTTCCCCTTTCCCTTCTTTCCCTTTCCAACAAATGCAACATTTTCTTCATCCTCTCCCTTGGATGAACTTCCATATAAGGTATTTCACCTGATTTCTTTTTATACCAAATCATACCATAAGCGTTCCCAATTTTGTAATTTCTCCCTCCTGTTCACTGAGTCCTGGTAGCTATGCGAACTTTTGAGAAGGCCTGGAAGAGCTAGGCTCACCAGATCATATTTTGCAACATTCACACCAACCACTCCAAGCTCATCCTGAACTTGTGTAAATTTGGTGAGGTACTGCGGAATAGTATCATTCTTCTGCATCCTAATGTTTCGAAGTTTGTCTTTGAAAGACAGTTTTGTATGGTCACTAATGTTCTCAAATACCTCAGTCATTTCCTTCCACATTGCAAAAGGAGTTTCTTTCCATGGAGATTTGATACAATGTGGTGTCTCACTCCCTCAAGGAATATTCTCCTCGCGCTGGCTACATCTTTCTTCCATTGGGCTAGGTTTTGGGCATCAGCTGATCTTGGTTTTGGAATGTTTGTCTTGACATACTCCAGCAATCCATTGTCATCAAGCACTACCTCCATGTTATCCTTCCATGCAATGAAATATGAGTTGCCTTCCAAGGCATACTCTAATCTCAATCCATTGAACGTCATTCTCCCAAATTTGAAGAAATCCTACTACACTAAAGATTCAAATTCGAACCTGCTAATGAACAACATAAAAATCCTTGTTCTAATGTGAATCCTACTCTGATACCATGTAGAAATATGGTGATAGATTTGCAGTTGCTCAAGAAAATTACTATAAATCAAGATACACAATTCTACTCTATTGCTGTGCAGAAATTAATTCACAATTTAAAACAACATTTGCAAACATGCATCAATCACATACACAAGTATATGGATTTATCTAGGGGAAACCAACTGGTAAAAACCCCTTAATATTGCTTTCATTAATTAGATGAATAGAGAATGTATTACAATTGCTTTCTCGCTTTGAGCTCATCCTGCAAGTGAGTAATTGTTCTCGCTGCTCAATGAGAAGCTTTGACCCATACTTAGTCAATTTATGCCCCCACTTGGGATCTTATTTCCTTGCGCAAATCCTGAGGAAATTGGCCCATATTCTTTAGGAAATTCCTCTAAATTTATTGTTCAATTCCAAGGATTGATCATTGATTGCATGCAACACCTGTCCACTCAAGACTACTCTACAACTTATGTCACACTACTTTGGAATCTCCACCACAACTGAGCAATTTGAATTCCTTGCATGCATGAGTTATTTTTGGTTTCTTGATTAGTTAACTAGATGACTCTGATTTAGACTATTGCCCCACTGCACAACTAATCTCCAACTAGTTCTATTAACTCTTAGAACTAGTTTAAATTAGTACAACTAGAAATAACTTAATTGGATTGCTACAAATTAGCAATCAACACATACAAATTGAACTCCAAGCCCTTAACTCGAGTTTACTAGGCTAATTGAATGACAAGATCCATGTCACCTTATTTAACTGCCTCCAAGTTGTTTTCTAATGTGGAAATTTGGAATTTACTCAATTTGACCAAGGCTAAGTCAAAATGAGCCTTTCTTGCTACACTTCTCAACATATCCCTAGACTTTATGATGAATGATAATTGGTAGTAGATCCATTTTTTATACATCAACAAGTGTATAAAATGAACTTGGCTTATGGGATTCCCATAGAGATTGCAATAAGGCTCTACTCAAAAATAATATCCACCATCTTCACGTGCATCTACAAGAAATAAACAAGTATCCCTTAGAACCTTGCATGTTATAGCATCTATCTCCTAGAACTACCCTCAAATTCATGCATTTGAGGGGTAATAGTCCATATATGGCCAAAACAATATTTAAGCATGCAAACGGTCCTACAAATAGTGCATAAAAGTTTTGGAACTCCCTTCCACTTCCTTTCTAGTCTAATTTTGATATTTCTATTTATCCCACCATTAAATAATATTTGTTTACTAATAAATGCAAGGGACCACTGCTCTAATCAATTGTCACATTCACCAAAAACTTATTCACACTTAATAGCTCGACTGGGGTATTCATCTTGATATGTTCATGGTTACAGGTTAATGCCAAAGAACATGTCGTTGGGGATATCTGGCTATAACTAAAGAATGTGTATTGTTTTTTTTTATTTGCACAGAACAAATGGGATGGTTTTAGCTAACAATCCACATAACATTCAAACGTGTTCCCTATGCCGGTGATTTGATCAAAGGAGGTAATAAAGTTGTAGTATCCGGTTTACACCAAACACAAGAAAACAGACCCTTCACATTGTGAATTGCATTTTCCAACCTTGTCATAAATTCTGTAGTCTTGAGTTTTTCTTCCATAGCCAACTTTCTAGTCTTTCTTACTATTTTGCATTTGCATTGAGCCATTAAACCATTTGACACTTTTGAATCCATTTTGGATCATTAGTGCTCTCACAACACCATACAATGACTGAGTCATATTGCAAAGAAAATAATGGGCATTGTTACACTCTCATAACTCATAGGCATCCCATAATTAAAGGGCTCTTAGTTTGAGAAGGTTATTTATATATTGGCTATCAACTCGTGTCATTTCACTCGTAGGGCCATAGAAAATACACCAAATATGCAAAATGACATCTTCTTTTCTATGTGATTGCGTGGAAGATACCAATGTTATCCCATGGAAATTGTTGCTATGATCTCATTGTTTTCTTTCTATGACTTCATAACATTCTAGTTTTTTTATTTATAATTTTTGCTCCTCTTCATTTCACCATCTCACTTGCACTTCCATTTTGTTTCAGTTTTATATCCTTAATGATCCATGCCAATATCAATCCCATATTATATCCCCCTACCACTATGGATTTGAGGAACATTTTGTGGCCCAAAATCCATAATCTCTTATATGCATTACTATGATTTTATCACTTCCATTACAACACTCTTGTGCCACCTTATCCATAACAATTTGGTTTCACATATGGTCCATCGAGCAAAAAACATCGCTATTGTTGAAATAAATAATTTTCAATGAAACAAAGTCGTTGGATGTGAAGCAATTGCTACCTTGGCCATCAAGGCCACACCTAACACCTTATTTGTGAAGTAATAAGATTGGATCTAAGACTACATTTTATATTCCAAATTTCATAATTCAGCTTCCTTTGGCTTAGGTACGAGATGTGAGGGTTGTTGTAATTTCTCTAATGCATCTTAGCTATGGATGCAATGTATACACCAAAATTTATCTTGGTCAAATGCCAAATGCCTTTCAATCATTATATGATATAAAACCAACTATTATAATCTTTTTTCACTTAGATGATTATTAAAAAAATCCCTTCCAAAACTATATCAAGGAAGTGAGAACACCCAATTAAAATTTGATAGAGAAGAATCTAGCAGGATTTTAATCAGGTCAAAAAAAATTGACTAGGTCATTTTTGAGCTACAACAATAGATCCATCTGGGGATAGTATCTCCCTATGAGATGTTAAGAATAGTAGACCCTATGCCTTCATCCATTTTTCTCCCTAAAACCTATAACTTGTTCTACTCTGAAACCATGCTCATTATTAAACTGTAACTATCCAAACATTGCAAACCAAAATTTCTTTATATGTTGATGCAAATTAAGAATCAAATGATCAATTTGAAAATAAAAAGAAATGAATCAGCACCAATGCTTTATCCATTGGGATATGGAGTCATTATTTATCTAATCCACTACACAAAAAATGCTCAAAATGTAAGCTTATTCAATGACACACCCCTACTCTGGTCAACCAAAAGCCTACTTTCTCAAGTGTAATCAAACTTCCAATGTAACTAGGTAACAAATGGGTTATCTAGCATGACATCTTGTATGCAGATTAAAACATGAAAAGAATATACAAGATGCAATAAAAATTCCATGGGCAACTTATACTTACAGCCACAAATCAATAAATTATTGAAATATGAACCATTGGATAACTTTGAAGACTTCATCCTCTATAGATATTTTAAATTTTTTAACATTTCCAAGAGGAAGAAATGTATCATGCTAAATGCAATATTCACTTTGATTAATAATTTGGAAATTTGATCTAAAACATCAATGAATGCATTTAACATCCTGAAACCATTGGAATCTTCATCCCATGCAATCCTCGAGTGAAAAATATTAGCCTGATTGTTTCTTGTTCACCATCAAGAAAGAGATTTTGTCATTGTATCGGTGAAAAATATTTTTTCTTCTTAGATCCCCGACAACGGTGCCAATTTGATGTTGTCCTTTGTACACAATTTTTGGCTAGGAAACAGTGTCAAAGCATCAAGATGAGGGGGTTTGGAAAATATGGTTGTTAATGGTTAAATTTGTTTCTTTAAAGGTAAAGAACAATCTACCACAGGTTTAACCCAAAGGTCTGCTCTCAACCCTGACAAATACCAATGACTAAAAGTGATGAAAGGAATACTATAGGATTATAGCAGACAACCTTACACCCAACCTGAGTATATCATATCTAAATAGCATATCTAAATCATATGAAATCAAGGTGATAATCTATGAATGCAGAGGGATAACACAAACATCCTATATGTATTACATTCTCAGTATAAAACATAGCATCACCAGGGGCAGTAAGGGAGGTTGATTCTCATCTTATCCTCTCCTATGTTCCATATAATCTAATTATGTTCAGATGAATGGATAATGCAATTAACCAAAGATAACACTCACAAACCATGACAGTGTGCCACAAGTTGAAACATAAACCTTTTGATTAAATCTGTTGAAAGTAAAGTGCGACAAAATACAAATTACAATACTTCTCCAAAATCCATCCCTTATTACATTAAAAATCATAGGATTTATAGAACATTATAATCCTCCAACTATAACTAGATTTTAGGAAACAAAAGTTATCAATAAACTAAAATAAAAACAATCTATAAGTTCTTCCTTGAATTAGGATTTGAATACAACTGATGGTGGATCTTCTTCTTAAAAATCTAGAGATGATACATAATTCTTGATCTTTGCCTTGAAATATTGGAATATGAAATTGAATATGAACCTAAAATTGTTGGATTTATGATATCCAAGAAGATCAAGTTATAGAAGAGCTTGACATTTCATTTTGTTGACTATAATCCTTCAAAGCTTAAGATCTGCTTCAAAATCTTCTTATAATTCTAAATTCTAGCTATTGGCATTAGTCATAAATCTCCTTACAGGTGTTGTGAAAAATATTCTCATAGTGAATTAGCCTTGGAACAATGTGCACACAACACAAAGATTCACTTAATTTTTCCTACTCCTTTAGCACCCTTGATAATTTCATTGCAGACTTAGGTGATAGAACATTTTGAAATGTCATCATTTTCCTTAGATAGAGATTCTCAAATGGCTAAGTTTTAATGCCAGCACATAGAATATATATAACCTAAAATTTATGTATGATAGTGTTGTCATTTACAACCACAAATAGTGTGCTTTAGGTACCATACATAGGTTGTAGATACCCTCTCAGGTTGCCTCGAGAATGTTGTTTCTTTGTTCTGGAATATTACGTAAGGTCAAGGAAAACATCACTCTTCTTACAATAGATGATAGTTTTAAGAACAAAAGGATGGTTCAGTGCTAGTATTCACTTGGCACAAGTCATCCCTTCCCAAAATGACAATTGGTAATAAATCCATTTTTTATACTTTAACAAGAGTATAAAATGAAATCAAATGTTGGGATTCCTATGCTCAGAAATATTCTTTGTCATCTTCACGTGCATTTATAAGAAACACACATAGAACCCTTAGAACCTTTCTTGTTATATCAACTCTATCCGAAAAATTGCCCTCAAAATTCATGCATTTGAGGGGTAACAGTCAAGATCTGGCTAAAAGAATACTTTAAGCATGAAAACGAACTTGAAAATAGTTCATAACATTTTTAGAACATCCTTCCACTTCCTTTCCATTTTTCTTTTTAAATTTCTATTTATCCCTCCATTCAACCATCTTTGGTTAGTAATAAATGCAAGAGGACGACCACTCTGCTCAACCGTCACATTCACCAACAACTTATTCACAATTAATATCTCAATTGGGGTATTCATCTTGATATCTTCATGGCTATAGGTGAATTCCAAAGTGCATGCCCTTGGGGATATATGGTTATAAGTAAACAATGTGTTTTGTTGGTTTTTATTTGCACGGAATAAATGGGATGGTCGTAGCTAACGATCAACAGAACATTCAACCTTGTTCCTTATGCAAGTGATCTAATGAAACGAGGTAATTAAGATGTATTATATGGTTTACACCAAACACAAGCAAGAAAACCCTTCACATGTAAATTGCATCCTCCAACCTTGTCATCAATTTCGTAGTCTTGAGCTTTCCTTCCATAGCGAATCTTTATGGTCTTGCTTAGTGTTTTGCATTTGCACTAAGCCATTAAACCATTTAACACTTGTGAATCCATAACATATCATTAGTGCTTTCACAACATCATACATCGACTGAGTCAGATTGCAAAGAAAATAATCAACATTCTTACACTGACATAACTGATAGGAATCCCATAACTAAGGGGCTCTTGGTTTGAAAAGGTTATTCTTATATTGGCTATCAACTCATGCCATTTCACTTGTAGGGCCACAACAAATACACCAGTTGTGCAAAATTACATCTTATTTTCTCTATGATCATGTAGAAACTACCAATGTTATCCCAAGGCAACTGTTAGTATGATCTCATTGTGTTATTTCTATGATTTTGTAGCATTCTGGTTTCGTGATTTATAACTACCCTCCTCTTCATTTTACCATCTCACTTGCACTTCCATTATATTTTAGTTTTATACCCTTAATAATCCATTCCATTACCAAACCCATCTAATATGCTCCTACTACTATGGATTGAAGGAACATTTCGTGGCCCAAACTCCATAATATCTTATATGCATTACTATGATTTTGTGGCTTCTATTACACTAGTCTTGTGCCACCTTATCCTTAGCAATTGGTTTCATATGTGGTCCTTCGAGCAACGAATCTCTCCGTTGTTGAAATAAATAACTATCAATGAAACAGAGCCACTAGATATGAAGCAATTGCTACCTTAGCCATCAAGGCCACACTTGAAACCCCATTCATGAAGTAATAACATTAGATATTAGTTTGCACTGCATAATGCAAACTGCATCATTCAAGCTTCCTTTTGGTTAGGTACAAGATATGATGGATTTTGTAACTTCTCTAATGCACCTTGGTTATGGATGTAATGTATACACTAAAAATTTTCTTGCCCAAATGCCAAATTCCTATCAATCATTATTTGATACAAAACCAACTATTGTAATGCTTTTACACCGAGATGATTATTGAACAAATCCCTCCCAAAAATTATAATGCTTTTACACCGAGATGATTATTGAACAAATCCCTCCCAAAAATTATATCAAGGAAATGAGAACACCCAATTAAAATTGGAGATAAAAGAAGCTAGCAAACTTTTGATAAAAATGAAGAAGTGAAAAAAATTTGACTCGGTCATTTTTGAGCTGCAACTAAGTATATATTAATATATTGTAAATTATATATACAAATATATTTGTATGTAAAAACAAATATGAAACAAATATGCATATAATATATAGATTATATATTTTTATTGTATATAGTTTGAATAAAATTATTGTATACAAAATTATGTCACTTAAACTATTAACCTAACCCATTTAGCACATTGACCAATCCTCACCGAACCTTATCCTCATTGTGGCTCTGACGTCAATTCCGAACTTACCACGTAATTAAACTCTTCTTAGTTTGCCAGTTTGCCACACGACCAATGTGGGATAATTCCAAGTTTCAAACAAAAATAAAAATTATTTTATTATGTGGCATGCATACCAAACAAAAACGCAGACCCTGCCACACAGGCTCCACGGTAACACAACTATAATCCAACACGCCACGTGTCAACCATCAACCTCGAGGACAACCCCTTCCCATGTTCCTCGACATTATTTCAAACAGACAGCATATATAAATTAGATCCATTCAATTTACCAAGTGCATGTGTGGTGATAAAACCTAAACAAAATAATAATAATACTTGTCCCTATCCATCAGCCAATACATACGATGGAACAAACTACCTTACTATCAAACTTTTGTTATAATAGGAGACATGGCAGTTATTGAAAACACATGCAACAATTATTGTACAGGAAATATGGGAGTACATTTTGTTGGAGAGGGACACATGATAAGGATTCTTTGCACCAATCATTCAAAATAGATAAAATATGGCAACCGTACTTCCGATCTCAAACTTCAGCATATTGTGACCTAAGACGGCTCATCACTAAACATATGGCAATAATTTATGTGCCCTCATATTTTATCTTTTCTTGATTGCATTGATCCCAATTTCCAATCTGCCATTTGACCTCACTTTCATCATAAAATTCCATAAACCTTAATTCAGAATTATAATTTAGATCATTATAATAATAACAGTTGCAGGTTGTTTTTGTTACAAAATGAACCATGCAATTGGGTTTATTAGATGTTGTCGTTGCAGGCATATTCCTTTTAGTTCATGGCGCACTTTGCAAATTGGACAGATCTGCAACTAATAAGCTCAATTGCTTCCAATAGTAGCGAGAATCCCAAGATTCCTGCATGACTTAATCGAATCAGTTTAACCACCGAGTGTTCCCATTGGACATACGCAGCTATGGTTGAAGAATTGGAACCGAGTCAATCTGGAAAGCTCGAGATGTGTGAAATATTGAAATATTGTTTAAAAGTAGTTAAAATATTTGTTACAAGGGAATCTCACAAAGAAAAAAAATGGAACTCTCGCATTCCGTAATCAGGATTCAAAAACAAAGTCAGGGGTCTATGGGGAAAGGAGGAGAGAAAGAAGGGGCTTCCTATAGAATATTTGTATGAGATTACACTCTTGTAATTCATATGGGATTTTACAATGTAGATTGTAGATATCTTCGATTCTGTAAGGAGGTGCTTGGCACTATTTTCAAGACATTTTTCTGAAGGAGCTTAAGACCTGGAGGATTACACATGTGTACAAGACATTGGAGTTAATAAAAATATTAATTTCTTTTCTTTACATTGTTGTATCAAAACTGCAAATTTATTATTATTGCTTGATGTCTCTGTCAACTCGGATTTAATCCTGAGACATATAGTATTTTAATGGTCAGTTTTGCACTATTGTTAAGGTGATCTATTTTGTACTAATTGTGGGTCTTTGTGAAGCTATATTTGCAGGGCTTAATAGGTTGAAATCAGATTTGACAATGCATTCATGGGGCTTTGCTTGTAATGGTTAAATGACTATTCATTAGCTATTATAAATTTATCTTGTTTTATTTTTATATCTAAGCAAAATAACTATTTTTTCTGATTGATATAAATTTTACATTGGATTCATTTTACGTAATTGAATTTTGGTATATATATATAAAATCATTTTAGTAACTATCTACCAAGATCATTTTATTGCATATTTGTTTGAACACTTTGTATATTATCGAACTATTTTGAAAATTAACAAGCTATCCTAATCTTGAATTCAATCAATGTTTTCCACTTGTTACATACTTAGCTCTTGATTGAGATCAATGTTATCCTTCTCCTAGTCAAGGTAGATTTTCCTTTTGATCACTTGCATTTTTAGGATTAATTTGCAGCTGCTTTAAGATCAAATTCGTTCATTCTTTTAAAGCCCGTTTTCATAAGAGCAAGCCTCACCATGACTGGGTTGGGCCTTGATTTTAGCTACCTTGAAATGAAATATTATTTTTAGAATAACAACATAAATATAATTCCTTTCCCTTGAGTTTGTTAATAATAATAATTAATATCATATACAAATAAACTCGATGCATTATACATAGATAGATGTACATATAGGCTAACCTTAGGACATGAGTAACTGGAGACCCATTAAACCAGTCAAGATTGTCATTTTAACTTAAAGGAGGCTAATTGGAACTCTGACTAGGAAATTTCTCCCATGTTGAGTCAAGACATTTCCAAGCATCAACAAGATCATAGATCAATTTTCAATAAAATTGTTTCTCCCTTCATTTGATCAAAGAGGTCATCTATTATGGGTATCGGCACATATTCTTTACCATGGCTTGATTTAAGTCCCTGCAATATATGCATGATATTAAGGAACCATCTTTCTTCTTGATAAAAATTACTGGTGCACCCCAAGGTAAAATACTAGTTTTAATAAGTCCCAAATCTAATAGCTCCTTTAACTACATCTACAACTCGCAAAGTTTTAGAGTTTTCATCCTATAGGGTGTCTTACATATTGTCTCTACAATGGGTTTTACTTCGATTGTGAAATCAATCTCCCTCTGAAGAGGTAACCCTAGTAACACTCTAGGGAAAACATCCTTGAGTTCTGACAAAATTGGGTGTTGATGTAGGAAGGGTCCCTTCCTGTCACTTACAGCTTCAACCACATACAATTTACAACCTTACCTAAGGCAACATTTTACCTTCATCATTGAGATTAATCATAGTGACGCTTCCGTCTTGATACAATATATCTAAATTGATCTACCTTCATCATCTAAATAGATCACTTTCTTTTTTAAACATTCCGTCAAAGCATGATGAGGTTTTCACCAGTCCATTCTGATTATTACAACTTATGTTCCCAAGGCAATGATGTATTCCGTCAACCTGGTTGTATACACCTCATAATTTATGAACATTGGTCAAAACTAGGCCCTATCGCTTGTTTTACCCCAAAAGCCATCACAACTTGTTTAAGTTCATCATGCTCATAGGCTACCAACCCACATTTTTCTAATACAAATGGTGAAATTAAATTATGTACAGCACCAAAATCAAACATAATTTTAATTTTTACATGATTTATCATACTTGAGGTTTCCACCATAGTGGATTGGTGTTTAGCTTAATGGTTATTAATCGCCACATAAATATGATAGTGGATGTGACGAGTCTCAAATTAAACCCGTATAGAGTACCTCCCAAACACCTTTTATGGCCCCTTTACCTCCATTTCGTATTTCATTTCCCTATACATTGTTTTTTTTCCTGTCAATCTCATACTTTTAGTGAATCTCGAGTACTAAGGTGATTATACATTATTATTATGCATTTCTTCACTAATTTTCTCTAAGAATTACAATAAGGATGATCATTGGTTACCAAAATGTGATGGCCTTGTGTATCAAGTTATACTTACTGGAAGTGGTCATCAACAAAGTTTTTGGAAGAAAGAACGATTAGTTGGTCAAAGTCCAGTCTAGATATCTACACATGCAACTAATTCTAGCCAAAGTAATCTTGATTTTTGTTGTCTAGGATATCTCTCAAGCACTAGATGATCTTCTTATTTAAGACATAGTTTTTATACATGTATTTTTGGTTGGATGGTTTTTTTTTCCAATGGAAAAATCGTAATCTTTCATTAAGTAGAAAAATTACATGTAGTAGATGCTTGTGGCATATGCGAGTATTGTTGATCCATGACCAATTCGAATCAAACTGTAACAAAATATGAATGGCCAAGCCATTTCCTGTACATATTCAGACTGTTTGTCTATATATCAGCAGATATAAATATTTACATATTTTGATGAAAAACTCTGATATAAACAACAAAAAATATATATAATTAGGGCCTATCCACCCTATGGTAATCCTGGTCTATATATGGCCTGTGGTGATATTGGTAGAAGTCTGCTCCCATCTGTTCAGAGATTATCCACATGCCTCGGGGAAGTAGCGAGCCCTCCTTGGAAAGTCTGTCAACATCTTCATTATATTCCATGTATATATGATGACAAGAGACTGAGTTAAACACTGCTTTGTAATTGTAGACTTCATCCAAAATATTTTGTAGAGAAATAGCATGACAATGATTTTTGTTGTTGAACCAATTGATAATAATTTTGGAATCCCCATAGATCTGAATAGAAGTGCAGTCATGTGCTAATGCAAAATGGAGCAGATGTCTGAGGGTAATAAGCTCGGCAAAGTTGTTTGTACCCTCCCCTAGACCTAATTGGACCTTAAAGAAATGTTGTTCAGAGATGTATAGCATGAAACCCCCTCCGCAACCATGTGGTTGGGCAGCTCCATCGAAGTAAGCCCATGGCTTGGATTTATCGATCCGACCCGGTGTCGAGGTTCTGCGAGTGTGAGGGTTTGCCTCTTCTGGGATATCCTAATAAGCTGCTACGACCTTTGCAATGAGAAGAGGCCAGCAGGAAGTTTCATTCTTGAAAATAATTTTGTTTTGGGTAAGCCATAAGGTCCAACAGATGATGAGAGGTACGCATTATGCCTTAGCTCCCTAGTGTGCTACAATCTTGTTGTTCCATGCTTGGAGAATAGAAGTGCCTTGCCATGCATTCTGCATAGAGAGTTGTTGAGTTGTAACTTGCCAGAATTGTATGACAGTCGGACAGAGGAGAAACAGGTGTTCATTGTTTTCAGTGTCTTGATTGCAGAGAACGCACCAGGTCGGGCCATGAATAGATCTGTGCATAAGGGCATCGCCTGTAGGATTTTTGTTACATAAAACACTCCACATGAAGAGGCGTGCTTGGGGAGGAGTTTTCATTTTCCAAATCTGTTGCCACCATGTTTTAGAGTGTGTAGGCCTGTGATCCAAGAGAAGTTGATTGTATCCCTATTTTGGTGTGTATTTCCCATGCTCAACTGGGATCCAAACTAGTACATCTGGGTCATGATTTAGATGTACATGAGCTTCAAACAGAGCTGATAGATATGAATCCCAAGACTGTTTCCATTGTGCAGGAATGTTCAATTCAAGTGTTGTCCTCCAGTTTTGTCTGAATATAGTGTTGTGCTCGGGATCGGCGATGTGTGTAATCGTCGAGGTATTCCTGTGTTGTAGGTATTGTATGAGTTCAGGTGGTAAATGATATCTATTACCCCCTCCTATCCAGGGATCAATACCAATATGAACAAATGCACCATTATTAATGTGCCATGCCAAGCCTGATCTGATGAAAGGCATCAATTGAAGGATTTATTTCCATACTATGGAAATTCCCACCTAAGGCCATTCTAGTAATCTTACCCAGTCCAATAATTGCAATGGCCATATATATTTGTGGTAGGACACAGTCGTCCAAAGATTCTGTGAAGTGAGGAGGGACTAGCTCATCTTGGCTGCAAGAGCCTGGCCTAAAATAGACATGTCTTTTAGTCCCCATCCCCCACATTTTTTTGGCAATGCGATTTTCTTCCAACTTACCCAAGCAAAGGTTTTACCTTCCTTTTGTCCATTCCAAAGATATCAATAGCATATCTATTAGATGCGCCCGAGTATTCCCTGAGGGATCCAAGCAAGTGACATCCAATATACAGGGGTGGCTTCCAAGACTGATTTTATCAGGACAAGGTGCCCAGCTCTTGATAGAAATCTATGATTCCATGCTTTCAATCTCTTCTCAATTTTAATCACTAACCAGATCCAGTTAGCAATCTGGTAGCTGTGGGGTTTGATCCGAAAACCCAAGCATTTCAGACCGTCCGAGAGATTGTGCAAATGATAGTGGAAAAAATGGAGGGTAGCTCTATCCTCCTATGGGGTGGTGTGAGACAGAGTAATAGTAGATTTTTCCTGATTTGTAGCCATACCAGTGGATTTTTCAAAGAGAATAAGAATGTCATGGAAGGAAGAAGAATCCCTGATGTTGCCATCCAGGAAGATCATAACATCATCAACGAAAAGGAGATGTGTGAGATGATAGAGTTCATTCATTTTTAGTCCTTTGAGTCTGCCTTCCCATTTTGCAGTGCCGATGAGCCTACTGAGACCTTCCATCACTATTAGAAACAGAAGGGGAGACAAGGGGCATCCTTGCCAGAGTCCACATTCGGCATGAAAGAAATGGGATGCAGAGCCATTAATAAGAACACTAAAAGATGTCGAGGATATGCAGCAGATAATCCAGTCTATGAAAGCCAGAGGGAATCCTAAGTGGATCAGGATCATCTTAATGAAGAGCCAGCTAACACGATCAAATGCCTTCACAAGATCTATCTTGAGGATGATGCTTTTCATATTTTTAGCTTTGATAGAGTGGATGGCTTCCTAGGCAATGCCTATGGCCTCATGGATCTACCTATTTTGGAGAAAAGAAAATTGCTCAGGAGAAATGTGATGGGAGAGTATAGGGCAGAGCCTGTTTGCGATGATCTTTGCAATGATTTTGTATAGGGTATTGCAGAGAGAGATGGGTCAGAAGTCATTGAAGGATGTTGGAGAGTCAGATTTTGGAATGAGAGAAATAAAGGTGGCATTGATAGCCTCATACATTTTCCCAGATATCCAGCACTCTTCTACTATGTTGAGGAGGTCATTCCTAATGAGGTCAAAAAAAGCTAAGTAGAATTCAATATGCCAACCATCAGGGCCAGGGCTTTTATCTTTCTGAAACCATTTTATTGTCCCTTCAAGTTCATCTCTGGTGATGGGAGAGGTTAGCTCAACTACCTCTTCTGGATCAACAAAGCTTGGGAAGTGCCCTGCAAATTGAATGATATCAGCTAGGTTTGAGGCAGGTGGCTCCTTGTAGAGTTGTTTGAAATGTGAGATACCCAACTGTGATATTTGATTGAAGGTTTTTTCATACTTCCATCCGGTGAGGGCATTTGCAAAATGGTGTTGGACGCTTTTCTTCCCTTGGCAAAGTTTTGGAAGTACCTTGTGTTCTCATCCCCAACTTTGAGTTAGATCGCACGGCTCTTGAGTCTCCAGGTTTCCTCTCTTTCCTTCAGAATTCTGGCTCTTTGATTTTCTAGCTCAATCAAATTTATCTTGGCTTCAAGACTTAAGAATCCCCTAGTGTGTTCGTCCATAAGGTGCGGCAAGGATGATTCAACAGATGTGAGGGTATGGGAATCCCTTTGGAGTTTTTCCTTTGCCAATTTAATAGTAAACTTCTTGAGATGCAGTAGATTTTGACAAAAGCGTTGAGCCCAAGTGTGTCCTTGGGAGGGAGGATTTTGCCTCTAGAAGTCTGTAACTAGCTTAATATAGGAGGGATCTAGAAGCCAAGATGAATTGAACTTGAACGGGGCTTTGGGCTTAATAGGAGGACCTGATATTTCAAGGTAGATAGGCGAGTGGTCAGAGATGCCTCCAGTTCCAACCCACTGCTTGTAATGAGATAATCGCTGCATCATCGGATTTTTAAGAAGGAAACGGTCCAATCTTCTAGAGAGGGCAACCTCTCCATCTCTTTTGTTCCTCCAAGACTCACTATATCAGAGAGTGGGTCAATCTGTGCCGATCATCCCCAAGACTCACTATATCCAATGGAGAAATTTAGGTCCCTGCCCAAGATGAGATTGTTTGGAGAGGTAAGAGAGAGATTTAGGAGCTGATTCCAGAATGCCTCGCGACCATGGCACGACCCATAAACATTCATGACACGGAGATCCATCCCCAACTCAGCAGAAAAAATATTGATACCAATGAACCCCTTTCCTCCCCAGGCTGATATTAGGTTTATGGTTCAGGGATTGTATCCCAAGGCCAATCCACCTAATCGTCCAGTAGCATCAAGAGCAAGGAATTCCCATCCTGAGCTTAAATTCTGCAATATCTGAATGATGTGTTGGGCTTCGCCAAGGGTTTCTTGAAGAAGGATAATGTCTACAGGCTCAATTGTAAATAGCCTGCGCAGGGCTAGCTTTTTGGGCGAGCTAGCCATACCCCTACAATTGAAGGATAGGCATTTCATGGTGGAACCATATCAAGGGTATTCTTCGCTCTAAGAACCCGATCTAATGAGGTTTGCCTACCCGAGACCACCTCAGCACCAGCCCAGAGAATTGCATGTGAAAGGTAAGATTTGCGCCCACGAAGGGGTTTGATGGTCGATGAGGGGAGGGACAACCCAAGTCCAGAGAGTGTTGAATGGGAGTCCCTAGAGGGAGGCCGAGATCGCAGATTATAATGGTGAGGGGGAGCAGGGGAAGGAGAAGATGGGCGAGAGGTGGACATCGATTGAATGGTTGGGGCAGTAGTGGAGTAAACCAGGTGATGGGGGAGAAGGGGGCAAGGAATAGATGAGGGAGAGGTGGTGTGATTCTGAGCCAGTGCATTATGCAGATGTTGTGCAGAAGAAGTATGAGTAGAAGATAGAACAGGGGAAGAGGGAGAGGAGTACCCGATGATCAAGCCGCTTTAGCTGCTGCCCTGGCTCGAGTCAGAGGTGGAGATGGGGGTCCCGAAGAGTTGCCTGTAGATTGCTGGACTGGTTGGGATGGAGTCGCCTTCCGAGATGTTGCAGGTATTGAAGATGGAGCCTTCCTGGGGGTGTCAAGGGTGTCCTTACCACTGCCTGCCTCCTTTTCCATTGCTGCTTCCTGGGGTTTCGAAACCAGAGGACATTCCTTATACAAATGCCCGACCTTGTGGCAGCGTCGGCATCTAAATGGCACCCCCTCATAATCCAGAATTTGAACCCTAGTAAAATTTCACCATTGCAGGGTTATTTTTTCTTCCAGGCCCTCTCGGGTGTCCAGATGCACCAGAATGCGGGCTAGGGTTCGATTTTTGGATTGTACTATGGATTTGTCATAATCCAGAAAGGTGCCAAGGGTATTCCGAATCCACGCGAGCACTTCTTCAGACTAGTACTGGAGAGGCAACCCTGGTAACTGTACCCATAGAGGTCTAGCTCCTATTTGCTCTCTTTCCGAATTGAAGAGAGGGCTCCATCTTTTGAGCAACACCGACACCATTTCGATATGCCAATATCGTGCAAGAGCCAGGTTCGTGTATTCCTCCAAGGAAAAATGAAGGGCAAACCATCCTCGAGGCAGTATCTGGACTTCCGGGAGCTGTATGAAAATTTATCCCCAGATCTCTTTAACCAGCAACCCCAATCGCTCTGCCATGTAGGTTCTTCCATGAACCCTGCCCACCAGAACTTTCCCTGCTTTGTCAGAAACTTCCCCCATGGTGAGTCCTTCTCCAAACTTTATGGTGTAATCCTTGCCAGATGCCTTGACGCAATTTGTTTTCCTCTTTCCTGTACGCGAAGCAATAGGGTGGTCCTATAACGGATCTGAGTGGCTATTAGATTCTGGGTGTGGCTCCACCAACCTAGCTCAGATGACTGGGGTATGAAAACAGCCAGAAGGAGGAGTTGTATCCTGAGTCGCCTCGCAACCTGCGAGGTAGATAGACATCTTATGTGTCTCTGCAGCCGCATCAGGGTTGGATCCCGGGCGAGATGAAGGGTTCTTGGAAAAACAGAGGTCTGCATCAGGCGCAGGGTCGAATAGAGGGGACGAACAAGTAGCCAAGAGGTTGAGGGTACCAGGAGATAGCGGCGGGTAGTCTAGAGCAGGTGAGTCTATGGAGAGGGTCCCAATGTGTATGGTGGAGGCCGTAAGCCCGGGGAGGGAGACAACTGGCGCTAGATGCAAGCTAGAAGGTGCTAAGGAGGCGGGAACCAGTATAGGGTTAGGGTTACAGAATATGGCCTGCTCCAGGTAGGGATCCGATGAGTAGTCTACGACGTCCAGCTCCATACCCTCCATGTTATGCCTTGGAACAGTAGACCAACAGTTAACCATCGATAGTTGGACGCAGATGCAGGCTCGAAATGGCAAGGTGCGGATACTGTTCGGAGGTTACAGTGACTGTGGCTAACTGTGAGCCAAAATTCATCTAGGGTTTGAGCAGGTGGAGCTGCAGCGCGCCATTTTTGGTTGGCCTGAATCTAAGTTCTTTAGAACTATAATATTTTCATAATCGGTCAAATAAGGTTAGCCATGCTAATATTATTGGATTATTGATGTGGCCACTTTTTTCATTCTGGAAATTTGTACTTCTTTTTTAGATGATTTAATGTACACAAATATGTTGTTGTTGGCTTTGATCACCTACAGAGTCCATTTCTTCATGCAGTGCTCCCAATCAAGTAGGGCCCATTGAGCTGGGATGCACTTGCAATTTCGTAGTTATGTTAATGTTTGAGTAGCATAAATCTGCAATAGTTTCGAATGCATAAAGTCTGAATTAATTCCTTTTCTATATTGATTACATGACTTGTGTTATTTACTCTCTTATTTTTGTTGTTTCTTTGAATTGTTTGACTGAGTGGATTGAGGGCCATTTTGTGGAAGAATCATGGCTCATGTATTTAAAGAAGGTTGTGTGTGCAACTATAGGACTCAGACTAGGATTATTCAATTGATTGGATTGTTTTATAACCAACATGGTATGTTTTTCTATACTGATGAGCTAGTTATTTTAGTTACTAGATTAATTGAATGCCTCTTGATGCTCATGAATAGAATAAAACTTTGAACTTAAATCTTTAATTATTTCATGTAGTATGTGAGGGTTGATATATCAATGTTAGAATAAGTTACCTTTGATTGAGTGTTAACCAATTAAATTTATTTCTGCATATATTTTGTGGGTACCTCATCAGTTTATGGTCTCTCGATTGATAATCTAACGTACAACAAATTAAGAAATTAAATTTCTCGTCATTTTGCGGCGTCGTTGATGGGGAGGTGCTAAGAAATTAGCTTTTAATTGGTTTGATGCATGATTAGATCTAATTACTACAATAATTGGGCATCCTAGAAAACATAGTGGCAAGAACTGTAAGACAAGAGGTAAGAACCTGTGAGTCCACTTTTGTGCATTAGCCTGCCTCACTCGATCTAGATGATATTAGTATTGTATGAGATGAGGGAAAGGTAAAAATTGTAAGGGTAAGGTAGAATTTAATACTCCAACTAGAGAAGTTAAAATAGAAAGACTTCCCAATACTAATTTGGCAGGTAACAGCCCAAATAGGAGACAAAAAGGTGGAGCGTTGGATAAGTCATAAGGAACATCAGTAGCTAGGAGAGTGATTCACACAACTACTTCCATTGGTCCTAAGATTGAAACGTTACCTAAAGGAAGAGTAGATTCAATACTTCACAGCAACCCAACTATTGGACTCCAGCCCCTGGAATCTTAGTTTAGCTTTTTCGGATGAAACAAAATGGTTCAAGGTGAGGGTTAGATGAATCAACCAAAGAATGAGGATGAAACAGCTTTCAGATTTCCAATTGCTTATCCAACTTTCAGTGTACATACGAACAACATCTCTCCAACGGTACTCCTGCGATTCCAAGGGTTGGTAAGCGAGGATCCTAACACACTCTTATTTGAATTTGATGTTTTATGTCATAACACGGATTATTCCACTTATGCTCATAAGTTGAAGTTATTTCTAGCTACCCTTAAAGAATCTTCCATGTGATGGTTCGTGGGACTACCTGAAAATAACATCACGACCTAGGAGGGCATGAGAAGGGCATTTCTTAAGAAGTATCAAGACTACTATAAGGCTCGCGAGTTAAAAGAAGAAATTTTCAGAATGGTGTAGAGGGAAGACAAGAGTTTGAAGATTACTTGGAAATATTTTTATATAATATTCAATGTGTCAAGCAACATAAGTTAGATTCTAACATGAAGAAAATTATTTTCTTCAAGGGTTTGATGGAAGAATCAATGAATATGCTTAATCATATGGGGGTGGGTGACATCTCTGCATTTACTTTTAATGAAATTATTGATATTTACGAGAGATATTCTTGGGGGCAAGGGAGAAGAGTGGATAGCACTCGCGATCTCCCTAAAAATCAAAAGACAACCTCTAATGGTGTGACCATAACAGAATTAAGGAATCTCTTGGACGATTTTAAAACTGATATATTGAGTACTCTCATTTTACAAATCAAAAATTTGAGTTTTAAGAAGAAATAGGAATAAGAATGTGTTTCCCTTGCCATTTTCTACACAAGATGTCAGAAGAAGCAGCCCATAAAAGATTTTCCTCTTGATAACGTCAACATTTTCACCATCTGTGTAGAAGATCACTCCATGGAGAGTTTTTCTTGTTTACTAGGTCTCAAAGTAGTGTACCATGGGGATGAGAAAACACCAAAACAAATTTAATTGCTAGCAACTAAGAGGTTGTGGCAACCTAGAGCTCTAGGTACATCTTTTGATTTTGTTGCTGCGAATTGTTTTAGCAACATGGCATATGTGGCCACAACATCCATTTTAGAACCAGACTTGCTAGCAAGGTTGGCAAGGATTTTGTTATGGGAATACACCTTTGTATCCTTATCTACCATATCCTCAATATCCTCTGCAATCTCAACCATTTTATTACAGCTACCAAACACCAACATATACCCAACAATAACCTTTGAATACTCAACTACATCTACCCTCTACTCAACCTTATAGGTTGAACCAACTGCCTATGCAACCTGTCACTAACCCAAATAATAAAGTAGCCCAACCTATTATGCAAGCTGAGTTGAATCCCTTTCTGACATATGTTATTTCCCATATACAAGTTTAGGATATCCATTTACAGTTAGGGAAGGTGTTTCTAGATTTTTTCCCTATTATTGTAGAAGAAGAAAGAGAGGAAGAAGTTTCTACCCCAGTGGAAAGTACCAGTAGTCCTATAACCCCTCAGTAAGATAATAGACCCTTGAAATAGCCATAAACTTTAGCAAATCCCCCTTATCCTGAGAGGTTGAATAAGAGTGAACCAATAAAACCCCTTGAGCATGACATAATCAATTAATTGAGGAACATTTGTGTCAAAATTCCCTTACTGCAAGTTATTCAAGATATACCTATTTATGCCAAAATCATGAGGGAATTATGTACTAAAAAACTAGGGAAGAAATAAAAAGACCCATCAACCATTCATCTTATTAGGGAGTGTGTTGATGCAATCACTGGAAAGAATTTAGCGAAAAAATATATTGATCCTGGGAATCCTATTGTTTTAGTGCATATCAATGAAGTATCTATTCTTAATACTTTGATTAAACCTAGAGTGGCCATTAATATTATGACTATACATACCTCTATGTCCTACCCTGACCATTCTTGAATAGGCAGATAAATCTAGAATCAACTTGGAAGGAGTTTTCAACGATGTGATTGTCTCCGTTTATTTGTGAGAATATCTAATGGATTTCATGGTCTTGAAAAATAAATCAACAATAGGAGGACACCTTATAATCCTTGGGAGGTCATACTTGCTACCGCGGATGCATTTATAGGATGCAAATTCGGTATCATGTTTATTTCTCATGGAGGAACTGTAAAACAGATTACCTTATATCCTCCTACGAAGTCTCTCACAAATTAGAGGAAGCCCCATGGTTTGAAGATTCGGTGAGCGATAAGGAAGTGGTTCAGCCAATGTGCATGGTCGATAAAGTAAAGAATTTCTAGGAGTGTTATGAAGAAAATCATCTTAATTTTTTTTTATGTAATTTGGGTTCTTATGGTTCTGATGATCATCTACTAGAGTAGGTTTTCAAGAGTGATGCACAAGAAATGGATGATTTGATAGTTTTGTCTTCATTGTGTAATATTGCTAAAGTTTCATCACGCTAAATAGAACCACACTGCATTTCTGCTAAAGTCAACCATGGTAAGTGTTTGAATATTAGTAATGAAATTATTGATGAATAGCAAAAAAAGTTGATACATGTTTTACAGGAACATATAAACTCCTTCACATGGGATTACCAGGACATGAAGGGAATTGATCTTGTAGTTTTTTCTCACCATATCTGTCCACAGATCAATGCTCATCATGTCTAACAGCCTCAAACACGTATGAATCGAACACCTAAGGAAGCATTAAAGGAGGAGCTGCAAAAGCTCTTTGATGCTAATCTAATCAATATAATATCTAACAGTAAATGGGTTTCCCCCTTAGTAGCGGTCCCTAAATCTTCAATAAAATGACATGTGTGTGTATAATTTCATGAATTGAACAATCTACTATGAAGATTTATTGTCCCCTTCCTTTTATTGATCAGGTCCTAGACACCCTAGAAGGAAATAAATATTTCTCATTCTTATATGGGTTCAATGGGTATAACTAGATTCAAATAGCTCCAAAGGACCAAGAGAAAAGAACCTTTACTTGTCCCTGGGAAACCTTTCCTTATCAGGTTTTACCTTTGGGTTTTGTAATTCCCCGTTTACATTTCGAAGAGAGATGTTGGGAATTTTCTCAGATCTGATCCATGACTACATGGAGGTGTATATGTTAGGAAGCACACATTTCCTTGAGTAATATAAAATTTCAAATGATGTTAACTAGGGGAGTAGTGCTTAGCCATGTGGTTTATGTGTAGGTATCAAGGTTGATCCCACTAAGATCAAGGTCCTATCTCAATTACCAGTTCCTACAACACAAAAAGCGGTGAGAATTTTCCTTGGTTTCGTAGGAAATTATAGACACTTTATTGAATGTTTTACAAAGATTGCCATGCCTTTGTTGAAATTGTTATCGAAATATGTTGTTTTCTTATGGACTGACCAGTGTCAGTATGCATTTAAGACTTTAACAGAAAACTCTCGATTGCTCCTTTTCTTAGAGGACCCAATTTAGATTTTCCTTTCCATATCTTAGCAAATGCCTCAAACATGGATTTGGGAGTTATCCTTGGAAAAAAGGATGACCTATTTTATTATGTTATTTATTATACTAGCAAAAATTTAACCTCCGCTAAATTGGATTGTACTATGACAGAGAAGGAGTTCTTCGTGGTGGTGCACTTTATAAATAAGTTCAGGCATTATATTACAAGTTATGACGTTTTCATCCACATTGACCATGCAACTATCCAATAACTCAAACATGGATTTGGGAGTTATCCTTGGAAAAAAGGATGACCTATGTTATTATGTTATTTATTATACTAGCAAAAATTTAACCTCCACTAAATTGGATTGTACTATGACAGAGAAGGAGTTCTTCGTGGTGGTGCACTTTATAAATAAGTTCAGGCATTATATTACAAGTTATGACGTTTTCATCCACAATGACCATGCAACTATCCAATACCTCATGAATAAACTAGTAACCAATGGTTGAGTCACGAGATGGGTTTTGTTATTGCAGAAATTTAATGTTATGGATATGGATTGGCCTGGTAAATATGACCTAGTTGTTGATTTCTTTTATACGATGCAACATGAAAATAATCATGTTCCTATAAATGTAGATTTTCTAGATGAATAATTATTTGTAGTTTCTACTCACCATCCCTGGTTCGTAGATATTGAAAATTATTAGATACATGAAAATTGCTGCAAACGTTTCCTACTCATGAAAAGCACAAAATTATAAACATAATTTCATATTATTATTGTATCAATGGTGATTTATTTTACACATGTGTAGATCTTATTATTTGAAGGTGTGTGCAAGAGGATAAAGTACCAAATATTTTAAAATCTTACCACAACGAGCATTGAGGAAGTCATTTTTCTAATAAACACACTACCTATAAGGTATTGCAAGTCAAGTGTTATTGGCCAAACTTGTTCAAATACGCTAAGAAGTACGTGTGACAATGTGACAGTTGTCAGAGGATGTGGAGGTCAATTAAAGTAGACAAAATGTCGCTACAACCATAGGTATTGGTCGAACCATTCGAAAGGTGGGCTCCGGATTTTGTAGGCCCGATCATGCTAATGTCAAGAAAGAAGAAATATGTTCTGGTGTGCACTGATTATGTTACAAAATGGGTTGAGGCCAAGGCATTATTAGCTCAAGCCAATGAATAGGCAATTGTCAATTTTCTTTATGAAGATATTTTTACCAGGTTCAGCATGCCTCGAGATATTGTTACGTAGCAGGGGACATAGTTCACATCTAAATTAATCAAGGCAATCATGGAACAATAGCAAATTAGGCATTAGACTTCTACTCCTTATCATGCACAAGAAAACAAGCAATTTGAGTCCACTCATAAAGTGTTGGAGGTCGTTCTATTGATAATATTGGATACCACCAACATACAGGGGGTCTCCCCAATGTGAAGTCCCAATTAGACCTCACATCGTTTAGAGTAGGAGCCCCATCAAGAGTATCATCCTGACCATCATAACTTAAGGTTTTCCTTAGTTTCAAAGGATAACATAGATTACACACATAACCTTCGAACAAGTAGGTAAGTTGACATTGTAAAGCACCAATTGCAATGTATAAAAGGAGGCTTTAACAAAAGGGATCTAAGAGTGAGTCTCTAGAAGGAAAGCAATATTACTATCCTAATACAGGCACACGAGAGAAAGGAAATATCCATTTATTAACCTGCAAATTAGTTCACAAAATAACAACGATTCATGAAAGCAAATACAACACATATTCAATAAGATAAGCACCAAATCCACCAAAATAGTTCAATTTCTTTAATACATAAGAATGCCAACATATATTGCAAACATCCAAAGAATATTCTTAAAACATTCATGATACATGCATGAAAGTGTCTTGGCTGAATGAGCTTCAATTATTAGGAAAAAGATGTAAGTACACAGTTACAATGGTGAGGCACTAGTTCCAATAGTGGAACATTAAGTCACTTATTGCTTCTCCATGGAATGATTTATCTCTCTTATTCCAAGCATAAGAAGCCATGGCTAGCTCTCCAAAGTCTATGACTCCAAAATAATTTTACATGAGTTATGAGGGTCTATTATAACAAGAGAATGAACTTTCATAATCACATGACTCTTGAACTACCCTCATGACTCTTAGAATTCTAGTGTGCCCTTTGAACTTCTATACAACCTTTTGGATTTTTCCTAATTACTCTTGAACTTTTATTTGACTCATTTATCCTCATGTGACTTTTCATATTTTACATATGACTCTTGGACTTCCACCAATTACATTTTGTCCTTTTCCTTGGAAACAAATCATTACATTCCATATGATGATGTTGCAAGGCACATGGACACATATTGACATAGTGATGACACTTGTGCAAGTTATGACTTGGAAATGCTAACATGGAGCTCATTATGAGGTGGAAATTCCAAGTTGTGCTTCTTGTTGGTTTCTATCCAATCTTCATGAAATATCTTATCAACACTTCATCTTCATGAAAGATCCACTTTGTTGCTTATCTTCACCCTCCTAAGGGTCTTGGATCGGTATTGGAATCTTTTGAGTCATCATGTAATGTCTTCTTTTTCATAGTCTAGGATCTACTTCATGCCTTCATGATGCTTCTTTTTTCTTCATCTCTACAAGTGTTTCCTTATTCATTCTCCTTGACATCTTCCTTGAGCATCACCTTGTCATGATGAGGAGGTACACCTACTAATGAAGATTATTCATGATAAGGAAAATTCAATTTTGAAATCATCTATTCTGTCCTACTTTACTCATGGAGGAAGTTTCTTGTGATAGGCTTGTGAAAGGGTTGAGAAGGAAGAGCTTGATGAGGAGGGCACGGTTGAGATCAATAGTGGCTTTGGAAAGTACCCTTGTTCATTAGAACTATGCCATGCACTATGAGGAGGGGAGAGACGAAGATTATGTAAGCATTGTTTGACTTGATAAGGACTGATAGGATGCCTCCTTGAGCCTTTTTACTATGCCATGCAAAGAGAGAGGAGCTTAAGGAAGTGTTTAGTGTAGAGGGGAAGAACAAGGGACAAGGTTGAAGGCTTGAGGCTTGAGACTACACTATGCATTGAAGGAAAGAGGAGGCCCAAGGGAAAGTGAAGCTTTTCTCAACAAGGGATAATTATTCATATGAAATGCACTTTTCCTCTTATGCTAGTGCAGTTTCGTCCAAAAGTGGCTAAATTTTCATCTAGAATGCAGTTTTCACTGAGGGAGGAAGAAAAATTCTAGGTCACTTAGCCTAGAAAGTTCTTCACTACATTAAGGAAGGAGGAGGGCCTTTGAGTGGTATAATTTTCTTTTGCAAGGTGATGGGAAGGGTCCTTTCTATCATATGGGAGTGTTATATGTTCTATGCAAGGTAGATGTATTCAAAAATTAGTACAGTGGGTCAGTAAAGGCAAGAAGGGTTGAGTGACCATACTTAGAAGGCTTCTTAGTGTGCAATCATTGGAGATGGCCTTGAGAAGGAATTATTGAAAAGTTATTGATGAGAAAGGTTGCATAAATAGGCTAATGAATAGGTTGTTCTCATCACCTAGTAAAAGGGATAATTCCTTCACAACTTGCACTGGGTCGAAGGACCAAGAAGAGCTCCAAAATGGCTAAGTTTGGGACCAATAGAGTAAGAGAAGAAAATGCATCTGAACATGACTCAAAAATGGATCACACACATGAAAGCCATCAATAAAACATAGGAAGATACATAGGACTCATGAATAGCAATCACACCTTGAAATGATGCAAAGCGACACTTATTTCTAAGTGCGACAATTAAGACGACACACTACGATACTTAGAACACAAGTTTCGACAGAAGTGTCTATAAAATATTCTTATGATATGTATGACTAATTAATGTATAAGGGTGTGCAAGAACTAACTCCAATGATGTGGAAAGGCATGAAACATGCAAGAGTGAAAACAACAAAAGGTGACACCTGCAACAGGAAGAAAACTTGAAAATGACACTTGCAAATGCTAAAGAAATTGAAAGTGACACATGATAGAGCAAAGATAACATGAAAACACCACTTATTGAAGTGAAAACATGCAAAAGTGATAGTTTCGAGTACAAAAGGGACACATGTAAAAATAAAGATACGGAAAAGCGATAGTTGGGAAAACTCACTGAAGTAAAAGTACAATCACAACCAAAGTGAAGGAGATTGTCCATGAAAGTGCACATTAACTGTTGATATAATTTTAACATTGAATAGGAACTATTTAGGTATATTGTGTTATTACTATTCAATCTTGCATAATCACCAAAGACTAAGCATGTGTGAGAAAGTGACTTTGACAGTTAAACTCTTATTAAAAGAAGACCCAAATACTTTACAAAACACTAATCTACCATGAAGTGACCAAGAGAAATAAAGGAACGATAGATCGTAAGATCCCTAGTAGGCTCCAAAATTCAAGTGTAAGCAAAATTTTGGAGGGTGTTGATGGCAGCATCAACACGTCCTTACCAAGACTCTTCAGATTTATCACAAATACTAAGTGTATTGGTTAATTAAAACTCCTTGGGCCTAGAAGATGATGTGGAGAAGTACCACAGGATGCACACCATATGAGTTGGTCTACGAGAAATAATTCCTTCTTCCAATTGAGTTTTAGATTCATACTTTTCGGACTACTGCTCAATTGGGATTGGATTTGAGTGAAGTGTTGGAACAAAGACTACTACACCTGAACTAGCTTGATGAAATTAGGAAGGACGTGATCCAGCAGACTGTATTGGTATAGGAACACATAAATAATTTGCACGATAAGTTTATTTGAAAAAATCAGTTCAACTAGGGGGACTAGGTTCCCCTTTTATTCGAGATTTAAATATTTTAAAGGGAAATTCACAATCTGCTGGCTGGGACCATATGAAGTGGATATTGTTTTTGGGAACAAGTTAGTCCAAATCATAATCATTTATGAGAAGAAAACATATTTTCTTGTGAATGGGCACAGGATGAAGTTATACCAGAAGTCAATGTCCAAGGAAAAATTCAAAGCATAAATTTGTAAAGATAATGGGATGGAGGTGGTAAAGCAGAAAGACTCTCTTCCCGCCCCTATTTCCTCTTTTTGAATTCTTCTCTCTTTAATATACACTCACACATATCCTTGGAAAATAGACACACACACAGACATCCTTGGAAAATATATAGACATACACATAATAAATGGGGTCTAATTGTGAAAACCACTTTGTGGCATGGTTAGGTCAATAATTTGTTGTTATTTATTTTTCAAATCATGAATCTTCAAAACTTTTGTTCATTCTCAAGGTAGTTGATGAGGGATTCCCTAAGACCCTCCTTCCAATAGTCTTTTTCCAATTGACTTAAGCACATTATTTAGGATAAAGGACTAGATATTATTTTCAGTACCTTGAGGCTTGTAGGCATTAGTGGTGGGTTCTCTCGCCAGTGAGAAGTAGGAATACATCAATGTCTCCTTGTCGCCAGATATTGCAAGTGACTTGAATTCAACACATCTTCCCACACATTGCAAGATGTACTAAGGTACTTTGGCTCTCATTGACATCAAAGGTGAGTAGCCTCGTGTCGATTAATGATATACACTAATGACCAATAATTTGATGATTCTCTCTTACCCTCAACTGCATCACCTTTATTTGCATGATGAGAGATTGTACTTAAGATGGAAGGGATGTAGAAGGCTTGTGATTTTGTCTCTAATACAAAAACTACCAAATTCAAGACTAGTGATAGGATATATCAAAATTTATTGCAGGATCATAAACTAGTCCCCTACTTTAAGGAACAACAGTCTATTGTGTAGAAAATGTAAGAAACAACTAAACAAATGAACAGAATTAGAGAAGAAAAACGAATATCCAACATAACCTGGTAATATACTTGGGAATCATCTATCAGAAATATTTTTCTATAGGCACAATGGTTACAAGATGAGAGGCTTCTTTGTGACAACTTGCACCTTTCGATAACCCTGTGACACATCGAGACTAGAAGTAGTGTTATGATCCCATAGTTTTCGATCATGCACTACATAGATGGATAGAATCTCTCCTTTCACAGTAATGGTTATTACTTTAGGTAAATCTAGACGTGGAATTTTGGTAAGTGTTACTTCAGTGATAATTAGGGTAAGTCATTTTATGCTTTAATACATGACTGATCTATGAAGAGTGTGATAGTTATGTTAATCGTTGTACTAACAACCCTCCATAATTTTTTTCAACCACCCTATCCAATCATTTTGAGTGACACATGTGAAATCCCTCCATGCATTTGTATGATTTGAAATTAGTCTAATCTGTGTAATCCCTACCATAGATAATCATAACAAAAATCATATTGTTTTCTTTCCATTTTAAACTTTTCTTACTGATCCTTTTATAGAGACAAGGAATTATGATTTCGTTGTTCTCCTCACATAGAAGGAAGTATGTTGAAACCTATAGTGCCTTGGTTTGAACCTAGTAGTGTTTATTTTCTTAACGCGTATATGCAGGGCCATAAATGTTTTGAGGAGGTTGGATGGTGTTATAGACATTTTTGGGCACTGCAACCCCAATCATAAATGTCCATAAACCAAGGGCTCTTAAGTCCCTAAAAGTGTTGTTCCAAACTCTAAAATAACAAGGTCAACTGATTACATCTTCTCCCAGAAGTTCTCCACGAAAAACTGCTCAGAACTGGTCAAAACTGGACCATCTCACCTACTCCATGGTCAAAGTGCGCTGCATCCCACCTAAATACACTTGGGAGGTGCGATACATCTTGAAAATCCCTTCTATGGGGTGCGATGGGCGAGAATGGACAAATGGCAGGGTCAATCTGCAAGGTGGAGGATCATGGAATCTTCTAGAAACTTCTCCTGTGACACTTGCCTCTCTACATTCGCCCAGGGATGAGTAAGAGATCATCAATCTCCAAGTGGAATCAAGAACTATCAGAGAGAGGACACTAATCAAATCTCAAAAGCTGACTCAACCCCCTTGCAAACATCTATATATGGATCCCTCATCCCAGAGATCCAGAGGCTGGAATTTTGTATCTTGTAAGGAAGTTCTGCTGGTTTCTTGGTGCAATATCATAGTGTTGGGTGATCTAAGCTTTTCATGAGGTGAAGAAGGGCTTTCTTGCTGAGAGGATGATGCTGGGTCAAAACAATTGGCTGTAATCCTCTTTTCTACTTCTTGATTATCAATAAAGCTCTTTAAGTTTTCCTCCACATTCTTGTATGATTGATGATACATGCATTTGTGTGGTCAATATATATCTGGTCCTATGTTGTTTATGATAATATATCTATGTTCTCGGATAGTGTTATGCTGCTTTGATTCTACAGGTGCTCTTTGAAGCTGGGTAGATGAGGAAGCTAGTGGCAAGGATCTATCAGAAGGGAGAGGAATCAGGCAAGGAACCAAGCACAAGACAGAGGTTGGTCTCCTTGATTCCCCTCTTATCTATTTCTCATAAAGGAAAACGAAAGTAGTTTTAGTTTGTTTGTTTCTAAGGTAGCTACCAGCCTTAGTGGGACTAGCAGCTCTGCATAGACACTAGTTTTCCTGATAACAAAATGGCGAATCCACTGGGGAGTGAATAGATTGTTTGTTTATCTACATTTGTTTACTTTATAAACTTACAGATGGAGCCTGAAGTTAAGCCAGCTAGCCTTCGAACTACATTTTCTATGCAAGTGTAAAGTAGATCAATGCTGCTTTAGTCTATCTTCGGGTTTTGTTTATGAACTGAACAATTGATTTACAAGCACTCTAATTTCCCTCATGGTGGCTCTAGTAACCTCTTTAGATCTACCCCTGTGATTGATTTACTGATTACCACTTGCTCGGCCTAAATCCCTTAACTGAACTGCAAACTGTGACCCAGAACCCAGTTAAAGTCTCGTCCCTCGTCTAGTGCAATCTCTTCTATGAATTATGGATGCATCGCACTTCCCGAGTGTAGTAGGTGCGTTGCATCTCTTTTTCACTGTGTTACAGGTGCTCTGATCAAACAAGGCCTTTCCTGCTCCTAGATTTTGGTTTCTGTGTTCACTCTTTTCAGCTCTATTCAAGATTTTTGTTGCCTGTAATCAGTACACCTCTGTTGAAACCCCCTTCCTTGCCATTATTCGCCTCCATTGTGCAAAGAACTATAAATGTTTTTATGTATTTTGAGCCATTTTCAGTTCTCTTTTGCAAAGAAGTAGCGTAATTGTATTGTCGATTCTTGATTTGAAAGTGTCACAAGTTTCGTTTTCAGTCATAGAAGAGAATTTGATTGTTCTTGATAGTCGATTAAACTGTTACTCTTGTATTTGATTTGAATTAGTAGTTTTTCAAGTGTCGAAAGCAAGTTTTCAATTCCAAATCGCAAAGTGTCGTCATTGTCCTCATTTTGTCTTGAAAAGAAACTTGCTAGTAATGTCGCTTTGAAAAATAATTCAGATTTGCGCTTAGCTTTCTTTTTATCATTCACACATTAAGAAGGCTGAAAACAAATACATGCATGTGCATTTGCATTTAGACTGTTTGTTGGTTTGATTTAGGACAGCGCATATAGGGTGTGCTCCCTACTCTATGTTGAAAGAACGTCATCTCTCTTTCCTTAGTAGCTAGGATTTTCATTGCAAAAAGAAGATTAAACGATTGTTTATCATCTTAGATTGCATTTTTGGGAATTGTACATCTACATCACGTGGTGAACCTGAAAGGAAAATTTCTTAAGCAAGATCAACTGTAAAATAAATTTAATGAATCTAAAAACACTTTGGAACCTAACGCACAACATTTAGAAGTCTAGGCTAGAGACGTATTCCGGCGTCGTAAAGCCTGGTAACTGTTGTTTTCATTGATGGTTGGGTGATTCCTCCACTTTGAGACGATAAGTGCCAGTACGGACTTGTGATCCCACGTACCGTCGAGTATATATTTGGAGACCACAATAGGCTTTATCCTTTATCCATAGGAAGCCGTGTTTGCCGCCCTATCAATCGCAATGCACTGAACACAGCATTCGGAAAGATTGACTGCCTTCTGCAGTTCTTCGATTGGTTTGGTAATCCCTCTGTCCAAATTACTCTTTCGTTCCTTTTTAGACTCCTTAAAGGAAAAGTTCCATCTGAGCACTTGTCACTTCAGGCTCATTAAAAATCAAAGGCGACTAGAGTCATCTTTTGTTTTTTCTTGACTCTTAAAAATTGAAAAAACAAGTTGTGTCAAAGCATCTAAAATTCATCTAATTCGGGAACATACTTCCCCTTGATTTTTAGTTGATCGAGTAATCCACAATCGTGGAAGAAAGTTAATTGAAACCCCGTCGTTCGCGGAGGCTTACGAGTCAACCGTCTTTGTCTCCAAAATCGAAACTGTTACGGACAAAGCGAACTCGTTTAACCGGTTCCAAATCCCCTGGTAAAGTTAGAACATGTGTTCCAACACCATCAGAGACTCCAGTTACTCCAAACATTTCTGGTATCCCTGCCTTTACAGAAGAAGTTCAACATCCACCAAAGGACAGTAGAACTGATCCTAGTGTGAAGGAAAACAGCTAAAGCAACCAGGGGGCAAGAAGAAAAAGAAAGGGAAGAAGAAGAAACAGGAGGAGTCATCTCCTGAAAAATCTTCTGTAAACCCTTCTGTAAATAGGAAACCAAATCATCCATGCTTTATATGCGATGAGGATCATTGGACATCAGATTGTCCATATAAAGCTGAGCTTAGAAAATTCTTCAAGAATACAAAAACCTCGGCAGTATTAACTGATCCGTTTCCAAATCCAGGAACAAATATGGTTGCTAGTGACAATGCTTCCCAATCCCAAGTACTTATGCTATCCATTTCGAAGCACCAAAATGATGCTTTGATATCGACAAGGAATAAAGATTACGGGAATCCACAGCTGTCAAACAACAAGGCTAATGATCAACCTAGTAGTTCGACAACAACTTTAACCGAAGTTGTGCCACCCATCGTTCCTGAGCGAACGATAAAGCCGCCAAAGGGAGTAATACAAAAATCAACATTTAATCCTCGTGCTAAAGTAGCACAGAATTATAATATAGTAGAGGACCTGACCAAATCGCCGTCCGCTATGTCGACACTTGAGGTACCGCAAAATTTCCCCTCCCAAAAGCAGGCTCTATTATCAATAATAGGTGGGATTGAGCCAACGGATTCCAATCTTGTATCCTTTAATCACAAAGGATATGACCCTCAGTTACCAGCTCAACTAGCTTTCCTTATTCAAGTGAAAGCCCTCAACAAAACTGTTCATCGAACAATTATTGATGAGGGGGCATCTACATGTATTTTGTCGATGAGTTGCTGGAAAACTTTAGGCTCACCACCCTTGTCGTGATCGTCAACGATGTTAAAAGCATTTGATGGACAATCATACACTCCATACGGGATTTTAAGTAACTTGCAAGTTGAACTAGGGGGCAAAATAGTAGAAATTGATGTTGAAGTAATTGACGGAAACCTCGATTACAACATCCTACTGGGAAGGTGCTGGATATATGCCATGGCCGCAGTCATGTCGACCTACTTTAGGAAGATTGCATTTCCCTTCCAAGGAAGAATTACAATCGTCGACCAACAAACATTTCTCCCCAATAGTTCACAAGTTACGGGAAGCATTTCAATGATCCATGGAAGCAATCATTCGCTTCAAAATATTGGAGTAGGCCTCCTAAAAGACCCTGCCTTAATGGGTACTTTTGCCTTACTGCCTCAAAGTAATCTGGCGGAAGTGGCCACAGTGGAAACCTACAATATGAAATCTTCTATATCTAATGGATTTGAAAGATTCCTAAACATTTTGTCAGCATGGATCATCGCCATTTTAGAAATATTGTAGCAATCAATTTTCTTCACCTAGGGGGCAAACCCAAATCAACGCTCATCTAGTGTTTGGATAGATAGGTCTGAGGAATATGGCACCTCTTCAAATCCTTGGTCGCATGTACATTCTACAGACGAAGGAATCATTCAATCAATGATGATAGGAGAGGCAGCATGGGAAGATTACCACCATCACTCCCATCTTCGGGATTACCACGAAGATTATTCCAGCAACCTTAATCATCCTTCAGTTTTTAATTTTCTATCAAATACTGTAAAAAAGGTGGATACTGAGGACGGTTCTGATCTCGTGTCGACCTCGTTAAAAAATGAAACAAGGAGTCATGAGGATAGTTCTTTTACTGTGCCAACCTCATCAAAAAATGAAACAACTCCCTTTCCAAATCGAGTCTTTCGAAGATCTCGAAGGTAAACCTTCATTCCAACCACCGAGATGAATGGAATGAAGCTTGGGGGGCATGCACCTCGATTTTCCTTATTATGTTGGGGGCATGCAAACTTATCATGAGCAGTGTTACCGCAGGGTTCAAGCTCGTTAAAAAATAAACCCGCCTCGAGCAGTTTTAACGCAAAATTCAAGCTCGTTTAAAAATAAACATAAGCAATGAGCAAATGTTCCCCCAGAGTTTAAGCTCATTAAAAAATGAACCAATTTCTGGTAAATAACCATCGTGAATGAATTGTCATCAGCCTTTGAAACCTTGGTCGTGTTCTCATCATCACCTCCACTCTATATTGGTCGATCATTCACCTCCATTTGATTGTTTACCCCTTTTGAGGAACAACTGCAAAGAGTGATCCTGTTAGCCATCCTTGTGACACTGCCGTGATTGGAAAATTCCAAACCTTACCTGGAATTAGCTACTACCCGAATTTATCACTCGTTCCTCGAAAAACGAGTCTCCTTTAATCTCTTTTCATCTGACTCGTAAAATATGAAAAGATTTCCAAGCAATTGGCCTCTCTAGCTCGTTAAAGTGACTGGAAGTGCTATCCCTCCTTTAGATTTTAATCTTTTTGGACTTGAGGGATTATTACACAAAAAGATCGAGCGCTTGTCTTGTTCAACTCGTTAAAAGTACCGAAAATTCATCCCTTTTGTATTGTTTTATACTTTTTCGGGCTCAAGGGATTATATGACAAAAAAGGATTATTGGAGTTTTCTTTACGTCCCTTTTCAGACTCTATAAAATTGAAAAGGACCGAGTTATCTTTGTCGTTAAACTTGTTAAATCGAATAGCAACAAACTTGTCCATACAGACAAGAACGAGTTTCACTATCGCTAGGCTCATTAAAACATAGTGATGGGTTTGCCCGAAGGGAAAATTATAGAACAAGCATATGTTATCCTCCTCAATCTTGACAAAAATAAAGAGGTACTGGTCAACAATGACTGGGGAAAAATTGGGAAGAAAACTTGAAGAAACTTTATTGGTAGCAAGTCGCTCTTGAACATGACACTTTCACTCCACATCCGAGTCGGGTTGGGTTGTTCCATTCACTGGTCATATCACCATTGGTCCATCACACCATCCATATTTGGGGTTAACGCTACCAATCCATCATGTCAGTGTCGCCGATATGTTCAAGAGAAGTCGCTCAGAGAATTCACCTGTGTCTCATCCACTGCAATACATTTACGCTCCATTCTTTCATGACCGCCACCCTGAACCTTATATCACCAGATCGTTTTCACCTCCATTAAAATCATTTGCTCCATTTCGTGTCATTGATGTGGGATTCACTAAGGCCCTCCTATGACGGATCGCTTCTTGTCGACATCAGCTCATTATCTAGGAAGTTGATCTAGGAACAACCCTTTCAGTACTTTGGAGCTTGCATGCCTCAATGGCAAGTTTCTCACTTCCAGCGACAGGTTTACATCAATGGCCTTCGACCGAAAGATTTTGCATGGTGTTCGATGCCAAGTACCTTATTCACACCACGTGAATTGTACTGTAGTACCTTGAGGGTCATCATCATTATCGGTGATTCCTCTCGCGCCTATTAACAACTTACATCATTGGCTAGTAATCAAGCGATGTCTTTCCATGTTTGACTCCAGAACATCTCTCACATGGATCGACTTGTACTTTGAGTGAAGATCGAACGAGATTGAAGACCCCGGATCTAGTTTCATCCATCCGGGCTGCGATATATATTTAGGAAAATAAAGACATCAAATGTACATCATTACTGCACAGATAATCATCCAACCTAAGGGATGATGGCTCTACCAGAATCATCAGTCTACACTCAGACAATTGTTTGTCTTATGTACATGAAAATGAATTTATAAAGCTAAACATGGGAATGCCCGCCTCAGCTAGATCATGAAAATATTATGAAGATAATGTATTGTATTGTATCTTATTACAGGTTGCCTTCCAGCTTGAAAGAACTTCAGATCCTCATGATAAAGCATTTCACCCGACATCAACAGATTAACGACCTCATGCTTTAGGGGGCAACTGTTATAGACATTTTTGGGCACTGCAACACCAATCATAAATGTCCATAAACTAAGGGCTCTTAAGTCCCTAAAAGTGTTGTTCCAACCTCTAAAAGAATAAGGTCAACTGATTACATCTTCTCCCAGAATTTCTCCACGAAAAACTGCTCAGAACTGGTCAAAACTGGACCATCTCACCTACTCCATGGTCAAAGTGCGCTGCATCCCACCTAAATACACTCGGGAGGTGCGATGCATCTTGAAAAGCCCTTCTATGGGGTGCGATAGGCGAGAATGGACAAATGGCAGGGTCAATCTGCAAGGTGGAGGATCATGGAATCTTCTCCTGTGACACTTGCCTCTCTGCATTCGCCCAGGGATGAGTAAGAGATCATCAATCTCCAAGTGGAATCAAGAAATATTAGAGAGAGGACACTAATCAAATCTCAAAAGCTGACTCACCCCCCTTGCAAACATCTATATATGGATCCCTCATCCCAGAGATCCAGAGGCTGGAATTTTGTATCTTGTAAGGAAGTGCTGCTAGTTTCTTGGTGCAATATCATAGTGTTGGGTGATCTAAGCTTTTCATGAGGTGAAGAAGGGCTTTCTTGCTAAGAGGATGATGCTGGGTCAGAACAATTGGTTGTAATCCTCTTTGCTATTTCTTGATTATCAATAAAATTATTCAAGTTTTCCTCCACATTCTTGTATGATTGATGATACATGAATTTGTGTGGTCAATATATATCTGGTCCTATGTTGTTTATGATAATAGATCTATGTTCTCGGATAGTGTTATGCTGCTTTGATTCTACAGGTGCTCTTTGAAGCTGTGTAGACGAGGAAGCTAGTGGCAAGGATCTATCAGAAGGGAGAGGAATCAGGCAAGGAACCAAGTGCAAGATAGAGGTTGGTCTCCTTGATTCCCCTCTTATCTATTTCTCATAAAGGAAAACGAAAGTAGTTTTAGTTTGTTTGTTTCTAAGGTAGCTACCAGCCTTAGTGGGACTAGCAGCTCTGCATAGACACTAGTTTTCCCGATAACAGATGGTTTCCATTATGTGAAAAGTTTCAAGGGTGTAATTTCAAGGTCACCATGGATTTTGTAGATAATTTCAATGGGATTGTGGCATGTTTTAATCAGCTAGAAATATCTATCTCTAAACATTCAATTTCACAATGTACGAATCTCCCTCAAGCGATACAATGTTGGTTTAATAATATTATAAAGGAATTTCATTGTAACCAATTCTTTATACCTAAGCAACAAAATCCAAATTGGAGCAAAGGAATTCCTCGTACATGGGTGAAGGAAGAATGGAAATAGGCTCTATATCTTATCCAAAAATACATTACATGCGAGGACAGGTACATCTTAACCTTCAGGTATCACATGAGGTTCTTTTCATGTTTCAAAGATAAGCACAAGATGAATGTTCCATTTTATTTGTTAAAGAGTTTAACCAAGATATCCAAGAATGTTCAGACTCACTGTGAACATGTGGATACCAACATGTTTCATCATGGACTTATTAAAAGTTTGGTGGAGGCTAAATTGAGAAAACAAGGTAAGACATGGGACGACTTTCTTTTCTGGGGAGGGTTTCGTTAGATAACTCTCTCACCCCCTATAAAAAAGGGTTGAGCTATGTGTCTAAAATAAATAGGAGAGTTTCGTCGGGAAAAATGATCCTATGAAGATTTGATTTTGGAAGAGGACAAAAAAACCCCTATTTCTAAGAAAATTAAACTTTCACAAGGAGATGAAGAGGCCCTAATTGGTCATGAAAAAAACCCTCTTCTGAGAAGGAAAACACCTCAGTCAACAAAGGGAATGAGTTTTTGGTTGAGGAAGAGGAAATGTCACCTGGTGGAAAGGATAAACCCTTGCTTGAGGAGGAGGAAATTTTAGCAGAGGAAGAGAATGAGCCTCAGAAAAAGAACCATCAGAAGAAGAAAAGGAATACAACATCTATGTCGAAGAAGTAGAAGAGTCGAGGAACATAGAAGAAGGTTGAATATGGGGAAAACTAATATGAAGTAGTAATAATTAATATTTTACCTCGTTGACCTCATACTCATTTTTTTGATCATCAAAATGTAAGTTTAGAAGGATCATTTGAACCTACAACCCTCCCTTAAGCACCATTGTAGGACTAGATGCAATAGAAGGAGATTTGGAGACACTAGTCAAACCTTATATAACTCCTTTGAGCTCGGTCATGGGCCCAGATATGGTAGAAAGTGTGTTGTCTCAGGCATGTAAATATTGTTGATCAGAATTTGTTTAATTTTCCTTATTCTAATTCGGAGGAGGAAGGAGTTGAAAACTCGGTTGTGGAATCTAAATTTATGAATATTGTTGAACATAAGAATGTGGAAAATGACCTTATGATGGATGTTCCTAGATGTGAAATTGTTGATAATATCCAAGTGGTTAATAACCCTAAAGTGGAAGTGACTGAGGAAAACCAGCCACCAAGTGTTCCTAAGGTTGAATCAGTAAAAGAATTGTTGGTGTTAAGAGACCTTGAGATTGATGTGAAAATTGTTGATGACTCTGAATATAAGAAGACTAATGGATGGTAGCACTAGCTTCATATTTGGATGCTTTTAAGAATGAAGTCGAGATACTGCTTAGAGAGATAGTGGAGTTGCTCGTATCGTCGCAGCTAAATATAACAGAACCTATGAAGGAAAGAGAATCATTAACTATTTCTAAAGGTAATGAAAAAAAGTTGTTAGAGGAGTATATGGGAATAATATAATCACAAGAGGCATAGAAATTTTTTGAATCTAAGGTATTGGAAATTATTGAAGAGTTAATCGATAAGACAAGTTTTAGTAAGAAGTCTAAGAACAGGGTTAAGAAGTTTAAAAATAAGTGTAAGTGATTGAAACAGGAAAAACAATATTTTGACAAAGAACAATGAGCACCTAAGGAAACTTCAGGACCAAATGGTTGTTCGGAATGGGATCCTGGATAAAAAAGATGAATCCTGGAAAGTTAAGATGGAGAATATGATGCAGCGTTACAAAAAAATGAAGCTTATGTACTCACAGGTGGAATATAAGGAGAGTGAGGAAAAGCTTGACCTTTTGGTTCATGCTATATTAGGAGCCATGCACAAGGACGTGCAATAGTCTAGGCATGGGGGAGATGATGAGTCTCAAATTCAACCCATCCAGAGTACCTCCCAAACACCTTATGTGACCCATTTACCTCCATTTCGTCTTTCATTTCCCTATACATTGTTGTTTTTCCTGTCAATCTCATACTTTTAATGAATCTTGAGTACTAAGGTTATTATACATTATTATTATGCATTTCTTCACTAATTTGGTTTGTATTCTAAGTGTATTCATCTACCTAATTACTTTGGGGCTTTGTAGCTCCTTTTCCCAAGTTACAAGAAGGATGATCATTGGTTACTGGAATGTGACGACCATGTGTATCAAGTTCTAGTTACTGGAAGTGGTTGTCCAGAAAGTTACTAGAAGCACGAATGATCAATTGGTCAAAATCTAATCTAGATATTTACACTGCAACTAAATCCAACCAAGGTAACCTTGATTTTTGTTTTCTGGGATATCTCTCAAGTACCAAACGATATTCTTATTTAAGAAGATATATATATATATATATATATATATATATATATATTGTTGTTTGGATGGTTGCGTCCTTTTGTTATACTTTTGTAATATTTGGTTGTATAGTTATAAATGTTTTAGTTATCTTTTTCATCCTGAATCTAAGTTCTTTCAAACTATAAATATTTCCATAATCAGTTAAACAATGTTAATCGTGATAACAGTATTGGATTATTTTTGCATCCATTTTAATGTTCTAGAACTTTGTATTTTTATTTTTTTCAAATGATCTAATATATACAAATATTTTGTTGCTAGTTTTTATCACCATGTAGAGTCCATTTTTTCCTGTAGTGCTCCCAGTCAAGGAAGGCCCTCGGAGTTGGGATGCACTTGTAGTTTCTTAGCTATGTTAATGTGTCAGTAGCATATGTTTGTGATAGTTTTGAATGCTTGAATTCTGAATTAATTCCTTTTCAGTGTCAAGTACATGAATTGCATTATTACTCTCTTATTTTTGTTGCTGCAAATTGAATTGTTTTACTAAGTGCATTGAGGGCCCTTGTGTGGAAGAACCATGACTCAGGGATCCAATAAAGGTTGTGTGCACAACTCCAGGACTCAGACTGGGATTATTCAATTGATTGGATTGTTTTATAACCAACATGGTGTGTTTTTCTATATTGATGAGCTAGTTGCTTTAGTTATTGGATTAATTGGATGTCTCCTTAATGCTCATGAATTAAATAAAAATTTGAACTCAAATCTTTAATTCTTTTGTGTAGTATGTTAGGGATGATAGATAAATGTTATAATGTTATTACCTTTGATTGAATGTTAACCAATTAAATCTATTTTTGCAAATATTTTGCAGGTACCTCATCAGTTTACTATCTCCCAGTCGATAATTTAATGTACAACAATTTAAGCAATTAAATTTCCTATCAGGATACCTTTTCTTCCCATTGGCGCCTTTCCTTCTCTATAGTTGGTACCATATTGTGACTCAGGGTAGGGTTGAGACTTCAATAACTCCCCTTAATTTTTGGTGAAGATAAAGGGACTTTGTTTACGGTGTTGGACCCGCCAACATTCAGGGGATCTCCCTGGTAAGAAGTCCCAACTAGACCTCAGACCGTTTGGAGTAGGAGTCCCAGCAGTGGGTGGTAATGTAGTGCCTTGAACGCGGTAGCACGCAGAGACAAGTATGATGAATTTGGTCGGAAGCAAGTGTGTGACCTTGCAGCAAGTCAAGTGAGATGCATGGATGCTCTAACATAATGAGGGGAAAAGGAAGTGTTCCCCTTAGAAGCCTGTAATACTACGCAGCCTGAAAAGAACACATGTGCAGAATGACATCACAAGATGGAATGCAGAATAGTCCACAAACCAAAGTGACAGGTTAATCCAACAACATGCATTCAACAAGATTCATATGATTGCATACAAAGTAGTTCATAAGAAAATGCATAAGTTAAGCAACATACATTGCTAGAGAAACTAGAATAGTCCAACTACAATAACAACATATGTATGAAAGCATGTCGACTCAGTTATTATTATTATAAGTGAAATTTCCATGCATACATAACCATTGACAGCCACTAGCCCCAATAGTGGAACACTACAATCAATAACACCTGCTCCTCCAAAGAATTATACTCACTCTACGTTGTGGAGAAACCAAGTCTCATCACAATACTCCCAAGCCTTCTCTAAGCCTCAGCCTAGCCAAAAGATTGGCTCCCAAAATCCCTTTTTATGAGTTATGAGGTTCTATTTATAACAAAGGGTGGAGTGACCCTTTACATTCCCCTTTGTGACTCTTTGACAACCCTCATGACTCTTCAAATTCCTTACAAGTAACTCATTACATAACATGATGACCTTTCACATTCCAATAATACCACTTGGAATTTCATTTAAAACATATTACAAATAATATTACATTTTCCACATGTACCCATGTAAGACGAAATAGGCTAGAGACAGCCTAACAAGACAAAACTCTATGACTCTGAAGTTTGGGGAAATACCAACTCGGCAACCTCCACTTGGTGGTTCTTGGTCACATGCCAAGCTTGGTACTGCATGATGGTGTCCCCAAATTGATTGATGATGTCTTTCTGAAGGAGGACTCATGCCTCCATGGAATTCGGGTGTATGGTCTTGGAACTTGTATCCAACTCATTTGAAGCATGAACAACATGATGTTGACCTTGACAGGACCACAAATGTACCTCTTCATGTTGTGTGCGTTCAGCTCCAAGTCGTCTCTAGTGGCCTCTCATCTTAGCTGCTCCACGTACTCATCAATCCTTAACCAAACTTGGTTCTTATGTTCAGCATTGATGAAGGAACCTGCATCTGTTCAATTTCTTCCTCAGTTGTTGGTTGTTCCGTCTCATCAACCTGTATTGGTGTTGTTTGATCTATCATTGTACCTTGCCTTTGTTCTTCTTGGTAATTTTGCTTCTCTCTTATTCTTTCCTCCTTAGCTCCCATCCTTCTTTCGTTTCTCACTCTACTTGTTGCAATATTAGTTCTGCTAATTGCGAGATTTTCTTTTATCTCTTCATCTGCTCTATTTTCAAATATGCCTTCACGAGGATTGAATCTGCTTCCACTCTACAACTTTGTTCTCCCACTATTATGTCAAGAAATTCCTCTTTCCCTAATCTTGTACTGGATTTCTTCCTTCTACTATTGTTGTTGGACTTGTTGCCATGTTAGTGTTGACTCCTTTTCTATGAGAAGTTGAGTGTATGCATATATTGGCAAGTTAACTGGCACTTGCTCAACTACTTCCCAGTACTTCTTTCAGCGGGCTTTCTTGAAGTAGCTCTCTTTGGTGCCATGGTACAATGACTACTGGAGAGTAATGCTTCACAAGTGTGGTACCAGTGGGACATAAAGGACACTAATGGCAAGCAAACATTAGCTCTTACAAAACTAAATTCACAGCATTATCAAGTAGAAATTAGTGCATTTGATGAGAGCGATTGCGCAATTTTGACTAACGGGTGTGATTGACTGACTTTGGGAACTACACAGCCCCAGTTATCATTATGGAAGCCTGATGACTGGAATTGTGCAATGCACAGTTCATTCTGGGTCAGGGCCTAGGAGATGTTGTGCATTGTGTAGTTTCAGTGGCCAAGCTGGGAGACTAGCTCCTCAAACTTCACAATGCATAGTTGGAGCTAACCCAAGATAGGCTCTAATAAATTCTAGAAGCCAAGGCAGAGGCCTTGAGCTCCCAGATTGTGCATTGCATGCAGTGAGGTGTGAGATACGAGCAAGGGGCCCATGGGGAGTGTGAAAATAAGTAGGTTTGAGGGTTGATGTGAGGATGAGTGCAAATCTAGCTAAGTGCATGTGTATGCATGTGAAACAAGTGCAATAATTTATTAAACTGGAGGAAAATGAAGCATGTGAAGGAGGTCGCTACAACGACGACCATTGGTGCAAAAACGAGAAAACTCATGTGACACTTGGGAAAGGAATTCTATAACTTGAAACAACACTTCTACAAACTAAAATAAGTTGAAATGCCAATGGTAGTTTATATAAACAATTGAAACAATTCTCTCACAAGTTGAACAACAAAAAGTGATAGAAAAAGAGGCATAAGTCTATAAAATCAAACTCATCTTGAACAACGATGACGATGCTCTGAAGGCTCCTTGGTCTCCTAGGGAATTCTATAGATTGATGATTGAATGTAAAAATGAGCTCTAGAGGCATGCATTACATAGATTTGAGAAAAAATGGAATTTGTGTTGCACATGCTAGAGTTCAAGGACAATAACGACACTTGGCATAAACTTCTAAAGATAGCAATGTGTCACCTTTGTGAAACTAATAATAGATCCCTAATTCCTAGTGATTATTTTTTCCCTTTAGTTTTCTTTCTTTTCCGGGGGGGAATCTGCCATGCATTTCCCGGAAAGATTGCACGATTCTGGGAAGGAATGGGCAACTCTCTAGCTCATGCATTGTGCAGTTTCTGAGCAGGAAGCTTCTGCACAATTTCTGAATTGAGTGGCTCTGGATTACCTCTCATGCTCTGCACATTTACCTAGTTGAAGATAGGTTTTCACCTGGCTCTACACAATTATGGAGCTTAAGGCTCACTGTTAGCTTGGACTGTGCAATTCCCGAGGGCAAGGTTGGTTACCCTCAAGAATTACGTAGTTCACTAAGGAAAGCCTGGAACCAGGTTGAAAACAAGTCAAGAGATCGGCTTGTGGGTTAGACAGTAAATCAAGTAAGAAAAAACAATCCATAATTCAAAAGATAAAGCTCCATCAAAGCACAAGTACTTGGTTCAGTGCAAGATGAGTTGTTGTGATTGAGGAGGGACGCTCCAAAATGAAGCATAGGAAAAATTTTGGAGGGTGGTTGTAGCCGCTACAACACACTCCCATTAAATTTTGAAACTATTGTCTTTTTCATGTCACTTGATATTATGTTTTTAATTTGAAGGGGTGGTTATATAGTATTTACTTTTCAATGTTTTCATTATTTTTTAGTCTTGAAGTGTTTTATAATTGATCGAGGTTATACAAGGACTTAAATGAAAGTGTTTTCGTTGCGACAAACACCCTCCAAAATTTTTCTTACACTTGAATTTTGGATCCTATTTGTGATCCTAGGATCTATTGTTCCATGATTTCTCATATTTTCTTCATGGTCGATTGATGTTCCTTCATATTTTAAGTGTCAAATTCACTTTATTATGCATGTTCAGTTCTCAAAAAATTCACAAACACGCATCTTTTCAGCAAACTTAGATAGGCATTGTGCATCTCTTGAAGGTAAGGCTTGCACAATCACTAGTGACAGTGATTGTGCAATCCATAAGCATAGTGTATTGTGCAACACGTCGACAGTTATTGTGCACTCTTTATTGATAGTCTTCCTCACTTCGATTGCAATTGTACTTCTATTTCGGTGAGTTTTCTCAATTTTCGCTCTAGCGCACCTTTGTTTTTGAAATTATCGTTTTCACATTATAAAATATCATTTTTTCTTTCATTCACTTTAATAAATGTCTTTTTCATGTTATATTTTCTCTAGCATGTGTCATTTTCACTTTATTTAAGCCTTTGCAAGTGTTGTTTGCACTTTTTTCTTACTGTCACAAGTGTCGCCTTTTGGCATGGGAAGTGTCGCATGTTATAAAAGCGGAGTTATGATTCATTTAAAGAGGAAAATTTAGTATTGATGGGTCCTATTTATCATATAGACATGTATTAGACTCATTCCCAAATTTTTATGCACTATCGTACTAGTGTCATCACTATCGTCGCAAAGTGTATCCTAAGTGTCACACTTGGAGGAGAGTATTGTTTTGTTGTCGCATCAAGGGGATCATGCTGATTTGGAATGCTGAGTGTTTAATGTTATGTCATCGAATGTGTTGAGTGTGTGATCATGTTCAAGTCCAACCTTGGTTTCATCTTTTCCTCACTAATCCCTCACTTAGTTAAATTATGTAAAGTCTCATGCTCGACCAACCTGGATTCACTCTATCCCTCTAAAAAGACAACACTTGCCAAAATATTGTCAAAAGATGACAATATTTTGGCATGCTTTAATGTTCATTGTGTCTACGTGAACTATCTTTCTAGATAACTAACAAATCCTTCCTTTCTCTCTTGTGCCTCTCTTATGATAGTGTTATTACTTTCCTTCTAGAGATTCACTCTTACTTCCCTCTCATGGAAGTCTCCTTTTACACATTGCAATTGGTGTTTCACTATGTCAACATTCTTGTTGATTTCAAAGTTTTTGTGCATACTCTCTTATGTTATATATCACATCCAATTCAAACCTTTAATTTATGGTGGCTAGGTTGATACTTTGGATGGGGCTCTTTCTCCAAATGGTGTGAGGTCTAATTGGGACTTCACATCATGGAGGCCCCCTTGGTTGACTGATTTCTAGCACCACCAACAAAAAGGAAGGAAATGAAATAAAACACACATGGAGAAATATGATAGAAATCATATTAATATGGTGAAAACCCAACTTCTATTAATAAATGAAATAGAAAAATATTGTAGAAAACAAGATGGCTAGAATGGTGGTAGTTATTTCTAGACAGGGAGATGGTGGATACACACATTTGCAAAAGAATCTTATAAGAGGCCTACATAATGGCCTTTTAAAATAAATAAATAACCATAGATGAATAAATCCATAATCTTGGAAGATAAAATTCAAAAGTTTTGTGAGCCCTGAGGTGGTTAGTTGCTACATCAATTTCCCAAGGGCACAAATTTTGCATACAATATCCATTTGGGGTGCATGATAGCTTGTTGGAAAGAAACACAAGAGGACTAAAACTTTTAATGGGGAAATACATGCCATGGAAACTATTTTCCCCTTTAATTTCCAAAAAACAGTATTTAGGGCCTCAAAATGACCTTGGAATTTTGGGACCCGAAAATCATAGAAAACTGCCAAGAAGATAGAGAATTGTTTAGATAGTGGAAGAGGTGGGTGGCCACCAATATCCACTTGGATAAACCCACCACGCGCCCCCCCCACACCCCCCCACCCCCCACCCACACCCCCCCCCCCCCCCCCCCACTTAGGATTGTCTCCATTGCATCAACTTCTTTCATTATATGGGGAAATGTCTGTTGGATTTGGCTCCTGATGAGCCATTTACCTTGATGAATAAGTTACCCTACTTTGACAACCCTATAGAGTTGTATGTGTTTTTGGCGGGTATTATTTGTCTTGATGTCCATAATATTGTCCACTATATCATGGTAAATGTAGTTAGGATTTATTTATATTTGGGGGGAATTTCTTGACTTCCTCTGAGATCTCCAATAGAGGTGGAAAATATGGTCGAAGCAGATCCACATTAAATATTGGGTGCAAGCCAAGGAAAGGGAGAATAGTCAATTCAAAATAATTTCCACCCATGGCATTTATGATTGTTTAAGGCTCATATAATAGTGGTTTTAGCTTCCTATGGGGGCATTTGAGGTGCTATTTCTATAAATGTCGCCACACCTTATCACCAACTTGAAGTGACTTATGTGGATCTTTGTGTTGGTCATGTCACTACTTGTAATTGGCATTAGCTTTTTGCGGGATATCATGGATCTGTTGTTGGAGGTGTTGGTTTATTTCAAAAAAATTGGCTACCCTATTTTCCTTGAACTAAGGATGGGATAATTATACTAATGAAGATGCAATGGGCATATATACATCATTTGGGACCAATGGTTGAAACACCAAGCACACTTGAAAATGACTATGGCTAATAGAGTTGTGGAGGGTTTTGTTATAGCTAAGTTGAGCATATAAAATGTTTTCATCCCATGTTCATGGATGCTTGGAGTTTTACATGAACAATATATGCACAATCATCATGTTAACCACTTTTGTTTTTCCATATGATTATGGATGAAAGGAAATTGATTTGGTCAACTTGGTATCCATGAGAGATCGTAGGTTGGACAAAAAGGTGCTAAGGAACTTGTTGTCCCTATTTTAAATAATGGTCTGAGATAGTCCAAAATGTACCCAAACACACTCAAAGAACAATTTAGTATTAGCTTCAACTATGATACTCTTATTACACGGTTCCAACATGGCCATCACAGATAATTTGTCAACAAACACAAACACACAATAATTTCTAAGATTTGTGGATGAAAAACCAAACATGTAATCCATGGAGATGAACTCCTAGGGCTTGTCTGGGGTAGGTAGAGGAGTGTACAACCCCTGCTTCTTGATGCTTGTTTTAGGAAGGGCACAGGTAGTACTGCACAATATTATATACCACTAGACATCGTGTTGAATCTTTGGCTAGTATAAATACTTCTAAATCACTGCTATTGTCTTCTCCACACCATAATGTCTTTCCACCAAACTGTAATGTCCCTTCTAGAAACTTTTGGCATGCTCACATGTACGAACACTAAGTTGGATTAGATAGAAAGAGATTGCATCTTAGAGGTATAAATTTGGAACTTATTTGCCTACAATCAGCATCTAATATGTGGCACTGAAGTAGGAGTTATTTTTTTATAATTATGGTCACCTAGAGTTCTCATACCCACAAGACATAAGAACTATGGTTAGCACCATAATTGGGGCCCGATTGAGGCATTCTGCCACATGATTGGTGACATCATTCTTATATTTTATGTCCAAGTGGAATTATTGTAGGTATGTGGACCATTTTTATGGTAGTCATTCTGTAACTTTACCATTTTCTACATAAATGAAAGAAGCATGTGATCAGTGTGGATGATAATCTCCTTCCTCATAATATAATTCTTGCATTGTCTGATGCCCTACACAATGGAGTACATCTCCTTATCATAGGTGGAGTATCTTCAGATGGTATCAAACAATGTTTCACTGTGATAAGTCATTGGATATACTTTCTAAGTGAAAACTACACTGATAGCATAGTTAGAGGCATCAATCTTAATATCAAATGGTTGTTTCAGTTCTAGTAGGGTGAGGATTGTTGCAAAGAAAAAGCAATGTTCCATATCCTTGAATGCTTTCGATTTTACTCAGACCAAGAAAAAAATTATTTTTCTCCACCTTTGGTCACTTGAAATAAGGGCCAAGTGATATAAGAGAACTCTAACACGAACCTTTGGCAAAACTTAGCAAGGCCTAAGAAGTTATGAAGCTCTGTTAGAGTCATCAAGACAAGCCAATACTAAATGAATTGGATCTTGGCTAGGTTTTTATGTACCTCGTGTTACAATATATCCCCAATATTGAATTATTTGCATGCCAAATAAGCACTTCCCCATATTGACATACAACTTGTGTTATTGTAGGATTCTCAAGACTTGTTGAATGTGTTGAAAATGTTTCTATCAGGTTATTATTTAGATGAGGATTTCATCCAAGTATATAACAACAAAAGAGTTTGTGAGTGATTGTTGGATATAATCCATAATCCATATGAATGTTTCTTTAGCATTATTCAAGACAAAGGGCATGACCAACCACTCGAAAAGGCCTTCTTTAGATTTAAATGTCATCCTCCATAAATTAATTTGTTTAATTGGAACCTGGTGGTAGCCTAACTTCAGATCAATCTTAATAAAGAACTTAGCACCCTTAAGTTGGTCAAGAATATTGTCAATCCTGGGGATTGGGTATCTATTCTTGACAGTGACTATGTTTATGAATCTATAATCAATATAGAGTCTCCATGTCCCATCCTTCTTCTACATTAGCACAATTAGATTCTCACAAGGTGAGGAGCTTAGTTGAATGAGTTCCTTTCAGATGAGCTCATGAATTTCATGTTTTATTTCCTCATTCTCCAAGAGAGAGCATATATATATTGGTCCATTAGGTACAGAAGCACTAGGTATCAAGTCAATTGAGTGTTTGACTTGGAAGTGCAAAGGCACCCACACAAGTGGAGCGAAGATATCTTTGTATGTCTCTACAATAATGTCCACTTGATTCGGTTGTGTAGAGAGGCCTCATGAAAAGGTTGTGGTGCTCGTAGTGACCTTCCTTTCACCTTATAACTAAACCATGAAGAGAACAAACTTTATAGTCTGAGATATTACCTTTTAGCATTATTTTTTTGAGATCAATTAAATTGCAATAGTTGGAACTACTTTGGATCCCGTAGAGTTAAACTTTGAGAGTAACAATTACATTACAGGGATGAGATTCATAAACAACATGATGTTTCCATATATAAGGTTGTCATAAAATAAAATCACAAACTTCAAGTGGGGAAACATCACAATATACCTTGTCTTTGAAAGGCTTGATGACATAGGATAGGTAGCACTATTGGTTGGCACAGGTGTCTCATCCATGGGTCAACTAACCGATGGTGTATGGTTGGGGGTGTGGAACTATCAATAGCTTCAATATCTTAATGACCTTGATTAATATCAGGTTCTTTTGGCTCCCACTATAAAGGATGAAATGCATTGGTTTCCCATTCACCCACATTTGTGAATGGAAGAGGTGCTCCCCCTTTTTAGGTTCCTCTAGATCTTCTAGTTGGATATTTTTGGTTGGGATTATAGCATTTCTTTCTGCATTGATGATCCACTTTCCTTTATCCTACTCTAAATCATAATCGAGTCTAGAGTATATCTCCTTTTATTAATATTTTCTAACAATGATTGTTTCAAGTGGCATTTATCAGTGTTGTGCCAAGGGATTTTGTGGAAATCACATCACTTTTCAATGTCCTTTTTTGACTTCCCACTAGCATTCTTTTTCTATGACTTAGGTTGGTTGTCTTGAGGTTGGATCTCCTTGTTCCATCCCTTATTTTGTGAGTTTGGACCACCTTTTCCAAGCTTCTATTACATTGGATTTGTAAACCTGTACTCCTACTTATTGCTTTGCTTCAATTTCTTCTCAATTTTGGCAGCATATCGATAAGCGACTTCTAGTTAGGAGATGTCCAAAAAATCCATCTCCATTTAGATATAATTTTGTAGACCACTTTGGTATTTGAAAATTAGGTGTTTCTCAGAGTTTTTGATACTTATCTTTGATATAAAAGGTATGGAAAATATTGGTGTACTCTGGCACCATTTGGTCTCTTTCCTATCGCATGGTTATCCATCTCGTGTTAGTCATCATAATTCCCTATAGAGTATAATTCCTCCTAAAATCCATCAACAAAAGGGGCCCAAATGGGGCCTACATTGAATATCCCATACTCATCTTCGATGTGTCCCTCATAGTAACCTTCCTACCAATATCTGACATGGGGAAGGGCTTTCATTAGCACAAAGGTGATATTCTCATTGTTAAAAAAAAAAATGGACAAAGTAATAGACCTCTAACAGATTTAACCATTTATCCAAATCATAGACATCTATTTGGTTTCAAATATGGGGATATCAAATTTAACTTGTACCATGAATGGTGGCACACCTCCAAAATTGCTACTAGTTGAAGGTGCCTCAGCTATTGTTGAAAATCGTCAAAGGATCTAGGAATATTTTCCATCATCTCATTCCTTTTTCGCATGCATGCTTCTTCGAGAAATAACTTGATAGGATCTCCCACTCCATAATTTCTCTATTATTCCACCATGGAAATCTACTTTGGCTGGCGAGATTGATTGTTCCCAAGTGAAACTATCTTGAGACCCAACTCCTTGTACCCTGACCTTGTCAGGTACACCGAGAAATACAAGGAGTAGATTTCTCTTATACCTCTGATCTAGGTTGTACAAGGAATGAAATGAAATGCGGGAAGACAACTTGATGTGATCTCTTAATCCATAATCTCTCTATTTTTCCACAATGGTAGGCTAATTGGGTCGGCAAGAGTGTGTTAGAAAATTATATATTATGGAGCAATGGAACACATAAAATATTGCAAAAATATAAACACATAAAACACATAAAACAAGAGAGACATAAATATATGTGGTTCACCCAGTTTGGGCTACGTCCACGGAGAAACAACCAGTCCTTCCTTTTATATTATCCAGCAAACTGAAGAGATACAACCTACAGCAAATCCGTTGTAACACCCTCTTCGCTCTCAATCTCCTCTCTCTTCCTCATTTAGAATACAGATATATATAGATGCAATACAATTCCCTCATATATAGTGAGGGGTTGCCTTCTAGGGCAAAAAACCCTAAATTAAACATAACTTCTATTGTCAGATCATCCGCCTAATGAACGACCCAGATTGACTAGAAATTACTAGACTTTTACAAGGTAATTTTACATCTATTTTTAGCTTCGGGAGCATTTCCCCCGAACCCCCACTGGGGGACCGTTGGCCCCCGGACCCCCAAGGGAGGGACAAGTCCCCCCCGCACCCCCCTGCGTGGAGGGGTGTACAGTCTTCCTGGGGTATACATCCGGCTGAAACCTTTGATTACAGAAGATAATCAGGCTCCACATCCAACAATCTCCCACTTAGAGACTGATTATAGCAACTCCACCGTTGCTTCATTTGCTAGACAATGACTCCACTTTGGACCTGGTTGTTTCTCATCTTCTTCATCATACTTGAAGACCAATTGAAACTGAGCAGATTCTCAGTTTCTCCCTAGTTACAACTTTTGTTAACATATCTGCAAGATTCTGGTTAGTGTGTATCTTTTCCAACTTCAACTATCCATCTTCCAATGCTGACCATTTGAAATGGTACTTGAGCTGTATATGTTTAGTCTTGGAATGAAATGCAGAGTTCTTTGCAAGATGTATGGCACTCTGGCTGTCACTGTATAACCTGCCCAACTCCTGCTTCTTGCCCAATTCATCCAGAAACCTTTGTAACTAAATCATTTCTTTACTAGTCTCTGTAGTAGCAACATACTCTGCTTCTGTTGTTGAAAGTGCAACAACACTTTGGATTTTTGAAACCCAACTAACAGTTGTTCCACCTACAGTAAACACATACCCTGTTATGCTCCTCCTATTATCTATATCACCTACCATATCCGCATCAACATATCCCTGTAGAGTAATGTTTGAACCACCAAAGCATAATGTTTGATTTGTGGTACCTCTCAAATACCTGAGAATCCACTTCACTACCATCCAATGTTCTTTTCCTGGATTGTTCATGTACCTGCTTACAACTCCCACTACATGTGCAATATCAGGTCTTGTGTAGACCAATGCATACATTAAGCTTCCAACTGCTGATGCATATGGAACTTTAGACATATGCGTCATTTCTTCTTGAGCCTTGGGACACGCCTCCTTACTTAATTTGAAATGGCTAGCCAAAGGTATACTAACTGGTTTTGCATTCTGCATATTAAACCTTTTCAACACCTTTTCTATGTACTCACTTTGAGACAATGTTAATTTCTTATTCTTCCTGTCTCTAGTTATTCTCATACCAAGGATTTGTTTTGCAGCACCCAAATCCTTCATTGCAAATGAGTTTGCCAATTTCCTTTTGAGCACATTTATTTCCTGCATGTTAGAACTTGCAACAAGCATGTCATCTACATACAATAACAATATAATATAGCTGCCATCATTTTGCCTTTTGAGATAAACACAATGATCAGAGTGACATCTAGTATAACCTTGTTCAGACATAAACCTGTCAAATTTTAGATACCACTGCCTTGGAGCCTGTTTTAAGCCATACAAGCTCTTCAACCTGCACACTAGTTTATCCTTCCCTTTTACCCCATATCCTTGTGGCTGTTGCATATATATCTCTTCCTCCAAATCCCCATAGAGAAAGGTTGTCTTTACATCTAACTGCTCAAGATGCAAATCTTCAGCTGCTACTAGACTTAAAATAGTTCTGATTGAAGTCATTTTAACAACAGGAGAAAATATTTCATCAAAATCAATACCTTTCTTCTGTGCAAACCCCTTCACTACAAGTCTACCTTTGTACCTCTTTTTTCCTCCATCTTCTTCCTTCAGCCTGTAAACCCATTTATTCTGCAATGTTGTTTTACCTACGGGCAACCTGACTAAGTCCCAAGTCTGGTTATGTGCTAAGGAGTCCATCTCTTCTTTCATGGCTTGCTCCCACTTCTTCCTGGTTTCTACCTGCACTGCTTCTTCATAACATTTTGGTTCACTAGAATCAGTCAACAATACATAATATAATGAAGGAGAGTATCGTTCAGGGGGTCTACTTATCCTGGTAGATCTTCTAACACCACTTTCAGGTGTTTGAAGTGTTTGTTGCTGTTGTGGTTGTTGTTCTGGCTATTGGTCATTATGATTTTCAGGCACCATCACTTTTCCTGTGATATCGTCAAGCACTGTGTATTCTCTATTTTCTTTTTCTTGTTTCTTTTCTTGCAACTGATTCTTATACAAGACCTTTTCATTGAATGTTACATCTCTACTCCTAATGATTTTGTGATTTTCATAATCATATAAGAGATAACCAAAATCATTAGCACCATATCCAATAAAGGTACATTTCTTTGATTTTACCTCAAGCTTTGTTCTATTTTCTTTATTAATGTGGACAAAGGCTTCACAACCAAAAGTCTTTAAAAATGAGTAGTTTACCTTTTTACCTATCCATGCCTCCTCTGGAATACCACCATCTAAGGAACTTGAAGGCCCTCTGTTTATTAGATAACAACAGTATCTACAGCATCTGCCCAAAATTGTAAAGGCAATCCTGCATACAATCTCATGCACCTTGCACGCTCCATGATTGTCTTGTTCATCCTTTCTGACACACCATTTTCTTGTGGTGTTCCTAAAACTGTCTTCTCTCTGCGAATTCCATTCTCTAAACAGTACCTATCAAACTCTTTTCTGCAATATTCACCTCCATTATCTTATCTGAGACACTTCAACCTTTTCCCTATCTCATTTTCAACCAAATCTTTCCATTTCTTGAAAGTATCAAATACATCAGATTTATTTCGAATACAATAAATCCAGGTTTTTCTGGTTGCATCATCAATAAAAGTAACATAATAATGAGAGCCACCAAGAGGTGATACCTGAGCAAGTCCCCATACATCTATATGCACAAGCTCTAATTTTCTGCTCTTCTTTTCTTTCCCAACTCTAAGGAATCTAACTCTCTTCTATTTTCCATAAACACAATTCTCACAGAATTTTAAATCAACATGATTCAAACATGGCAAAAAATTTTCTTGAGTGAAGAATCTACATCCCCTTCTCACTCATGTGCCCGAGCCTATGATGCCACAATGTTGTATCTTCTCCTGTAGAGGTTAAAGCATTAACAGAATTAGAAATATCATTGCATAAATACAATGTACCAACATTTTCTCCTTTCGCTATTACCAAGGATCCTTTAGTGACCTTCTAGGTTTTATCTGTGAAAGTAGTTACGCAACCTTCACCTCCAACTGCCCTGTTGAAATCTGATTTTTCTTCAGATCTGGAACATGCCTTACCTTCTTCAACAGCCACTGATTTCCATTTTGTTGTTTTATGAAAATTGTGCCCATTCCAACGATTTTACAGGGTTTATCATCACCCAATCGAACTTGTCCAAAATCTCCTTGAACATAATCATGAAAATGTTTCTTATCAGGTGTGGCATGGAATGAGGCCCCTGAATCTATCACCCAGGCATCAATAATATTTTCTAATGAAAGAATCAAAGCATCTTGCAACACCTCACCTGTTACATTCGCTTCATGATTAGTTTCTTGCTGCGCATCTCCTTCTTTTCCCTTCTGAGACTTGCAGTCTTTCTTTAGGTGTCCTTTCTTCCCGCATTTCCAGCACACTATCCCCGATCTGGACTTAGATCTACCTTTCCTTGACTTGCTGCGATATCCTGGGCTCTTTCCTCTTTCCATTTTTCTTCCCCTAGTCTCTGCAATCAAAGCATTACCTGATGTCTCACCAAAGCTTTTCCATCGCATTTCCTCGCTAAGGATTGCACCAATAACATCATCAAACTTTAAAGTACTAGATCCAGAGACAGAGTTACTAACGGCCATAACTAAACCCTTCCAACTTTCTGGCAATGAGCACAGAAATAACAGAGCCCTAACTTCATCATCAAAATTTACCCCTACAGAACTTAACTGACTTGTAATAGTATTAAAATCATTTAAATGATCTGCAGCAAATCCACCTTCTGACACCTTCATATTAAATAAATGCTTCATAAGAAATACCTTCTTTGAGGCAGAGGGTTTTTCATATAGTTTGGCCAATGTCGACATTAAACCCTGTGTTGTCGTTTCCTTTGAAATATTAAACGCTACCGACGCCGCTAGGCACAACCGTATTGTTCCAAGTGCCTTTCTGTCCAGAATATCCCATTCTATGTCTGTCATACTCGTCAACTTCTTTGTCTTTCCGCTCAATGGTAGGTACAGATCTCTCTGATACAGATAATATTCCATCTGCATATTCCACAACTGGTATTTTTAGCTGTTGAATTTTTTGACCCTAAACCTACCATCTTCCGCCATTGCTCCCACTCAAACCAGGAACCCTTCTCTCATGTGAGTTTATCAGTCAAATAGACCTTCAGCTCTGATACCAGTTGTTAGAAAATTATATATTACAGAGCAATGGAACACATAAAATATTGCAGAAATATAAACACACAAAACGCATAAAACAAGGGAGACATAGATATACGTGCTTCACCCAGTTTGGGCTACGTCCATGGAGAAACAACCAGTCCTTCCTTTTATATTATCCAGCAAACTAAAGAGATACAACCTACAGCAGATCCATTGTAACACCCTCTTCGCTCTCAATCTCCTCTCTCTTCCTCATTCAGAATACAGATATATATAGATGTAATACAATTCCCTCATATATAGCGAGGGGTTGCCTTCTAGGGCAAAAAACCCTAAATTAAACATAACTTCTACCGTCAGATCATCCGCCTAATGAACGACCCAGATTAACTAGAAATTACTAGACTTTTACAATGTAATTTTACATCTATTTTTAGCTTCGGGGGCGCTACGCCCGAACCCCAACTGGGGGACCGCTGGCCCCTGGACCCCCCAGCTGGAGGGGATTTCCCCCCCACGTGGAGGGGTGTACGGTCTTCCTGGGGTATACATCCAGCTGAAACCTTTGAATACAAAAGATAATCAGGCTCCCCACCCAACAGAGTGATTGTTCCCAAGTAAAACTAGCTCGATACCCAACTCTTTGTACCCTAATCTCTTCGAGTGCACTGAGAAATACAAGGACTAAATTAGCGTTTGTAGATTTATGTAGGGAAGATCTTGATTTTTTGATGTCGAAAATTTCTCCACAGTAGACATTTTTAGTTGTCGATGTTTCGAGTCTACACCAAGACCCATCGTTAAGACCAAATACCTATAATATAATACCTATGATCGAGGTTGTACATTGAATGAAATGAAATGGGGGAAAAGAAATGAAACACACGTGACAAATATAATAGAATGCACAGTAATATGGTGAAAACCCAAATTCTATTAAGAAATGAAATATCATAATATTGTAAAATACCAACTGGCTAGAATGGTGGTACCTATCTCTAGATGGAGACTGATGGTGGCTATGCACATTGGCAAAAAGATATTACAAGAGGTAGAAAGATTAGAATTTTAACATAAAGAAATAAAATTAGATATCCAAAACCATAACCCTAGAATATGAAATGCCAAAATATTTGTGGGCCCCGAGGTTGTTAATGGGTACATCAACTTCTCATGGGCACAACTTTTGCATACAATATCTATTTGGGGCACACGACAGCTCGTTGGAAAGAATTATCATAGGAGTACAACTTTTGACCGAAGACATGGAATTGTATCCCTTAACCTAGTGAATTATGATAAAACATCGTCAGGGCCTCGAAAGTTTGGGACACACAAATCATAGAAAAATTGCCAAGAAGATAGAGAACCATTGAGACAATGGAAGAAGTGGGGGGTCACCAATATCCACTTGGATCAATGATTGATCTTGGTTCATGGAGTAATGACTTGATTCCTTGAAATGAAACCTTTAAAATATGATTATTACGTCATGCCTTATTTGTAATTTCACATTTCTGGGCAAATTAAAACAACTCAATTAAGGCTTGCACATATGCAACTCAATCTACATCTTAAAAGAATGTATTTAAAAGATTAGATCCAAGTCAGTGATATTTTATTTAAGCAAAGCATCATTTTTATAAGCTCTTACTTTCGTTGAAAATTGATATTTTGCCCCATTTTGTTTTTTATGGATTTGATTATTTTTTCTCTTGAAACACTTTGTTTTTGGATTTTGATATTCATGAACTCATTTTGATTGACAAAAGCTTGATAAAGTGTGAATTATACTTACCCATGGATGAAATATGTTTGAATTCTTAACATACTTTCTTGAATAAATTTTAATTATTAGATATTTTTATTTTTAATTTTGTAAATAAACTATTTAAATGAATAAAATATTTTGTGTTTCAATTGTCATGCTTGTTATTTTTCATAGTTTTATTTGCTAATTTTATTAATTTGATACTTTGTTAATAATTTGTTCTCTTTTTATTGATTATTTAGTTTTATAAATGCACATATAATAATAAAAATGTAAAGTATTCTACATATTAGAATGACAACCTTTTACAAAAATAAATAAAAGATTTTTCACATCTTTAAAATATTTTTTGGGTCACTATAATAGATGTTTTATAAATATTTTTTAAAATAACATCAAAATTTTAAAATAAAAATAAATAAATAAATAATAATAATATATCCATACATTATTTTCTCTTTTGCATTTTATTTTATATTAATTAGTGATTGCTTAACTATAATATTTTGTTATTTATTTTACGTTTGTAATTAATAAATTTGTTTTTATTTTAAAATGAATTTCAAATATCAAGAAATTAATGTAAGGATTCTTATCAACCAGAAGATCTTCAATTAAGATTTAAAACTTGAATTAGAAAACAAAGGAAATATTGTAATACAATATTTTAAAAAATATTTCTTTTTAAAATGTGACTCTCTCATATTAATTCAATGAATATCTAAAAAAATTTGGTAAAAATAAAAAGTTTGCGAAAAACATTTTATTTTATTACAAAAAGAGTCATTAATTTAGAGTTTGGATGTTGGGAATCTTAGAATTCATATTTAGGAAATTGTGTCAATAAGAGGAAAAGGATTGTGTCAGAAAGAGACTAAGCAATCGTGGAGCTCAATACTGAGTTCACCATTACAGTGGGGAGACTAAACCAAAGCAATAAGAGATTACGTTATTGTTGTATTTTCTTTTTAAATTACAGTGACAAAGGGTCAAAAAATCTATAATCAAGACTTTGTGTACTATTTTCAAGACTTGAGGGTACACAAGTCTTGAGGATGAGATGGAATGCGCAAAGGTGGACGAATTCTAATTAAATTTAGATTCTTGATAAGTAATCTTCTCGTGAGTTGCATATTCAACGTGAGAATGTGTATTTATATTACATGGATAATTATTTATTGAGTTAATTTTTATATGTATTGATTTAATTGTTATAAATTTATAAGAGTTATTTTAAATAGTTTGATAATTCATTTTAAATTTGGTGTTTAATTTCTATCATTCTATATATTTCTAATTGGGGTATTAAAAACTAATTTTTTATCTTAATTGGGATAGTTATATTTAAAATAGGAGATATATTTAGAACGATTAGCTAGTTTTATTTACATTATTAGATTAGATTGCATTTAGGTTTAGGAAAGCATATTTGAAAATCTCATTTTGAGGAGCAACTCATTCAGTAGCAACCTGGCCTACATATTGGTGGACATCACCACACCAAATGAGTATAAGACTAATAGGAGCCTTGATCAAGCGATGATCTCGTGTTGTAGTAGGAATCCTTCTACTTATCAATAGTTGGTTCTAGAAGGAGGTCCAGATGACACGCTTGCCCTATGGACCTATTCTTTTTAATCCTTATTAATGGTTAGTACCTTGTGGCTTTGTAATTTTAAAAATTATGTCTTTTTTTCAATTTTAAATTTTTCAACAAGTTAAATAAGGCTTACACATATGAAACTCATTCTACATCTTAAAAGAATAAAATATTAGAGCCAAGTCAATGATATTTGATTTGAGCAATCCCCAATTTGATTTTTTTTCCTCTTGAAACACTTAGCTTTTGGTTTTTGATATCCATGAACTCATTTCAATTGAAAAAACTTAATAAAGTGTGAAACACTTACCCCATGGATTAAATCTATTTGAATTCCGAGCATACTTTCTTGAATAAATTTTAATTGTTAGATTAAATCTATTTGAATTCTGAACATACTTTCTTGAATAAATCTTAATTGTTAGATAGTTTTATTATTAATTTTGTTAATAAACTATTTAAATGAAGAAAAGTATGTGTTTCAGTGATACATGTTATTTTTCATAGTTTTATTTGTCAATTTTATTAGTTTGGCACTATATTAATGATGTATTTTCTTTTTATTAATTATTTGATTTTATAAATGTATATAAAATAGTAAAGGTTTATTCTAGATATTAGATATTAGGATTTTGGCAACCTTTAAAAAAAAAAAAAAAAGGTTTTGCAAATTTTTAAATACATTTTGGTTGTCATAATAAATATTTTTTTAATTAGTTTTAGAAAATTAAAACTAAAATCCAAAAAAAATGGAAATAAAATTTTTTACAAATCTTTAAAATATATTTTTGTGGTAATAATAGATAGTTTTGTAATTACTTTTTAAATGAAAACTAAAATCCTAAAGAAAATGAATTAGAGAAATACTAATAATATATTTATCCATTATTTTATTAGTGATTTCTTAACTATAGTATTTGTTATTATTTATTTTATGCCTACAATTAATGAATTTGTTTTTATTTTGAAACGAATTTCAAGTATGAGGAAGGTAATGTGAAAGATTCTTATCAACTAGAAAATCTTCAATTCAAATTTAAATCTTAAATTGGGAAATAAAGAAAAGATTGATAATACGATGACTTAAAATTATATTCATTTTTAATGTAGTTCTCTCAAATAAATCTAATTAATAACCAATTCATTTTCAGGTGAAAAGAAAAGGTTTGAGAAAAACATTTTATTTTATTATAAAATAGTCATTGCCTTAAAGCTTGGGGGTTGGAAATTATGGAATTCATATTCGAACACTTTTATCAAGAAGAGGAAAATGATTGAAGAAGTTAAGGATGGAGAGCAAGAGAAAGAGTCGATGTTATCATGGAGCTCAAACTTGAGTTTGACATTATAGAGGGGAGATTAAAGCAAAGCAAGAAGAGCTTACACTATCGTGGGATTTTCTTCTCAATTTATAGTCACAAGGGGTCAAAAAATATATAGTCAAGACTTTTGCACTATTGTTAAGGCTCAAAGATAAAATGGAAGACATAGAGGTGAACGATTTGTAATCAAATTCGATACAACTATCATTTTTTGAATATAAACGAGGACATTGTTATCTTTTGATTTATCCTATTACAAATAAATATAAATTTGTATATGTTGCACTATTGTTAATTTATGATGTGTATTTGTTTAGATTCATGATAAGTCGTCCTCTCATTAGTTGTATTGTGTGTGTGTGTGTGTCATTTTAATTGTTATTGAGTTATAAAATCCATTTCAAGTAGCATGATAACTCATCTTCAATCTCATGTTCAATTCCTATCATTCTATACGCTCCTAATTCGAATAGTGAGGACTACTTCTTTATCCCAATTGGGATAGTTAGATTTAGATAGATTAGCTAGATCTATTTATGTTATTATATTAGATTACATTTAGGTTTAGGAAAGCATATTTTAAAGTCTGCTTTCGAGGATCAATTCATTCAGTAGCAACTGAACCCACATATCGATGAACATCACCACATCACATTATTGATTTGTGTACCCAAAGTTTTAGGTGTGAAACCAAGTGGATAATTCGATATTTTTTTCATTGAAAGCATGTGGGGCATTCTTGAAGGGTTAAGGGGAACCAAAGACTTCAATGTGGTGGCAAAATTTGAATGAAAGAAATCTTTGTCTTATGATTTAATGATGTTTAAGCAAATTTCTTAGGTCAGCTTGATACATGTGATTACCCTTAGAGGCTAAGGGAAACCCACCATGAACATTATAAATAGAAGGAAAAAAGAGCTTATTCCACACATCATAAGTGCACTCATAAAGAAGAAGATCAATCTGAGATAGTCGTTGACCTAGAGGAGTTGATCTAGAGTGAATGAAAGGATGATGTTTGGTACCTTTTCTTGTGTTCTATTGAGGTCAAGATTAGGTGACATTTGGCCGAGTACATTGGTAGATTTCTAGGCACATGTCGAAGGAAGAATATTTGTGATTTTGGCCACATTTGTTATATTCTCTTAAGGAGGGCCAAGACCATTGTAGCAAGTGTTTAGGAGAGACATAAGTGAGCTATGGGACCTTATATATTGCTAAGAGTGAGGGTCATATTGGTTTAAGGATAACGTAGATATTTTAGGCCTAAAAGAAAAGTTCTGTGCAGGTTGTAAGGAGGTTTGTGAAGGTTAAAGGTAGGGCGGCCCTAAGGTATTGTAAGAGCCCTAAAAGAGGGTCAAAACCTCATTCTTCTCTATGCTCAAAACCGAGTGTTTTAGGGTTGTTGGAGACATATTGAAAAGGTAAGTTGACTGATCTTCATGTGGATGATTTTTAGGATGATGTAGCAGTGAAAGTTTGGTTTTTGGACAGTGATAATAGTAGCCCTAGTTATAGTGGTTTTGCGTGATAAACCATTATTGAGTGGATTGTTATATGATGCCCTTGTTCAGTCTTCCTTAGTGTTGATAAGGAGTTGTGAGTGGGATGATTGGAAAATCCCTAAGAAAGGTGACAAAGGAGCACACTTGTCACTGTGTGAGGGCAACTTGATTTAGCCCTAAGTCATGTCATATTTGGAGTAGCAGAGAGAAGAGAATAGGCTAGTTTGGTAAATTCCTTATGTTCAGTATGTTTGAGGAGACAAACTATTCATAGAAGGCATATTTTGGTGATTCCCTAGTTCAAGTATTTGGTGGTACAAATATGTGATAAGAGGGTTGCTTGGTGAAGCCCTAGTTCAGTGAATTGCAAGTCTGCAAGTTAGTGATACGTGGAAAGACTTGAATACCCTGAGATTTCGTGATCTTCCAAGAGCAGAAGAGTGGCTAGAGGGAATTTTTGTATGAGTTTGTGATCAATCACTCTTGGAGTAGCATGAGGGGTGATAGTGGTAGTCTGAGTAGTCAGTGATGCAAGCTTTCTGAAGTAGCAAAAGTACTTGCAAGTAGCAGAAGAGGTGGTAAAGGACCTATCAGTGTGCTCAAGGTATGTGGACTGAAAGGGGAAAGGGGTGAGTTGAGCACTCCTTTAGCAAGCAAGTCAAGTGTACTTTTGTTAGGGTAGATTGGTAGCCATAAGTTGTTGACTCCAAGCCCTAGTTTTCCTTATATCAAGGTTGACTGTAAGGGCCATGATCCCTGGTATGAGAGCCCTACTTTTTTTGTTATTAAATTTGTAATGTAACAAGTTTGGGGTTAAAAATTGTCTTATGAACTAGATTGATTCACCGTCATATATTTTTCGCTATGAAAATGCTAGTGTTATGGTGTTTCAGTGTGTTTATGATCATGATTTTAGACATAGACCTATAGTAGAAGTGTTGTGGAAAAATCAACATGGTATCAGAGCTACTTTGAAGGGGCAGTGGATCAAAGTGAGCACAATGTACATCTCAAGAGGGAGTCGGTTGCATTGTTATTGAAGCACTAATAGCAAGGGTGAAGTTTTCGATTGGTCTGATATATGAGGATAGGTTGGATGGGTTGTCCAACGATAGTCCTTGGGAGGAAAGGATCAAGTTGGTCATGACGATTAACAAGATTTAGCACTTTGCCGACAAGGAGATCAAGAAACTGACTAACCCTAAGGAGTTGGAAGTGTATGAGGACTTGGATACGAAGGCAAAGCTAATCATCCTAGATGGTGTTAAAGAACACTTTGTACCCCATATGACCAGAAGAACACTACCCGTGATATGTGGAAAGCTCTTCAGGATCTATTCCAAAATAAGAATGAGAACTGAATGTTTGTATTAAGGGATAAGTTTAATAACACCAGGATGTCGGATGGTGAAGGTGTGGCTCTGTATCTAATGAGACTTTCTCCAGTTTGAGATGAGCTTGCTGCCATCGGTGAAACTATTTCAAATTTTGAGCTGGTGAGGACTGCTTTGAAAGGGTTTACCGAGGAATGGACGTCAGTCATTAAAGGGATCATCACTAAGGAGAAGTTGTCGAATTGGAAAAATTTATGGGATGACTTCATCTAGGAGGAACTGTGGGACAAGGACCTTCATAAGAAGAGTTTTTCTTATGATAATGTTGCTCTTGTAGGGAGGATGAAGGGCAAGGAAAATAATTACTTGATCAAGCTGAAGTGTTATAATTGTGGAGAATATGCTCATTATTCGAGCAAGTTCTCGTGGAAGAAGAAGGGAGACAATGATAAGAAGAAGGGGAAGGAGATAGCTAGTGTTGCTACATCCTCTGAGTTGGATGACCTCTCAAGAAGTTTGGAGGAAAAATATTTTTCTCTAGTTTCTAATTTCTCCAAGGGTGACATTGACGATACTGTATGATACATGGATAGTGGTATGTCAAAGCATATGATAGTGTTTTTGTTGGGACAATGACCCTCTAAATTTTTTGCTTGTGTCAATTTTGGAGCCTACATTAAATGTCATTTCAAGCCCCCTTGAGCTGTCATGTTGTTTGATTTGTTATCTATGTGTTTTCTCCTAGTGTTGCATCCTCCTAAGTCAATGTTTCTAAGTGTCGTCACTTAACCATTAGAAGAATTTGAGATGGTTAGTTCTTGTTTAAGTGAACTCATGATATTTCACGACTTAGAAACTTGTGTTATCTCCATGAAAAAAACTCTAAGAACATGAAAAAACAAACAAAAGCAAGAAAAAAATTCAAAGAAATCAAAAGCACACATTAAGTTGATGAAGACATGTGCTCAACTTGAGCACACTCCTTCAGCCCAAAGGAGGGTTCCCTCCTTGAGTGCTCTCCTTCATGTTGAACAGATGCACCCTTTATGACCACATTTTTTGTGTCAAAGAATTTCCCCCTTTCCAAATGTATGCATGATCCAACCTTGTTGCATGAGGGTGCACTCCTATAAAATAGGAGCCCACTTAACTTCTTTAACTAACCCATTCACTCGACAACAAGTGGAACTCATGCATGAATCAGTTTTGCATGTTAATCTCTTTAAATCAACTCAATTAATCATTATTCTTTCATAATCATTCCATCTAAGTTGGGCGCACAGCTGGGAATCAAGAATCTCTTCATCAACTAGTGCAACAAGTAAGTTTACATGTCAAATATTTTCATTGCATTTAATTATTTTACTGCCAAATCCTTCTTTCCTTGTAGTCAATTCTTCATTTTTCAGTTTGTTTGTTGGTGTTTATGTTGAATCTTCATATTGCAAGTGTTAATCTACTATCGCATGCAGAAACTCTTCACATTCTTGAAACCTTTCATCTTCCACCACGCATGAAACATTAGCTATAAAGGCTTGAATATATTTCTCTTCCTCATCTTAGCATCAAATCTTACTTTCCAAACTTGTTTCTGAGCTTCCAATAGGTAGAGCACACTTCTTGAGCTCGAAGCTTGATCAGCCTCAAGTTTTCCTCTAGAGCTCTCTTCTTCACCACGAAGAACTACGCCCTCTCTTAAGTGCATGAGTGCATCACAAAGGCATGAAGCATCTTCATTCATCCCTTCGGCATGAAAAAGTGCACCCTCCTTTTTCTTGAGCACATAGGTGCATTGTGAAGGCCTGAAGACTAGTCAACCTCTTCCTTCGTCCCTTAAGAGTGCGACAGTGTACCCTCCTTGTCTCCTTGAGCGCATGGGCGCATAGGGAAGACTTTAAGGCCCATCATTCCATCCCTTTGACCCTTTGTCGTGCGAAAGTGATCCCTAGTTGATTTTGTCCTCTTGCTTGAGTGCATGAGAAAACTACAAAGCCCCAAATGACCTTGCATGTCCCTTCATGCCTTGAAAGTGTGACCTCATAGTTTTCATGCCTATTTTCTCATGCATGCAAGTTATTTTTTGTTTGTGTTCATAGTTTTTCATGTTCTCTCATATGTAATGTCTCTTTGTACATGATTTAGAAGTATTATTGCATAGTTAGGTTGTTTTAAGCTAATATTGTCACTATGAGTGTGTTTCCCCAAACATGTGATCGTGTTACAAGTGTTGACACCTTGTCATCATATGTTGGATACATGTTGCCTCGTAAAGTGATCTCTAAAGAGCTCTCAAAAGAAATCATTGATGAACATGTCGAAGTTACAAAGCCAAATATTCCTATATATGCAAACACACAGTGATTTATTGATAAGGATACATAAGTCACATGGAGCAAGATTTACAACACATTCATGCAGGAAAGGTTTGCTAAGGAATTAGAATATTTGCATGCATACATCAACATCAAGAAGTCTATAATGCACAGGATCACATGCACATTCTCGGTCATGCCATGTGCGAACATGATCAAATGGATCATTACACATATGGGTGACTCACACCTTGTGCTTCGTAGTGAGAGTGGCGATTAGCTCACCACCTATTTTGGTGAAGATATGAATTCATATTATAATATTCTCAAGAACAATTAATATTAAAATGACAACTACTACATGAGATGGCAAACCCTCAACACTAGCGGCATCATCAAATCATGGTGTCGAGAGCCAAGTTTCGCCATTGCCCATCTGCAGACTATCTGACAAAGATCTCAAAGACATATATCAGTACTTGATAGTCATGTATTATTGGTTATATGGGCTTAATAATGTTGAGATATTCCAAGAGAATTGGATATACAAGCTCAATATAGTATCTACCCATGGAAGAGTTTTCAACTGGGTGGATGTCCTATCATTTGAGTTGCAGTGTCAGGTCAGGCAGGAAAAAGCGTGTTTACATTCGAACCAGGCACCAGAATTCTACATGTCTACATTTCTCTTAGATGGAATATGTGCACAATATGCATTCCCAGGAATGAAATAGAACTAGAATCCTGAGGAGAAGTTCTCAGTTTACTTCCACTACAGAGTGTTATCAGAAACAAGCTTCAGAGGTGTACCCTTGTTTGAAGTCATCTTTCACTTGATTCATGAACTAGTTTGCAGCTCCAGATGATACATACTTCAGGTGCTTTGATTATCATATATCCCCTCATCTTATGCCATGATATGTGACCAACAAAGTGGTCATGCAATAAGTTTATAATGAGCTGGACAACGGATTTTAAAGGATTTTTCATAAAAGGAAGAAATCCCCTTGGCCTATCTTCCCATTGAGGATCTGACTATATGAGCTAAAGAGACATATGACGATAGCAGTAGAGATACATGAGCTGGACCACCTACATTTCACTATTAAATATTTCCATGGATATGATCCTAGGTGAATTGTTAGGCAACATTGTCAAAGGATCGGTCATAATACGAGGTACTCATCAATGTCCATAGCAGAAGATGAGAAGATAAAGAATTGGTACAATGCCAACATGAAGACACATCCAACAATGGAAACCATTTCACCCCATGATCCACCATCTCAATACTTGCAAGTGCAGGAGGAGGAGGAGATAACACCTCAAGCAAGGAAACTAGCTCCCAAGAAAAGGATCAAATATTCTTCAACAAGCGAGAGAAACAAGAAATGGAAAGTTGATCCCTTAAAATTAGGAGCTATCCTAGCGGAATAGGAGAGAGGAGAAGAAGAAGAATAAGAGACAATAGGATCATTTGTTGGAGAAGCAACAAGCAGGAGAAGAAGGGAAGAGGAGGATAGAAGAAGAGTAGTAGAGGCAGTCCCAGGAGAAGGAAGAAACACAGAGATTGGAAGAAGAACAATTGACTCAAAATCTAGAAGAGGAGTAGTTCGAGGAAGAAGATATCATCCAACTAATGGAAGAAGAACCAGACACTCCAAGAGAACATCCTCTCACAGGTGGTCATCGTCCATTTGGAGAGATGGGGATCACACGTCCACCAGTAGACAAAGTCATGGATGTATGCAATGTAATGTTCGATCAGTTGAAGAATAGGATCACGCAGTAGAGGCATAGATATTTCTCAAAATAACCTTAGAACCCAGTCTCAGTTTCTACAGAGAAGGTGAACATTGCCAACACCAGAAGTAATCCTAGGGCGGTCATGGCAGAAAATGTTGTTTTCGCTACAGTGGCACAAGATAACTCTGAGTACTTTTTGAATGGGAATTCCAAGTTATGAAGAGAACTCATTGTGGTGAAGCAACAAGTGGAACATCTTGCGGCAAAGAATTAGTGTTTGTCATTGCATAACTTCAACACCACATCATGGCAGTCATCCATGCAAGAAGAGTTGGGGCCAATGGAGGACACTATGGTGCGACTATATGATGAGACAATACTTATATAACAGGTCACATCTCCTCTCATTAGCATTCAAAAGAACACACAGGAAGTGGTGAAACTCTTAAAGATAGAAAACAGAGAAGTTGACCAAATGTTGGAGTGGACTGCCAAATATCTCGATGCTCCACAATAGTTGGAAAAGAAGGACAAGATTGTCACAAAAATAGATAGAGTTTAGTTGAGACTCCACCTACAGAACTACTCACATCTTGGAGCACAGTCGGTTAATATTATGGTTGCCTATAACTGACTGCATAATGGGTTTGAGTCTCTAACACATAAACATGGCATGCCCACCCTTGGATCCCTTGAAGTAATCAGAAGCAAAAAATTCATCTTCCAGGAGGTCAGAGAATATATTGAACAAATCAGGCAGGAAATATAACAGAAAGGGTTGGAGGTAACAAAAGACATTATTTTATATTATGCCTTTGCACCAGTCAAAGGTCACATGAAGCTCTCATGGTTTTGGAATAATGTATAGTCAAGCTCCAAGAACATACTGATGGAGGCATTGGAGGTGAAGGTGTGCTACAAAGGTGAATTTCTAGTTCAGGTCGAAGCCATCGCAAAGTAGTTCTTAGCATGGCACACTTACATTACAAGTGAACTCCATGAGGAAGCAAATGATTTATCCATTTGATGAGTCTTTGTCCCATTGTCATTTTTTTCTTATTAGGCCACTGTATCATTTGTAAATTGTCTTATGTAATAAATGTTATGTAATGAAGTCCAAGGGACACATGTGGAATATGAAAAGTTGCACATTGGAATGTAATGAGTCATGTATAGAATATGAACAGTCATAGGAGTCAAAGAGTCATGAGGAAGCTCAAAGTTCATTGTCAGTTGTTATAAATAGCTCCTCATAACTCAAGCAAGAGGCTTTTGTAAGGCATTAGATTCTAGAGTTTTTTCATTGGCTTCTCTTGTAATACATAGGAGATAGATCATTCTTTGGAGAAGCAAGTTATGGCTTCATGTTCCACTATTTGATACAGTGTTTCATTCATGTTACAGTGTAATTGGGATCTTACACTTTTAATCATAAGCTCAATGAGTCATAATACCTTCATACATGTATCGTATATGTAGTTGGACTATTCTAGTTATGTTTATGATATATGTTGATTCATTCGCATTCTAAGTTAATGAACTAATTCATTTCTTAGATATGCATATTATTGGATGAGTGTTGTTATGCTTTAACTATTTTTGTTTATTATATGGAAAAATCTACAAGTATTCAATAAGTCTCTCTCTTTATCCATGGGTCCCCCTTTAGGATAGTACTATTACTTTTCTAACCAGTGGCTCGTTTCCCTCGCCAGTCGTGGAAGTATCCCTTGTATACCTTACATTGGATGTCTCACAAAGCTCACATTCTTGCTACCCCAAAGTAGTGTGCATTCTCTTGTGTCACTTGGTAGCCAAAGCATATATTTAAAGCATTCCAATGGTGGTCGGACAGTATGACCAGACAGGACTCCTACACCAAATGGTGTGAGGCCTAATTGGGACTTCGCATTAGGGAGATCCCCTTACAATTTTGGCGACATCTAGCACTATCAACATTTATGGCACTAGAAGGAGGCCCAGATGACAAGATGAGCCTATGAATTATGTTTGAATCTCTTATCTCTAATGAATTCATCCCAAATCATAATCCCGAGGTGTTTTACCAAGATGAGCCTATGAATTATGTTTGAATCTCTTATCTCTAATGAATTAGATGAGCCTATGAATTATGTTTGAATCTCTTATCTCTAATGAATTCATCCCAAATCATCATCCCGAGGTGTTTTACCAAAGCTTTAAATATTTCAATCCCTGTGGACTTTTTACATAACTTGCCACATCTTAAATTCGATGGCAGGGGTACAAAAATTGTCCTTGATTACATTATTGAATTCATTCAATTTTGTTTTTCAAGTGGTGTTTATTATGAATAAATTCTTTCATAGTTGTTTTCCTTACATTGGATGGTAGTGTGAAGCAATGCTGCTACTCTATACCCATTGCTTTTATCACATCTTTCAAGCATTTGGTTAACGAGATTCGTTGCATCTTTGAAAAATATAAGTATCAAGATGTTATTAATGAAATTGATCAACTTAGAATGGAATTAAATGAATCTCTTGTAATTTCGTTGAACAATTCCTTCATCTTTGTTATCAATTTCCAGATGAGGATGTGGATAGATGAGAAATTTTGTTTCTTAGTCTAGATGTCAAGGAAATATTTTGAATTTGGTTCCTCACGTCCTCTCGATCCAAAATAATTTCAGCATCTTGAGGAAGAACCGGACATGCCTTATGTCCCATGTCCTCCTCCTTTTGATGTTTCGTGTTTTAAACCTCCACTAATCATTAAATCGGAAGATCAAAACGTTGATGAAGAATTGATTTTCCTTTCACATTTTTCCCCCGATGGTGATTCATCTGATCTTATCAATCAACCATCTTCTAATATTTATATTTTTCTACTCGATCCTCTCCTCATCAATCAAATTTAACCCTTGGATGACATTGATGATTTTCTCCTCTCTAAATTATACAGTCATGATTGTTCAAGCAATATGGGTGAATATTTGTTCTTACATGAAGATTTGGATTTTCAGCAATTCCAAATGGAGTTTGTTGAAATCCTCAATGACTTTCTTTCATGTCTATCTTCGTTTGATCAAGAAAATGATATGCTTATCATTAAATATTTTTGCAATAATCTTGAAAAATTATATTCTTCAGAATTTCATGATTTAAATAATGAATCTTGTTTTGATAAGTAGTTGACCATGTTTTCATAGATTGATTATCATTTTTGTTAGGATTCAAATTTAATTTAGGTGAGTAGGACACTTCATCCTATGTTGATGGTTATGTCAGTTTATTGTCACCATGACAATGATTATGATTTTGGTAAGTTTATGATTCTTTTACGAAGTTTATCATTCATGTCATCATATGGGATGTGGACCCTCTCCTGAGGGATGCTTATTTTATCCACATAAAGTTCTTCAACCCCCAAGGGAGGAGATTTAATCTTACTATTGATCTTCCACTGATGCATCCCATTTCAAGCAAATCTATGATTTGTAATGTAGAAACAAAGAAGAATCTTAATGATCTTTTTCATCATCCATCAAAGAATCCCACATGCACGATAGCTTGGATTGTGGTCAACCTGATAATAGTTCTTATGACATGGATTTTTCCTTGTTTAGTCTTTCTTGTCTTTCTTTCCCTAAAGGTTGTTTCCATGATCCCATTGCAGACTCACTAGAAGTCCCTTTTAAGTCTGGACCCATGTCACATGGATTGTACTTGCATGCTTTTTGCAAAGTCTTGTATGGTCATAGTTCAGACAGTTTTTTTGTTGTGGGGTTTATTGCTTGAAAGAGCGGTTGAGTGTAATACACCATTGTGGTTGCACTTCTTATTTCCATCATTCAGTGAGATGTTTGCACGGTTTCTCTTGTTCATTGCACTACTTTTTGTTATAATTCTTCATGATCATGCCTAGTGGTCTAATCTTTGGGAGCAGATTCTATGGTTGCATTGGAAATTTCACTTTACATGACCTGCCCCCCCCCCTTGTTTAGGTTAGGTTAGGATAGGTTGCATGTAGTTAGATGCATTGCATTCTTATTGTGTATTTTCATATTTCATATTTCAATTTTATTCTTTTTTTTTCTTTGTCTTTGAATAAAGTTGGTTTTGAGCTTTGAGATGACATGGCTAATATTTTGCACATGGAAAGTTGTAGTAACTCGCAATCCTTGGCTCATCTGTTGCCTTCTTCCTTGATTTGGTTTATCACTTTCAAGTCAATGATTTTACGATGGAAAAATATGATCCTTCAATTGGGAAGTTGTAATAAAACCATGGAGCTCACATCTATTTAGGATACCCATTCCTATGCTTTGTCTTGTATGAATAGTGTGTTCTCGCATACCTATGCATGTAGAGTAAGATAAGGGGAAAACATTTAGCGATTAAAGTATCATAGGTATAAAACATTTCTTTGAAGGAGCAACCTCCTCTGCTCTCAATAAGTCAGGATCCCTCTTCCACCCATCGAACAATAATAAGTGCATATGCATAGCCCTATGACAAGAAAAGAAAACAAAGGGTGAAAGAAGATAAAGTATTCTTATGCAGGGAGGTGAAGCAAGCGACTTCATCGGCGTATTACCTAGGCTTACTAGTAGTGGAGCAATGCCATAGATGTAAACTCACACTCTGAATGTTTTATTTCACCATACTATATTACCCTTGCTTACATCAACAAGATAATGATATGACTGGTTATATGTTGTGTTTCATTGAGTAATGGAATTGGGAAGACTACATATTTAAAACAAGTAAGAATGGAGAGCTAAGGTAACCCGCTGATTGAATGAATACGTCCTGGAGAAATGAGACTTTGCACTTAAATGGAACCATTTCAAAGAAGTTGGGGTTCTCCCAGTGTCCCTCCAAGTGTTGTCGCTGCAACAACGACCCTCCAAGATTTTTGCCTATGTCAATTTTGGAGCCTACAATAATTGTCATTTCAAGCCCCCTTGAGTCATCATGTTGTTTGATTTTTTATCTATGTGTTTTCTCCTAGTGTCACATCCTCCTAAGTCAATGTTTCTAAAGCATCAGCACTTAACCATTAAAAGTGTTTGAGTTGGTTAGGTGAACTCATGATCTTTCTCGACTTAGAAACTTTCCTTTTCACCATGCACACACTTGAAAAAAACTCAAAATCACAAAAAATAAAATAAAAGCAAGAAAAACATTTAAAGAAAGGAAAAGTGCACTTCATGTTGGTGAAGACATGCACTCAACTTGAGTACACTCCATTGGCCTGAAGGAGTGTGCACTCCTTCATGTTGAACAAATGCGCCCTCCATGAGCACACTTCTTTGTGTCGAAGTATTGCGCCCTTTCTAGATGCATGCATGAGGGTGCACTCCAATAAAATAGGAGCCCACTTAACTTCTTTAACTAACCCATTCACTCAACGACAAGTAGAACTCATGCATGAATCAGTTTTGCATTTTAATCTCTTTAAATAAAACAAGTTAATCATTCTTCTTTCATAATCATTCCATCTGAGTTGGGCGCACAGCTGGGAATCAAGAATCTCTTCATCAACCAATGCAACAAGTAAGTTTTGCATGTCAAATCTTTCCATTGCATTTCATGATTTCACTTCCAAATCTTGCTTTCCTTGCTATCAATTCTTCATTTTTTAGTTTTTTTATTGGCATTTATTTTGAATCTTCATATTGCAAGTGTTAATCTATTGTTGCATGCAGAAACTCTTCACATTCTTGAAACCTTTCATCTTCCACCATGCATGCAACAGTAACTATAAACCCTTGCATATCTTTCTCTTACTCATCTTAGCATCAAATCCTATTTTCCAAACGTGTTTCTGAGCTTTCAATAGGTATAGAACACTTCTTGAGCTCAAAGCTCGATTAGCCTCGAAAATTGTGCCCCGATTGATCAAGTCTTCCTCCAGAGTAAACTTCTTCACCACGAAGAATTGTGCCCTCTATTGAGCACATGAGTGCATCATGAAGGCATGAAGCATATTCATTCATCCCTTTAGCATGCGACGTGCACCCTCCTTTGTCTTGAGTGCATAGGCGCATTGTGAAGGCCCAAAGATTAGTCAACCGCTTCCTTCGTCCCTTCAGAGTGTGACAGTGCGCCCTCCTTATCTCCTTGAGTGCATGGGCGCATAGGGAAGACTTGAAATCCCATCATTCCATCCCTTCAACCCTTCAAGTTGCAACAGTGCACCCTACTTAATTTTTTCCTCTTGCTTGAGTGCATGAGTGCACTGCAAAGCCCCGAATGACTTTGCATGTCCCCTTCATGCTTTGAAAGTGCGCCCTTGTAGTTTTCATGTCTATTTTCTCATGCATGCAAGTTATTTTTATTTTTTGTTCATATTTTTTCATGTTCTCACATTTGTAATGGATCTTTGTACATGATTTACAATTATTGTTGCATAGTTAGGTTGTTTGAAGTTGATATTATCACTATGAGTGTGTTGCCCCAAACTGGTGTTCGTGCTACAAGTGTTGACACCTCATCGCCATCTGTTGGAGACATGCCACCTCATAAAGTTATCTCTAAAGAGCTCTTAGAAGAAAAAATTAATGAGATTGTCGAAGTTACAAACCCAAACATTCACATATATGCAGATACACAGTGCTTTATTGATAAGGATACAGAGGTCACATGGAGCAATATTTACAACATATTCATGCAAGAAAGGTTTGTTGACGACTTAGAAGATTTGCATGCATACATCAAGATCAAGAAGTTCATAATGCAAAGGATCGCATGCATATTCCTGGTCATGCCATGTGCGGAGGTGATCGAATGGATCATTACGCATATGGATGACTCACACCTTGTGCTTCGCGGTGAGAGTGATGGTTAGCTCGCCACTTATTTTTGTGAAGATATGTAGTCATATTATAAGATTCTCAAGCCTAATGAATATGAAAATGACAACTTCTACATGATATGGGAAACCCTCGACACTAACAACATCATCAAATCATGGTGGCGAGAGCCTGTTAAGTTTCTATATTTCCCTTCCATAGTCTATCCAACAAAGGTTCCCATAGATGTATATCATTTTTTGATAGCCATGTATTGTCGATTGTACGGGCTTAAGAACGTTGAGATATTCCAAGAGAATTGGATATACAAGATCAATATAGTAGTTACACATTGAAGAGTTTTCAATTGGGCGGATATCCTATCATTTGAGTTGCAGCGTTAGGTCATTCAGGCAAAACCATCTTTACGGATGAACTAGGCACTAGAATTCTACATGTCTACATTTCTCTTAGTTGGAATCTATGCACAATATGCATTCCCAAGAATGAATTGGAACTGGACTCCTGAGGAGAAATTCCTAGTTTACTTCCACTACAGAGTGTTATAAAAAAAAAATCTTAAGAGGTGTATATGAAAAATTAACTAAACACCTCTTTGCAGTCATCGTTCACATGATTTTTGAGATCGATCCTCCTTGCATGATCGATCAGGTGAAGGAGTCACTTCAAGATGTCATGAACTAGTTGCAGCTCCAGACGGTACATACATCAGGTGCTTTGGTTGTCAGATATCCCCTCATATTATGCTGCGATATGTGACCAACAAAGTGGTCATGCAAGAATTTGCTAATCAGTTGGACAAGGGATTATTAGGAATTATTCATAGAAGGAAGAAATCCCCTTGGCCTATCTTCCTGTTGAGGATTGAATTGTATGAGTTAAAGAGCCATAAGGTGACAGTAGCAGAGATACATGAGCTGGACCACCTACATTTCGCTACTAAATATTTCCATGGATATGATCCAAGGTGAATTGTTAGGCAACATTGTTAAAGGATCATTCACAACACGAGGTACTCATTGATGACCACAACAGAAGATGAGAAGATAAAGAATTGGTACAATGCCAACATGAAGAAAAATCATACAATGGAAACCAATTCACCCCATGATCCACCAGCTCAAGACTTGCAAGTGAAGGAGGAGGAGGAGATAACACCTCAAGCAAGGAAACTAGCTCCCAAGAAAAGGATCAAATATTCTTTGACAGGCGAGAGTAGAAAGAAATGCAAAGTTGATCCCTTAAACTTAGGATTTATCCTAGCAGAACAATAGAGAGGAGAAGTAGAAGAAAAAGAGAGGAAGAGTTAGCAAGAGGAGTTGTTGGAGAAGCAAAAAGAAGAAGAAGAAGGGAAGAGGAGGATAGAAGAAGAGCAGTAGAGGCAATCCTAGGAGGAGGAAGCAGCACAGAAATTGGAAGAAGAACAGTTGCCTTAATAGCTACAAGAGGAGAAATTCGAGGAAGAAGATACCATCTAGACAATGGAAGAAGAACCTGATACTCTAGGAGAACATCCTCTCACAGGTGATCATCTTCCATTTGGAGAGATGGGGATCACACCTCCACCAGCAGACAGTGTCATGGATGTACATAGTGTAACATTCGATTAGGTGAAGAAGAGGATCATGTAGCAAATACATAGATATTTCTCAAAGGATCCTTAGAACCCAATCTCACTATCTATAGAGAAGGTGATCACTACCAACACCAGAAAGAATCCTAGGGCAGTCATGGCAGCAAATGTTTCATTCTCTATAATGGCACAGGATAAATTTGAGTACTTGTTGAATGAGAATGTTAGGTTAGGAACAGAACTTGCTACGGTGAAGTAACAAGCAAAACATCTTTCGACAGAGAATCAGTAGTTGTCATCATAGAACTTCAACACTGCAGAAAGGAAGTCAGCTATGCAAGAAGAGTTGGGGCTAATGGAGGACACTATGACACGACTATATGATGAGATGATACTTATATAGCATGCCATGTATCCTCTCATTGACATTCAAAAGAATGCATAGGAAGTGGTGAAACTCCTGAAGATAACAAATAGAGCAGTTGACCAGATGCTGGTGTGGACAACCAAATATCCCGATGTTCTACAACAATTGGAAAAGAAGGACAATATTGTCACAGAAATAGACAAAGTTCAGTTGAGACTCCAACTAAAGAACTACTCTCATCTTGGATCACAATCGGTTTAGACTATGGTTGTGTATAACTGACTGCATAATGGGTTTGAGGCTCTAACATAGAAACATAGGTTGCCCACCATCAGATCCCTTGAAGCAATCAGATGTAGAGAAGTCATCTTCTAGGAGATCAGAGGATATATTGAAAAAATCAAGAAGGCAATGGAACAGGAAGACTTGGAGGTAACCAAAGACATTATTTTGCAGTACACCTTTGCACCAGTCAAAGTGCACATGAAGCTCTCATGTTTGTGTAATAATGTACAGTCAAGCTCCAAGAACCTATTTACGAAGGCATTGTAGGTGAAGATGTGCTCGGATCGAAGCCGTCACAAAGGGGGTCAGATCATGGCACACATACATTACAAGTGAACTCCATGAGGAGGCAAATGATTTATCCATTTGATGAGTCTTTGTTCCATTGTAAGTTTTGTCTTATTAGGCCATGGTCTCATTTGTAAATTGTCTTATTTAATCATTTTTATGTAATGAAATCCAAGGGACATAGGTGGAATATGAAAAGCCACATATTGGAATGTAATGAGTCATGTATAGAATAAGAACAGTCATAGGAGTCAAAGAGTTATGAGGAAGCTCAAAGGTCATTGTTAATTGTTATAAATAGTTCCTCATAACTCAAGCAAGAAGCTTTTGGAAGGCTTTATATTCTAGAGGATTTTCCTTGGCTTCTCTTGTAAGACATAGGAGATAGATCATCCTTTAGAGAAGCAAGTTGTGGCTTTGTTTTCCACTATTGGATATAATGTTTCATTCATGTAATAGTGTACTTGGGATCTTACACTTTTAATCAAAAGCTCAATAATTCAACATTCATTCATACATGTATCGTATATGTAGTTGGACTATTTTGGTTATGTTTATGATATAGGTTTCTTCATTCGCATACTAAGTTAATGAACTAATTTGTTACTTAGATATGGCTATTATTGAATGAGTGTTGTTATGCTTTAACGATTTTTGTTTATTATGTGGACTAATCTGCAAGTATTCAACAAGTATTTCTCTTTATCCCCGGGTCCCCCTTTAGGATAGTACTATTACTTTTCTAACAGATGGATCGTTTCCCTCACTAGCCGTGGAATTATCCCTCTTATACCTTACATTGGATGTCTCAAAAATCTCACATTCTTGCTACCCCAAGGTAATGTGTGTTCTCTTGTGTCAATTGGTAACCAAGGCATATCTTTAAATCAATCCAATGGTGGTCAAACCATATGACCGGGTGGGACTCCTACACCAAACGGTGTGAGGTCTAATTGGGACTTCACATCGGGGAGATCTCCTTACAATGTTGGCAACATCCAGCACTGTCAATGGACAAATTAGTGTGAAGTCTTTGAGACTCTAACTGAATGGGGCTCAAAGTTGCACACGGTTATTGGTGACAAGAGTCAGAAAGAAATTATAGGATCAGGTGTTGTGGCATTCAGGATGGAGTTAGGTTAGTTGTTGAAATTTCATGATGTATTGTGGGTTCTAGAGCTCAAATACAGTGTGTTGTATATCTCAGTAATCAAGACGAAGGGGTTTGAGGTGATTTTCCAATATTGGAAGGTGATAATCAAGCCTAGAGGCTCTAAGTTTGTTGGTTTGTCATTGGAGTTAGGGAGCATGGTCTATACCAGATAACGAGGAAGCCTATAGATCATGAGAAAAATTCGGTTCCTGAGACTCAGAGGGAGTTGAGTTCGAGTGGGAGTATGTAGGTTCAGAGGAAGAATTTGCAACCCAAGAAGAGTGCATAGTCAGTAGGGAGAAACGGGACTTCTCCTCGCAAGAATCAACCATGGGATGGGATGAAGTCTTATCAAGAAAGGAAGAAGCAGGAAGTTTCTGATGGCAAAGGCACTACCGAGAAGAGTGTGGTTCATTCTATAGTGTATGTTGTAATGGTGAATGCCAAATATTGGGCTAGTGTCACCAACAATGATGATGAGATACTTCTGAGTGGTGGAAGTACCTCACTAGATAAGAGGGAGTGTTGATTTGTGTAGCTTGGAAGGTGCTCCCACAACCCCTGGGGTACTGGATTTGTATGGAGTTGACCCAGAAAAGTGACTTGTGGGTAGTGTACCCAAAGTTTTGGGCATGAAACCAAGTGCATGATTTGATATTTTATTCATTGAGAGCATGTGGAGCACCCTTGAAGGGCTAAGGGGCACCAAAGGCTTCAATGAGGTGGAAAAAGTTGAATGAAGGAACCTTTTTCTCTTATGATTTAAGTATGCATGACACATGTGATGACCCTTTGTGGCTAAGGGAAACCCACCATGAACAATATAAATAGAAGGCAAGAATGAGCTCATTCCACACATCACAAGTGCACTCATAAAGAACAAGATCAATATGAGATAGTCGCAGACCCAAAGGAGTTGATCTGAAGTGAAGGGAAGGATGAGTTTTGGTATCTTTTCTTGTGTTCTATTAAGGCTAAGATTAGTTGGCTATTGGTTGAGTTCATTGGCATATTTTTGGGCACATGTTGAAGGAAAATTCTCTCTGATTCTAGTTGAATCTGTTTTTTTCTCTTAAGGAGGGTCGATACCCCTATAATAAGTGATTAGGAGAGCCATAAGTGAGCCATGGGACCTTATATGTTGCTAGGAGAGAGGGTCACATTGTTGTAAGGGAAAATGAAGAGATTTCAGGCCTAAAAGAAGAGGTTTATGCAAGTTGCAAGGAGGTTTGTGAAGGTCAAAGATAGGGTAGCCTTAAGGCATTGTAGGAGCCCTAAAAGAGGGTCAAAACCTCAGTCTTTTTTGTGCTCAGATCTGAGTGTTTCAGGGTTGTTGGAGACATCTTGCAAAGGTAAGTTAACTGATTTTCTTGTGGATGATTACTAGGATGATGTAGCAGTGAAAGTATGGTTTTTGGAAAGTCATAATAGTAGCCCTAATTACAGCGGTTTTGTGTGATAAACCATTATTGAGTGGACTATTATATGGTTCTAAGTTCAGTCTTCCTTAGTGGTGATAAGGATATATGAGTGGGATGATTGGAAAGCCTTAAAAAAGGTGACAAATGAGCACACTTGTCACTGTGTGAGGGAAACTTGATTTGGACCTAAGTCTAGTCATCTTTGGAGCTGCAGAGAGACAAGAAGAGGGAATTTTGTTAAAGTTCTTATGTTCAGTATGTTTGAGGATTCAAATTATTGGTAGAAGGTAGATTTTGGTGATACCCTAGTCTAGGGATTTGGTGGTACAAATCAATGATAAGAGGGTTGCTTGGTGAAGCCCTAGTTCATTGAATTGCAATTCGGCAAGTTAGTGATATGTTGTCAGACTTGAAACCCTAAGTGTTGGTGATCTTGGAGGAGCAGGAGAGAAACTAGAGGGTATTTTTGTATGAGCCTATGATCAGTCACTCTTGGAGAAATAGGAGGGTTGATAATGGTAGTTTGAGTAGTTGGTGATGCACTATTTTTGAAGTTGTAGAAGTAGTTGCAAGTAGCAAAAGAGGTGGCAAAGGACCTTCCAGATGTGTTCAAGGTACATGGATTGAAAGGGTTGAGTACAAGAAAGTCAAGTGTAGTTTTTTCAGGATATATTAATAGCCATAAGTTTTTCACTCCAAGCCCTAGTTGTCCTTGTATCAAGGTTGATTGTAAGGGCCATGATCCCTAGTACGGGAGCCCTACGTTTGGTGTATTAAGATTTATAATATAACAAGTTTTGGGTTAAAAATTGTCATGTGCATTAGATTGATTCACTGCCATATATTTTTCGCTATGCAAAATGATAGTGTTGCGGTATTTCAGTGTGTTTAAAATCATGATTTTAGACATAGACCTGTAGTTGAAGTGTCATGGAAAAATAAACCCAAATGGGTAGAACAATGTAAACTTTGAAACGGGAACTGATACTGTTACCCGTTTTGTAGAGATAGAAAAAAGGTGACCCGATTTTGAAAAGGGGCAATGCAGAATACACTCTCTTTTTTCGGAGCATATTTTTACACTTTAAATTTTCCTATGTATCAAATATAAATATTTTTTTTAAATGTAAGTGATTTTCATGGCAAGTTTGAAACGTGTTGATGCAGCATTAAACCTTTTTTTAGAGGCTTATTTTTGACACTCTAATTTTTTTAATGTATTAAGCCTGGATTTTTTTTAAATGTTAGTGATTTTCATGCTCATTTTGAAACATGTTGATGCAGCATCAACCTTTTTTTAGAGGACTTATTTTTTACACTTCAAAATTTTTTATGTCAATTTTTTTTGAAATCATGATTACTTAACAAATTTTCTAGTTGTTTTATTTTTCTTTTTTCAAATGTTGATTAATTAAAAAAGCAAATATAAAAATATATAAAAAAAATGTTAAAAAAAAAAAATCTCGTAAACCATAAAAAATTTGAAATAAATAAATAAAAATAACTAAAAAAATTAAATAACCAAAAATAGAATAATTTTAAAAGGCATTAACAAAAACTAAAAATAAAAATAAAAAACATTAAAATTAAGATATATATATATATATATAATTTTTAAAAAATAAAAAACAACTAAAATTAAAAAATAAAAAAATTACGATTTAAACCAAAAAAACATTTTATATATATATATATATATATATATATATATATATATATATATAGATATATATATATATATATTATCGATTTAAAAAAAACATTTAAAATTGAAAAGGGAAAATATTTTTTTTATTAAAAATAAACTTTTAAAATTAAAAATAAACGAAATATATTTTTGATTTAAAAAAAAAAAAACATTTAAGATATTATATATATATAGTTTTAAAAACATATAAAATTTTAAAGATTTTAAAAAAACATATATATTTTTAAAACACAATTTAAATTTTTTATTTCATTTAAAATATTTTTAAAAATTGTATTTAAAAAAAAGAGAGAGAGACTATTGCCACCACCCAGGGCCGCGCCAGGCGGCAAAAAGTGTTTTTTGTTTTTTCTTAAATAAAAAATATATGTTTTTTAAATATTTTTAAAAAATCATTGTTTTTTAAATATATGTATTTTTAAAGTGTATTTTTCTTAAATATTTTTTTGTTTTTTTTGTTTTTTTTAAATGGTTTTTAAAAATATACATATTTCTAAAGTATTTTAAATGTTTTTTTTTAATCAAAAATATATTTTGTTTATTTTAATTTTAAATGTTTTTTTTTAATGAAAAAAAATATATGTTTTTTTTTAATCGATAATATATGTATATATGTATATATATATAAAATGGTTTTCATTTTTTTAATTGAAAATATATGTTTTTTATTTTGTTGAAATGGTTTTTTTTAATCCAGTATATATATATATATATATTAAAATTTAAAATGTTTTTTAGGTTTTTTTTTAAATATATATTTTATTTATTTCTATATATTTAAAAAAAAAATAGTTTTTTAATTCTTATCTTTTATAGGTTTTTTTTTTTTTGACATTTTTCTGATTGATTTTTTTTTTGTTTTTTTTTTTTTATGTTTTGTTTTAATATATATTTTTGTTTACGTTTTGCTATTTTTTTATTTTTTTCTTTGTTTTTTTCATTGTTTTTATTTTTGTTTTTATTTTTAATTTTATGTTTTCATTATTCTTTTGAAATTTTAATGTTTTTTAGAGTCATAATAAAATCTTTTACACCAAATGTTGAAAATTTACCCTAAAAAAAATAAAAAATGTTATTCCAACCACTTTTCGTTTTGAGGCTGTTTTTTGCACAATTTTTGCACAAAAAATTGGTTTTCACTACCATTTTTAAAACATGTTGAAAATTTACCATATATATATATATATATATATATATATATATATATTCTAGCATCAACACTTTTCGTTTTGAGGGTGTTTTTTGCACAATTTTTGCACATAAAAAATCGGTTTTACTGGCATTTTTTTTTAATGTTGAAACTTGACCCTAAAAAAACCATTGTTCCAGTATCAATACTTTTCATTTTCAGGGTGTTTTTTGCACATTTTTTGCACAAAAATATCGTTTTCACTACTATTTTTAAAACATGTTCAAAATTGGCGCTAAAAAAAAAACATCATTCCAGTATACACACTTTTCGTTTTTAGCACTATTTTTCATGTTTTTTCGGGGTTTTTTGGCCAAAGTTCCCATTTTGAGTTTGTAGTTCCGTTTCAAAGTTTACATTGTTGTAGGCCTAATTGGAGCCTTCATTAGGTGATGATCCCACATTGTAGGATGAATTTTTCTACCTATCAACATTGAGGTCTCCCACATCCCCAACAAGTGATGTGAGGTGTACCCTGGATAAAGTTTTGTGGAGCCCTCTGGAATGAGCTCCTTCCCATAGAACATTTTCCTTGTCTTTCAATTCCATGCATCTATCCTAGTATTACATGACCCCCTCAAGTTGTTAGTGAAGTTGCTATTGCAATAGCAGCCATTGAACCCTCAAGTTGTTAGTGAAGTTGCAATAGTAGCCATTGAAATTTGTGCTACCACTATTCTGGGCACAACCATATTTCCATATGGAGGTGGCATAAAAATTCATCCCTTGGAGAAGGTCTGATAATCCTTCTCCATGGTTGTTATGGAAAGATAGATCAATATCCCCCTTTTAACCCCAAGTGAGTCCTTCTCCACCAATATTGGTTGTTGTGGAAAGATAGATCTATATCCCCCTTTTAACCCCAAGTGATCTTATACATAGTGAACATTTTCAATAGCTTCTCAACAAAAGATGTTTTTTGCATTCATACCATTGCCTTGATCATAAGGTTCAAGACATAAATGAAATGATCTACCTTACATTGATCAATGTCCATGTAGAATACATACTTGACCTACTCCATAAACTTGATCTCATATTCTTCTACTATTCATTTTCCCCAAACTAAAGCATGGAAGGCTCCTACTTATTCTTCTTTGTAATATGCTAGCAAGTACTTTTTCTTGAACCTTTATTCAAATAACTTCAAGGAAATAGTGTTAGGAATGAGGTATAGTTGTCGCTCAAGGTTACCCCACCAATTCAAAGGCATTGTTTTTAAGTTGAAATATTGTTATGCTAACCTTTGAATTGGAATTGTAGTCCAGCAATGTGAAACATATTGTCATTCCTTCTAGTCAATCGTTTGCACATTCATTGGCATGACCTCCAACAAACTCTAGGAGCTTAATATTTTGGAGCTCCATGGTGATATATTCAGTTGGAGTTCCCCATTTGAAGTCCCTTTATCCCTCCAGGTTTACCACCCTTGATATAGGGTGCTCTACTTCCACCTCACCCACTTAGTGCCCCCTTAAAGTTTGATTATTTCCCTCTAAAAAGTGCACAATGAGAGTCAGACCTAGTGATGGAAAGGGTGGTTTTAACCTAATTGAATCTTAATTTTACAATCCAACCTAGATCCTTCAGCTCCATCAAAACCTACTCATCCTTTTTTTCATACTTCGATGTAGTTGTACAAGAGGTAGAGATGGGTATCAAGAAGTTGGGTGTTGGAAAAGCAAAAGAATTAGTTGAACTCCAAGCAGAATATCTAAAGTGGGGCTCAAAGATTCTTGCACCTCACATTACAAAAATATTCAACAACATCATACAACAAGGGCTCCCCACAGATTGGACAACTAGTCTGGCAATACCTCTTTTCAAGAGCAGTGATGTCAATAATCCCTCCAATTATAGGACCATCATGATAAACCCTTTGTTTGCAAAGCTATTTGGAAGCATGCTAGAAAACAAAATTAGCAAGTGGGCGGAAGAAAGAGATAAGTGTGTTAAAGGGAAACCAGGTTTTAGACCTAAACATTCCACAGTTGATCATTGTATAACTTTAAAGCACATCATTGAAAAAGTTTGGGAGAAAAAGGAAGAAGTCTTTTGTTGCTTTGTTGATTTCAGAAAAGCTTTTGACTCAGTTCCTAGGGATAAGCTTTGGCATAGAATGGAGGAACTGTGCATATGATGTATGAAGAGGTGAAAGTCAAAGTTAGAACTCAACAAGCATTTCTGAAAGTTTTAAAAGCGATATCGGGGTCAAGCAAGGTTGCCCATTGTCTCCTACCCTTTTTGGTTTATATATTGACAAGCTTGAGGGGTGGTTAAATTCACAAGGGAGTGATGGTATCTATTTGGGCAAGTTTGTTATAAGGCTTCTTTTGTATGCAGATGACCTTATTCTGATTGCTAAATCGGCTTTGGTTTGCAAGAGCACCTACTATCCCTTGAGCATTCTTGTAGAAGTGTGGGGATGCAAGTCAATATCAACAAAACAAAAGTAGTGGTTTCCTCTAAGAAAAAAACATAACCAACATAAGTTCTACTTCGAAGGCAACATTTTGGAAGAAGTTGTGGATTACAAATACCTCGGAATTGACTTCAACAAAAATCTAAGTTGGAATGGTTGTAGAAAGAAAATAACTTTGGGGGGTTGGAAAGCATTTTATGCTTTTCAAAATAGGCGTAGAGAGGCAGAGTTATGGGACTGGAAAACCACTCAGACTCTTTTTGGGCTTCTAGTAATTCGGATGATTCTCTATGGTTGTGAACTATGGGCCAGCAGTACATCCGACATGCAGTCACTGGAGACAAATTGTTAAAATTCAGAAGCGTTTGATCACAAACAAATTTAAGATTAAAAGTGCAGTTCCTTATGCTATCTTGTTAAGTGAAACAAGGACTGCTCCTATTGAAGCGATTGCTATGGTGCGAGTCATGAGGTATTTAAAAAAATTTGAGCAAATGGAAGAGGGTAGATGGCCTAAGGTTGTCTTTAATGATAGATTGTGCAAGAGAAAAAAAACTTGGATACAGCAAAATAACACATGGTTTAGTAAATGGGGTATTTGCTTGAACATGTGTCCCATAAACATCAAAAAGATAAAAGTTTTTGTTATGGAAAAGTTCCACAAGCGTACTTGGAATAAGGAGCTAGGAAGAAAGAAAAAGTACTATATTGAAGTGTTTAATCACACTCATAGTCATCAACCAAAAGCATACATAGAGGCCAATATCTCTTGGAGAGCCAAAATTCTTATTGCTCAGTTAAGGACTAATTCTCATCAACTCCGTTGTGAAACAGGTTGGTGGAAAAGGCCAAAGGAAGTGTGGGAGGAAAGAGTATGCATTTTTTGTTCTTCCGGAAAAGTGGAAACAGAAAAACATTTCATTTTAGAATGTGAGGCCTTTGAAGACAACAGGGAAAGTTCTGCAGATATGTTGGCAGCGAGCTCTTGAGATAATCTATTTAGCGAGCATTTATTTTGAAGCTTCATAGAAAAATGGTCGAATACATCAAAAGATGAAGAAGCAATCTCTCCCATCAGCTATCTTTAACCTTGTGGACGTTAAAATATTTTTTTTTCTTTTTTTCATAACAGCGTTTCACATAATCTGCGGGTGTCTAAACTTCCTCTTTAGATAAAGCCACACGTCACAATACATTGATTAATACTCTCCACTATCGAAATTGTGCTCATCGGTTATATATGTCTATATGTATAAGCCACCCCTCACATGCATGTTCTACACGTATTAGCACTCTAAGACTTTTAACGGGTCGGTATATAAAATGCATATGTATTTAAGCAATGGCAAGAGCTAACGGGCATACCATAGGGCATTAAATGCCCGCTTACATGCGCCCGAGATAACCTAATAACACACCGCCATTATTTTTTATTTATCTAGTCACTGTACGCATGTGCGTTATCGGGCTATCTCGAGCACATGTAAGCGGGCATTTAATGCCCTATGGTATGCCCGTTAGCTCTTGCCTTTAAGCAATTAAGTACTCTACGACATGCACATATTATCTAAAACTAGCCTAATGTTTGAATTCACACTTCGCAGATGCTTCTCTCTCATGGCTCCACGTATCAATTCTCCTTTGACGTGCCTACCATTGTGTGTCGCTCACATCCATGGAGACACACTTAAGGTTAGAGTTCAATTTCAATGATTATATATATACACACTAGTTGGAGGTGCGTCGACGAGACTTAGAATCTCAGTCGATGGGTCGTGGCAGGTTATGATGCTTATTTGGCTGTGCGATTGAAACTGCACCTATGCACTGCGCTAAGCATTTTCGTATATAAATCCTATCGGGATCTTATCACTGGGATCTAGGTACAATGGTCCCTCAGGTGGAAAATCTTCATCGCTCAACCTCCCGCCAACTTGGCGTAGCAACTTTTGGTCGACAACGACGTGGGAGAGGTCAGTGCCAAACACGTCGATTCCACTCGATCAAATCACTTGGTTGCATATCTCCCAGGCCCGTCGATTTTTGTAGTGACCTCAGCATGTTGACTCTTATACTTACTATATATATATATATATATATATATATATATATATATATATATATATATATATAAACTGTCCTTGCACACTACCTCAATGAGCTACGCAATATAATGCTTTTGTCGTGGGCGAGATCAGTGCCAACCTAGTCGATTCCACCTCGATCAAATCACTTAGTTCCATATTTCCCAGGCCCGTCGATTTGTGTAGTGACCTCAGCATGTTGACTCTTATACTTACGATATATATATATATATATATATATATATATATATATATATATATAACTGTCCTTGCACACTGCCTCAATGAGCTACACAATATAATGCTTATAAATATCTAGGTCTATTCAACTTGCGGTATGTGTGATAAAACTCAGGTAGTCCACTCCCTTCCTGTCGACGGCACCTGTCAACGACTTCCACTTGTCGGCGACTTGGCGATCCCTGAAAGGGATCTTAACTCCTATCGCAGGCTCTACGTCACCAACAACTCAATATGAGACTTGGGAGTAACTTGAGGTCGACGTTACCCATCGTCGGCCTCCTATCTTCCATCTCCTATAACCATAGGGCTTTCTAGTTCGTAAGCTCATCCTATTAACAATAGAGATGCTCGACCACCCAACGTCTGGTTGTCGAATCTGAACCGCACAACGAAGGGCTCACAATGTGTGGAGTACATTCTACTGATCGCTTCCCATGCGTAAGAAAATTACCATTCATATATATAGGCATATATACATTTATCATTATCATCCCTTGTATTCGCTAACTTCACATATCACCTTCGGACAACATCCACATAGAGGAGTCAGAACCCCCACACACCGTCGACCGTCATAGTTAAAGGCGATCAATTAATTGCAAACCTCCAAGGTTCCGACGGCTTCACTGAATTCATTCCATATCTATATGACTATACACACGATATCTCCATTGCCCTAGGACAGTTGCATTTGGTTTTTGATGGCCTCATTTATTCCACTATGAACCAACGTACAAGGGTTTTACCGTCGAGGACCCTGAAGCCTCGACTTCAACTACTCAACTTAATTCCAGCGCAGCAAAGCGTCGGGTAATCGATAGTAACACATGATTTTATATGTGTATTACATATATAAACATACATACTTAAATATATATATATACTCTTGACCTAGGTTAAGAGAAACCTAGAATACTATAAATACTAAGAAATATAGCCAAACATAGAATTATCACATGAAATGAGATTAAATGTAAGATATTTTATTATTTAGAAGCACATTACAATGTTCACTTACCTATTCGATGGGGTAACCTCTAACAGAGCAGAGCTCAATTACAATAAGACTCGATGATCTTTCCCTTACTAACTAAAACTATGTATAGCTTAATGACATCCAAAACTCTAATTACTAGTGGTCCCTTACATAACATGGGTTAATCGCTTTTTTTATTAACTATGGCCCGTTTACAACTAATTTTGGTCTATTTTCTATAATCTGGATCAACCACTTGCAATTATTATTAATGTGGGTTTTATTGACTATTTAACTAACTATGACTCTAACTCAGCCCCTTGGGCTTATTACATAAATAAAGGGGTTAGGGTTGGACCCTAACATGTCTTCCCCCATCAAAAGCAGCCTTGTCCTCAAGGCTAAAGCTGCGAAAACTGCTAAATAATAGTGGTTGGTTTTTAGGTTGCATCTTCTAGAGAGGTTTCTTTCCACTTGACGAGGACTTCCTTGACCATGCAGCCGCGGAAATGTCTTTCGCGAGTATCAAGGACTTGTTGTGGTCGGATCCAAAGTGAGCCTTCCTCATCTAATTCGAGTAGACTTGTTTGAACCCTACAATTGTTTCCCGCCATATTCTTGAGGCGTGATACATGGAAAACTGGATGGATTTTTGAAGTAGGTGGCAAGGCCAGTGTGCAAGCGACTGCTCCTATGCGTTGAAGTATCTCATAAGGCCCATAGAATTTTGGTGCTAGTTTCTGGCAACCCTTTTCTTTGAGAGATATTTTCTTATATGGTTGGAGTCACATGAATACCTGATCTCCTTCTGGAATGAGCGTCCAAAATGATGTTGGTCAGCATGTTGCTTAATTCTGTTCTCAGCTTGATGCAAATTATCTTTGAGATGAGCGATCATGACAGCACGATTCTATAGAATTTGATCAACTTCCTGTACTTTGAAACATCCAGGGACATAAGAAACTGGTGAAGGTGGGAGTTGGCCATACACTGCCTCATATGGAGTCATCTTGGTGGCTTCATGATAGTTAGTATTATACCGCCATTCAGCTAAAGGTAGACATTGTACCCATTGATGATGCTTTTCTGAAGTGCGGCACCTCAGATAGGTCTCCAAACATTTGTTGACGGCTTATGTTTGACCATCGGTTTGGGGATGATAGGCCGTACTTAGTTGGAGTTGCATGCCCTAGAGCTTGAAAAATTCCTGCCAAAATTTGCTGGTGAAAGTGGGTTCTCGATCAGACACAATGGAAGTTGGTATGCCATGCAGTGTGAAAATCTGGTCCAAGAACACTTGAGCCACCAAAGTGGGGGTAAATGGGTGTGGTAGAGTGAAAAAATGAGCATATTTTAAGTTTGTCAACAACCACCATGATGCTTCATTTGTTGCCTGAATTTGGGAGACCGGTGATGAAATCCATGGAAACATCTGTCTAGATAGAAGCAGGGAGTGGCAGTGGTTGTGAGGTTCTTGGTAACTTGATTGTTTCCCCTTTTTTGTATTGGCACACATCACATTCAGCTACAAAAGTAACAAGGTCGTTCTTCATGCCAATCCAAAAGAAAGAACGGTGTGCTCGAGCATAAGTCTTCTGAAAGCCTAAATGTCCTGTAATCGGAGATGAGTACAGCTCATCCAAGATGCAGGTTTTGAGGGTGGAGGTCAGGGATAGCACTACTCAATCCTTATAGCGAAGAATATCATCCTTCTAAGAGTAGTCAGTTGAGGAATGAGTATCGTCTCTTAGGTTATTAATGACTTGGGACAGAGAGGGGTGGGAGAACCATTCATTATGGGCCTCTTCAATCCAATATGGTATGGGTAGAGAGAGGGATAGAAGGGTGCCATCATCCTCAAATTGGCATGATAAGTCATCAACCACTACATTGTCACATCCATTTTTGTAAATTATCTCATAATCATATCCTAGCATTTTGGCAAGCCATTTATTTTGTTGTGGTGACGATAGATGTTGCTCTAGAAAATATTTTAGGCTATGATGGTCTATGTGGATTTGGAAACATTGCCCCAATAAGTATGGTCGTCAGGTGTCTACTACATGTAAGATGACCATAATTTCTTTCTCATAAGTAGATTGACCCAGATGTTTTCCACTGAGTTGTTGACTGGTGAAATCCAATGGTCTACCGTCCTGCATTAATATAGCACCAATACTCGTACCTGAAGCATCGCATTCAATCACAAAAGATTTGGTGAAGTCAGGTAGGGCCAATATGGGAGTGGAGCACATGGCTTGTTTGAGAGCTAAGAAGATCTGTTGAGCTGCAACAGTCCAAAGAAATGATTTTTTCTCGAGAATATTAGTGAGGGGTCCAGAAATGCATCGATAATTGCAGACAAATTTGCAATAGTAGCTAGTGAGACTCAAGAATCCCCAAAACTATTCAAATTTTTTGGTTGTGGCCAATCTTTCATTTCTTGAATCTTTTTCAGATCAACCCTCACTCCTTCACGACTCACAATGTGTCCCAAATACTCTACTTCTTCCATGCCAAAGTGATGAGCCTCATCATTGGGTAATTATATGGACCTTAATTCACCTCCTAGATTAGTCAAACCTACTATTCTCATAACTTATTGCGTACTTTTGATTATATTTTGTTTATGAGATGAGTTAGAGTTGGATATTTTTCTTTGTGGTCTAATATGCATTTAATGCAGGATTAAAGGATAAAAGCAAGGAATTTTGGCAAATACCATGGTTAACTCGAATGAGACAAGAGAGAGGGATTATAGGAGGTAAATCATCCTCATTTACTACCCCTCCATTCGAATATTCCTCCATCGGCTCAGAGTGCAAACAGCCAAATCATGAGGACTAGAAGGCAGTCGAGCAAGTGAAAGACAAAGCACCAATTTATCTCGAGTTTGGAAGCCGAGCCTCCCTAATTTTAAGGAAGTCGTTGGAGACTTCAAATGTATAAGTAGAGAGGCCTAGGACCTTAGTAGGATTTGGATTTTTTATTGTAAAACTCTTCTCTATTTTCGAGTTGCAAGACTTGTGACAGTTTTTTATGTAATCCCTTGTTTTGGTAATAAAAATGAGTTTTGTTTAGAGCCAGCACTGAGTTAACTCAGAGGGCTGAAGCTCTTGGGTGAGGGCCTAACCCTAGCAACCAAGGCTCCTCTTTATTGTACATGTATGCTAGTATAGATTCATAGTTTAATTGTTCATTTTTCTTAGTAGATGCATTTCCATTACAACAGTGTAGATTAAATTGGTTTTGTGATAGTTTTCTTCCATTTGTGCCTTCATTCAAGTAGGAGGTTTGAAAGGAGAAAAATGATCACCATAAGCTTGTCAGCAGGTGTCTCGGTCTCACTTCCTCCCTCTGGGACCATGAGTTGAGGAAGGGACCCTTCAGCCGCCCCAAACACACAGATTTCTAGTTCTTGCATGAGCTTTGGAGTTTATTGCCTTTGATTCAGTATTTGGTTCATGTTGCAAGACAAATTTCATTGTCATCTTTTTCCATCTCTATTTCTACAATAAGATCTCACTTATGCTTTCATTCCCCTTCAACAACTTTCTTCGTGCATAATATAGGCAATTGATTCATGCTTTTCTAGTTTATGAAAATGTATCTTGTTGCATAGTTCTTGGAGGACACGCATGTTTTAAGCAAAGTAGGAACTTCAGGAGGCGACCCAAACTTCATCACCAGCATCCACCTTCCACTTCATCCACCTTAGCCATCTCTTGTTCCACCACCCTCACTAGTTTTTTTTATCATTTTTCATTGAAATTCCCCTAGTTACATTGAGCGAATCTAGCCATCTCTTATCTTGGATATTGACTCATGAGTGCTCCTAGACTTTCTAACACCCCATTCCACTCATCATACACCTTTTCGGAGCTTCCCAACACCTCCAACACCTCACAATTAGCTCTCGGTTGTATCTTGTAGGTTTCCTGTAATCCTGTAGGTTTCTAGTACATCCTGTAGGTTTTCCTGAAACGACTTGTTTTGAGGCCGAATTGATGGGAAACCTCTAAGAAGTCACACAAAGCCTCATAGGACCCTTCCACACCATCCAATCACTCCATAAACCTTCTAGCCATCCACCATCACCTTTCATTCACCTGTCACATCCACAAGAACAATTAATTTGCAAACTTGATTTTTCCAAAAAAACAAAACAAAGTGAAAACAGATTTAGTTTAGTTTTTTTCTTACACACTAGTATGGTTTGATGCTCTTTACTTCTGCAGCTTAGATAGTATCATTTGTTTAGTGTTGATTTAGCAATTCTGCTTAGCATAGTTGTTTAAATGGTTAATTAAGATATGGTGTGATTTAGCATTACATGTTGTTTTCTTCATTACTGCAGTAGAGTAGCTCTCTTAGAGTAGATTTTCTCTTCTTCCATCAAAGAATCAAGCTTCTTCTGACTCTATATAAGTCTGGCTTGGAACCCTTGGGGTCTCTCGCTGGACGAACAATGACAACAGGCAGGACCTTCACTTTTACTTGTGCATACAACACTGTCACCTCCAAGTTTGTACAAACCCCGAGTTGATAAGTAAAGCTGGTAGCCCAGGAGTTGCAGCATCCTTGCTGCAATACTGGCGCTCATCACTTTTTGGCATCGTTTCTAAATCAACACTATACAAATGCTACTATCTAAGCTGCAAAAGTAAAGAGCATCAAACCATACTAGTGTGTAAGCAAAAAACTAAACTGGATTTGTTTCCATTTTTTATGTTTTTTTGGAAAAATCAAGTATGCAAATTAATTGTTCTTGTGGATGTGACAGGTGAATGAAAGGTGATGGAGGATGGCTAGAAGGTTTATGGAGTGGTTGGATGGTGTGGAAGGGTCCTAGGAGGCTTTGTGTGGGAAGGTCCTAGCTCGTGTCTCAACCTCACTTCCTCCCTTTGGGACCATGACTTGAGGAAGGGACCCTTCAACAGCCCCAAAAACACAAATTTCTAATTCTTGCATGAGCTTTGGAGTTTGTTGTCTTTGATTCAGTATTTGGTTCATGTTGCAAGACAGATTTCATTGTCATCTTTTTCCATCTCCATTTTTGCAATGAGATCTCACTCCTGCTTTCAATCCCTTCAGCAAATTTCTTCATGCATAATATAGGCAATTGATTCATGCTTTTCTTGTTTATGAAAATGTATCTTGCTGCATAGTTCTTGGAGGACACACATGTTTTAAGAAAAGCAGGAACTTCATGTTGGGTGTGGAGCCTGATTATCTTCGGTATTCAAAGGTATTGCCGCATTGGACCCCAGTTCGTTGCCGCCCGTAAAATATTCACTGCAAAGGAGGTCTAGGGGGGGCGACTGCGGCCTTTTGGGAGCCCCCTCTTGGCGGGGGGATCGGGGGCAGCGCCCCCGAAGCTTAGAATAGATGTAAAATTGCCTAGTAAAATGTTGTAGTTTCGTAGTCAATCTGGGCCGTTCATTAGGTGGAGATCTAATGGTAGAGGTTATGTTTAACTTAGGGTTTCTTGCCCTAGAAGGCAACCCCCCGCTATATATGAGGGAATTGTATTGCGTCTAGGTAGATCAGTATTCTGAGTGAGGAATAGAGAGGAGATTGAGAGCGAAGAGGGAGTTACAGCGGATCTGTTGTAGGTTGTATCTCTTCAGTTTACTGGATAATATAATAAAAGAAGGACTGGCTATTTCTCCATGGACATAGCCCAAACTGGGTGAACCACGTATATCTATGTCTCTCTTGTTTTATGCGTTTTCTGTGTTTATATTTCTGCAATATTTTACGTGTTCCATTGCTCTGTAATATATAATTTTCTAACAATTGGTATCAAAGCTGAAGGTCTATTTGGCTAATAAACTCGCAGGAGAAAAGGGTTCCTGGTTCGAGTGGGAGCAATGGCAGAAGATGGTAGCCAGCTGTGGAAGATGCAAATGGAAGATTATCTGTATCAGAGAGATCTGTACCTACCATTGAGCGGAAAGACAAAGAAGCCGACAAGCATGACAGACATGGAATGGGATATTCTCGACAGGAAGCACTTGGAACAATACAGTTGTGCCTAGCGGCCCTGGTAGCATTTAATATTTCAAAGGAAACGACAAAAGAGGGTTTAATGTCGACATTGGCCAAACTATATGAAAAACCCTCGGCCTCAAATAAGGTATTTCTTATGAAGCGTTTATTTAATATGAAGATGTCAGGAGGTGGATTTGTTGCTAATCATTTAAATGAATTTAATACAGTTACCAGTCAGTTAAGTTCTATAGGGGTAACTTTTGATGATGAAGTTAGGGCTCTGTTATTTCTGTGCTCATTGCCAGAAAGTTGGAATGGTTTAGTTATGGCTATTAGTAACTCTATCTCTGGATCTAGTACTTTAAAGTTTGATGATGTTGTTGGTACACTCCTTAGCGAGGAAATGTGATGGAAAAGCTCCGGTGAGACATCAGGTAATGCTTTGACTGCAGAGACTAGGTGAAGAAAAATGGAAAGAGGAAAGAGCCCTAGATATCACAGTAAGTCAAGAAAAGGTAGATCCAAGTCCAAATCAGAGATAGTGTGCTGGAAATGCGGGAAGAAAGGACACCTGAAGAAATACTGCAAGTCTCGAAAGGGAAAAGAAGGAGACGTGCAGCAAGAAACTAATCATGAAGCGAATGTAACAGGTGATGTGTTGCAAGATGCTTTGATCCTTTCATTAGAAAATATTATTGATGCCTGGGTAGTAGATTCAGGGGCCTCATTCCATGCCACACCTGATAGGAAACATTTTTATGATTATGTTCAAGGAGATTTTGGACAGGTTCGATTAGGTGATGATAAACCCTGTAAAATCATTGGAATGGGTACAGTTTTCATAAAACATCAGAATGGAAATTAGTGGCTATTGAAGGAGGTAAGGAATGTTCCAGATCTGAAGAAAAATCTGATTTAAACAGGGCAGTTGGGAGGTGAAGGTTGCATAACTATTTTCACAGATAAAACCTGGAAGGTCACTAAAGGATCCCTGGTAATAGCGAAAGGAGGAAAGGTTGGTACATTGTATTTATGCAATGGTATTTCTAATTTTGTTAATGCTCTAACCTCTACAGGAGAAGATACGGCATTGTGGCATCATATGCTCGGGCACATGAGTGAGAAGGGGATGCAGATTCTTCACTCAAGAAATTTGTTGCCAAGTTTGAAGCATGTTGATTAAAAATTCTGTGAGAATTGTGTTTATGGAAAACATAAGAGAGTCAGATTCCTTAGAGTTGGGAAAGAAAAGAAGAGAAGAAAATTAGAGCTTGTACATACAGATGTATGGGGACCTGCTCAGATATCATCTCTTGGTGGCTCTCGTTATTATGTTACTTTTATTAATGATGCAACCAGAAAAACCTAGATTTATTGTATTCAAAATAAATCTGATGTATTTGATGCTTTCAAGAAAAGGAAAGCTTTGGTTGAAAATGAGACAGGAAAAAGGTTGAAGTGTCTTAGATCAGACAATGGAGGTGAATATTGCAGCAAAGAGTTTCATAGGTACTATTCTGAGAATGGAATTTGCAGAGAGAAGACAGTTCCAGGAACACCACAAGAAAATGGTGTGTCAGAAAGGATGAACAAGACAATCATGGAGCGTGCAAGGTGCATGAGATTTCATGCATGATTGCCTTTACAATTTTGGGCAAATGTTGTAGATACTATTGTTTATCTAATAAATAGAGGGCCTTCAAGTTCCTTGGATGGTGGTATTCTAGAGGAGGCATGGACAGGTAAAAAGGTAAACTACTCTTTTTTAAAGACTTTTGGTTGTGAAGCCTTTGTCCACATTAATAAAGAAAATAGAACAAAGCTTGAGGCAAAATCAAAGAAATGTACCTTTATTGGATATGGTGTTAATGATTTTGGTTATCACTTTTATGATTATGAAAAACACAAAATCATTAGGAGTAGAGATGTTATATTCAATGAAAAGGTTTTGTATAAGGATCAACTACAGGAAAATAAACAGGAAAAAGAAAACAGAGAATACACAGTGCTTGACGATATCACAGGAAAAGTGATGGTGCCTGAAAATCATAATGATCAACAGCCAGAACAACAACCACAACAGCAACAAGCACTTCAAACACCTGAAAGTGGTGTTAGAAGATCTACCAGGATAAGTAGACCCCTTGAACGATACTCTCCTTCATTATATTAAGCATTTTTGACTGATTCTGGTGAACTAGAATGTTATGAAGAAGAAGTGCAGGTAGAAACCAGGAAGAAGTGGGAGCAAGCCATGAAAGAAGAGATGGACTCCTTATCACATAACCAGACTTGGGACTTAGTCAGATTGCCTGCAGGTAAAACAGCATTATAGAATAAATGGATTTACAAGTTGAAGGAAGAAGATGGAGGTAGAAAAAGGTACAAAGCTAGACTTGTGGTGAAGGGGTTTGCACACAAGAAAGGTATTGATTTTGATGAAATATTTGCTCCTGTTGTTAAAATGACTTCAATCAGAACTATATTAAGTCTAGTAGCAATTGAATATTTGCATCTTGAGTAGTTAGATGTAAAGACAACCTTTCTCCATAGGGATTTGGAGGAAGAGATATATATGCAGTAGCCACAAGGATATGAGGTAAAAGGGAAGGAGAAACTAGTGTGCAGGTTGAAGAACAACTTGTATGGCTTAAAACAGGATCCAAGGCAGTGATATCTAAAATTTGACAGGTTTATGTCTAAAAAAGGTTATACTGGATGTCACTCTGATCATTGTGTTTATCTCAAAAGGCAAAATGATGGCAGCTATATTATATTGCTATTGTATGTAGATGACATGCTTGTTGCAGGTTCTCACATGCAAGAAATAAATGTGCTCAAAAGGAAATTGGAAAACTCATTTGCAATGAAGGATCTGGGAGCTGCAAAACAAATCCTTGGTATGAGAATAACTAGAGACAGGAAGAATCGCAAATTAACATTGTCTCAAAGTGAGTACATAGAAAAGGTGCTAAAAAGGTTTAATATGCAGAATGCAAAACCAGTTGGTATACCTTTGGCTAGCCATTTCAAAATAAGTAAGGAGGCGTGTCCCAAGACTCAGGAAGAAATGGCTCATATGTCTAAAGTTCCATATGCATCAGCAGTTGGAAGCTTAATGTATTCAATGGTCTACACAAGGCCTAATATTGCACATGCGGTGGGAGTTGTAAGAAGTTACATGAACAATCCAGGAAAAGAACATTGGATGGCGATGAAGTGGATTCTCAGGTATTTGAGAGGTAACACAATTCAAACATTATGCTTTGGTAGTTCAAACATTACTCTACAGGGATATGTTGATGCAGATATGGCAGGTGACAGAGATAACAGGAGGAGCACTACAGGATATGTATTTACTGTAGGTGGAAAAGCTGTCAGTTGGGTCTCAAAACTGCAAAGTGTTCTTGCACTCTCAACAACAGAAGCAGATTATGTTGCTGCTATAGAGGCAAGTAAAAAAATGGTTTGGTTACAAAGGTTTCTAGATGAATTGGGTAAGAAGCAAGAGTTGGGCAGATTATACAGTGATAGCCAGAGTGCCATACATCTTGCAAATAACTCTGCATTTCATTCCAAGACTAAGCATATACAGCTCAAGTACCATTTCACACGGTCAGCGTTGGAAGATGGACCGTTGAAGTTGGAAAAGATACATACTAACCAAAATCCTGCAGATATGTTAACAAAAGTTGTAACCAGGGAGAAACTGAGAATCTGTTTAGTTTCAATTGGTCTTCAATTATGATGAAGAAGATGAGAAACAGCCAGGTCCAAAGTGGATTCATTGTCTAGCAAATGTAGTGGTGGAGTTGTTATAATCAGTCTCCAAGTGGGAGATTGTTAGGTGTGGAGCCTGATTATCTTCTGTATTCAAAGGTATCGCCGCATTGGACCCCAGTTCATAATGGGGCGGCAACGCCGCCTATAAAATATTCACTGCAGGGGAATCCGTGGGGGGCGACTGTGACCTTTTGCGAGCCCGGGGGCAGCACCCTCGAAGCTTAGAATAGATGTAAAATTGCCTTGTAAAATGTTGTAATTTCATAGTCAATCTGGGTCATTCATTAGGCGGAGATCTGACGGTAGAATTTATGTCTAATTTAGGGTTTTTTGCCCTAGAAGGCAACCCCTCATTATATATGAGGGAATTGTATTGCATCTAGGTAGATCAGTATTCTGAGTGAGGAAGAGAGAGGAGATTGAGAGTGAAGAGGGAGTTACAGTGGATCTGTTGTAGGTTGTATCTCTTCAGTTTGCTGGATAATATAATAAAAGAAGGACTGTCTGTTTCTCTGTGGACGTAGCCCAAACTGGGTGAACCACGTATATCTGTGTCTCTCTTGTTTTATGCGTTTTCTTTGTTTATATTTCTGCAATATTTTATGTGTTCCATTGCTCTGTAATATATAATTTTCTAACACTTCAGGAGATGAACTAGAAGACTTCATCACCAGCATCCACCTTCCATTTCATCCACCTTAGCCATCTCTTATTCCACCATCACCCTCACTATTTTTTTTTATCATTTTTCATTGAAATTCCCCTAGTTACATTGAGCGAATCTAGCCATCTCTTATCTTGGATATTGACTCCTGAGTGCTCCTAGACTTTCTAACACCCCATTCCACTCATCATACACCTTTCCCAAGCTTCCCAACACCTCCAACACCTCACAATTAGCTCTCAGTTGTATCTTGTAGGTTTCCTGTAATTCCTACAGGATCATCCTGTAGGTTTCTAGTACATCCTGTAGGTTTTCCTGAAACGACCTGTTTTGAGGCCGAATTGATGGGAAACCTCTAGGAAGTCACACAAAGCCTCCTAGGACCCTTCCACACCATCCAACCACTCCATAAACCTTCTAGCCATCCTCCATCACCTTTCATTCACCTGTCACATCCACAAGAACAATTAATTTGCATACTTGATTTTGCCAAAAAACCAAAAAAAAAAGTGAAAACAGATTTAGTTTAGTTTTTTTCTTACACACTAGTATGGTTTGATGCTCTTTACTTCTGTAGCTTAGATAGTAGCATTTGTTTAGTGTTGATTTAGAAATTCTGCTTAGCATAGCTGTTTAAATGGTTAATTAAGATATGGTGTGATTTAGCATTACATGTTGTTTTCTTCATTACTGCAGTAGAGTAACTCTCTTAGAGTAGATTTGTTCTTCTTCCATCAAAGAATCAAGCTTCTTATGACTCTATAGAAGTCTTGCTTGGAACCCCTGGGGTTTCTCATCAGACGAACAGTGACAACAGGTAGGACCTTCACTTTTACTTGTGTATATAGCACTGTCACCTCCAAGTTTGTACGAACCCTGGGTTTATAAGTAAAGCTAGTAGCCCAGGAGTTGCAGCATCCTTGCTGCAATACTGTCACTCATCACTTTTTGGCATCGTTGTCGGGGAGGTGTCTGAGTAGAACGTGATTACTGCTTTCTTTTCTTCTATTCTTGTCTTCAATATTTTGTTGTTAATTTATTTATGCAAAAGTAATCTAGTTGCTTCTTTTCTTTCATTGTCCATTATTTGCTTTCCTTTCTGTTCTACAAGTAGGATTTCAATTCAGCAAGTATCTTTTTAATTCTGTAAGTGATTTTCATTCAATCAGAAATTTTATTTCTGTAAGTACTTTCCAGTTTAAAAAAAATACAAAACCAACCTAAAAACATTTCCTTTCATGCCTAGTAGGAATAGGGAGATCTTAGGGAAATTTTTGCGACATACCCCCACTGCATCCAACAGCCAACCTTCTCTCTTCTTCGGTGGCTGTGAACTAGAGGAACCTTTAGGTGAGAAACCTGACATATTTGAAGAACCTATAGGGGAAGAAGAAGAAGAGGAACCCATTCCTACTGAACCAATGTCTGAAAACTGAAATGACAAAGGGAATAGAGAGAGAGTTGAGGGTGCTTTCCCCATCAAGGAAACCAACGGGGACACTAAGATGAAAAATATAAGCCCCTCTACCCTACCTCATTTCCATGGCCTGACCACAAAGGACCCCGACACTTTCCTATTTGATTTTGTTTTTATATGCCGAACCTATGACTATACAAATGATGAGAAAAAGTTCAAACTATTTCCATCTACCCTCAAGGATGAAGCATTGCGCTGGTTCATGGGCTCACCTGGAGATAGCATCACAACTTGGGCTCAGATGCAGCAGGCCTTTAACAAAAAATATCGAGACTATTGTAGGTCAAAGGATACTAAAGAAGAAATTTTCAGGATGACCATAGGCCGGGATAAATCCTTAGAAGACTGTGAAGAAAGATTTCAACTCAGTTACAAAAGGGCCAGGTGCACACTTAACCCTGAGACACTAAAGTTGGTCCTACTCAGGCAAGTAAGAGAAGATCTTCTGGATACCTTACATTTGTTAGCAGGAGGATATATCTATCAATTACCCTATGAGGATATCAAGACTGTCTTTAGAAACCATTCTAGGGTGGATAGGAAAAAGGGTAGGGGTAGTCAACCTATGGCTAGTACATCATCTTCCAACTCATCCATCAAGGGTGAAATTGGAAATATGTTGGAATATTTCAAAAGTGAGATGTTGCAAACCCTTGCCTTCCAAATGGACACCATGAACATTAAAAGGAAGCAAGAGGAAGCAGAGAGAGCATTGTCCATCTTTTGTCCTAGATGCACTAGGAGGCATCCTAGGAACGAATGTCCATTGAATTGTATTGAAATTTGCTCAGTCTGTGAAGAAAACCATTCCACAGATAAGTGCCCTTCTTTACCCGGACTCAAAGTTGTATATCAAGGAGCTGAAGGGGTCACTAAGCAGTTTTGCTATAATAACCAAAGGAGACCTCCTGGTCCTAGACCATAACATTAGGGCATGCAAGGGTCATCCCATGCATATTACAACCCCAACCAAACCACAGCTATACCTTCTTGGGGACCCCCTACTCATCCTTCCTAGTCTACACATCCTCCTTGGTCCTATGCATCTCAGTATCATTGCCAGCCAGCCAGTCATTTCAACCCTATGCTCTGCCAAAACCTTAGTGGAATACACCACTCCAGGGGTGGAGGCCCTAATACAACAATACCCCAGCTCTATTGCCTCCACCATCTGCCCAACCACAACTCCTACACTTTGCTCCACCCAAGCAACCCCAGATGCTTCCCCAACCAAATCTGAACCTGAACAATAGGTAGGCTCAGCAAGTATACAGTGGAGAGACATCATATCTAGCTTATGTTGTGGAAATTTAGGAGATTAACCTGAGATCTGGGAGAGTTCTCCCAGATAACCAATCTCCCCCTCTACCTAGGGAGGTTGAGGAAGAAATAGAGGAAATCAACCTTAAAATAAATCCACCCTTTCCTGAGAGATTAGCCCAACCACTCTAGCCTACTCCAGAAGAAACTGAACTTCTGGGAGAATTGAAAAATCTATGTGTAAATATCCCCCTTTTCTAGGCAATAAAAGATGTTCCCATTTACAATAAGTTGATTAAGGAGAAATGCTTCAAGAATCTAGGGAGGCGAAAAAGAGATGCCCCTACCATTAATGTCATTAGGCAGTTGTCCGACTTAATGCTGGGGCAAGTAATATGTCCAAAATATTTGGACCATGGAAACCCTATAGTAGATGCGCACATCAATGGCACCATTGTCCCACACACTCTGATCGATCTTGGGGCTGCCATTAATGTGATGACCAAGGACACCATGCTCAAGCTCAACCTCCAAGGGTCATTGAGGAAGACCACAATAGTTCTGCAACTTGCAGATCGTTCCACAGTAACCCCTGAGGGAATTGTGGAGGATGTGATGGTCTCCATTAACTCCTGGGAGTACCCTGCAGATTTTCTAGTTCTCCAGCCTAAGGTTAAGCTTACTGGTTATCCTCTCATCCTTGGGAGGCCATGGTTGGCCACAACCGATGCTTACATCCACTACAGAGCTGGGAATATGACCATCAAGAACAAGCATATGTCCAAGCAGTTAGTCCTATACCCTCCTGCTCAATCGTCTCTAAAGTGTGATTTACCTTTATGGTTGGAGGAGGAGGAAGAAGATGAGGTTTATTTCACCCAACTTTATGCTTTGGAAGCGACCATGGGAGGAGGACAGCAAGATGAGGATCACTTGATTGAAAAACTGCTCCAAAGTCCAACTCCTGGTTCATTACCATTACAAGAAGAAGTAAAGGAAACCCAGAACAATCATCCAATTAACTTATGCTTGGCCGATTCCAACCCACTCCATGCAAAACCATAGAATTTGGCCCAGAGAAAATCTTGAAAATTAATCCAATTCTCTCTGCTCTCGAAGAGGAGAAGCTATGCAACATGTTAAAGGAAAACCTATAAGCCTTCGCTTGGAGTTACAAGGAAATGAAGGGAGTACACCCCTCAGTGTGTACTCACCACATATACATCAAATAAGGTTGTAAGCCAATCTGGAAACCATAAAGGAGGATGAATCCAGCTCTTAAAGATATAGTCAAAGAACAACTACAAAAACTGCTAGATGCAGGATTCATTTACCCTATCTCCAACAGTGAGTGGGTCTCCCCTTTAGTGTTTGTTCCCAAGAAAAATGGTAAGTGGAGGATTTGTGTCGATTATAGGGAGTTGAATAAAGCCACAAAGAAGGATCATTTTCCTCTACCCTTCATTGACCAAGTTCTAGACGGCCCTGCAGGGAAAAAGTTTTTTTCTTTCCTAAATGGATTTAGTGGGGACAACCAAATCCAAATCTGCCCAGAAGACAAGGATAAGACCACATTCACATGTCCTTGGGGTAATTTTTTGTATAGGGTCCTTCCTTTTGGCCTATGTAATGCTCCTACCAATTTCTAGAGAGCAGCCTTGACTATTTTCGTCGAATTAGTCCATGATGCGGTGGAAATTTATATGGATGATTTTACACCTTATGGATGTGATTTTCAAGAAGCCCTGACTAACCTAGGCAAAGTACTGCACAAATGCATTGAACTGAACCTATCTCTCTGTCCTGAAAAATGTGAATTCTTAATGACTGAACGGACCGTGCTAGGTCATTCAATATCTCAGCAAGGACTTCAAGTGGACCCGAACAAAATAGCCATCATCCAAAGGGTCCCACCTCCTCAAAAGCAGAGAGATGTCAGAAGTTTATTAGGGATAGTCGGATACTACCGAAGGTTCATAAAGGACTTCAACAAATTGGCTTCTCCTTTATTTGGGTTGTTGGCCAAAGATTTTGAGTTTATATGGTCAAAAAGTTGTCAAGAGGCCTTAGACATTTTAAAGGGTAAGTTAACCATTGCACCAATTCTCTGAGGCTGAAACGGGGCCCTCCCCTTTAATATTCATGCTTATGCCTCACACAAAGCCATAAGAGCAACCCTAGGTTAGGTAGAGGAAAAACTGCCTTATGCCATCTATTTTATCAGTAAGAACTTGTCAAACGCTGAGCTAAATTATACAGTGGTCGAAAAGGAACTCTTGGTTGTTGTGCATTCATTAAACAAATTCAGGCATTACATTACACGCTATCAAACATTTGTGCATACTGACCATGTTACAATCAAATATTTAATGAACAAACCAGATGTGAATGCTCAAATTATAAGATGGTTGCTTTTATTATAGCAGGTTGATCTAACCATTGTTGATAAACCTGCTAAGGAAAATGTTGTTGCAGACTTTTTATCTAGGGTAAATGTGCCTGCAGGTGAAGAAGGAATGGTGGATGACCAATTAATAGATGAGCATTTGTTTTCTATTTCAATTCTCTCTCCATGGTTTGCTAATATAGCAAACTATTTGGTATCAACACGGTTCCCACTAAACTTGCCCTCCAAAGAAAAGAGAAAGATAGTCAGGAAAAGTGCCCCCTTCACTTGGATTGGGGGCAATATTTTCAAACTTAGCCCAGATCAAATCTTGAGAAGGTGTGTCAGGGAAGAAGATGTCTTTGACATCCTTATGACCTGTCATGATGGGCCTTGTGGAGGTCACTTTACAGTAAAGAGAAAAACATTCAAAGTGCTACAAGAAGGCTATTATTGGCCCACTCTTCATCAGGATGTTAAAAAGTACACTAGTCAGTGTGATCAATGCTACAGGATGGGAAGGCCTACACCAAGAGATGAAATGCCCCTGCAGCCTCAAGTGACTTTCGAGCCATTTGACAAGTGGGGCATGGACTTCATTAGGCATATCAACCCTCCTTCAAAGCAAAAACAATACATTATTGTGTGCACTGATTATTTGACTAAGTGGGCTGAGACCAAGGAAATTAAGGCAGCAATAGAAGAGAAGGTGGCTGAGTTCCTAAGGGAGAATGTATTCTACAAATTTGGGTACCCTAGAGAGCTAGTCACAGACCAAGGTAGCCAATTTACCTCCAACATGATTGAAGACCTGCTCAACCATCACAAGATCAAGCATAGGACCTCCACTCCCTATCATCCACAAGCTAATGGGCAAGTGGAGGTGACCAACAAGGCACTGGAGGGCATCTTAACCAAGGTAGTGAGCAACAACAGGAAGGATTGGGCAAAAAGACTAGTTGAGGCCACCTAGGCCTATAATACCACATGGAAGACCACCACTGGATTCACACCCTATGAGCTGGTCTATGGGAAAAAGGCCTTGTTTTCTATTGAGTTTGAATATAACACATTAAGGATGGCAGCCCAACTAGATTTAGATCTCAGCAATGCACAGAAATAGAGATTGTTCCAATTGAATGGCTTGGATGAATTCAGAATGCAGGCCCTCCTAAATACAAAGATAGTTCAACTTCAAAGGAAGATTTGGCATGATAGACATATTAAGGAGAAGCAATTTCAGGAGGGGGATTGGGCATTGTTATATGATTCTAGGTATAAATACTTCAAGGACAAGTTAAGGACAAGATGGCTCGGATCTGATGTTGTGGAAAGATGCCATGATAATGGTTCAGTGAAAATCAAAACTATAAATGAAGAAGCCGTTCATTTTCTTGTCAATGGGCACCGATTGAAAATGTACAAGAGACCTTTATCAAAACAAGAGTTCATTGATAATATCAATAAAACAGTGATGATGGTGGAGCAAGTTCTAGCTCCTCCCTCATCAAGTCACTGAAAAAGAAAAAAGAAAAAACAATAAGGACTCCGGTGAAAACCTCCATGAGGCGCCTGAGTCCCATCTTTGGGTTGAAAACCTCATGAGGTAGCCCAATGATGAAGAAAAGAGAAAAAAAGAAAAAATGGAGAAAAAAGACAAGAAAAAAGAATAAGAATATCCTTGGGTTAAAACCTTCCTCGAGGCACCCCAGGCAAATAGCTAGGGTGAAAACCTCTCTGAGGCAGCCTAGTTGTTTTTCAAAACAACAAAAAGGGAGTGAAAAATATATAATTGTCATTTGCAGGTAGGCGAGAAAGATGGGTAAGGAGAAAAATAATATCCAAAGGGAACCCTGCCTCTCACATATTCATATCCTCCACTCCTTTCCATGCATCCCTCCATCATTTCTATTATTTTTCCACTCCATTGCTTCGATTTATGCGAAGATTATGTTTTCTACAGGATCCCCTGAAAACTTACAAGATGATCATGTAGGAATTACAGTGACCGGGAAAACCTATAGGAAGCAATCCAAAGGAAAATGATAGGTTTGTTAGGTCCCTAAAATTCACCCTATGCATGATCTAGCACCTGACCTCGTCCACCATCATCATCCTTGCACTCACCATTCAAAACAAAAAAATCAGTTTCAACAGTTTCTACCAGTCTTAAAAAAAAAGGGGCAAACAGAGAGGAGTAAGAGCATTACCTGAGTATCCTTTGCTCTACACACTTCTACTCCTTCTTTCCATTCATTACACCATCCTCACAACCCTAGCCAACAATATGATTAAAGAATTCTGAGGGAGAAGCAGCTACAGGACATCCTGTAGGAAATCCTATAGCAGCCTATCCCACAGAATGCCAATCACACCAACAACAAGTCTTCACTAGGATGATCCAGGAGCTCCACAGCAGCAAAAACATTAGATCTTCAGCCACAGATACCTGCAAAAGAAAAGAAACCATTAGCAGACAGCAAGAGGAGGAAGAAGAATGGCATGCAGCAAATATACAAAGCAGCACCTCTGGTCTTCGACAACTGCAACATAGCATCGAAACCACAGGTAAGTATCCCACTCGCTCACTCATATACATCATGTAGTCAAAAGTTGTAAGGGTTACGAGATAGTTGGTTTATAAGTGAAAAGGTGGCCAGTTAACTTGGCCACCTTCATTTAGTCAGCACATGCAGAACCGGGTGTCCTCTCACATGTGGCTACAGTCAACTCAAAGATAGAGAAAGAGTAGGAAAAAAAGCAGTTAAACTACGGATCTACGAGGTGGGAGCTGATTACGAGGAGTGGGAAATGATGAGGTGGTAGTGGGGACCAACGGTCCAAAAATGGCAATGTACCTTTGTTGCCAGCACACCACCTCACCCCGAATCACCATAAAGGGAAATAAAACATCATTCCCATGCATTCATGCATTTCACCTCCTCGAAACTCCCTCACTCAAGTTGCTCTCATAACCCAAGCCACCCACCAGAAGCAAAGATCCATCGTTCTGCACAAGAATTCCTACAGGAGCATGCACAGGAATTCCTACAAGATACACAGAGATTGTTTTTAGGATACACAGAGACAGTCTACAGGATAGGCAGAGAAGAGTTCAAGAGGGAATATCACGGGAATTGGCCACTGCAACCATTCTAAAGAGGTAGGCTCTAAAATTTCATTCCCCTTTGCAAGAAAATACACCAGAGATACTCTAAAATCTAGTGAATTTAGTAACTATGAGAAGTAAATTACATACATAGTCAACTCTGTTTTGCTCCTACATTCGAAAAATTTTGTCAACCCTCTCATTTTCTTCTCAAGCTTCACCGGCAAGATGACAGTAGGGTTTAATAGGAGAGAGCCCATAAACACTGTGAGAATCCAACAACACCCCCAGGTGCTTGAAATCTTTACAAGACATAATTGGATGGGGTTTTTCGAAAAATTCACACAAGGTATGATGATGAGGTGGCTCAAGAATTTGCTCACTCCCTCACTCCACACAGTAGAATCCATGCCAATGTTGTAGTAAGGGGCCTCACTATAGATCTCACCCTAGAGCTCATCAGCAAGGTCACCACACTCCCCCTAGGAATTCCATGGAGAAAATAAGACAAAGGAGACAGCCAGGTGCAAAAAAAGGGAATTCTTTTTAGAAGGTGAAGAACCCACCGAGGACAAAAATGGAGTAAGGAGGGACAATCTGCCATACCCATGGAGTGAGGTAGGCTACCAACTCATTAAATACATCTCATGTGAGGGTAGATATAGTATTATTTATGGATATCATTTCAGGATCCCTGAGGAATTAATATTTGGGTTAGAAACACCACCTCACCAAAGAATCACCATACCCTGTTTCTTGTTGCAATCACTCATAGACTCCAACAACAAAGTGAAGGAAGGGAATTCCCAACAATTGGCTCACCATGGGTTGATTAGGATCCTCATTGAAGATGCCCTCAAAAACCTTAGAATCCCTATAACATGGTCAGTCTTCATAGACTTGCCAGCAGAGGATGACATTAAAGCCCTAACTTATGATGTTAGTCCTACTGTCAGTGAAGAGGAAGATAAAATGCAAGATAAGGATGAGATATATGAAGAAGAAGCTGACATAGAGGAACATGATGAAGCTGAAGAAGAAGAGGGAGAAGATAAGGAGGATGATGAAGAAACAAAGGAGGAAACTGATAGAGATTATGAAGATCCACAAGAGGAAGAAGACGGGAAAAACAGAGAAGAAGAAGGAAACAAAACAGAAGAGAAAGAACACAAGGAGAAGTCCCCTAAGGTGTCTCCAGAGGCCACTGAGAGAGAGGAAACAACTACCCTCACTGCTCTCAGTACCCCAATCAAGAAAAAAGGAAAAAGGAGGAGGCAAACCCCACTATATTTCAGAACAAGAAAGAGCACAAGAATAAAACAGGGGAAGCCACAAACATCAACAAAAATTCCTATTGAGATTGAAGATTCCCCTAAACAAAAAGACAAAATGCCTCCCCATAAGTCACCTATCACCTATGTAAGGAGGCCTACTACTAGATCAACTTCCTCAAAGGGTAAGGCAATCCTACAGGATCCACAGCAAAACCTACAGGAAGTAAAAATAGTCCTATAGGATACTCTGCTGAAACTACAGGAGGCACAGAAATTGGAAAGCAAGGTAGGAGAGCAGGAAGAAGCTAAAGAGGAAGACCCAAATACAAAGTAACCCAGCCCCCAACCTAACCTGGGCTCCTATTACTAGTTTATTGAAGGAGGCAGGGTAATACCTCAAAAATTTGCCATCCCACTGTTCTTTGAGCTTGAGAAGGAGAGGGCCAGAACCCACCGATGGATGCAGATCGCCAAATCAAAAGGCGTGGAAGACATTGGGCACATGGAAGAGAAACTCAAAGAAATGGGTAAACAGATAACTGGTTTAAGGGACAAAGAAGCTATAATGAGAAGTCAACCTGAAAGAGAAAATGCATGGCTAAGGGGACAGCTGCAGGAAAGAGAGAACCAACTAGCATGTATGGCCAACCTCTCCTTGGAGGCAATCTAGTATAGCATGCCAGCTAAATCCTATGCTCTTTTCCTCAAAGAAAAATGGCTACAGTTTTAGATTAAGACACTAGCACAAAGGGGAACCATGCCATTTCAATACTACAATCAGTTTATTGATCTTTGTGATCAAAGTACACTAGAGGATAGGGCTAAAATGGCTGAGTTTTATTTTCACAACATGGCCCTCACAAACATGAATGTTTGGGACCCTAATGCCAAGCTAGGAGATCCACAATTAATGGCTTTGGCTTCATGGATGAACCATGAGGAGTCAAGAGTTGTAGAGATGAAAAGAATATTGGCCAAAGAGCAGACTGAACCTCTCTTGATCAGAGTTGAACAATCAACTCTCATGGCCCTCATCAGTACCCATAATTTGATTACAAATGATCCTCAGCTGGCACCTAGATATCTTACTGCCCAAGAGCAAGCAATTTCACATTTTGAGGACATGTTTAGGCTGCTAGGAGATGATTGTATACATGATTTCCTAAGGAGACGGAACACACTGCCACACAACTTGAAGATAAGAGAATATCACTTCCCTCAAAGGTTGAGAGAGGCACTCAACAGGACACCTATGTATAAGCAATCTATGCGAAGGTTGAAGGTCAATTGGACAGGCCTAAAACTCAGTCCACCACTACTCTTAGGGATGCTAAAAGGGAGAAAATAAGAAGAAGAAAAGAGGCAGTGGGAAGAAGTAGAAAAGAAAGCAGGCTTCTATGAACAAGAAGAAGAGACCACATCACATGCATGGGACGTCAAAGAGGCTACGAGAGCCATGAAGGATATGGATATTGACTAAGTTGCTCAGAGGATGAGCAACACTTTCAGTAGGGGGTGATGATGAGCCTCATCATTGGGTAATTATATGGGCCTTAATTCACCTCCTAGCTTAGTCAAACCAACTATTCTCATAATTTATTGCATACTTTTGATTATATTTTATTTATGAGATGAGTTAGAGTTGGATATTTTGCTTTGTGGTCTAATGTGCATTTAATACAGGATTAAAAGATAAAAGAAAGGAATTTTGGCAAATACCATGGTCAAAACTTGAATGGGACAAGGGAGAGGGATTATAGGAGGTAAATCCTCCTCATTTACTACCCCTCCATTCGAATATTCCTCCATCAGCTCGGAGTGCAAACAACCAAATCATGAGGACTAGAAGGCAGTCGAGCGAGTGAAAGACAAAGCACCAGTTTATCTCGAGTTTGGAAGCCGAGCCTCCCTAATTTTAAGGAAGTCATTGGAGGCTTCATATGTATAAGTAGAGAGGCCCAGGACCTCAGTAGGAATTGGATTTTTTAATGTAAAACTCTACTCTATTTTCAAGTTGCAAGACTTGTGACAGTTTTTTATGTAATCCATTGTTTTGGTAATAATAATGAGTTTTGTTTTGAGCCAACACTGAGTTAACTCAGAGGGCTGAAGCTCTTGGGTTAGGGCCCAACCCTAGCAGCCAAGGCTCCTCTTTATTGTACATGTATGCTAGTATGGATTCATAGTTTAATTGCTCATTTTGCTTAGTAGATGCATTTCCATTACAACATTGTAGATTAGATTGGTTGTGTGATAGTTTGATTCCATTTGTGCCTTCTTTCAAGTAGCAGATTAGTAAGGAGAAAAAGTATCACCATAAGGTTTTCAGCAGGTGTCTCGACCTCACTTACTCCCTCTGGGACCATGACTTGAGGAAGGGACCCTTCGGTAGCCCCAAAAACATAGATTTCTAGTTCTTGCATGAGCTTTGGAGTTTTTTTGTCTTTGATTTAGTATTTGGTTCATGTTGCAAGATAGATTTCATTGCAATCTTTTTCCATCTCCATTTCTGCAATAAGATCTCACTCATGCTTTCATTCCCTTCAACAACTTTCTTCATGCATAATATAGGCAATTGATTCATGCTTTTCTAGTTTATGAAAATGTATCTTGTTGCATAGTTCTTGGAGGACACACATGTTTTAAGCAAAGCAGGAACTTCAGGAGGTGACCCAAACTTCATCACCAGTAGCCACCTTCCACTTCATCCACCTTAGCCATCTCTTATTCCACCATCACACTCACTATTTTTTTTTATCATTTTTCATTGAAATTCCCCTAGTTACATTGAGTGAATCTAGCCATCTCTTATCTTCAATATTGACTCCTGAGTGCTCCTAAACTTTCTAACACCCCATTCCACTCATCATACACCTTTCCCAAGCTTCCCAACACCTCAGAATTAGCTCTCGGCTGTATCCTGTAGGTTTCCTGTAATTCCTACAGGATCATCCTGTAGGTTTCTAGTACATCCTGTAGGTTTTCCTGAAACAGCCTATTTTGAGGCCGAATTAATCGGAAACCTCTAGGAAGTCACACAAAGACTCTTAGGACCCTTCCACACCATCCAACCACTCCATAAACCTTCTAGCCATCCTCCATAACCTTTCATGCACTTGTCACATCCACAAGAACAATTAATTTTCATACTTGATTTTGCCAAAAAACAAAAAAGTGAAAACAAATTCAATTTAGTTTTTTGCTTACACACTAGTATGGTTTGATGCTCTTTACTTCTACAGCTTAGATAGTAGCATTTGTTTAGTGTTTATTTAGCAATTCTGCTTAGCATAGCTGTTTAAATGGTTAATTAAGATATGGTGTGATTTATCATTACATGTTGTCTTCTTCATTACTGCAGTAGAGTAGCTCTCTTAGAGTAGATTTTCTCTTATTCCATCAAAGAATCAAGCTCCTTCTGACTCTATAGAAGTCTGGCTTGGAACCCCTAGGGTTTCTCGCCAAACGAACAGTGACAACAGGCAAGACCTTCACTTTTACTTGTGCATACAACACTGTCACCTCCAAGTTTGTACGAACCTTGGGTTGATAAGTAAAGCTGCTAGCCCAGGAATTGCAGCATCCTTGTTGCAATACTAGCACTCATCACAAAGGAGCACTTAGATAATTTGACAAATAATTTGTGATGTTAGAATAGTTGCAATATCTGGTCTACATGTTGAAGATATTTGTCCCGGGTTATGTTGTAGATGAGAATATCATTGATGAAGACCATGACAAATTTTATGAGATATGGTTTCAGAAGGTCATTCATGAGGCTTTGAAAAGTAGATGGAGCATTACATAGACCAAATGGCATGTCTAGGAATTCGTAATGGCCTTCATGAGTTCAGAAGGTTGTCTTGGAATGTCTACTTCCTTCATGCATATCTAGTGATAGCCCGAGCGGAGGTATAGCTTGGTAAATAATTTAGCACCATGCAGTTCATCAAGCGGATCATCAACAACCAGAATAGGAAATTTGTCCTTGATAGTGACCTTGTTAAGGGCTCGAAAGTCCAGAAACATGCGTCATTCTCCATGTTTCTTTAGAACCATGACCACTAGAGATGAATAAGGGCTGATGTTGGGACGGATAACACCAACTTCGTGGGGTTCCTTAATGATTTTTTAATTTCATTATTTTGAGAAAAAGGATATTGATATGGGCAGACATTAGGCATGTGGGAACTTAGGACCAAAGGGATTCTATGATCATGTTCACCCCTAGAGGGTGAAAGCTCTTTAGGTTTTTCAAACACCCACTAGTGGCGATCTAATACCTGTTGCATCTCAAGATGAATATGAGTAGTGGATTCAATGCCCTGGATGGCATTAAATTGGGCGACTACTCCATGATGTCCCTTTTTTAAAAGCTTCTCCATTCAATGTGAGTTGATGATAGTAAGTGCACCTGAATGATAGTAGGAGCACCTGCCTGGAGTCCCCTCAATGTATGAATGTGGTCGTTCTGCTTAAAGCTCATATATAACTCCATGAAATCCATTGTGATAGGGACCACTATGTGAATCCATTCAGCGCCAAGGACATTGTTGCAACCACCCATTTCAATGGAAAACACGTGAGTCTTTAGGTGATAGTCTCCCATTTGAAGCTTAATATTTTCACATCAGCCTTCACATTTCATGGTCCGCCCATTGGCGATAAGGACTTGGAAATTAGATACTACCTGTACAAAGCAATGAATAGCTTCTGCAACTCCGTTATGGATAAAGTTATGAGTGTTGCCACTATAAATCAACACCACTACTTATTGATGTTTAATAAAGCCTTAGATTTTTAGAGTCTGAGGGGAAGAAATTCCAACCAAGGCATGTAGTGTTATAACTGGCTCATCTGGCGTAGCTGTGAGATCATTGTCTAGGTCCGTTTGGTTTTCACCCACTTCTTCCTCAGGCACCTCAAGGGATGGAGCTTCATCTGCTGAGTTGTTATCAATAGCATCAATTTGAAAGAATTTTTGTTCCTTGCATTTATGTCATGGGGAGTACTTGTCATCATAGTAGTAGCACAGTCCTTGTTTCCTTCTTTCAACCATTTCTGTCGGTGACACCTTTCGAAACTTAAGTGTTTGGTTGGGTCTCGAAGCCTAGGTGAGACATGCCTTGGCGAAGAAATGTGGATGATTGGACTAGGAATTTAAGACGACTTCCACATCTAATGGCTTGCGGCATGTGTTCAACCAAGTAGCTGGGTGGTGCATCCGGACATGGGCTTGGATGGCTACCTTTATGCCACTGATGAAACATTCCAATTAAAATTCATGTCCTAGGCCATCATTTCTGATGGCCAATTGTTCAAAGGCTCCAATGTATTCCTTTAATGTCCCTGTTTGTTGAAGCTTATTGAGATGGCCAAAAAAATTAGATTCTTGGTCAAAGCGATCACATATGGCTTTTGAGAACATGTTCCAAGTTGCTCTCCCTGGATAACATTTCTGATGCCACTTCCACCACTGCCATCTCTCTTGGTCCAAGTAAAGGGCTCCCACATGTAGTTTAGTTCCATCTTCATAGATATTCAAGTGAAAAATATTGTTCCATTTGATCTACCCATACTACAGGGTTAGAACCATCAAATTTGTACATGTCCAGCTTGGGTGTCTAGGGGCTCAAAGAGTGGTGATTTCCATGGAAGTGAATGTGATGGTTGGATTATCCTTTTTTATATGCAGCAACACTATGATCCTCCCTACAAGATGTATTTATAACTTCTGCTAGTTGTGAGATATGGGCAGAAATTTTCGCCTCGAATTCTTCGAAATTTTTCTTAAGTTTGTCAACCTTCTCGATTTCCCTTTCCACAGCCATAACTTGAGATTTAGTACCTAGCATACACCAGCCCCTGCCAAATTTTTTAGCTTACTTAAGGGTAGTATGCTTGGAAAGAGGGAAAGCTTGAAAGTATAGTGTAGTGGGCCACTAGAAGTCGCATTTGGAGAAAATTTGGGACCGCCTGAAAATTGGGGGCTTACAAGTGAATGGTACCACTGTGACTAGCACATCATCTTGAATATTATGGGCTAAGTCTCTTGCAAGTGTCTCGGGATGGCCTTAGACCTTTTTTTTTTACTCCCAGTTGATGAATACTGCAATGGCTAAATTCTAAAAAGCTTGATACTACCAAATATCCTACGAAACTCAGGCCTAGACTGTAGTAACAGAAACCCCAAGGTCTTGGTACTGTAGAATGTGTTGCAACAATCTGATCTAGACTATGGTGGCCAAAACCCTCACTACACAGATTCTAATATGTGTTTTGAAAACCCCAACTATTGAATCTAATCTGAACGGCCGTGGCAAAACCCCAAATTTTGGATATGATATGGACGATGGTAGTCGAATCCTAACAATTAGATATGATCTAGAAGAAAAGGTAGAGGGCAATCTTCATATAGATAAGGGAACTATGGTCACAAAGGAGTGTCAGGTGCTACAATTCGCAATATACGTAAGGCTCCAACAATATTACTTGGCTCAATCTTTCAGGGCACTAACTAAGGACGATCGATTGTACCCTTAGCCATACTACCCGACTACCCTATTGTACATGCGAGTAATCCCCCTGAGTGTTGTTCTTAGTGTGGTGTAGCAGCAAGACGACTGACGAATTATCTAAGGTTAGGTTTCAAGTTATCCTAGGGGGCTTTTGATATACCCAAGGGTACATGTAAGTGTAGCCTGTGTGTGGCTTTTTCTAATGCACGACAACTCGAAGGGGTGCCCACAGGGGTTCCAAGGGAGTCCAACAAGCATGACCACCTATTGTAGTTACTGCATGCATGCCTCCCAAAATCCACAAGTTTATGCGCTCAATGATAAATCCCATGGTTTAAAGATGCTCGAGCATGTCTCTAGCCTAAAACAAATCTGTGAAAAATGGAGGTACAACTAGCCCTGGAAAGTGCTCTGATACCACTTGTTATACTCTTATCCTGCAAGAAATCCAAAATATCATAAATACGAAGAAATATAGCTCGAACACAAAATTATCACATGAAATGAGGCAAACTACAAGATATTTTATCATTCATAAGTAGATTACAATGTTCACTTGCCTCTTCGAGGGGGAAACCTCCAACAAAGTAGATCTTGGTTATAATAAGACTCGATGATCTTTCCCTTACTAACTAAGACTATTTATGGCTTAATTACATCTAAAACCCTAACTACTAGTGGTCCCTTGCATAACAGGGTTAGCCGCTTTATCTATTAACTATGGCCCATTTACAACTAATTGTGGTCCCTTTTTATAATTCGGGTCAACCACTTACAATTATTATTAATGCAGGATTTATTGACTCTTTAACTAACTATGACTCTGACTCGGGCCCTTGGGCTTATTACATAAGTAAAGAGGTTAGGGTTGGACCTTAACAATATATATATATATATATATATATATAGAGAGAGAGAGAGAGAGAGAGAGAGATATATATATATATATATATATAGATATATATATATATATCGCAGTTAATTGACTTCGGGTAACTATTATCCATGCACTCACATTAAATAGACATTCCATACATATGACTAATGAACAACATACACTGCTATATGCGGAGCTCAGTGGTGTATATCGATGATCCTAGCCATCGAAAACCTCCACTCTAATGTTAAACAAGATGGTAACCATCACGGTAGTGTTCATAGCATGGAAAATCCAACTTGCAAGCCCGTAGAGATAGATATATGCCTACATTCCCTAATTTATAGAAATATTACTAGTTAAGGTATGTGCCTTGACCCATTGATCATGGGGAATAAATATGCATTTCCAAGTTGATTCTATAGTTCCTTCATGATAGTAATTGTTAAAATATTTGACCCCACCCTTGCCTCTCTTCTAGCATATGGGCACATGTGATTACACATAAGTCTTGCGTCTCATGACCAGTGAGCATCACGAGCACCATTGGCAGTGGTCAAGGACATGACATTGTCATCTCCACCATTATAATCTAATGATATAGATAGAAAAAATACCACCGCCTGAAGGTAGAATAACAAGTGATATGCCCAAAACACTGGGCATATCTTACTTGGGCATTGGAAATGTTATCCCAATTAAGTAAGCAAGACTATAAACCAGGAATGAGATTTTATAATTTTGCTACACATGAGCATGGATGTACTACTAAAACCATCAGCCTCCACAGGAGTCTTACCACGGTGGTTTACCAAAAATTTCCATTCTGATTTACTATGAAATATAACCCAACCAAATACATGATCAGTTTCATCACCCTGGTCAGACGACATCACATTAGCCACACACATATACGATAACCACAAGAATTTTCTCAATGTATTAACATTGTCATTTCAGTACATAATGGAACACACATTCATTAATTTTTCAAACATGTGAGGAACACTTATCTTTAAATATTTTGAGAATTTGATTTTGGACACCAACTCTCCACCCAACCGAAGATAGTTGTAGCAAATGTTCACCTACAATTATCACCCCAAACCATATTCCAGAATCTAAAGGATCCACTACGCAGGGACGTAAACACAACCAACCATTGAAGGGGGAACAAGGGATTCGACCACCTCCTCCCTTCAACTGAGTTGCAACTCATCCAGTGTGCATAACACTGTTGTTCCAACAAGATTTAGGGATTTTAGATCCAAAACCTAAAACATTACACAACAAGGAGCCTTCAAAATTCTTCTAGGACTTTAAAAGATTGTTTCCTCCACCCCAACCTTTAGGATTTTCTTAGAATTACCATTTCCACCTTCTGGGTAATGGGGATTCAAGAGGAAAACTCTCCACTCCTGGAATGTTTTCTTCTAAGCTCATGCTAATTTTTGGGTAATTTAATTGTTGGTTAAATTACTTCATTAAATTATCGACTAGGATTTGTGAGTGTATGTGCATTGTATATGCTAGGAATCTGTTTTAATCAAAGAGAATGAATCTAAATTTTTAATTTAGATTCAACCTATCTATGACTAATTCTCATTAGGTGTACACATAGGTTCTATCTATAAGGTATTCAAATTTAAATTAATTTCAAAGAAAACTAGGCTAATGTTCTAGGAATTCAAAACTATTCTAATGAATAGAAATTGAAAGTTATTCTATTGAGAATAAATTTAAATCTAATTTATTGAACAAGAAATGTAAATCTAAGTTATCGGACAATTCAAAGAAATATGATCTATTTGACTTGAAAAGAAATGATTCTATTCTAATTCTATTCTAAATAACTTTAAAATCAACCTCTTCTAAGAACATGAAAATAAATATAGTGATCCAGTTGAAGGTAGAACTGAATTGAAACTAGTTTAAAGAGCAAAGATCAAAGAACATGAACTAAATGAAATTCAAAATGTAAAAGCCTTCATAGATTATTAGTGTGCACATCCATAATTAGAACCAATATTTCCATCTAATATAAATATGAGACTAAGAATAAACTAAAACTTTTTGGGGGTTTTGTTTACAGTTGAACTCTCAACTTGTCACGAACCAAAGATAAATGAGAAAACAACGCTGGAAAACATAGCATTAAAACACCTATCTATTTCGAAAAATGAAATGAGTGCTAGTTGAATCATAAATCTTTAAAGAATGAAATCAAAAGATCAATCTACACTACCTGGCAACTCCATAGGGGGGCCCTCCTGGTGAGCACAAGGAAATAGGAATTCAGATCACTGGATCAAGTCACCAACACATTCACAATTGCACCACGAGACAGAGTAATTGTATTAATTGTAAATAGTGTCTTCTTCTCTAACAATAATTCCAAGCTTAATACCTACATCCTTTTGCCTCCAGATTGAGGAAATTTATAAGGTCTTTGGATTAACAAATTAAGAAGTCAATGTCGAGATTCTAGCTTTAAATTCGACATCTAAGTTTTGGAATTACAATAGGAACATCACTTTCATGATTTTCTATTGAAAGACTGAATCATGAAAATACTTTTATTAACACTTCATCAACTAAGATTTAGATTCCAAATCTCTCTCGCCTGATGATAAAGTCGGTTCCTTGACACTCTGTGCAAAACTAGTATTCCAAATCCAAGTTAACTAAATATATATAACCAAAACACATTTTCTCAACCAGCAAATAAGGAAGGATACAAGGCCCGCATCTAATCAGCCATCTCCCATGTAGCCTCATCTGATTCTCGGTTCTAGAGCATGAGTTGTTTCCGATGTAAAACACATTATGGCTATGGTTGGAACTCTCCCTCTGGTTCCACCTGCAATACAGACCAATCAATCACATGATCAACATCCTCAACATATCCCTTAAGCAATTGAACATGGGAAACATTTTTGGGCCTCCAAAATGTCTTTAAAATGACATCCACTTTCACCTTTATCGCCACCATTTCACTCACATGTCGCAACTCCATAACCATATAATCTTTCATTAGCCACCATTTTCATAAATATATGGGTTAGGATCCTTATTTACCAAAGTTATTTATTTTGTGTGTTTAAAGTGAATTTATGATTAAAAACTAGGAAATTAACATGGTTTCATGTATCTATATATGTGGCTTGAGTTTCATGACATGTGTAGGTTATTTGGAAGCTTCCAAAGCACCCTTATGTGGCCTCCAATGCTCAAATTCGAATTCCCTTCAAAGGAGATTTGGATAAAGGTCAAAGAAGGATATGTGTCCTATTTGGATTGTAACTCTATGAGGTGTCTCATCATTTCTTATTTGGATTAAAACTCTATGAGACACCTAGGGGATATGTGTCTCATTATGAGCTATTTGGTTGTAACTATATGAGATTTTAGTGGATCCTCATTAAATAGGGTAGCTTCTTATGTTTTTGTATAAATAGGAGAGCCTTTTCCTTTGAAGGCATGTGTAAAGTTGGAGAAATGCTCATGTTTTTAATAGAGAATTTGGAGCTCATACTTGGAGATTTGAAGATTTAGTTTTGCTTGCATATGGAGCTTCTTCACTTGTCATCCTCATACACCATTGGAATGGCCATCTAATGATTGTGAGATTTAATTTCTTTTATAGATTAAAGTTCATTTGCTTTCTTAGTATTAGTTTTAGAATGACTATGTAATCTTTTATTTTCTAAAAACATTTCAATAGGGAAGATTTACGTATTTTCTAATTGGATTAAGTTTGAAGCAAGGGCTCATAGTTATTTAGTTTCCTTTCATGTTCTGTTATTTACTTTCTTAGATCAAACCATCAATTCATTGTATAATTGAATAAAGGATCAGGCCAAGAAGGTGACTTCAAATTGGTGATTGAATATTCAAACTATGCAATCATTGAAATTTATTTTTCATGTTTCTAATTTTTGCTTTTAAGATCCTCATTTAATTACATTGACTGATATTCCTAAAGATCATTTTAAGAAATTGATTTAATCATATTTCAAGATTGAATATTTAATACATGCAATTACTGAATTATTTTATGCACACTTTACTTGCTTTTCTAGTACATTAGAAGTTAAAGTATAAATAGTTGCTTACACATCATCTCAAGAAAGTAACACTTCATAGTTGAATGCTGGAGTAACTAAGAATACATTAGTTGTTTTTTATTTCATAGGTTAGTTGAATTTCATTTTCATTATTTGATTTCATAGATTAGATGAACTGGTTTTCATTATTTTGTAGTTAGGTTGATCTAAACTGAAAGACAATTTCTAGCACATACAGTGCACGCATGCTTCACAAGTTTACGAAACCCCTAGGGTGACAAATTAAATGATATGCAATCACTTTGCCCCAACATTTTGGCGCCATTATTGGGGAAGTGTGCATAGGAACTAACTTCCAGTTTAGAGTGTATTTTATTTGTTTTTGTTTTTACTAACCATTTATGGACATAGGATCTAGAATGCAGCCCAAAGACTACATTGAGGAATGGTATCAAAAAGAGGTTACGCTACAATATTCATCCATTCTTCAAGAGATTCTTGCAGAAAATCAAAAGGTCAAGTCGATTTCGCATATCCCTACAAACAATCAAGTACATTTTTCAAGTTGGAGCATTTCAAAAATTCTAATCCGTAAATGGCTTCATTGGAAGCATGAATATACTTAAAAAATAAAAATAAAAATAGTTTTTAGATAGATAGGAAAAATAAAAATAATTATTTTTTTATAATTTTTAGGATAAATTTGATGTTTTATGGTGCAGTAAGAACCACCCATCTACTAACCCTTGGTAGGAAAAAATTGCAATAAAACAAATGGTTGAGAACAAAGAGCGCAAACAAAGATCACAAACGATAATTTAAGGTATGAGATCAAGCATTTTCATTTTAATTTTGCAAAATTTACAGAGTAATCAATTGACAAAATCTTGACTATGCTAACAAAATAAATCTCTCAAGTATGCTCTCCTTCTGCACTTTGTGTGACCTGGAGGATCAAAAAAAGAAATTGTTTTGTTAGTATATCATAAAAATTATTTAGCTACTGTAAGACTTGCAAATCCATGTGCAAAAATCCTTACCTCTGTAATGCAAGAGTTAGATCTTCTCTTTTCCTTTGCTAGAAGACATCCATGCAGCCACAAGCCCAACCTTCAAAACCTACAAATCAAAAATCATGGGAACATTTCTAGAAAACGTAGTAGCATAGACACCCGATTTTAAAATGAATTTTCTGAGAAAACCAAGGTGGATCTGAAAAACTGAGACATTGGTTTTCTCTAGAACGGGGGCAATAAGGTAAACTGTGAATGGTTTCTTGGATTTTGTAACCATTTAGGAGAAATCCGAAATTGATTTTTGCAGAAAACATAATTTCCAGAAAGCGTAAACTGTTTTGACACCTAATTTTAAAACGAATTTTCTGAGCAAACCAGTGTGAATCTAAAAAAACTTGGACATGGGTATTTTTTGGAACGGGATGAATTTAATAATTCAGAAACCATTTCCTCGGATTCTTAACCATTTGGGATAAATTTAGTGTTCTTCAGAGCTCCATTTTGCAGATTACGTGAGGGAAAAACGATTTGTTTTGAACTGTTTTAACATGGCAAGTTGAAAGCAGAAAAATCCAAGTGAATAACAAACTCTGCTCCACATGGCATGTGGTCTAAGAGTCCAATTAGATTTAATAAATTTGATTTAAAAAAAATCCAAGTGAATAACAAACTTTGTTCCACATGGCATGAGGTCTAAGAGTCCAATCTGATTTAATAAAGTTGATTTTAGACACATATGTGTCTCATTCCCTATGTGTCTCATGATTAAAAGAACAAAAAAAAAAAATCTTTATTATAATTTCTTTTTGAGAGAAAAAATAATAATAATAATAATTATTATTATTATTATTATTAAAAAAAAAAAAGTTTTCTTCATTATAATTTCTTTTTGATAAACAAAATTAAAAATAAAAATAAAAAATTTGAAAGAGGCATTGCAGTTATCACTGGATTTTGTCTCTAGTAAACCACAACATTGTGTCTTGCTCTTTGAATTCATTTTTGGTTATTTACTCACTTGGGTTGTTTGTTCATGATATTAGCTACAGAAACTGTGCACATTCTGCAGCTGGAAAACAATTCTGCAACTATGCAATTAACTCAATGATTTATTTGTCAAACAATGAATTCTACCCAGAAATTCATGATCAACATGTCATTTCATCTGCTTACATCATCTTTCATTGTAGCGTCATGTTCCCATGCCACATTTTTCATGACAATTTTCACTATTTCATAAAAATTTCAAAACAGTTTAACTTTCTCATACAACATCGGAATTCGATAATTCAAGCATTGTTGGAAAGATCTCAACGAGATCAACAAAATGAAGAAGCTATTATCAGATTTTGAAACATTAAAGAATGAAGAAATTGTTGGGAAAAAAAACAACAGGTAACTTGAGGCGCTACTTTCGACACAAGTATAAACTATTTTGGTTTTCTTTCATGAACTTGTTTAATAGTACCGATTCTTTTTTTTTTATGTAAATGTCATTAACAAAGAAATTGATCACCTCTCTATTTTGATAACTTTACAATCCAATGGAGAAGAAGTACTAGTTTTTTGCAGGTTCTAGGAGGAATAACAGATGACCATAAGCAAATAGTGTCTCTCAAAGACCACATTTATTTCACAAGAAAATGATCAGAGCAGCAACAGAGATGAAACATCAATGCATGAGCACATGCTAATGCATATCAGATCCAGCAGTTGCAAGCCTTTCAGATGCCAGTGTTTCCATTGCATCCATACTCCTTCAGTCAATAAAACCTTCATCTCATTTCCTTTGTAGTCACATTGCATTTCACTTAGTTAGTCAATAAAATTATCATCTCATTTTCCTTCACTGCTCATTTTTATTCATAGAAACTATATTTTCCTACCTTGCTTTCACTAACTCATAACCCATTTTCATAAAGACATTCAACTCACTTACATGCTGATTTGTCCTTTTACTTTCCATTCACTTGTCATTTTCCTTTCCGTTAAATAAACCTTGATCCACTGCAAAATTTTCCATTCATAGTCCTTTAAAATCATTGTTTCATGCTCGCGTTAGATGATGGAGGATTCCTTAAGGCCTTCCTTCTAACAAGCCTTGGCCTATTGACATCGACACATTATCTAGGTCCAAAGCTAAAGTCCTCATTAATACCTTGAGGCTTGTATGCCTTAATGATAGGCTCTCTCACCAAAAATCATGGGAATACATCAATGTCCCTTGATCGTTGGATCTTGCAAGTGGCTCGACATCGGCTCATTTATTCGCCCTTTGCAAGATGTACTTAGGTACCTTGGCACTTGTTGACATTAATGGTGAGTTTGCCTCACATTGGTTAATGACATTCATCAATGGTCGGTAATCCAATGACCTCTCTTCATGCTCGACACCGACACATTTATTCGCATGACTAGAGTTGTACGATTGATTTTATAGCGATTGAAGACTATATCATTTCAAAATTTTGTAGCAGATACAACAGATTTAGCAGCAGAAATAAAGAATCCACTTCACAACCTCATCCACCATTTATGCAACCAAGAAGCAAATGAATTCTACATATTATTGAATTGAGACTTCTGTGATCCATATCAAATTTTTGAAGAATTCTTTGGCGATGAACCACACTGGTTGGTTCGAAACGCGTCGACAAAAATTTCTCCATGTGATTTTCGCCGATGAATTCTACATTTCATTCCATGATCCAGAAGTAGCCACACTCATCAATTTCCATAACTCATGCACATTAAAGGTAAGTGAAAGTATGTGGTTTTCTAATTTTTAGTCATGCAATTCCTTAAAATACTAAAATTGTAACTTTGGGAAATTCTTCACTTCCTCTTTCACATTGTCATATCTTTCGTTGGGGGGAAGGGACATCATTTCATATTCATATATCATACACCATCACACATTTTCATTTAATCCTAACATACTTGTCCTAATTAATTATGATTGCATTATGGTTCAAAAAGTTAAATGATTTGGAAATAATGCCTAAATTATGAGCACACTATATGGCTGATTTTAAAGATGCATTCTTAAATATGTTCAATGAATCTTGCTGCAAAAAAAAAGAAACAAGGTATTGAAACACAAAAAACAATACCAATTAAAATTTGGTTGAAACACAAGAACCAACCAAACATGTTGCAATTCAATGTATGACAAGGAATACTTTGCAAAAATAAATAAAATTGTCAAATGCAAAGTTTAAGGACATATGATATAAGCCAATCTCATTCAAAAGCAAAGACGTTGTGAGCAAATCAAAGGAATTAATGCAATATTTGCATGAGGACATGCAATTACTCTAGTTGGGGGGTATGTTGGGCCTCCAAAATGTCTTTAAAATGACATCCACTTTCACCTTTATCGCCACCATTTCACTCACATGTCGCAACTCCATAACCATATAATCTTTCATTAGCCACCATTTTCATAAATATATGGGTTAGGATCCTTATTTATCAAAGTTATTTATTTTATGTGTTTAAAGTGAATTTATGATTAAAAACTAGGAAATTAACATGGTTTCATGTATCTATATATGTGGCTTGAGTTTCATGACATGTGTAGGTTATTTGGAAGCTTCCAAAGCACCCTTACATGGCCTCCAATGCTCAAATTCGAATCCCTTCAAAGGAGATTTGGATAAAGGTCAAAGAAGGATATGTGTCCTATTTGGATTGTAACTCTATGAGGTGTCTCATCATTTCTTATTTGGATTAGAACTCTATGAGACGCCTAGGGGATATTTGTCTCATTATGAGCTATTTGGTTGTAACGATATGAGATTTTAGTGGATCCTCATTAAATAGAGTAGCTTCTTATGTTTTTGTATAAATAGGAGAGCTTTTCCTTTGAAGGCATGTGTAAAGTTTGAGAAATTCTCATGTTTTTAATAGAGAATTTGGAGCTCATACTTGGAGATTTGAAGATTTAGTTTTGCTTGCATATGGAGCTTCTTCACTTGCCATCCTCATACACCATTGGAATGGCCATCTAATGATTGTGATATTTAATTGCTTTTATAGATTAAAGTTCATTCGCTTTCTTAGTATTCGTTTTAGAATGACTATGTAATCTTTTCTTTTCTAAAAACATTTCAATAGGGAAGATTTGTGTATTTTCTAAATGGATTAAGTTTGAGGCAAGGGCTCATAGTTATTTAGTTTCCCTTCATGTTCTGTTATTTACTTTCTTAGATCAAACCATCAATTCATTGTATAATTGAATAAAGGATCAGGCCAAGAAGGTGACTTCAAATTGGGTGATTAAATGTTCAACCTATGCAATCATTGAGTTTTACTTTTTCATGTTTCTAATTTTTTATTTTAAGATCCTCATTTAATTGCATTGACTGATATTCCTAAAGATCATTTTAAGAAATTGATTTAATCATATTTCAAGATTGAATGATTGAATATTTAATACATGCAATGACTGAGTTATTTTCTACACACTTTACTTGCTTTTCTAGGACATTAGAAGTTAAAGTATAAATAGTTGCTTACACATCATCTCAAGAAGGTAACACTTCATAATTGAATGCTGGAGTAACTAAGAATACATTAGTTGTTTTTGATTTCATAGGTTAGTTTAATTTCATTTTCATTATTTGATTTCATAGATTAGATGAACTGGTTTTCATTATTTTGTAGTTAGATTGATCTAAACTGAAAGACAATTTCTAGCACATACAGTGCACGCATGCTTCACAAGTCTAGGAAACCCCTGGGTTGACAAATTAAATGATAGGCAATCACTTTGCCCCAACAAACATCTTGGACTTTCACTGTTGGTGGAAGTGCAAGTATGTAGTTCATTAGTCCAATCCTCTTAATGGTCTCAAAAGGCCCACAATCCTGAGGTGTGAGCTTGGCACATGACCCAATCCTCAAGGAGCTCCTCTTGGGCTTCATGCGCAAGTAAAAATGTTCTCCAACCTTAAATTACTTAAATTCTCTATGTTGATCTAGATAACTCTTTTGCATGTCCTGTGTTACTTCCAATTCCTTCTAATAACCTTCATCTCCTGCTCCATCTCAACCAACATATCTGGTCCAATCAGTACCATGTTAATTGGATCACTCTAGCTGATAGGAGTATTACAACTCCACCCATAAATAGCCACAAATGGACTCATCTTGAAGGATTCATGATACCCATTGTTATATGCAAACGCTATGAACGGAAGATACTCCTCCCACTTCATATGTTAATGCATGGCATAGATCCTCACATATTCTCATGAATCTTTTTAACCCTCTTTGTCTGTCCATCTATTTGCGGATGATAGGTTGTACTGAAATCTAACTTTATCCTTAAGCCTACAAACAACTCATTCCAAAACTTGGAAGTGAACTTGGCATCTCTATCTGATATAATCTTGGGAACTCCACGCAACCTCATTATCTCCTTGATGGAGATTTGAGTTACCTCACTAGCTGAATTAGTAGACTTCACTGCAATGAAGTGAGCTACCTTGGTCAACCTATCAACCACAACCATGACGGAATCATGTTGTCTCCATGTCCTTGGAGATCCTATAATGAAGTCCATGGAAATGACCTCCATTTCCATTTTGGAATCAGAATAGGATGCAATAGACCAGCTGGATGTTTACATTATGCTTTCACATGTTGATAGTCCAAACATATTGCAACAAACTCAGCCACCTCTTTCTTCAAGTTGGTCCAATGATGAACTTCTTAACATTTTTCAAAGTCTTCTGGTATCCTGGGTGGCCTGAATATGGCTTAACATGAAACTCCCTCAAGATAAGCTTCCTAAGATCATTGTTATCTGGTACGTAGATCATGTTCCTAAATCTGACCAAGCCATCTACTGTGAGGTGATACTCATCATCTCTATCACCTTCACCCTCCTGCTACAATATCTGCTTCAGTTGTTGGTACTTCTCATCATGTTGTCCTTCCCCCAAGATTTGTTCCTACAAATTTGTCCCATAAGATCTCATGGCTTAAATATGATTCACCTACACTCTCCTACTGAGATCATCTACAACCGTGTTCTCGTTTCCCTTAATGTAATTAATCTCAAAGTCAAACTCACTGAGGGAAGCCAAAAATATCACTTGCTTGGCATTCAGATTGGGTTGTTCAAACAAGTACCTCAATCCATTATAATTACTCATCAAAACAAACCTTCTTCCAAGGAGATAGTATCTCCAATTATTCAATGGATGAATGATAACTGCCAACCCAAGATCATGAGTCGCATAGTTCCGCTCATGCTCATTCAGTGTCCTTGCTTCATAGCATACCACATTTCCTTCCTACATTAGGACTCCAACAAGTCCTTTGTTACATGCATCTGTACAAACCAAAAAATTCTTGTCAAGATATACAATATTTAGAATTGGAGCATTTTTAAGAAAATTCTTTAATTGCTCAAAACTAGTTGCACACTCCTTTGTCCATTCAAACATATTCCCTTTCCTCTACAAAGATGTAATATGATATCTAATATTTGTGAACTTCCTGATGAACTACATGTAATAACCTGATAGTCCCATGAATGATCTGACCTCATCCACATTCCTAGGAGTTGACCACTCCATGGTATCTTTAATATTTTTTGGGTCCACTGTTATCCCTTCCTTGGAAACAACATGTCCCAAGTAGTGAATCTGAGATTGAAATAAACTGCACTTGTTTAGCTTGGCATACAATTGATGCTCTCTCAACAATCTCAACATTGTTGTTAGGTTATTTGCATGCTCTTTTTCATTCATTGAATATACCAATATATCATCAACAAATACTATCACAAACTTGTCCAAATAAGTATACAACACATTGTTCATCAAACACATGAAAGTGGTTGGAGCATTAGTAAGACCAAAAGGAACCACCATGAACTCATAATGCCCATACCTCGTACAAAATGTGGTCTTGTATATGTCTTCTTCTTTGATGTGCACCTGATGATATCCTCATCTCAAATCAATATTCATAAACATTGATGCTCCCTTCAATTGATCAAACAAGTCATCAATCCACGGTAATGGATACTTGTTCTTGATAGTTACTTTATTCAATTTCTTGTAATCAATGCACAACTTGAGAGTACCATCATTTTTCCTTACAAACAACATTGGTGCACCCCAAGGTGACACACTTGGCCAAATATACCCCTTATCAAGCATGTCATTAAGTTTCAACTTCAATTCCACCAACTCCGAAGTATTCATCCTGTACAGTGCCTTAGATGTTGGTGTTTCTCCCAGCATCAACTTAATAGAAAATTTCACTTCCCTATGAGGATATAACTTTATAATATCTACAGAAAACACATCCTAATACTATTGCAAAACAATATGCCTCTTCAGGACTTCATTATCCTTAACATCCTTCCCTTTATCACTAGAAATATGCACTATAAACAGTAAACATCCTTTCATGTTTTTTTGCTTTGCTTGCATAGCTATAACCATTCTCACTAATGTAGGATTCTTCTTTCCCTACAAGATTCTCCTTTCTCCATCCTCATCCAAGCACTCAATGGCCTTGTCGTCGCAGTCCATGTTGGGAAAGGGTCCCCTGGGGTCAATTTTGGGGTTAAAAGCCCAAGTTTTGGGGCTAAAGGCCCAAGTTTTGTGTAAAGAATTTAAAGTCTCCGCATTTTGTGGCCACAGAGCGCGAAGATGTAAGCAGTCAAAAAGGGTTTCCACCCTTAGTTTAGATAGTTTTTGTCGGCTTGATGAGATCTACCCTTAGTATGCGTACCATGGGATTGTATAAAAAGGGAGTCTTAGAAGAGTCTAAGGCAGCTTATAATTTTTTTGTAGATTTCTGAGTAATTTTATGGGTCTTTGAGAGCTAAGAGCGAAGATTCTTAGCGTAGGAAGAGGCTCTACAGCTGAGTGCGTAGAGGCTTAAGGTAGAAGTCTATAGCTGAGAGCACGAACCCCCGCAGTTGTGTGCACAGGGTAGTAAGAGTCTGTACTGGAAATCTAGATTATCAATAAAGAGAAGTATTCTGGAATTATCTATGTATGTGTTATTTTACTTCTGTTATGAATGTTGCGATTATGTTATGTTGAATACTGAGGTTATGAATTAATGCTATATTGATGTGCAAATCTATGTATTTTACTTTGTCATATGAACGCAAGTAAGAATATATGTTTACGCGAAGATAACCATAATGCATGTTAAAGTTAACCAATACTTAAGTGAATCTGAGTAAATACAGAAGTAAGAGTAATTACAGAGGCGTGTAAGTGCCTGATCTATCTATTTAGGGTTCGTGAAGGACGATCGAAGACTTTCGCGGAGGCTTCAAGGACGAATAAGAGAAGTACTTTGATAAGCCCTAAAGGGATTATCGGTCTGCATGAAGGAAGGGTTAGGGCATATAACCGACATCACAACCATCTCAGGATTCGGAAACTTGGTTCCTGCATCCCCCTATACTGCTTCAGGTGAGACTTCGGTCCACGCTTTGCGGCTTGATGCTGAAAGGGCCAGTAGTGTAGGGATTTTCTTAGCTACTTAATGTTGAACCGAGGTTAGGGCCCATCAAGCCAACAAATGGTTCCATTGTCGGGACCAGGATCTGCATAATGATATGTGTGATGTCACATCATTAGAATCCAATTAAGAAGGAGATTGAAGACTGGTTGGATAGAAAAATCCACGAATTTGCGGTGCAAGAAAATAGTAAGCTGTTATTGACGAAAGAACAGTGGTTGAACAGATATATATATACACAGAGATACATGAAATCTTCTTTTGTTCCTTCCTGGTTGAATTATATGAGTGGATCACGAAGTTGGCAGATGGCCAAAGGAGGTGGAGGCTTAACGGTCATATTGTCTGGACCCCGGAGTTAGTGTGGAAATTGGAAGCCTCTGAAGATAAGATCGCGCACACTATCGATCATTAGCTCAATCGTATCATAGAAGGGTTTGTGACAAAGTTCATGGTCGATACTTCGGTTAGTTACAGTGAAGCAGAGTGCCACTTCTTCAAAAGGCCGCGAGGTAAGTATTTGAAATCGTTAAATACTTGGATTAAGATGCTCTTGTGTGAAAAGCGGGTTATGCAGTTACCTTGATGTTTGGGGCTATGTGAAGTGGAAGGAATTTCAAGGACAGAGGAAGAAAAGGCCCTGAATATAAGTTATTGACTGAACCTCCTCTGAGAAATGATGAGGGAGCAACACAGGCTTCTCCACATAGCGCTATTTAGTTGATAAAGCAAGGGTTCCCATGAATACCTCATCCACCCACACCACCTTCATCTTCACCCCCACCGCTTACACCCTCACACACACCACCGCCACCTCGACCACCATTCAACATGGTGAACTTTGTAAAGCTACCTGTGTTCAAGGGCATGGGAAATGAAGATCCGAACCAGTTTTGATTCGTCACGAAGGTTGTATGGGAAGCTCAGGGTATCACAGATGATCAAATGAAGAAAGCGACGTTGGTTAGTGCTTTGTAGGACTGTGCACTAACGTGGTACATTAAGTACTGCACGGATAATCTAATGTCCGCGTTGGCAGATATCCAGACTATGCTAAATAAGGAATTTAGTAGACCTAAGTCTGAGGCACAATCAATTGTGGGATTCAAAGAGATCATGATGAAGCCTGGTGAGATGCCTTGGGATTTGGATCAGAGATTGAAGTGTACAATCTGTGAGGCTAACATGAATCTAACTGATGGGCAGCACTGCAAATGGTTTGTGGCCTCACTCCTGCCTCATTTAAGGGTTGCGGTATCACAACAGAAGATTGGGACATAGGCAGTGGCTCTGGAAATCGCGATGATATTCTATGAGACACCAATGCAGGATGCTAATCTGGGGGTTCAGCAGATTCATGCACAGTTGTAGAACCTTTGCCTCGAAATGAAAAGCCTGAAAAAATACAGAACAGCTCGGCCAGAGGCGCGCAAAGAAGTGTGGTGCCTAAAGTGCAAAAGCTAGGGGCATGACAGAGATCACTTTCCAGTTTTCGCAAATTATGTTGCAGCAGGGTAACCAATGTCTCTGAGGTTATAATTTGTAGCAGGGCCAAGTACAGGGCCCGCGCTATGGTGTGCTATCCGTCAGGTCGCTGGGAAACATGCGACAGACAATTGCCATTTGCTGCAGAAATTCATACAGACATTGCAACAACTCTTCTGCAATTTATATCAATTTGTGGGTCATGATGAGCGCAATTGCCGAAGTTACGAATTAATGATGGACAGGACACCTGCATACAGGGTGCAAGCAAAAACGCATCCTCTGAACCAAGGCGTTGGAGGAGCATGAGGCGAGTATCAGCGGCGCGGATGAGTCCGAGGTGGAGGAGGACCCGGTGGAGGTCGAGGGCAGGTTAATTGTTACAATTGTGGAGGACCAGGACACTACGCGTGAGACTGCCTAAATCCGGCATGGCTGTCATGCCGCTATTGTACTCAGTTTGACCATGCGATAGAGGATTTCCCTATATTGTTAGCTAAGATACGCGAGAAGGGGGCACAGCCTCAGCAACCGACTCAGAACCTACAGATGATGAGGGTTGAGCCTCGCGAGGAAGACCCCAAGGTAAATTTTGTGTTGCGGAGTGGACCAACGACTGGTGAGAATAAGGGGAAGCAGCCTGAAGAAGGTGAGTGGATCGCAAAGCACCTAAAAAGGAGATCGGGTTTGATCTAGAACGCGTAAAAGAAACATTTATGGAAGCGAAGAAATGTTTCCCTGTGGCCTCTACCTCAGGGAGTCAAGAGAAGCCAGCTAAAGAAGTGGACTCATCCATGATTACCACATTCTTGGAGACCTGCATGAAATTGCTACGTGATAGCAAGGTTGTGAAGGAACTGCAGGAGCTGATAAATAGGTGCATTGGCAAGGAAAATGCTAATAACGGACCGCGCATAGTTATAAATCTTGGTAAGCATAAGGTAAGAACTGGACATGAGATGAGACTCACTATGCAGATAGGAGAATACGAAATGGACCAAGTTATCTTGGACCTAGGGTCCGACACGAAAGTTTTGCCGAAACAAACATGGGAAAGAATGGGGAGACCTGCGCTACAATGGTCTCTGATTCAGTTAAGGATGGTGAATCAGCAGAAAATCATCCCAATGGGGAGGTTGCAGGGGGTAACAGTTGATATCGAAGGTGTGAGCGCACTAGCTGATTTTGATGTGATAGAGATTGTGGATGATAGTAATCCCTACCCCGCACTCCTTGGGATCGATTGGGCCACTGACATGAATGGGGTAATCAATCTGAAGAAGCGAAAGATGATATTTGAGAATAAATTGCTCCGCGTAGTGGTGGCATTGGACCCTGCAGAAGGACCGCGTTATACTAAATCAGTCCGCAATTATGAAAGTGATGACGATTTGGACCATATTTACAAGATAACGTCACGAGATCAAGATTGGGTGAATCCAACAACAAATGGACATATTGCATGGGACCACGAAATTTCCTGCACACTAAATTCAGATGAATAACTGGAGCACTGGAAAAATTGACTACATGAATTATCTACGCTATGTTGTAATATGATGACCAAGTTGTTGCATTGTGTATCATCGGAGGTAAGAAATCTGCCTTACTATGATGGCTTAACTGATGTTGATAACTTTTTGGATGCATTTGAGAGAGAAGTTCCAGAGAAACACCAATTCCAGGCCCTGGACTGGGTGCTATGCGCTACACCTACGAGATGGTGGGGCACTCACAAGGATAGTTTTGATGATTGGCGCGTATACAAAAAAATGATGAGAGTGTGGTTTAGTCCCCCACAAGTACAGATAACAGAAAAATATGATGGGAGAAATGATCCACACAACCATTTGGCCAAATGGACTGAAGTGTATGGAGCGAAGCCTCAGCCAGAGTGGGTCCATCTATTTTGTCATACCTTGGATGTTATACTGATGAATTGGTACTTGGAGACGGAACTCTGCCATGGCACTGACAAATGGGATGTTTTACGCCAATGATTTTTTATGACATTCAGCATTGAGGATGCGTTTGAAAGCATCGATAAAGCATTGCAGGGGTTAAGGCAGTAATTTTCAGGATACCGCAGGATCCTCTAGATTTGATTCAACCTGATTGGACTACCTAGCTGAGCCACGCGTTGGAGTGCTACAATGTAACAGTGGAAGAAGAAGACGAAGACCTAAGGAAGATTAATATTCCAGAGACTGAAGGTCACCACGAAGTTGAAGGACCGCAACTAGAGAACCCAGACATAACCGAGCCGCTTAAAACTAGATGGGTGAACATTGGCACAGAGGCACAACCAAAGTTTGCAAAGATTGGGGACTACTGAGATGACGCGACAATAGATAAGGTTGCCGAATTACTCCGCAAATATCAGGATCTATTTCCCACAAAGTTTTCAAATCTGAAAGGGATAATAAGGGACCTGGGTGTCATGAAGATCACCCTAAAACTGGACGTGAAACCTATGAAGCAAAAACCTTACCGCCTCAATCCGAAGTACAAAGAAAGGGTTCGCTTAGAGTTAGATAAGATGCTCGTGGTAGGTATTATTGAACCAATGGAAGAATCTAATTGGGTGAGCCCAATAGTAGTTCAGGAAAAGAAGCAGAAGGAAGAAATAGGGATATGCATAGATCTCAGGAAGTTGAATAATGTCTGCGTGCATGATCCCTTCCCAACTCCGTTCACAAATGAGGTCTTAGATAAGGTTGGCGGCCAAGAAGCATATTCGTTCACTGATGGGTTCTCTAGGTACAATCAGATCAAGATCGCGTCGGAGGATAGAAGTAAGACAACCTTCATGACTGAATGGGGATGCTTCCAGTATACGGTGACGCCTTTTGGGCTGAAGAACACGTCGGCGATGTTTTCGCGCGTAGTCATCACGACTTTCAAGTATTTCATTCACAAATTTCTAGAGGTAAAATTTGATGATTGGAAAATGTTTGGATTGGTAAAGTGTCATGTGGCAAGTCTACGCTTGATTCTAGATACATGTTGAAGGTACCAGATTGTGCTCAATCTGAAGAAATGTTTGTTCTATGTCCCTTTTGGGATCTTGCTGGGTCATGTGGTATGTAGACAAGGCTTGATGGTAGACCCTGCGAAGATCGCAGTCATAATCAATTTGGAGGCACCAAGGAGTGTGAAACAGCTGTGTGCGATGTTGGGGCATACGAGATACTATAGGAAATTCATCAAGAGCTATGCCTAGATCACCACACCGATGGAAAAACTATTAAATAAGGATGTTACGTTCTGTTTGAATGAAGAATGCTAGAAGAGCTTGGATGTGCTAAAGGAGAAAATGGTCACCGTGCTGATCCTAGTCTTCCCGAATTGGAAGAAGGAATTTCATGTGCATGTGGATGCATCATGTATTGCACTGGGAGTAGTACTGACACAGGCCGGTGAAGGGGACTTGGATCACCCTATATCCTTCATAAGTAGGAAGCTATCCAAAGCTGAGAAAAATTATTCCACGACAGAGCACGAAGGATTAGCTATGGTGTACGGCTCCAGAAGTTTTGGAATTATCTATTGGGCAGACATTTTAAGATGTATACAGACCATTCTAAATTGAAATACCTGGTCAACAAGCCTGTGTTGGGGGGAAAGATATGCAAGTGGTTGTTGTTGTTCCAGGAATATGATTTTGAAGTCATTGTGGAACTAGGACGATTGAATGCAGGATCAGATCATTTGTCGTGCATTGAAACTAGAGAAGAGCCTACTAATTTGGAGGAAGGACTGCCTGACGCACAGCTCTTTGCAGTGCGCGTCGTGGACAACCACTTTGAAGATATTATACACTTCCTAACAACAGGTATGGCTCCAGAAGGATATACAAGCCAACATAAGAAGGAACTGGTGGTGCGCACAGCAGACTTTTCTGTCATTGCAGGGCACTTGTAAAAAATGGGATTAGATGAAATATTGCAACATTATGTGCTAGAGTTTGAACGAAACAACATCCTCACTGAGGCTCATGGTGGAGCCGTGGGAGGCCATTATGCAAGAAAAGCAACAGCGCAGAAGATTCTACGCGTTGGGTTGTGGTGGCTGACCTTGCATAAGGATTCAAAAGTGTATTGTAGGGAATGTGACACATGCCAAAGGACTGGTAAACCCTTGCGCAAGGATGAGCTATCGTTGAATCTGTAGATATCGTTACAGCCCTTTGAGAAGTGGGAGATTTACTTTGTGGGACCAATTCAGCCTCCAGGAAAGAAGATGGGTGCATAGTACATCATCATCACGACTTAGTACTTAATCAGATAGGCGGGGCACAACCTGTGAGGGACTGTACAAGTGTGATAGTAGCAAAAGTCATCTTTGGGTACATGCTGACAAAGTTTGGTTGTCCAAAAATTTTAATGGTCAATAGTGGTACGCATTTTCTTAATGAGACGATCAGTGCGATGACAGAGGAATTTCAGGTTTACCATCAGAAGAGCACGCCATATCATCCGTAAGCTAATGGGATGGTGGAAGTGTTTAATAAAATATTGGAAAGTGCACTAACAAAGCTTTTCAATGCTCAAAGAAACGACTGGGATGTGCATGTGCCCGCGTGCTATGGGCTTATAGAATGACTTGCAAGAAGTTTATTGGACAAACGTCGTTCAGACTGGTTTATGGTGTAGAATCTCTGATGCCAATGGAGTACATTGTACCTAGTCTACACAGAGCGGCATTCACAGGAATGGTAGATTGTGGAGCCCTAGAGGAGAGGCTAGCTAACAGAGCTTGAAGAGGATAGTTTTCTAGTTGGATTCCATCAACAAGTTCAAAAGGAGTGTGAAAAGGCATGGCATGATTGACACATCAAACTGTGCACCTTCAAGGTAAATGATTTAGTTCTATTATATGACACCAAGTTTGATAAATTTCCAAGAAAATTTTGGATGCATTGGCTGGGGCCCTATGTCATCAAGGAGATTACCGATGGTGGAGAGATTCAGTTGGTAAAGTTGAATGGAGAGCCATTGATCCAGATGGATATTGGTGGCCACCCATCAATTCCACTTGGAACCCCACCGTTTTTTCTTTCAGTTTTTCAGTTTTTCAGTTTCCTTAATCGTAGCACAGTTTACTATTTTTAGCAGTTTTTCGGGTCCTGAACTTCTGGAGCCATTTTGAGGCCCTAAACGACGTTTTTTTGGAACACTAGGAGCAACATAGGTCCATGGACCATGTTTCTCAACTCGAAGTTGTATTCCTCAGATAGATATTTCTAATGAGGTATTGTGCACGTCAAACGGAGATCATATGCCAAAGTTACGACCCCGGGAAGTTGATGTACCAATTTACCCAAATGGGGCCCATAGTTTGGCGCTTCATATCCTAGGGTTAGGTTTTTGGATGTTTAGGGTTTCTCATTACTTCTCAACAATAAATAGGCCTTTGAGCCTCATTGTAAGACAGTTTAGAGGCATGTAGCCGCCACATCTCTCCTTAGAGATAAGCTACCATCGACTGAGCTAGTTTTTTCTTTGCATGTCCCCAACGAGGTCAGGATATAAGGAGTTAGGGCTTGAACTGGTTGAAACTTTGCAAGACTAGCCTCGCAAATCCTGACGACCTCCTATGGCGAATGAAAAGAAAGACGAGGGGGAAAAATCTTGCTTGAAGAGGCCCTCGAGTGACAAAGGAACGCGATGATTGACAACTTTGCCCATATCCTTCAGCGGCTGCCCAGGGGCAACAAATATACTTCCAGCAGTTACTCTAGAAGTGCCACACCCTTTAAGGTACAATTTAACTTTGACATTCCCATATTTGAGGGTTAGATAGATGTAAACATTGCAGATAAGTGGTTAAATCTGCTAGAAGGGTATTTTTCTATTCATGATTTTTCCAGCTAGGAAAAGATTACTTTTGCTCATTCTCAAAGCCACCCCCACGTCAAGGACTGGTAGGAAACCTACTGCGAGCAAAAGGATGAAAGTACGACCTCACTGTTTTCAACCGCACCCACTTGGAATTCATTCCGAAATGCCATCAAGGAGCAGTGCTACCCTGTCAGAAGCTATGAGGATAAATACATAAAGTGGACCAAGCTATGGCAAGGAACGGACCAAGACTTGCCGAAGTTTACCAATATTTTTCATACCCTTCGCACAAAGTTGGGTATCAAGGATTCTGAGTTGCATTTGGTACTCAAATACCGCAGCTTCCTACACAGGTACATCTAGGACGAGATGGAGTTCCTGGACATCTCCTCACTCGGCACAGTGCACTGATATGTTGTCAAGATCGAGCAGAAGTTTAAACAGAAGAAGCAATACTTTGGATCTGCAAATCTGAAGCAAGGGAAAGGTGCCCCCAAACCATTGAACAAAGGACAAAGCCAAGGCAGGGTGGCCCAGGACAACCCACCAAATCCACAAGCAAAGAACAACACCGTGAAGCCAAAGAAGGACACGGGAAAGTGGTGTGAGTTCCATAAGAGCTCCAATCACAACACAAGTGAGTGTTGGGCCAAGCAGTCACTCATGGTTGAACTAAAGTTTTCAAAATAAGATGCATGTTTCAACTTTGAGTTAGAACTCGATAATGGGAATGACAAAGGGTAGTAGATTATCGATGCGGAGCCCAACACCAACGTTTCCACCACGAAGATCCAGAAGGGGGAACCCAAAGATCCAGAGCAGGAGGAGCGCCTCTTCCACTCCCATATCTGGGTAAAGGGCTCCCTAGTAAAGTTCATTGTCGACAGCAGTTGGGCTTACCGACCATAGCACATCCACAACCATACACCATCGGGTGGCTTCACCAAGGATGGGATCTTCGCGTGAGCCAGTAAAGTCGCCTTCCATACAACATCAAGCCCTTCACGGATGAGGTATTGTGTGACATTTCTCCCCTTGAGGTTTGTGATGTATTATTAGGATAACCATACTTGTGGAAGTGGCATGATGTGTATGAGTCAAGGCCTCATGCTATTATTGTTACTTTGGGAAATAAGTTGTACAGGATACCAGAGGTAGCACCGCCTACCGCCATCTCTTTGGTTACTACAAAACAATGTAGTAAGCTTGTCTCCAAAGCCAGTTAATTTGTTTTCCTGATGATACACCCTCAAGGAAAGAAGAAGATGGCGGCCAGGAACTCCAGACAGAGCCCCTCTGCATGACAAATACAGATGGACAAGGTCGTGGAGGAGTACGAGGACATCTTCACCTCCCCCGTAGCGGTTCCTATACACTATCAAGTCAAGCACTCCATCGATCTGACCCCAGGTGTGCCGCTGCCCAATTGACCAATCTATCAGCGCTTCGTTCTGGAGAATGATGAAATCAAGAGGCAGATTCAGGAGCTTCTGCAGAAAGGTCACATTTGACGAGTTCATCACCCTGTGGGAGCCCGATTGTGTTGGTATAGAAGTAGGATGGGACTTGGAGACTTTGTATTGACTATTGAGCACTAAACAAGATCACTGTCCGAAATAGGTACCCGATCCCAAGGATTGATGACCTTCTGGACCAACTGAAGGAGGAAAAATATTTCAGCAAGATCAATTTGAAGTCAGGATATCACTAGGTACCAATCGAACCCTCCGATGTGTGGAAGATTGCCTTCAAAGCCAAGGAGGGCCTTTTCGAACAGTTGGTTATGCTTTTCAGGTTGACGAATGCTCCTGCAACCTTCATGAGGCTAATGGATGACATTTTGCGGCCATTCACCAACTCATTTGTAGTGGTATACTTGGATGACATCCTAATCTTCAGCCGAAGTTGGGAAGAGCACCTCCACCACATCTGACAAGTTCCCCAAACACTACAGGAACACAAGTTATGTGCCAATTTGGAGAAATTCACTTTTGGCATGACCCAAGTTCAGTATCTAGGATACATTATTGATGAACAAGGGGTGCATGTGGATCCAGCCAAGATCCAAGTCATTCGGGATTGGCCATCTTCAACCACTCTGATAGAGCTCCGTAGCTTTCTGGGTCTTTCCAACTTCTACCGCTGGTTCTTGTTGGGATTTTCATATCACTTGGCCCTTGAGTCAAGTCACCAAGGGAGGAGCGAAAGAAAAATTCTTTTGGTCTGAATCTCAACAGAAGGCATTCATAGATTTGAAACATCACCTCTGCTCGGCACCAGTGCTCGCATTATCAGACTTGCAACAACCATTTGAGATCGAGACAGATGCCTCTAACTATGCTATTGGGGCAATCCTTACTCAACACGGGCATCCAGTGGCATATCACATTGAGACACTTTCAGACACAGTCCGGAAGTATCCCACTTATGACAAAGAGATGTATTCCATTGTGCAGGCCTGCCAACAATGGAAGCATCACATTTTGGGGAAGGAAACGATCATCCACATAGACCACCAGCCCCTGTAGTTCATACAGACCCAAAGGAAGTTGTAGAATGATCGCCATCAGAAGTGGTCCACATACCTGCAACAGTTGCATTTGAATATCAAGTATAAGAAAGGAGACACCAATATTGTTGCATATTTCCTTAGTCGACCACCGATCATGGTGTTAACCACCATACTCAACTCTTGTGGGCACGAGACTTCGGATTGACCACTTCTCTATGAAAGTGACCCAAAATTCGGCCACACATACCAGACACTCTTGGAGGGTCAGCATGTTCCATATTTTCACCTCCAAGATGCCTTGTTATGCCACCTGGGTCACCTTTGTGTTCCTTCAAGCGAGCATGCCAAGATTATTTGGGAAGCACACTACAGTTAGGTTGTTGGGCATTTCGGTGTTGAGAAAATGGTCGCAGTACTGCAGAAGTATTTCTATTGGCCGAATCTTCGACAGGATGTCGGGAAGTACATCAAGTCCGGCACTACTTGTTCCATTGCCAAACCAACCATCAAGAAGCAAGGCCTTTATACTTCATTGCCTACCCCTAGTCGACCTTGGGAATCCATCTCCATGGATTACATGTCAGGCCTTCCTTCTACTAAGCATGGAAACGACTGTGTTTTTGTGGTCGTCGACAGGTTCTCAAAGATGGCCATTATGGCGGCCTACAAGAAGAATATCACAGCAAAATTCACTGCTAAACTCTTCTTTGAATGAGTGTGGGTACACTTTGGGATCCCACAGTCTATCATATCAAATCAAGACAATAGGTTCCTCAGTACATTTTGGTCCAGTCTCTGGTCGATGTTGGACACCAAACTCACTAAGTCCACTGCCTTCCATCCCCAAAATAATGGCCAGACAGAGGTTGTGAATAAGATGATTGTAGACATTCTGTGCACGTACAACTCAAAGCATCCATGCACATGGGATGAGAGCCTCCCCTATGTTCAGCATAGTATAACTAGGCTCTCCATGGCTCGACTGACCAAAATCCTTTTCAGGTGGGCTTGGGATTCCAACCACTATGTCCCATTGATGTGGACATGCCATTTGCAGCTACTCAGGCAGATTCGGCTCATGTCTAGTCCAAAACAAATAAGGCAAACAACTTCATTGAGCACAAACAACATATCCACCAATAGGTCCATGACATTCTGGAGAAATCAAATGCCAATTACAAGCAGCAACATGATCAACGTTGGGTGCCACACAAGTTTCAGGTGGGCGACAAAGTCTGGTTGCATTTGCAAAAGGAACGCCTTATCGGAGCCTATCGGAAACTCAGACCACTCTGATATGGTCCTTACACCATTACCAAGGCAATGGGATATAATTCATTTGAGCTCAGCATTCCCCCATTCATTGGCCTGCACCCAGTGTTCAATGTGGACTGCCTTCGGCCATACTTTCCACTATTACTAGACACATCTGACATTTCATAATAGCTCACACCGACAGAGTTAAATACAGATTGCATGGAACAAGCTGCAACTGATCGAATCATGGACATGTAGATCAAGAACACTCACCAACAGAAGATCCAACTGTATCGAGTTGTCAAATTAGGCCAACTCCTTCACCAGGGCAAGTGGCTCACCTGGGACCAAGTTCAGCAAAAGTTTCTTCATCTCATGGAGGGACTGAACGCAATGGGGACCATTGCTTCCTAAGGGGGGAGGAATGATCCAGGTGGATATTGGTGGCAACCCGCTAATTCCACTTTGACCCCCACCATTGTTTCTTTCAATTTTTCAGTTTCCTTAATTGTAGCACAGTTTAATATTTTTAGCAGTTTTTCAGGTCCTAAACTTCTGGAGCCGCTTTGAGGCCCTAAACAACATTTTTTGGGAAAAATGAGAGCAACATGGGTCCATGCACCAATGTTTCTCATCCCAAAGTTGTAGTCCTCAGATAGATCTTTCTAATTATGTATTGTGCGCGTCAAACGGAGATCGTATGCCAAAGTTATGACCCTGGGAAGTTGATGTACCAATTTACTCAAACGGGGCCCATAGTTTGGTGCTTCATCTCCTAGGGTTAGGTTTTTGGATGTTTATGGTTTTTCATTGTTTCTCAACAATAAATAGGCCTTCGAGCCTCATTGTAAGACAGTTTAGAGGCATGTAGTCGCCACATCTCTCCTCAGAGATAAGCTACCATTGCCCAAGCTAATTTATTTCCATTTCTGTTTGTAAGCATATTTCAGTATTTTACATTAATGAAATGAAGTATTATTTTTGTTGCATCTTTGTTTATGGTTATCTTTGTAATATGTTGTGTTCCTGTTTAAATTTGGATCATCCATTCCCAGGGAGGGTGAATGGCAGTCGATTGAATCCATACACCGGCGATCCAGCTAGATGACTACATGGTGGAAGCACAGTCTTAGTGCTCCAGGCAGCTAAAAGAAGGCATGGGACTATAAACTACACTGCCCGACTTGTGGAGCTACACGATTGGGAAACTGTGCGGAATGAAGGAATGTCATAGTGCCAGCAGAAACGCACGGGGAGCTGTGCTATCAAAGAAGAGACTGCGCAGGGAAGCCAGAAAGTGACCATTATGGTCACTATTCATGACTTGATAGTGGGAAAACGTCTAAATGGAGTGGGGGGCAGCATTTAAGTCAAAATTTAAGGGTAAGATATTTGAAAATCCTTCGCTAATCTAGCATTTATGAATGAATTTTGGGGGGAACGGTTCGATTTGAATTCGAAAATGCCTATAAATTACAAGTGGTTTCCTAGCGAAAAACACTTGGCATTTTGAGAATTGAGGTGTTGAGCTCTTAGGCGTGTATGAACTGTGAGTACTTTGAATCTTTGATGGTGAGTTCATCGTTTGATAAGTTGCCAAAGGAAATACACGAGTTGTTGTCTAGTATCATGTCGGCGCCCGCAGAAACCTTAAGTGCTGGAGAAGCAATGACAGTTGAGGGAACTGCCCCGGAGATAGCAAGTGTTGAAGTACCTATTGAGGTACCCAAATTGCTGAGGTCGCCAAGGCCGAGGCATACGCCGACCAAAGGGGGTTCAAAAACGAAGAAAGATAAGCAGAAAGAGACACTGCTGGTGTGAGCGTCACCCAGAAAACACCCGTAGAAGGAAAAGCCCACTGTGTAGGAGAAGGGCAAGGTAGTTGACCTGGAACCTGAAGAAATCAATACAGGTGGGGACGACATCGACATGGGGGCCGAGAATGTTGACATTGAAGGGTCTAACCCTATCTCTAAACTACCCGAATACATTCCCCTGCGTTGAGGCAAGGCAAAGGTCCCCAAGGACATTGACGAGAGCAAAGTCACATTGCATACACCATTTCTACCGGACAAGATCGCATTTCACGGACCGCACCTAGCATGAATCCCCATTTTAAAGCTGTAGGATTGGGATTTGGCCGATACGGAGCACTTTCCCCACTTAGCGACTGATCAGTTCATGCGTCGTGTCTTTTATAAGGACACCGGTGTGACCGCACTGGAGCCAAGGAAGTGGATAAAAGGGGTGGACAAGGCAGGACTGCTAAACATGCTATGGGTGTCGCATTACAACCGTGCGCCCATAACCATGATAGTGATCAAACAACTGTTATGCTTGGTGCATGATGGGTGCTTGTGGTTGGAAGAGCCAATACCGATCACTGACATGCTAATCCATAGGATCACTCGGCTGCCGCATTCAGGGCTAAATCCAACCATGGAATTTGGTGGAAAGACAGGTGCGTGCAACCTTGCTGAGAAAATGAAGGACAAATTTAAGCTCATCAAGAATCTGATTCGCTACTCCATTTCCAGTATAGCTGACCCCACGGTCAAAGTAGCCACCCAAATCTTGGCTGGGAAAATTATGAGGAAGTGTCACGTAGAAGAAGTGTCGGCACCGGCTATATCATTAGGGGCCCAGTGCATGAAAGGCATATAGTTCAACTGGGTGCGCTACCTCTACAATGAGTTCCTCACGAACTGTAGAGAGGTGCAGGACCACAGTAAAACCTTTCACTATGCATGGCTGCTACTATCTATAGTATTGGTTGCATGAGAGTTACTAGAGGATAGTCAGTTTCCTCTAGTTGCATAGGATTTACCAGAAACAACGAAGTTCACCTCGCTCTGGGCCACCAAGGACCCCAAAAGGGTCAAGGATAGCAAGATCTTTTGGATCGTGATGGAGATGAGTATCAACATGGTCATCAACCGCAAACCATGGTTGTCACCAACTGTCTTCGACCAGTTAGCAAGTATGTGGAGTTCAAGGAGGACTTCCACTGTGTCTCCATGCGAGCGCAGAAGGACCCTGAGAAAAAGTGGTATGACATTCCATACCTCACCACAGATGACATGATCGCAGCAGTCCTCATCCACTAGCCAGTAGAGTGTTGCACAGCCCCAGATATGACAGTTGGGTCTAGCAAGTCTGCAGCGAAGTGTAAGAAGGAAGAGGCCAGACTAAATATGGAACAGTTGATCGAGAAGAGGAAGAAAGAGGTCGAGGATAAAGCCAAAGTAGAGTGCACTACCAAAAAGTAGACAGAAGGTCAGGAAGAAGAGCAGGAGCGTGACTCAGACAGGAGTCAAAAATCTCCTTCCCCGACGACAGAAGAGGAAGAGTAGCTATCCAACTAAGGAGGAGCAGACCCAGAGACTACTCCGTTCTAAGTTAAGCGCAATAGGGAGCAGGATAAATTAGGGTCGCGGAAGAAGTCCAAGGCCAACAAAATGTCCCTTGACCCAATTACCTTGATAAAGGGTGATTTGAACGACATTGGTGATGCAGTGAGCGATGCGACCACGAAACTGATGAAGTAGTTCGAGCAGCAGCAGCAACAGGCCTTGCGTGCCATTCAAACAGGTCTGAGAAAGCTTCATATCTAGGAATCACAGGTACAAACCAGTGTGGGGCGAAGCAGCGTGGCGTTAACTAATTTGGTGCTTGGAATGTTGGAGGCAGCTGAAATGGTGTGCACGCTGGATCCCCAGGCCATAGTGCTGTCGGATGGAGTGCTAACTACAAAATCATAAGCTGGCAGGGCAATTTTCAGTGCCCTCAAGAGGTTTGGGCTAAATTTGGTCCTGGTTCCAAGTGAAGCCCTTCACACCTTGCAATATGGTGTGATCGCGAAACTTTGGGCTCACGAACAGCGCGCCCTGAACGTTATCAGTGAGAAGAAGGTGAACAACACTCCTTTGGCTGCTGAGATGAATTATGCCATTGAACTTCTTAAGGCCACCACAAAAAAGAATAAGAACATGACCAAGGTGGTGGCTAAGGCATGCAGGACTGTGCCAGAGTTGGATATTCCTGAAGATGCGCCAGTGGATGTGAGAATCCATAAGCTCACTGCCGGAGTGCGTGAAGCGAGAATAGAGTTGGCTATGGTTCAGTTTGAACTAAACCTTAAAACTACAGAGCTCTAGTTGAGGGCACAACCTTCAACTCCACCAGAGGTTAAAGAGCAATGTGCGACCGCTGTCAAAGATGCAGTAGCAACTATAGATGTTGCTGTGAAGGAGTGCACTACACTCTTTGAGCAGTCCCTCAAAGTTGTCACTAACCTACAGGAGGATCCCACTGTGCAGAGGCTAGAGACAGAGGCGTGGGAGTTGTAGCAGAGATATGATGAGGTTAAAGCGACGTCGTGCACCGTCGCCATTACACAAAGGTTAGCAAAGCTGCAGGAAGAAAAGGCGTTGAAAGAACAGGTGGATGCAGCTCAGCGCAAGGAGACAGTACTCAAGGCCAGATTGGGGCCTTAGCTAGAGGAGGCCTATGTACTCACTGCCTCCATTGAAGGGAAATTGGCCAGCCTACAAGCGACGCAGCAAAAAATACAGGCAGACAGCGCAGAGCCAACGATGGAGCAGCTGGTCGAGCAGGTGAAGCAGGCGCAACACAGTGCACCACCGAAGTCATAGTGGTACAAGTGGAGCTGGGTGGTCTTCGTGACAAGATCTCCGCTCCAGCAAAGTGACTCGGGGTGAGTCACCAGATTTGTGTTGGGGGCCTATTGGGAACGAGTCCCTGGGGTCAATTTTGGGGTTAAAAGCCCAGGTTTTGGGGCTAAAGGTGCAAGTTTTGTGTAAATATTGTAAAGTCTCCGCATTTTGTGGCCGTAAGCAGTCAAAAAGGGTTTCTGCCCTTGTTTTTGATAGTTTGTGTCGGCTTGATGAGATCCGCCCTTGGTCCGTGGACCATGGAATTGTATAAAAAGGGAGTCTTAGAAGAGTCTTAGGCAATTGATAATGTTTTGGGTCTGTGAGAGCTAAGATCGAAGAGTCTTAGCATAGGAAGAGGCTCTACAACTAAGTGCATAGAGGCCTGAGGTAGAAGTTCACAAATGAGTGTGTGGACCCCTGCAGTTGTGTGCACAGGGTAGTAAGAGTCTGTACTAGAAATATGGGTTATCAATAAATAGAAGTATTATGGAATTATCTGTGTATGCATTATTTTACTTCTATTATGAATGTTACGATTATGTTATATTGAATATTGGGGTTATGAATTAATGCTATATTGATGCACGAATCTATGTATTTTACTTTGTCATATGAATGCAAGTAAGAATATCTATTTACGTGAAGATAACCGTAATGCATGTTAAAGTTAACCAATACTTAAGCAAATCTAAGTAAATACAGAAGTAAGAGTAATTACAAAGGCGTGTAAGTGCCTTATCTATCTATTTAGGGTCTATGAAGGATGATCAGAGACTTTCGCATAGGCTTCAAGGACGAATCAGAGAAATACTTTGATAAGCCCTAAAGGGCTTATCAGTCTGCGCAAAGGAAGGGTTAGGGCATATAAACGACATCATAACCATCTCAGGGTGCAAAAACTTGGTTCCTTTATCCCCCCATACTGCTTTAAATGAGACTTCAGTCCGTGCTCCGCAAATTGATGCCAAAAGGGCCAGTAGTGTAAGGATTTTCTTAGCTACTTAACGTTGAACCTGGGTTAGGGCCCATCAAGCCAATAGTCCACTTTAATCTTGTGAATGAATAACCAGTCCATGCCTAAAATCATACTATATGAACCCAAAGGAATCACATTTATATGTGTCGATGTATGCATACCATTCAACTCAAACGCACAAGATATCACCCAATGATTAGCTCTTCTCTTGGTCCCTGTAGCCAGTTGTACCAACCAAGATTCTACATGAACTTCTTTATTCAAGCAAAACTTAACCACCATGTTAGGATTGATATAAATATAATTCGATTTAGGATCAATTAAAATAGAAAAAACTTGATCACAAAGCTTACCTTCCATCTCGATAATGGATGCTTGATGATTTTCCTGCCTACTATCCACTACTGCATAAATGTGAGGAATACTCTAACAAACATCCCCAACTAGTTATGCCTCTTTAGCACTGTAAATATGAGGCTTGTTGTCTAGTCAATTTAACATCTTAAATTGCTCTACATAAATTATCAATCTGGGTATCGTAAACTGATGAAGTGTGGTGCACCATATGTGCTTAGTTAACCTTTTTCTTACTTTGTTGTTTTATAGTTTTTATCTTGTTTTGGGGTTTTGTTCTTGTCGATCTCCTAAAGTGTCTAATGCAAATGGAAATCCTATTCTAAGGTCTTAAGAATACTTTTAAAGGTCAAGTATGGATGTAGATTTCAAGACAAGGTTTATGTCCCTTATGGTAATTTCCAAAACTTAGCACTTCAAAATATCTCAAAACATGATATTGATCAAATTAATACTTGAACAAGAATGTAAATATGTAGCTACTTAAATCAAACAAAATATGAAATACTGATCATGAAATCATTGTTTCTACTACCCATCTAATTACAGAAATAAAATCTAAACTATTGCACTCAAACAAACCAAAAATTGCAGACTAACGAAAGCAAGATCAATTTACTTCACTTATAATCCGATAGCTCGCCAAGTAGCTTTTCTGGGTTAAGCCATGGCTCTAGAGATAACGTCAAATAACATGAAGAATTGATATCTAAATGAAAGAAAAATCAAATTACTTCACTCATAATCCGATAGCTCGCCAAGTAGCTTTTCGGGGTTAAGCCATGGCTCTGGAGATAACGTCAAATAACATGAAGAACTTGATATCTAAATTACCTACTTGCAGATTAATGAAAGAAAAATCAAATTACTTCACTTATAATCCGATAGCTCGCCAAGTAGCTTTTCGGGGTTAAGCCATGGCTCTGGAGATAACGTCAATAACATGAAGAACCTGATATCTAATTGCAGAGATGAAAGTAAAATCAAATCACTTCACTCATAATCCGATAGCTCGTCAAGTAGCTTTTCGGGGTTAAACCATGGCTCTGGAGATAACGTCAAATGACATGAAGAATTTGATATCTAAACTAACTAACAACAGCAAATAAATAAGACTGAAATCAAAGCATAACTAAAATTGAAAAGCTTAAGAAAAAGTTCAGCAAAGAGGAAAATCTCATGTCACTATTTGATGCAAAAACATATAAAGAAAAACTAATCTACAATCAACCGATTGAACACACTTGCATGAATTAAAATTGCATGAATGGAAAATCTAAACTATCAAACTTGAAAGCAATAAAATGACATACATAAATGAAATAAAAGCAAAATTACAAAATAAAATCTACTCTACCTTACATTCTAATATGCTCCATGACATCTACTTCACATCTCCTTCCATGTTGAGAACATCAAAGCTTTATTCAAATTTTTCAAAATTACAAAGTACAAAAAAGCTCTCCAAAGCTTTCAAAAGCCATCAAGGAAGAATACAAACTCCAAGCTAATCTAAGCTAAGACTAACAAGCTAACAAATGAAGGAGAGAGATCTCCTATTTATACAAAAATATGAGAATCCATCTCATTAATGAGAGTCCATGAATCTCTCCCTCTACCTCTAGAGTCCTAATTAAAAAAGGAACTGATAAGACACATGTCTTTTTAGAGTTTCAATACAATTAGGAGATGTGACACGTATCCTCATGATCCCATGATTCTTTCCATTCAAATTCGAATTTGGCATTAAAGTGCCACATAAGGGTCTTCTAGAAGCCTCCTTTTGACCTACACATGTCAATAATCTCAACCCACTTGTTAGGTATAAGCATATGCACATTATTTTCTAATTTTTAACCACAAATTCATTTAAAAAGGCTAAGAATTAATAAAGTTTGGAAAAACATAAATGTGGCTCAATGATAATGAAAATTGGATGAATGTGGTGACATAGTATTGAAATGGAGGTGATAGAATGGACATAATAGTGAAAGTTTAATGGAAATGAATGACATTTTCAAGACCCAACATACCCCCCAACTGAAGTTATTGCATGTCCTCATGCAATATATATTACATTAACTTTTTTTTTATCCTTGAGCTTTGGCTTAACTTTGCATGATATCATTTGATAACTTCATATTTTTGCAAAGTGTTTTACTTGAATTGCAACATGGTTGGTTCTTGTGTTACAACCAATTTTTTTGTTGTTGCATTCTATTTTGATCTTTGAACTTTGCATAATGATATTTTGATTATTGTTTGCAAAGTATATCTTTATTGGATTGCATGATAGTTGGTTCTTGTGTGACAACCATGATTTTGTTTGTATCCAATTTATCCTTTAAGCACTTTTTGAAAAGCCATTGTATGCTCATAATAACAATGTAATAGTTAATATATGTTGGAAGTATGTGGGCTCCTGAGTATGATATGGACATGGAAAGATATGAAGATGAATATATTCCCCCCCCCCAACTGATGGTATTGGCAATTTTATGAAATGAGGAAGAGAAATGTTTTTCCAACAATTATCATTCTAGCTTTTTATGGAATTCTATGGTCAAAAGTTAGAAAATGACGTACCTTAACTTAACCTTTGGAATGGATGAGTTGTATGTGTGGTGGCTGCAAAATTCTGATCATATTCTTCTTCAAGTGGCTGAACAAGAAGAGTCATGGATAAAGAGTTAAGATGACTTTTTATTGCTTCTACTAAAACTTGTTGAATCTGCTCCAAAATGCTGAAAATAATAGTCTTCATGTCTTCAAAACTCATTGGCACAATTCCTACCATGTGAAAAAAATGTTCTGATGTCAAACATAGCAGGAAATTGTTGACTTAGTGGCCATTGATGGATGCCACTAGTCAACACGAGAACTCTCACCATTGATGAGAATAGAGTCAAGATGACCAAACACATCTTGCTAGGTACGAATGAATTTGCCGATGTCGAGTCACCTAGAAGATATGATGAACAAGGGACATTAATGTATTCCCATTGTTTGTCAGCATGAGGACTTGCCATTAAGGCATGCAAGCATCAAAGTGTTTTTACAAAGAACTTAGACTCAAAGTACCATGGACTCAATAATTTACATTGAAGCAGGGCTTATTTGCGAAATGAAAATGATAGGAAATGAAAGATGAAAATGGAAGATGGCAATGGAGAGCAGAAATGGCAATGGGCAATAAGCATGTGAATGAGCCTCTTGCTTTTATTTGTGGATTATGAATGGACAAAAAGAGATGGAAAGTGTATGTGAATGTAAATGGAAAGTATGAAGTGAAATGAGGTGAATGGTTTATTATGAGGTATGGATGTGATGGAGACAATAGTATCTGAAAGTTTTTCAAGTGTTTGAATATGATTTTGCATCAGCATATTTCCTCTTTGTTGCTGATCATCCTCTTATGAAACAAATTGGTCTCTTAGAGAAACACCATTCTCTTGTAGTCATTTGTCCTTCCTCCTGGAACCTGCAAAAAATCTAATACTTCTTCTACAATGGAATGTAAGATTATCGAAGGAGAGAGGTGATCAATCTCTCTAGTTATGATATTTACACACAAAACTAAGAATTTGTATTAATGAAACAAGTTCTCAAAGGAAAAATCAAAAGAATTTATACCTGTTTTGGAATTAGTGCCTCAAGTTGATGTTGCTTCTTTTCAGCAATTTATTTCATTATTTATCATTTCAAACTCTAATGATGGATTTCTCATTGTGTAGATCTTGTTGAGATATTTCCAACGATACTTGAATCATCAAAATCTGATTTTGTATGAGAAAGTTAGGCTGATTTGAACAATGAGGTTTTTTTTAGCTGGAGAACAGCTGCGGAATTGGACTTTAGCTGCGGAATGTGCACAATTTCTGTAGCTAAAAATATTGAATAAAAAGTTAGCCATTCATCTTTCATTATCAGTCCAAAATTAATCAATACCTTCAAAATATTGAGCAAATAACTTATTTATTTCATTGATTCAAATTTTTTTTTCTTGACATGCGGTGACTTAGTGTGGCGACTTAGTGATAACAGACACCTTGACTTCCCTTCGACAGGGGTCTTTTTCATCGACTTGGATCAAATGTATAGGACACCCTCCATGTACTGACATTTTCCCAGCTACCCATGTGGTCGTTTCATCTCTTGACACCTATAACCTATAGAAGTATGAAAATGGTTGTTGAATTGCTAGTTAGCTGCGGAATCAGGCTGCATTCCATAGCTAAAAGACAACCAACCATCAGTTTTCTGATTTAAGTTATTGGAAAATATATTTTATGCAACCAAGTACCAGGGAGAGAGAGAGAGAGCCTAAGATCACAGCTGGTGCACAGGACCAATCATTCATGAGCCTCTGTTCTCTGCTATTTTTCAAATTTCCTTTCACTGTTTGAGAAATGACTATGTAAAGAAGACTGTGTATGTACAGTGGTACAACTGGTAAAAAAAATATGGATATGGAATGACAGAAACTATGAGTATGGAGTAAAATGGTTATACATACACAAAAGCAGAGAAGCTGTATGGATGAAATACGTGAAAACAGAGTGTAGAAGATACTGTGAAATGGAGTGGCTACCCATGTAAACAGAGAAAATCGGAAACATAATGAAAAATCGAAGTGCTTGTATACATAGGAAAGTTGCGGAGGTGTAAGAGAGAAGCTCAGAATAATATGGATGTAAAAGAGCCATATCCAACCGGTTCAAGTGATGGAATTAACCGTTAAACAGGTGCTTGGAGAAGTATCGTATTCAATTGGGATACGTCTCTGCTGTCGGCGGTTAAGCTGAAATACAATCACGGAGGTTGCATGAGACCGTTAGCAATTAAAGACGTGTAAACAAGATTGAATGCCAGCACATACTAGGTTCCCAAATTGGTTTTGTCTTCTCCAAGCATGCTGAGTCAAAACAACAGACTGTTCATCAATTAAAATCCGTTTTTCTTCACGCGGCATGCAAAAAGAGGCTTCAGAGAACCAAGAAATTCTCTTAAACTGCCACAAATTTCTTAAAACTATTTTTGGGTTATCTAATTGACCCTATTGCCGAAAAAACCGATGTTTTATTTTTTCCAAATTCGTCTCCATTTGGCCAAATAGTGCATTCAAAGTTTGATGTTTTTCAGTGTTTTGCATTTTTCCTAAGTCGCTGCTTTCGGCTGTGAAATTGATTTCAGAGAGAAAAATTGTTTTCAGACATACTCACAGCATATGAATAAGTAAATTTTGATGATATAGTCTCCATCAGTAAAGCTCTTGTGAATGGTGATCCGAATACCTGCGTTTATTGGTGAATGAGCGAATTGCCAATAACCAAGAACTCAAAGAAGTTTGTGAGGCTTACAATAGAGATCATGAGCTCAGCATTTTCTCTAGGAGTATTGGTGACTGCAGCATGCCTTAAGCCTCTATTTTCAATCTATTTGCATAGTTTATGTAGGCCATCCATAGGTTTCAGATTCTGTTATCATCGAGAAATTTCCTATGTTGGCTTTCCAAAAACGTTCCAAAACCAAAAAGCTTCCTATATGAGTAAGATGCACAGTCCAAATGAATGCAAATGGATTGCTTACAAAGGGCTGAGGATGCACTGAAACGAAATCACGAAGAGGCCAGAACATTAAATCAATGCGTATTTAGATTTTTCAGATTTTGACATTGGGAGGTTTCAAAAAAAAAATTCCACATAAATTGGTTGCCGCATACACTCTTTTGAAAGCCACACAAGGGGTTTTTTTTATTTCAATTGGCCTCATATTATTTTCTTTACAACAATCCATGCAATTCAATATGTTGAATTTGCACTTTTGATTTTTTTTTTTTTAAATGTTCTTGCAGGTTTGTTTCAAGGCCAAAGCTCAAATAGGAATGTATATTTTCTATTGAGGCCACAACGAAAACCAGGAATGGAGATAGCCATATAAGTTGGTTTTTTTCCAATCTGAGCTGGGTGACTAGGATAGGATCCATGTCGGGACAATTATGGAGTTGCCCATGTGGTCGGTTTCTTCATTGGATGCCTGTAACCTGCTAAACCTTGAAATTAGCTACAAAATTCTCAGCGAACTGCGGAATCAGGCTGCATTACGCAGCTAAGTTGCAAAATCTTATTAAAATAGGACACAGTGTTTTGAGGACCACTACAAACCATAACCAGTCAATCTTGAATAGTTGAACCTATCAAAGCAGTTGGGTTTCATTTTTTTTTGACTTTTTTTTTTATTGTTTTTGTTTTTTTTTTTTTTAATTGAATCAAATGAAATGATGAAGTTTATTTTGTCCATTTTTTCTTTTTCTTTGTTAACATAATAATTCTTTTTCTGATCCTCCAGATCACACAAAGTGCAAGAGGAGAGCATACTCAAGAATTATTAAATTTTTTTAGATGTAAGAAATAAGATCTCCTAATTACACTTCCCCGGCAACGCCGCCAAAATGTCTAGTCAATTTAATGTCTTAAATTGCTCTACATAAATTATCAATCCGGGTATCGTAAACTGATGAAGTGTGGTGCACCATATGTGCTTAGTTAACATTTTTCTTACTTCGTTGCTTTATAGTTTTTATCTTGTTTTTGAGTTTTGTTCTTGTTGATCTCCTAAAGTGTCTAATGCAAATGGAAATCCTATTCTAAGGTCTTAAGAATCCTTTTAAAGGTCAAGTATGGATGTAGATTTCAAGACAAGGTTTATGTCCCTTATGGTAACTTCCAAAACTTAGCACTTCAAAAGATCTCAAAACATGCTATTGATAAAATTAATACTTGAGCAGGAATGTAAATATGCAGCTACTTAAATCAAACAAAATATGAAATAATGATCATGAAATCATTGTCTCTGCTGCCCATCTAATTACAGAAATAAAATCTAAACTATTGCGCTCAAATAAACCAAAAATTGCAGACTAACAGAAGCAAGATCAATTTACTTCACTTATAATCCGATAGCTCGCCAAGTAGCTTTTCCGGGTTAAGCCATGGCTCTGGAGATAACGTCAAATAACATGAAGAATTGATATCTAAATGAAAGCAGAATCAAATTACTTCACTCATAATCTGATAGCTCGCTAAGTAGCTTTTCGGAGTTAAGTCATGGCTCTGGAGATAACATCAAATAACATGAAGAACTTTATATATAAATTACCTACTTGCAGATTAATGAAAGCAAAATCAAATTACTTCACTTATAATCTGATAGCTCGCAAGTAGCTTTTCGGGGTTAAGCCATGGCTCTGGAGATAACGTCAATAACATGAAGAACCTGATATCTAATTGCAGAGATGAAAGTAAAATCAAATCACTTCACTCATAATTTGATAGCTCGCCAAGTAGCTTTTCGGGGTTAAGCCATGGCTCTGGAGATAACGTCAAATGACATGAAGAATTTGATATCTAAACTAACTAACAACATCAAATAAATAACACTGAAATCAAAGCATAACTAAAATTGAAAAGCTTAAGAAAAATTTCAGCAGAGAAGCAAATATCATGTCACTATTTGATGCAAAAACATGTAAAGAAAAAACTAATCTACAATCAACCGGTTGAACACACTTGCATGAATTAAAATTGCATGAATGGAAAATCTAAACTATCAAACTTGAAAGCAATAAAATGACATACATAAATGAAATAAAAGCAAAATTACAAAATAAAATCTACTCTACCTTACATTCTAATATGCTCCATGACATCTACTTCACATCTCCTTCCATGTTGAGAACATCAAAGCTTTATTCAAATTACAAAACTACAAAGTACAACAAAGCTCTCCAAAGCTTTCAAAAGCCATTAAGGAAGAACTACAAACTCCAAGCTAAACTAAGCTAAGACTAACAAGCTAACAAGCTAACAAATGAAAGAGAAAGATCTCCTATTTATACAAAAAGATGAGAAGCCATCTCATTAATGAGAGTCCATGAATCTCTCCCTCTACCTCTAGAGTCCTAATCAAAATAGGAACTGATAAGACACATGTCTTTTTAGAGTTTCAATACAATTAGGATATGCGACACATATCCTCATGATCCCATGATTCTTTCCACTCAAATTCGAATTTGGCCTTAGAGTGCCACATAAGGGTCTTTTAGAAGCCTCCATTTGACCTACACATGTCAACAATCTCAACCCTCTTGTTAGGTATAAGCATTTGCACATTATTTTCTAATTTTTAACCACAAATTCACTTAAAAAGGCTAAGAATTAATAAAGTCTGGAAAAACATAAATGTGGCCCAATGATAATGAAAGTGGGATGAATGTGATGACGTAGTAGTGAAATGGAGGTGATATAATGGACATAATAGTGAAAGTGTAATGGAAATGAATGACATTTTCAAGACCCAACACTTGCCACCCTGATGTGATGGGAATCTTTCCTGCAATGCTCTCCACCACAATTCCAACACCTCAAAGGCTTCCTTCCATTGCCCTTGTTTTTCTCCTCATGCTGCGAACCATGTCCTCTCTCAATTATGTTGAACTTCTTGTAAGGTGCCACATTTTCCTTATCACCTACATCCTAAGGTCTTCCTTTCTTATCAAGCCATTTTCCTTTAGTCATATCATTCCATTTCCAATCACTCTTGAACTCAGGATTGCATTTTGACTACTCGTAACAATGCTTTAGCTTTCTAATAGCTTCTTCCAGTGACCGAGGCTCATCAAACTCAATCTGGTCTTTGAATGATACTGGAAACCCACTGATGAACCTTTGAATCTTCACATTCTCATCCTTAAGATAAGGCACATACCTCAGCAGCTCCAAAAATATGCTTGTGTAATCATGAAATCTGCTTTCCCTTTGAGATTGAAGGTAGCTATGTTGGCTTTCATGTTTTTGAATACTCATGTAATGTGAAGAACTTATTCATCCTAATTAGTCATGCTTCTACATCTTCTTATTTATTCATTACTCTGTCAAACACAGGAGGCTTGGATTTCTTGAAGTCTTCTATAAAATATCCCTTCACACTCCTCCTATATGGATGATAGAGGTAATGATGATGATGTCTCTTGGAACTAGAGCTAGAATAAAATCCATAAGTATTAGCCCTCCTGTCAAGTGTATCCAAAGATTTTCCACCTTTGACTGTATCATCTACGTCCATCATGTTTCTTCTCTAAGACCTGCTGCCATATGTTCCATTATTATTTTCTTCCTACCTGTCTCCATGACTTATCCCCATTAGTCCCTATTTTTGTAGATTTGTAAGACTCTGAAGAATCACTGCATTGACTTCTGCTTGCTTTTCTTCAGCCCTTGCAAGTCTTTCATGTGCCTCAATCAGCCTACCGTTTTCTGCCTTGCAACTTCTATGCTTTACTGTCTGACTCCTCACTGTATCTGCTAGATCAATAGAATATCCTTCTCCTCGTTTCCCAACTGACCTTTCCCATTCCATATAATTCACATCAGGCTTATAAAGAGAGTCATGTGAACTGTAGTCCACCATTCTACTCTTCATCTATGATATTTATTTCCTGCAATCATACCATGTTAAATAAACCAAATAGAAGACATAATAAAAATCATACCTTAGTGTATCTCAGGGGACGCTATCACATCTGCACAATTTAGTTTAGATTAATACAACATAATATCACAAGTATACCAACTCATACATGAATATCATAACCATAACCATAACAATGCATGCATAGTAAACACATAGACAACTGACATGCATGCATAACAATCATATTCACCCTGAGGTTCAGTGTTTCAATCTCGCTCTAATACCAATCTGTAACACTTGTATCAGAGGAAAGGTTGTGGGGAACAGAACCACTCTGATACCACTTTATAACACCTCCTCCCACATTTACTCCATTTTATAAGCTCTTCAGTGTAAACATGAGCTAAGAGATACTATGACATGACCCAACCTCCAAGTTCTACTTATGGAAGTGGAGCCTACAAACCAGAAGCTTACTAACACTTCTACGAAACACAAAATCACCTAAAAGTCAACCAACAACTTCCGATAGTCAGATCCCAAGCTAGAACTTATTTTCACAAGCTTAACATCCCAACCGCACCCTTTCCAAGTTGTGCATGCGCTTGAAAGGCTCCAACCACATGCATAACCCTGCCTCCATGCGGTTATGGTTGAAATTTCTTTGTTTTGTGCCAGCGATTGCGAGATCTGTGTCACTTTTTTAGGGATGGCCTTCAGGCCACTACCTAAAAGTGCCCATATCTTTCCATAATCATGTCTAAGGTGATAACAAATCTAAACAACCAATACTCAAGCAAGATCTTGACCAAGACATGCCTAATACATGATACACATTTCGTCAAACAAATAGTAAACATAGAAGTTATAGGTTATGAATGGATATTTGATCATAAACTTCTGAACTTCATCAAAAAATTATCAATAAGGTTCAATGCCCTCTCAAGGTAGTTATAACAACACTTGTTAGCCTATGCATTCATTAACCATTCAATCACTTATCGAATCATTAACAAGATCCATAGTTCATAAATATAACCATAATAGAAACCATGACAAATCAGCCATAAGATCAACATAATAACCAGTCACCAAGTGCTCATTATTCATGATAAGAAAATACCTCATATTAACATATGAAAATGTCAACCAAGTTGGGGATGTCCACGTACCACCCGACCATAGATTGGGTTGAACCAAATATCTCTTTCAACCAATCACCCCCATGCCATATTCCAAGCATGAATGTGGGATCATATGGGTTAAACCAAAATAGAACCAACCAGTGCTTCCAGAGGCCAAACCACCTCAACCCTCAACCATAGTGATTTCACCTAAACACTCTAGAAATCACTAATACCAAACTAGATTGGTCTCTTCCCAAGCTATCAAGGGCTCTAGGGACTCCTATCTCAACCCACAGCCTCCAGGGACCCAATTTGTTATAGGGATCCAGAGAACTACCCTCTCAACCCACAGCCTCCAAGGAACCCAAGGTGTTTTAGGGCTCCAAAGATTCTATCCCAACCCACAACTATAGGGAACCTAAGAACCAATCAAAAATCCAAATGGGGAACCCACTACATCATAGCTATCTAGGAAATGATAAGGCCAGGTTGAAACCATTGTCAATCCAGGAAAATCCCATGCTAATGACAACAAATAACCAAAGAACCACATGCATATACCATGCATCCAAACCACAGCAAGTAAATCACATATGCAACATGTTACTTGCAATGTATCCTTGTTGTAGTTGACGATCCAATCTTCTTTTTCGTTTCCCACCAATTTTGTGCTTGTCCTTTGCTTTCTTTCTCCAAGTCCAAGTGAATGCTAGGATGCTCCAAAAATGCTCTAAGTGTGCAAGAGTGTATGAGAGTGTAAGAGTGTGGAAGGAGAGAACCAAAACTAAACTGACCAAAGTTGTGAATTGTTTCTCTGATTATTTTTTATCATTGATGTCTAGAATCTTCCTTTCCTTTTTTCCTTTTCTTTCATTTTCCTCTAATTTCTATCTAATTTCCCTTGCATGCATATTCGTGTATCTTCATCTTCCTCTTCTCCTATTTTCCTTTATTTCCTTAATTAAATTCCATTTATTTTCTCTTTTCCTTTTCCGATTTCCATAGCCATTAATAAACCACAAGTGATGCCCATTATAATGTTTTACCCACCCTTCAGCTTGGAATACGTGTCCCGTGACTTGGTCTTATTTTATTTACATGAAAAAATCAACTAGGGGTTGTTACACACCATACTTAACCTCAAGTTTGTTTATGTTCACATTTTGTTGTTCTAGTTGACTTTATGCCCTATTAATCAAGGCATTTATTAGTTTATTATGACAAGGTAGCTTGAAGCCTTATGGAGCTTATGTGATTTCTTTTACCCTTCCATTGCAATATGGCGGTTGTGCATCATTGAAATGAATTTTATTTACAGTATTAAAAATTCAAAAATTTTGTATCATTTACCTACTGACACTCGGGGATATTATCTATTTTCATCACTAAATGAGGTCATTTACTTTTTAAGTTTCCTAATCTTATTTAGCAATTGTTACAACTTGGCTTTATTCCCCACTTATTTGGATTTATAATTGTCTTCCATTTGTGTGAAATAAGAAAACTTTCATGATATAACTTCAATATTTTTACCTTCTTGTCCCTAAGAATATTTGGAATATTTTCACAATCTCTGATACTTATGCCACATAGTATTTCAACACAAATATTTCCCATGCAATCAAAGTTGGGTCTGAAAAATATGCCACTCCATCTTATTCAAATTGAATCTATACTTGACGATTTCCTATGCATAGAACTTATGAGTCTAATACTATCTAGAAATCCATTAGGTTATGATGTTCAGGGAAGTTGTCTAACTAATATCTCTTCTTTGAGAATTTTGTATCTATAGTTTTTAACTAACCCATTAAATTTTGCTTATAGGTAAGGATTTTCTATAGATACACATAGTTGAAATAGGGGTATTGGTGTGTGAAGGTGGGTTTTAGGGTCCAAATTTCGAATATGGGCTCTAATACCACATGTGAGATCATTTCTCGAGGATTTTGACTTGTATGAAATAATTTAATTTCCTCTAATTACATATTTAAACACAACAAAATAAAAGCACCCTATCATTATTCGTTTTTTAGATTCAACAACATATTTTTTCTTTTATAAATTCAGCACATATTAAGCAACATAGTAAATATTCAAAATACTTGGTTACCATGGCGTTGTTGCGGTGATCCTCTTAGGATCACCCAACTTAACATGACACCCCTCACAACTAGGAACAACCTATATGATTTCCTAGCCCATGAAACCTCCACAGATTCCCTATCCCTCCAAGCCCAAGTCCAAACCATAGTTGTAGTGTGTGACAACCCCAACCATGTTTCTCTCATGAATGCAATGTAAATATTTTTGAAATATATATATATATATATATATATGTGGGTTGAGTAATGGGACAAAGATTCCAGAGTTAGGGAGGTTACTTGTTGGGAAAATTTTAAAATTTGTTTCTTATAGCTGAAAATTTGGAGCTGATACATAACAACTTGTTGACGGTGCTAGAAATCCATAAACCAAGGGGATATCCCCAGTATGAAGTCCCAATTAGACCTCACATTGTTTGGTGTAGGAGTCTCATCCATTATAAAGGCCCTTTTTCCAAATCCTTAAATATGTACCTTAGTTCTAGTTGTTAGCACAGGAGAGTGACGCAATGGTATCTTCGAAAAGAAAGGGAGGTGTGCCTGGTGAGTGTGCAATTGCAACTATGTAAAGGTTATTCTACTGCAAAGTGGGGAGAAAGGGGAGCCTCTAATTGAGAGGTAATAGTGCCACCCAAGAAGAGACACACATGAACCATAAGGACCTATCTATCATCCAACGGAATAGTACACAACAGATGCAACAGTTGTTACAACCAACAAACAAGGGGAGTTCTATCAAACATTCAGCAGAATAGTCGACAGCAGATGTGACAGTCGTTATAACCAATAAGTAATGAAAGATTTGTCTAGTATCCTACGGAATAGTCCACAAGGATGGGACAGCAATAACAACCATTACAACACATTCGCAACAAGATAAGCACTAAAATAACCGAAATAGTTCAACTATCTTAGTACATGTGAAAGCAAACATGAGATACAAACATCCACATAATAGTCTTACAAAAATTCATAAGTCATGCATGAAAAACATGTTGGCCTTAAAAGGCTTATGTTATTAAGAAAAATTTCCATGACACATATTTACATTGTACATCGCTATCGCTAGTAGTGGGACATTGGAGCCACTCCTTGCTCCTCAAAGAACTAGTTGGTCTTTCTAATTCCTTGCGGGAGGAGAAAAGGTGAAAATTATTTTTCTCATAGAATGAGGGGGTATATATAACAAAGGGGTGATGCTTACCCCTTGTGACTCTTTGACTACCCTCATGATTGTTCAACTTCCTATGAATTTTCAACTTACATGAATCTTCATTTTCATGTGTGTCCATTGGACTTCAACTTTACAATACATTTGATTTAAAATATACATGGCCCATAATAGTGATGTGGCATATGACAACTCATGACATGACTTGACATGACACTATTGACATGGATTGGCATGATGATGTGGAAATATCAAGTCGTTGTTGTTGTTGAGTGTTATATGTGTTCTTGGATATGATTTCTCTTCTCCTATGCATAGCTTGGTAATGCGGGGTCTTCAGTGATCTTCGATCTTGGAAGGTGGTTGCGCACTTGTGTTCCTTTGGTTTCTCTTGGTAGGTCCATTTTTCCTTTCAGCTACAAGTAATTCTTTAGGCATGCTTCCCTCCTTCTCCTTCTTCATCATCTCGCCATGACTTAATAGTGTACCTGTTCATGCAATTTACTCATGACGGGAAGACATTAATCCGAAAATTCCCTAGTCTTTATCCATAAAATTAGCCCCAGACAAGTGACAGACTAGGAGAGAGGGCCCAATAACTAAGCATTGCGCAGTTCCAGGTGACAGACAAAGAGCTTGATCACTGAGACTACGCAGAGCACAACTCAGGCTTGACTGTGGAACTTTTCAACATCATCCCCACTAGGGAGAGAAATTTCACAGTGGCCACTGGCAGTCAGGATTGCACAGTTAAAGCCAATGTGGGATAAGTCCTTCAGAGGCCAGTTCTGTGCAGGTTTTGGAGGCAAGGGTGACTGGGCAGTAGAGAGGCCTAGAGGACAAATTTGCACAGTTCATGAGGGTAGTGAGCTCTGGCTGATGGACGACACCGGAGGACACATTTGCTTAGTTCTAGAGGCCAAGGGAGGTTGGGCTCTATGTGCACTATGGGGTTCCAGTAAGAGAAGGGAAAAGCTTGAGGATTGAAAGTGAAAAGTGCGTAGTTTAAGGTAGACTGGGAGGCACAAATGCGCAATTATGGGGGTCAAGGAAGGCTGTTGGGCTCGGGATTGCACAATACAACAACCCTAGAGGATAGTGACTGCACACTACGCAGTTCCAAGCAGCAAGGTCACATCAATGAGGGTTGACACTTCATAATGTGCAACTCAGCCGAGTCCCAGTGAAGCTTAGTTGCCCGGTCGGGAAGATTTTCTAAAAATGGCCAAGTGTGGGAGAAAGATAGACTCATGATGAACTTGAATTGTGATCACACACTTAGCATACTTCAACAACATGACAAGATAGACCATCAAAGTAAAAAACAAATCATTACCCTCTATGCGACTGTCTCATGACAAGAAGCGACAAGTGTGACACTTGCAATTGACTTTAGGACGACCATGACGACATTTGTTGAAAATGTTCAAGACTTTGTGTATGAGTGTGATGGATGTTTATGTGGCTAGGACAACTCGTCTACACAAAGAACAACCTTTGAAACCACAAAAAAAGTTTTTCCAACATGACATAAGTGAAAAACATGCCAAAAGACGACAATTAATCCAACAAGCGAAAGGGTTCAAAGAACTTAGGGAAATCTCGTGAAATGAGCTTAAGTGTTCACAATAATGAAGAGAAAGACCAAGGATGGCTCTGAAATTTGAGTGAAGTCCAAAGTTTTCGAGGGTGTTACAGCAGCTACAACACTTGGCAACACACTGGTTGAACTCCAGCTTCTCTATCTTGGTTAGTTTCTTTTGTGCAAGGCCTTGGTTCTTTAGGGAGTATTGACTCATCATGTAGATTACTTTGGCTTCCCCACTTACCCCATTAGAAAACATGGTCCCCACTATACCTTCTCAGCTAAGCACAACATAAGATTCAGCATAATCACAATGTTTGGAGTTGGGAATGGTAGTTTAGCTCACGAGCTTAAGATTTTTAGGGTATAATTTTTCATCTCTGGTGTTGCTCTACTACTAGCAGACTTGGACAGTACCTCGGTAGAGTCACGCAGGAACACAAACATTGCTCCGCTTCCAGTGAGCCTAGACAGTACCCCGACGGAGTTGCTTGCTTCACCTCTCTGCGCAAGAAGCCTCTCTCTTCTTTCGCATTTATTTATTTATTTAAGATAACTATGCATCGACACTTATTTATTTTGGGGCGGAAGAGGGATCCTGACTTATTGAGAGCAGGAGAGGTTGTTCCTTCACAGAAGCATATAAAGACATCTTATTTAGGCTTGCTCGTTTAGATTTTTCCCCTTCTCCATTTCTACTAGTTGGATAGGCTTGAAAACACCAAAGCAGAAAATTGACTATAGGCATGAAGTTTCCATACTAGACATGAGTTTGTGGTTGGACCAAAACTCTCCTTACAGACGGATCATATTTTCCGTCTGAACTTCATTGGCTAAAAGATGAAACCAACACAAGGAAGATAGACACACGGCTAGCCAAATGTTGTAGTGTAACAATACTCTTTGAACTTCATCCACACACATACTAAGAAGCCAAAACAGGTATAAGCACAACACTTATTCGCATGATGAAAAAATAAAAATAAAAATAAAATAAAAAAAACTCAACAAGAAAGAAAACACACGACAAGGAAACATAACCAGAAAACAAGAGAACAAAATAGATAAAGCAAAGATGATGTAGAATCAGAGTAAGAAAATGAGGACATACTATAGGGAATGAGTGCAGAATGAGTCCAAGAAAGGGAAAACTAGGATGCAACTAATCATACTCCTAACCTAACAGCTAGAAGGTTGGGGTCATGTTTAATAAAATTTCCAGTGAAGCCACCATAGTTGTTCCCGACCTGCATCCACAAAGATATGAACAATTAAAACAAATAAAAGGTGGTGTGCAATAGAAGATATAAAAACTTGAAAAACTTGCACAAGAAAAGGAAGGCCTTGCCTATGGGAGGAAAGGTGTGTAACACCCACTACTTTTATCCAATTCACATGCTTAGCTTTTAGATGAATACCATTTTTCAACAAACCTAGGAAGCTTCTTGTGGATGTGTCTTCATCTACACCAAGCCCCTTAGCAAGTGCGAGGAAAGATTGAAACTTGTTGTTTTCTAGAGATCTTGTTAGGTAATATTGTTCCACCCACTCAACGATTGGATCGTAAAATTCATGATGGCCCTCTTGAACACCCTGTAATCTTGGAAAAGATGAAATTTCAATTATAGGAGTGGGATCACTATGGGAATCTAGTAAGGGAAAATAGATCTGATCATTCTCAACAGTCATGCCAAGATAGTGAGGAACTACCATAACCATCAGCAAAGGTTGAAGTGCCTCGCCTGCTTGACAAAAATATGAATAGGGAGATGTTGAAAAATGAAGATCAAGGAGTTTGAAACAAATGTCATCAAATGTGTTGATGGGAAAATGATAACTTGAATGATAGTCACCAAAAACAAAGAAATGGTCAGATGATCTGATTGAGGCATCACATTCCCAGTTTGCAATAAATGAAGAAAAAATAATTTGAACAGTCTCATGAATTCTTTGAACAATCAAACCAAGTTACTTGCGAACCAAACATGACAGACCATCTTCCTGCAATTGGTGACAAATTGTACAAACATCGTATTCATCAAAAGAGTTTAAAAAGGATGCTAGCACCACAAATGCATGAGACCAGTTGGGATATGGTGAATGGAGAAGAACTTGATTCGTGTGACAACTTGTGCATTCATTATCACTCAAGAGGATTTCTGGTGCAATGGGAGGGAAGATTTGCAACATTAAATTTGCAAGAAGACCGAGGAGCTGACCATTAAGGCATAAATTTGATAAGCCTGATTCCTTCGGGAAAAGATAGTCTTTGAGATTATTAACTTCGCAATTCCATGACTCTATGAGAGATGCACATTCCCAACCCAAGTTTGATGTGAGAGATTTGCATGAATATGAATGAACTGTAACAGATTCTTGAATTTGGTCAGAAGTAAAATCTTGAAAATTTGAAAGGTCACACCCGGAATACCAAACATTTCTCACAGGGAAATTTATATCGAGTGAAACCATGAAAAGAGACAGATTGTGTGAGAGAAACCAGCTCTAACTTAGTTCGGGGGGCTTACCAAAGTCGCGAGATCCTAACATAACCATCAACGGAAGTTAAAGTGCCTTGACTCCCTGGCAGGTCCCGAAACTTCCCAAGATTGTAGAATCGCATTTTTAAGCTTGAACCATATCATGCATGGTTTGAAGATATCTATTATTGTTGATTTTAGTAAGGCCATTGTTCATCGAATAACAACCATCTATGTCATATACTTTACCAGACTTTTCAACTTCAACGTCTAGATTTCTCAAATCGAAAGACTCTTCTGGTCACAAATTCAAAGATAAATGAATCAGTGAGATCTTATGGGACATCTGATTTGAAGAGTTGTCCTCATGCAAGAGAAAAGATGATGAGGGGTGGGAAAGGTTCTCTATGATTTGACTGTTTTCAATTTCATCATGGAAAACCTCACCGCCTTGTATCAATCGAGGGGATAACTCATCGGATGAAGAAACTGAAGGGAATGAGGTATCTTTGTCACAAGTATATGTATTGAAAATGATAAGACATAAGGGATAGTGATTTGAAGAGGAAGTTTCGATATGAACATCTTCTTTGACCGAAGCAGATTCTAGATCTAAATTAAAATCTTCGTGAGAAACCAAATATCATATGATGTTCTTGGACATTGGTCGCAGCATACAAAAATGAGTTATCATCATTGGAATGATCACTGCCCAAGGCCAAGGGATGAAATAAAGCATTGATTGCATTAGATTCTCTACTGATATTAGCATATCGAGAATCATTCAAGAATGAAAACACAATATCTTGACATGGAACATTCTGAAAAAGAGAGGAAAGATTGAAAGAATCTTCACCTTTCTACTCATATACCTGCGTAATGTGACTACTTTGTACCTGATCAAAATTTGATCCCGCATCTTGAGAATCAAGAGAATGTGAAGAACCAACTGGTGGGGTCGATCAATCAAGTGGGTCATGGTGATTTTAAAGAGTTGTGGAAGCAAAAGAATCAGGAGATTCAGGCTCATCGTGTGAAGAGACAAGAACCAAGCACTCAAACTCTTGTTTCAAGAATCCCAGTTCAGTTGTTTTTTAAGAATTTCATAACAGAGGTGAAGGAATCAATAAGAAAAGTCCTCAATTGATTCTTTAGGATTCATTCTTAAAATATTGATTCTTCCAGGTCAGCCCTATGCGCATGTACCAATGGACAGGTCAAGTGGACTCTCATAGAAGCCTATAAATAGAATATACCTCAAGCTCATTTGGACACACATAAAGCTCTCTTCTCCTATTTTATTTGGTCTTGGCTCGCACATGTCTAGTGGAGAAATCTCGCTCAAGGGTCCAAAACTTCATGATGAAGCACGCACTAAACTAGGGTTTTCTGATTCAAAGTCCCTAGCACAGAACTGAGCATTTGGGTATTTCATCGCTAGCACACAGTGTTCATGAGAGTGAATTTGAGTCCTTGGACTCTAGCACAGAGTCTTCATGAGAGCAACTAAGATTCTGGGTCATTTTGGTCCCCCGCCACTCACACATAATGGTATGGGAGCAACCGAGTTTCCATAGTCGTTATCATGCAGTTCACAGAGAGCAACCATGTCTGTCATAGTCACTCGCACAGATCCTCCTCCCTATGACCAGGACTCCTAGATGATATTCCAGTATTTCGAAGATTTCTCTTAGCGACATAAGTGTTCGGCAGCAAACTACAGGAAGTGACAGTACATTACAGTTATCTAAATCAAAGTTTTGATGCTTAGATGTATTTCATGTATATTCTAGTTGTTGTGAAGATATGGATCATTGTACTCTATTTTTCTAAATCATTTGATGACAATCTATTAGAATAATATTTGCAAGGGTTTTCCCCATAGTGGGTTTTGCCCCGGTCTCCGAACAACCTTGGTGTCTCTATGTGTGCATGCTTTTCTTCTATTATTCCTTTATATTATGTTGCATTGATGATGGTTTTGTTGTTCTTTCTACATAGTTGCATATGCTGATGAATAATGAAGTAAATCTAAATAATTTTAGGATGTTATGGGGTGAAATTAATATATTAATGAAGAAATGAAATTATCAAAGCAAAGAACAATGTAGCCCTATGAAAAACTAACATGGAATCAGAGTTGGTCTGAAGGACAGCCATGGAGATCACCACCATGGAGACACTTTTGATGGAATAAAGAAGAGGATGGTGGAGACCTAAAATAATCCTAGGGTATGAAGGAAACCCTAGGTAGTTAGTGCATAAGTATTTGATGGTTAGGGTTTGAGAGAAACCCTATTTTATGGCAAGTATTTGAGATTTGATGTATGATACTATAGCATGATCTATGTGAAGATTCTCAAGCACTTGGGACATATTTGATGAAGCCCGAGATGGTTTGGTTTTTGATGAAGTTGATTGGAGGCAACATTCTTATGTGGACTATGGATAGTGATGACTCTTGAAGGCTGGTTCAAGAGGAAGAGGATCACCTCTCATTGAAGATAAGTACTCCTTGACTTATGATGTTTTCTTTGTCACTTTACTCTTATTTAGACTTATGGATCTGATTATTATGATTATTTTTTTGATCATTGTTTATACTTCCTACATGTATATTTGAGTATATGGATGTATCTAACCTCCTTGATGAGATGTGATAAGTGGATCCATATTGAGGATCATTTGAGATGCAGGAAAGAAAAGCTAAATATGGAAAGTGGAAAAGAGGCAGTTGATGAAAAGGTGACAAGCACTACAAGCTACCTATGAGAAAGTGCACATGTATTTGAAAACTACAAGGTATGAAAGGTATATTGTTTCAATATTATGTTTCAGCTATAACATTGGATGACTAGGTAATCCTTTGCAAATGGTTCATGCTTGCATGTGAAAGAGATTTGGATTTATGTTTCCTATGATGAAATGATTCACCTGGTATTGAAAATTTTGATCATGTTGATCTTCTTGATTCTATGAGGTTACTTATTGTTGATCTTGGATACAGTGGCACAACTTGATGTTTGGCTAACATTTATTGTTCTTGGAGAACTTGATTCTGTGAAGAAGGTTAGTACCTTGATGCTCTTGACACTTGACATGCATAATACATGATGGATCTCGTGTAGAAGGTTACCTCATTGATACTGATAATGCTTGTGATAAATATGATGAAAGTATGTTAACACTCTTGTTGTTTTGGTAAAGTTTTATTGAATGACCTGACTTGGTCCTATGGTAACCTTTATGATAGAACTATGAGTTTGATACTCTAGATCTCTTATTAACTGTGGTCATGTCTTTGATAATGGCATATGGTATAACTGAATGCCATAAACTTGATGGATTGACTTGATAGAAGTGATATTGTGTTCATGATCTTTGAAGTATGTTGTCAAACTTGTCTGTTGTCCCTATCATGTGAATCTAACCTTTGATGAAAGACTGATGTCATGATATGATGTAGTAGTTTATGTGAATGTGATATGACCATGATGGGTATATGTTTGATTTTATGATCTAACAGATCTGTTGTTACATGACTCTAGTAAAGACAAGTTGATGACATGAAAGAAGACGAATGAAGTAGATTCCCAGTCAAAGGGAGAATCTCTTCTCAAGATTCTTACTCTTATTACTATTTGCATTCTGCACTGCTGAAATATGATTTATGTGCATTTGGCATTATTGATTTACAACAAGGTCTCGGATCTAAAGCATGTACATAAATTAGGATTTTTTCCCTAGACGCGGGCATGGAACTAGGAATACTCGTCCTTGGACGCATGCATACTAAGATTAGGGGAATTGTGAGATCTAAAATGGGCCTCTTAAGAAAAATGTACAACCAAAATAAACTTTATAAGAACCAATAGGATTCAAGATGATGATGTCAACCATGGGGGATGATTCACCATTTTTGGGGTAAAAAAGTAAAAAGATTAAAAAATAATAAAATAATAAAACTACTTTTTCGACTTGTATTTTCAACTTATCTCCCTAAGGTTTTACTCAAATTTCAAGTGGGAGTACTCATTGGATGCAAAATTTAATTCCTCATCCAAGTATTACCCATTATGATCCAGATTTAAATAGGAACGCAACAAAATACAGAGATAACCATATACACAAAGATGCAGCGGAAATAATGCTTCATTTCATTAATAGTAAATACTGAAATATGCTTACAACCAGAAATGGAAATAAACCAGCTAGGGCGATGGTAGCTTATCTCTGAGAAGAGATGTGGTGGCTACATGCCTCTGAACTGTTCTCAAACTGCGTTACAATGAGGCTCGAAGGCCTATTTATTGTTGAGAAACAATGGAAAACCCTTCACATCCCAAAACCTAACCCTAGAAGATGAAACGCCAAATTGTGGGCCCCGTTTGGGTAAATTGGTACATCAATTTCCCGGGGTCGTAACTTTGGCATACGATCTCCATTTGACGCATACGATAGCTCGTTAGAAAGATCTATCTGAGTACTACCACTTTGGGAGGCAACATGGTCCATGGACCCATGTTGCCCCAGATTTCCCAAAAAACGTCGTTTAGGGCCTCAAAACGGCTCCGGAAGTTCAGGACCCAAAAAACTGCTAAAAATAGTAAACTGTGTTACAATTTAGGAACCTGAAAAAGCTGAAAGAGACAGTTGTGGGGGTCCAAATGGGATAGGTGGGTGGCCACCAACATCCACCTAGATCATTCCTCCCCCCTTAGGAAGCAATGGTCCCCATTGCGTTGAGTTCATCCCTGAGATGAGGAAGCTTCTGCTAATCTGGGTCTCTGGTGAGTTGTTCTGCAATCTCTAATGTGTCCAGAAATGGTGGGAAGCATGGTCGACGACGGTCCACATTGAACACTCGGTGCAAGCCAAGGAATGGGGGAATGTTGTGCTTCAAAGCATTATTCCCCACAGCCTTGGTACTGCTGTAAGGACCATGTTGGAATGGCCTGAGCTTCTGATGGGTTCTAGTAAGGCGTTCTCTCTGCAGATGCAACCAGACTTTGTTGCCCACCTGAAACTTGTGTGGTATCTCTGTGGGTGAGGAGAAGTTGTTCCTGTGTTCTGTCATGACCGTATCCCTTTGCTGTTGTTGCTGCATGGAGGAACCCTTTGCAGGGGTCATGGATGTAGCAACGATCTTCCCCTTACTTCGGGAGTGAACCAGACAGATAAATTTCCTGGTCTAGGAGATGAGCTTGCTGCCTTTCTTAGCAGTGATCAAAGATGTGGCAGTAGGTGGGGCTACCTCTGGTATCCTGTATAATGAATTATTTAAAGAAATAATGACAGCACGAGGCCTTGACTCATACACAGCATGTCGCCTCCACAAGTATGGTTGGCCTAATAATACATCACAAACATCCAGAGGTGTAACATCACACAATACCTCGTCTGTGAAGGGCTTGATGCTGTAGGGAAGGCAGCACTGCTGGCGAACTTTGAGATCTCGTCCTTCATGAAGCCACCCGATACTGTACGGCTGTGGGTGTGGTGTAGTCGGTAGGCCCAACCACTTCATGACCTCTGCTGAAACGAGGTTCTTTTGGCTGCCACTGTCGACAATGAATTGTAGCGGCGAACCCTTCACCCACATATGTGAGTGGAAAAGACGTTCCCCTTCCTCTGGATTTTCAGGCTCATCTTTCTGGATCTTAGCGGTGGCAACAGTGGCGTTGGGATCTGCATCAATGATCTGCTTCCCTTTGCCATTCCCCTTGTCGGGTTCTGGCTCAGGGTCAGAACATGCATCTGATTCCGAAGCCTTCAACTCAGCCACCAGCGACTGCTTGGTCTGACACTCACTTGTGTTATGAGTGGGACTCTTGTGGAACTCACACCACTTCCCTGTGTCCTTCTTTGGCTTCATGGTGTTGTTCTTTTCTTGCGGCTTCGATGGGTTGTCTTGGGTCACCCCACCTTGGCTTTATCCTTTGGGCTTCGGATTTGCAGATCCAAAGTCTCGCTTCTTCTGTTTGAACTTCTGCTCGATTTTGACAGCGTATCGGTACGCCGCGCCGAGCGAGGAGATGTTCAAGAACACCATCTCTTCCTGGATGTATCTGTGCAGGCAACCACGGTATTTGAGTACCAGATGCAGCTCAAAATATTTGATACCCAACTGTGTGCGAAGGGTATGAAAAATGTTTGTGAACTCCGACACATCTTGGTCTCGTCCCTGCCGCAGTGTGGTCCATCTGATGTATTTGTCCTCGTAGCTTTTGACAGGGTAGTACTGCTCCTTGATGGCATCCCGGAAGTCATTCCAAGTGGGTGCGGCTGAAAATAGTGAGCCTGTACTTTCATCCTTCTGCTCGCAGTAGGTTTCCCACTAGTCCTTGACATGGGGGGCTGCTTTGAGAAGAGCGAAAACAATCTTTTCCCGATTTGAAAATTCATGAACAGAAAAATACCCATCTAGCAGATTTAACCATTTATCTACGGCATCTGCGTCTATTTGACCCTCGAAGATGGGGATTTCAAAATTAACTTGTACCTTAAACGGTGTGGCGTTTCCAGAGTAGCTGTTGGAAGCCGATGCGTCGCCTCTGGGTAGCCGCTGAAGGATCTGCGCAAAGCTATCCATCATCGCGTTCCTTTGTCGCTCGAGGGCTTCTTTGAGCAAGATTTTGATAGGATCTCCTGCCCCCTCATCTTTCTTCTCATCCACCATGGGAGGCCGTCGAGATTTGCAAGGCTGGTCTTGCAAAGGTTCGACCAGTTCAAGCCCTAACTCCTTATATCCCGACCTCGTTGGGGACATGCAAAGAAAAACAGAGAAAAAGCAGACCGCTCTAATACCACTGATCCAGATTTAAACAGGAACGCAACAAAATACAGAGATAACCATATACACAAAGATGCAGCGGAAATAATGCTTCATTTCATTAATAGTAAATACTGAAATATGCTTACAACCAGAAATGGAAATAAACCAGCTAGGGCGATGGTAGCTTATCTCTGAGAAGAGATGTGGTGGCTACATGCCTCTGAACTATTCTCAAACTGTGTTACAATGAGGCTCGAAGGCCTATTTATTGTTGAGAAATAATGGAAAACCCTTCACAACCCAAAACCTAACCCTAGAAGATGAAACGCCAAATTGTGGGCCCCGTTTGGGTAAATTGGTACATCAATTTCCCAGGGTCGTAAATTTGGCATACGATCTCCCTTTGACGTGTACGATAGCTCGTTAGAAAGATCTATTCGAGTACTACCACTTTGCGAGGCAACATCCGTCCATGGACCCATGTTGCCCCAGATTTCCCAAAAAACGTCGTTTAGGGCCTCAAAACGGCTCCGGAAGTTCAGACCCGAAAAAACTGCTAAAAATAGTAAACTGTGTTACAATTTAGGAAACTGAAAAAGCTGAAAGAGACAGTTGTGGGGGTCCAAATGGGATAGGTGGGTGGCCACCAACATCCACCTGGATCACATTATGCATACTTTAGAAGGACCCTACTACACGAAAAATGAGAAATACATGAAAAAACATGATTGCAATAATATTTTTCATGTATTTCTCATTTTTCATGTATCAAGGTCCATCAAAAGTATGCAACATGGTGTTGGGTTGTGTTATATTCTTTGCATGACTAACCTACGTAGTGAACCAGGGGGTTAGAGGGGGAGGGAGGGGGGAGCCCCCCCTTTGTTGCGCCAATTGCATAGCAGGGGGGTCACAGGGGGGTGGCAGCCCTCCCTGTCCGGGGGGTTTGAGGGGGGCGTGTAGCCCCCCTTTATGGGGTCTGGGGCAACGCCTTGGGAAAAAAAAAAAAATTGGACCCTATATTAGGTTGGGCGAACCTACCTATGGTTTTCGGTCCATGGTTTTGGACACGGTCGTTTTTCGATCCATGGTATTAGATGCTTCGGCGTGTATAAATATGTATTGTAACATTGAAAGGAATATAATGAAAAATCAAGCTGGTAGTCCCGATTTTGGGTCCAGGGGAAAATCTCTATGTATATGTGTTTTATATGTTATTCTCTCACTATTTTTTTATTTTCTGTGTTTTAGAATTTGTATGCAGGTAATTTTTGTACGGGGTTAAATCCTGCATTTGGTATCAGAGTTGTTTTGGCTTCAAGGGGACACCTTTGTTGCTGAGGGGTTTCGCTTGGGCCTGTGGTAGACCCTGTTCAGTGGAAGATCTACGAGATTTATTATGTTGGTGAAAGAAGATGGCGAGCAGTGGAAAGATAGAGATCGAGAAATTTAATGGTTAGAGTTTTGAGTTGTGGATAAAGATCAGTGGATCGCAGTAGATCCAGGTACTAAACCAACGGGAGTGTCGGATGAAGAATGGAAGCAGTTGTATCGAAAGGCAAAGATCACAATACACTTATGTGTCTCAGATTCAGTATTGTTGAATGTATCAGGGGAAGCTACGGCGAAGGCTTTGTGGGACAATTTAGGGACTTTGTACCAATCTAAGTCTCTGGTGAATAAATTGTTCCTGCAGAAAAAGTTGTATAACCTGAGGATGAAAGATGGAGACTCGGTGACAGAGCATCTGAACGCATTTAATACTGTGGTAAGTCAGTTAGCATCTGTCGATATTAAAATTTTAGATGAAGATAAGTGCATCAGTTTGTTGTGTTTTCTACCAGATTCGTGGGATAGTCTGGTTATTGCAATAGGTAGCAATGCAACTACCTTGCAGTTTGATGAAATAGTCTCATCCTTGCTAACGGAGGAGATGAGACGGAAAAATATGGAGAGCCAGAATTTTGATGCCTTGTCTGTACGAGGACGGTCCCAGAACATAAACAAAAGATAAGTCATCGATTGGGAGATCTAAATCTCTAAATCTCCAAGAAAACTTGTAAAGGTTGTGTGCTGGAAATGCAGAAAGGAAGGGCACTACAAGAGGGACTGTAAATCTAAAGCTCCTGATAAAGGAAAGGGATCTGATGATGCTCCTTCTGCAGAGGTGAAAACCACCTCAGATGAAGGTGGGGATGTGTACTTGGCTTCTTCAGGTACACATGTAGATCATGAGGCATGGTTGATTGACTCAGGTGCATCTTTTCACTTCACTCCCCATAGAGAGTGGTTCTGAGAGTATGAGAAATACGATGGTGGTGATGCCTTCTTAGGGGATGATAGGAAGGCTAGAATCATTGGTCACGGAAAGGTAAAGTTGAAGTTGCAAGGTGGAACGGTTAGAAAACTTCCGGGTGTTCTGCATATTCCTGCACTAGCTAGAAATCTGATTTCTGTAAGCAAGCTGGATGATGCAGGTGTAAAAACAGTGTTCGAGAAGGATACCTACAAAATGGTTCGGGGAGCACTGGTATTAATGCAGGGAGTTCGAATTGGAACTCTGTACAAGCCGCAAGGTAGCACTGTTGTTGATGGGTGCAACAGTTCTGTGGTTCCTAAAAGTGGAGCAAAAAATCTAGTGCTCTCTGGAGAGAATACCATGTTGTGGCATCAAAGGCTTGGACATACTAGAGAGAAGGGCCTTCGAATACTTCATGGTAAAGGTATGGTAGAAGGTATGAGTAATAGCTCTCTAGATTTTGATTTTTGTGAAAATTGTGTATACAAGAAGCAGAATCGTGTGAGTTTCCCCTCTGGTGGTAAGAGGGCGAAACAGATATTAGAGCTTGTTCACAGTGATGTGTTTGGACCTGAGAAGGTTCCGTCACTGGGTAAGTTTGTGTACTATGTATCATTTATAGATGACTTCTCAAGGAATACATGGATATATTTCCTTAAGAAGAAATCTGAATTCTTTGACAGGTTTAAAGAATTTAAGGCTCTAGTGGAAAACCAGATAGAGAAGAAGATAAAGGTGTTGAGGACAGATAACAGTGGAGAGTTTTGCAGTAAGGAATTTGAAGAATTCTGTAAGAAGTGTGGTATACCACGGTAGAAGACTACTCCATATACACCTCAGCAAAATGGAGTTGCAGAAAGAATGAACAAGACGTTGATGGAAAGGGCAAGAAGCATGCTCAATGGTGCCGAGTTATGACAAGAATTCTGGGCAGAGGCGATGGAGACAGCATGTTACCTGGTCAACAGATCACCTTCATCAGCGTTGGAGGATAAGACTCCACCAGACGTATGGACTGGTAAGAAACCCTCTCTTTCACATCTGAGGGTATTTAGATGTGATGCATATGTACATGTTCCAAAGGAGAAACGAACCAAGTTGGATAGTAAATCTGAAAAGTGCATCTTTATTGGGTATAAGGGTGGTTTAAAGGGTTATAAGATTTGGAACCTAACAACAATGAAGGTTGTGTGCAGTCAAGATGTGTTATTCAGAGAGGAGAAAGATGTTATTAAACATGAAGTCCAACCAAAGGAACCTGAGAAGCTAGAGTTTGAGCTAAAGGAGGAAGAATCAGACTCTACAGCAGAGGAGGAATCAGAAGATGAAGAGCCACAAACTTCGGGTGTAAGAAGATCAGTTCGAGAAAGAAGGAAACCAGAAAGGTATAGTCCATCTTCTTTCTGTTCAAATTTTGCTTTATCTATTATTGATGATGATCCCAGAACTGTGAAGGAAGCAGTAGATTCAGAGGATGGAAAACTCTGGAAAGAGGCCATGGTTCATGAAATGGCATCTTTGCACAAAAATGAGGCTTGGGATCTGGTGGAGTTGCTGGCTGGAAGGAAACCCATTGGCAGCAAATGGGTGTTCAAGAAGAAGACAAATGCAGAAGGAAAGGTGGAGAAATACAAAGCTCGGTTGGTAGCAAAAGGTTATTCCCAGGTGCCGGGAATTGATTTTAGTGATATTTTTTTCTCCTATTGCCAAGGTAACTTCTATTAGATTACTTTTGTCTGTTGCTGCTGCTTTTGATTTTGAGGTAGAACAGATGGATGTGAAGACAGCATTTCTTCACAGGGATCTAGAAGAGGAAATATACATGAAGCAACCTGAAGGCTTTGCGGTGAAGGGTAATAAAGAACTGGTATGCAAGTTAAGGAAGTCTCTGTATGGGTTAAAACAGTCACCAAGGATGTGGTATCAGAATTTGATACATTTATATGGGGATTTGGCTTCACCAGAAGCAAAGCAGATCACTGTGTGTATTTTAAATTAATTGGTGACCGTGTTATTTATCTGGTCTTGTATGTGGATGATATGTTGCTAGTTGGAAATGACAAAGAAATTATCCAGGATTTGAATACCCAATTGTCCTCCAAATTCGACATGAAAGATCTTGGTGCTGCAAACTATATTTTGGGCATGGAAATTAAAAGAAATCGGGCAAAGAGGAAGCTCTGGTTAAACCAGAGGAAGTATGTCGAGACAATACTGCAGAGGTTTAATATGCAAGATAGTAAACCGGTGAAGGTTCCTATTCCTGTAGGTGTGAGGTTATCTGCTGAACAGTGTCCCAAGACACAAGAAGAGGAAGAGGACATGTCCCGTGTTCCATATGCAAGTGCAGTCGATAGCCTGATGTATGCAATGGTCTGTACTAGACCAGACATTGCACATGCAGTGGGAGTATTGAGCAGGTTTATGTCAAAACCAGGGAATGAGCATTGGACAGCAGTGAAGCAGGTTTTCAGGTATTTACGTGGCACTAGTGATTATGGTTTGTGCTACCAAGGAAGACCAGGATTGGACAGAGTGTTGGATATTCGTGGCTTTGTTGATGCAAACTAGGCTGGAGATCTGGATCAGAGAAGATCTACAATTGGGTATGTGTTTAACCTATTTGGAGGTGTAGTCAGTTGGATGAGTAAGAAACAATCTGTAGTGGCACTATCAACTATAGAGGCAGAATACATGGCAGCCACTCATGCAAGCAAGGAAGCAGTTTGCTTGCAGAGATTGTGTTCACGTATGGGGTTAGTACAGGAAGCTATAAGGATAGACTGTGACAAACAAAGTGCAATTTTCTTGGCAAAGAACCCTACATATCATTCAAAGACAAAGCACATTGATGTTCAGTATCTCTGTGAGGGATATGATAGAAGACAAAAAGGTGTTGCTAGTAAAGGTGGACACTTTGAAGAATACTGCAGATGCATTGACAAAATCTGTGAGCTCTGAGAAGTTATCTTGGTGTAGAGAAAAAATGGGCATTTCAGGGTTGGAAAAATGACTAAACTCTCTTGTGGCCTCCTGTGGAAAGAAAACAACAAGTGGGAGAATGTTGGGTTGTGTTATATTCTTTCCACAACTAACCTACGTAGTGAACTAGGGGGTTAGAGGGGGGATGGAGCCCCCCCTTCGTTGCGCCGATACGCAGTGGGGGGGTCACAGGGGTGGCGGAAGCCCCCCCTATCCGGGGGGTTTGAAGGGGGTAGGTAGCCCCCCTCTACGGGGTTCGGGTCAGCTCCCCGGGAAAAAAAAAAATTGGACCCTATATTAGGTTGGGCGAACCTACCTATGGTTTACGGTCCATGGTTTTGGACGCAATGGTTTTTCGGTCCATGGCATTAGATGCTTCAGCATGTATAAATATGTATTGTAATATTGAAAGGAATATAATGAAAAATCAAGCTGGTAGTCCCGATTTGGGATCCAGGGGAAAATCTCTGTATATATGTGTTTTCTATGTTATGCTCTCGCTATTGTTTTATTTTCTGTGTTTTAGAATTCGTATGCAGGTAATTTCTATACGGGGTTAAAACCTACACATGGGTACTCCTTGGGTGGGGAATCAAATTTTTCATCCAACAAGTGTTCCCGCTCGAAATTTGAATAAACCGATAGGGACATAACTTGAAAATACAAGTTGAAAAAGTAGTTTTCTCTTTTTTTCCCTCTAAATTTTGATGATGTAATATAATCTTATTTTATTATTTCCACTATTATTTTATAATTTCCTTAGGAGGCCCATTTTAGACTTCAAAATTCCCCTAATGGGCCCAGGTAGTGTCCAGGAAACTAAAGTCGCTCGCATGATAACCTGAAGGGAGCAACCAAAGGTATTAAAATAATTGACCATCATCTGAAGATTGTTGAAGTTGTGTGAACTTTGAATCAAGATGTTCACCTGGAGGATGGCAGTTCCACAGATAATTAGCAGATATCTGAAATATTTGAAAATAAGGAAGTTTGAATGTTTGCAGGTGACCATGATATACATCTAAATATGTCATTATGTCTGAAGTTTGTGTTATAAGAGTTTGACATGATTAGGCTTATTGATATATATGACTTGTATGATGTCTAACGATGACCTAAATCCCTGACTCAATGATTGAGATATGTCTTGTGTTGAAAAGTGTGCAACAAGAAATGCTTGTTGAGATTGCAACAAGATGATGGAGCTTAGTGAAAAGAGTCGCCTTCACTAAGTGGGCCCGCAGGCTATTTTTGGCACAAGTCTATTTTTAGACTATGTCTATTTTTAGACATATGGATCATGTCTATGGATTGCAGGTTGCTGTTTATGGATGATTGGTCAAGTTGGGAAAAATAGATGGACTTCTATTTTTTGATCAAAATGTGAGTGATCACAGTGTGAGTGATTAAAGTCTATTTTTAGACTGGCTGTCAAAAATAGAAAAGTCAAATATTATTGTCTCATAATAATATTTGGACCATAAACTTGATCTTATTCTCTTGGAGCACTTCAGTTTGAGCTATAGAGGTGGCACATGCAGCTGTCAGAAGGAAATACGCTTTTCTTATGAGTCAGTTGAGTTGTTGCATGCATGACTTCAGTTAGAACTCAAGTGAGTTGAGTTTAGTGGACTGGAGGTACAGTTGATGGAGTTGTGTTCAGTTTAGCTTTGTTAAACTAGTTGTATTTAGTCTAACTGATCAATAGACTAGAGATGAGTTGGGTGAATTAGTTATTAATTAATTCACAAGTTATTAACTCATAATGCAACTATAGAATACATCAGTTAACTCAGTTGCATGTCAGTGCATGTTCAGTTCAACAGGGACAGGTGGTAGAGAATCAGATTGCTATCAGTTGTGACTATAGTTGTGCACCAGATCTTGCACAATCAAGGGATTGAGTATGCCAATGAGTTTGCTCACGTATTTTCCCAGTATTGTAGCCTTTGCTCACGTCCAACAAAGTGTGAGTGATTATTTTGAGGTGAAATACGAGTTTGGTGAGCCATTCTCATCAGTTCTTGAGCAGGTATTGCGCTGTGGAGGCAGGCAAGCAGCGGGGGAGATTTGGAGATCAGATCTGAGTTGTATTGTGTGTAACAGGTGGAGCTGGTACTGGATTTCTTGTGATAAGCATTGTACTTTGTAATGTTACATGATTCAATCACTATAATATACAGATAGTTGGGGTTTTTAGCAAGATGCTTTCCCCGGGAAAATACTGTGTTGATATGTGTGATTGATGCTTCTATGTGTGCCTGTGAATGTTTCTGCTTCTGTAAATTGATGATCAACGTAGAGGAGATTATGTATTATACATGTTCCGCTTATAATTGTATGATCAGGATAATCTCTGTGAATATGTGTTAAATTATTCACAATTTCTACATGGTATCGGAGCTAGCTGATTTGTAGAAGAAGTTCTACATGATATCAGTGTCATATTGATCATCAGATCTATTATTCAGGAAGTGTTTACATTTTATTTCTTCAGGCAGAGTCTGTAATCGGGCCAGGTAGCCTCTGGATTCATCCTTCTTTTGGAAGGTGAGATATCCGGTGAATGCCCAGACAGTCAATCTCTGTACAAGAAATACTTTGTTCTCACGAATTCTAGATCAGAAGCGGTTGAGTTTTGAGCTGGTGGAATTCGAATTTAATTCCAAAGCAAGAGATAAAACTCAGAAACATTCAGTGTGAGAATGGAGACAGTATGCCCCAGTATCTCACGAAGTTCACCCAATGCCGGGATGAGCTGGGAAGTGTGGGGGTGACTGTCGGATGAGGATGGTGAGTCTAGCACTCCTTGACCTTCCTAAGAGTTGGCATAGCTACCAGGACTCGGTGAATGGAAGGGAGAAACTGCCAAATTGGGAACGACCATGGTCAGATTTGATGCAGGAGGAGATTCATCCATGCAGGATGAGGAGAACTGTGCCTTAGCGAGTAAGGTGAAGAACGGGAAGGAGAAGGTTTCTCTTTCCGAATCTTGTTCTTCCAATGATGGGAAGAAGGTTGACAAGGCGAAGGTGAGATGCTTTCGTTGTCATGAGTTGGGTCATTATGCTACTAATTGCCCAAAGAAGAAGTCCAAGAAGGGATCCAGGGAAGGATCTGAAGGTGAGGCACTTGCTTCACAGTTTGAGTTGGATTTCACACTCTTCGCATGCATGGTTTCATCCATGGTTTCATCCATGGTGGGAAGTGGTTGGTTTCTTGACAGTGAAGCTTCTTTCCACATGACCGGTGACAAAAGTTTGTTCAGTACTTTGGAGGAGAAAGATCTCCAGATACTCATAGGGATGGGTAATGATGAGAAGTATAGTGTCTCAGGTGTAGGCACGGTTATTTTTCAGAGGGAGCATGGAGCTCGCCTTACCTTGACCGATGTCAAGTATGTACCAGGACTGAAGAGAAACTTGGTGTCGATCGCGATGTTGGAAGACAGAGGCTATGATGTGGTCTTTAGTAAGGGAAAGGTTTTCCTTAGACACATCATCACTAGACAGGTGAAGCAGATTGGTTCACGGGTCAAGAACCTGTATGCTCTTGAGGTTCAAGATGCATGCAAAACCTTGAGCAGCGAGGCAACTGATGGAGACTTGGTGGTTGAGAGGGAGCATATATTACATCTCAACATGCAGAGCCAGAAGAAGTCTCAGACGATTGTGGAGGAGCCACGATTGGTGCAGCAGCTTCAGGAGGTTGTGGAGCAGCCACAACAAGGGAAGCTGAGAGGAGATCGAGTAGAGACATCTACTCATCCAGAGACCTCCAGTAGCGGGAAACTTCGAGCCAGGTGGGCTGAGGGATCGCATGCAGGCATACCTCCAGGTAGGAGGTGGGGTGATGTGGATTGATTGTCCCAAGGAGGAGGGGCAGGATCCTTGAGGTACCCAACCTCTTGGATGAGACCTTGCTACGGGAGCCCCGATGTGTAGTAGCAGGAACTGACTGATTGGGTAGAGACAGATGCGGATGGAGCGGCAGAGAGAGCGACAGTGCAGGGAATCCCAGGACAGCGCATAGCTAGCAGGCTGCAGCAATGCGAGAGGCACAAGTGTTTTGCACAGTGCTAGGTGGCACAGAGAGGTGTGCAATGGTGCGAGATGCATGGAGATGTTGCAGTAGCGCAAATGTCAGAGAGGGAGCACTTGTCAGCAGCAGGTAGAGCTTCAGCATCAGAGGATGTTTCTATCCCAACAGGGAGGTCAGTTGGGAGGTGCAGTGCGGATGCAATGCTGGGAGATAGAACCAGCAGTAGCACGGATGCAGTCAGAGATCAAAGTGACAGAGGCTAGAGCAGTCAGATACTGAAGAGCACAGAGATGCAGAGTTTCAGTCGACAGAGGCAATAGCAGTCAGAGACTTTGATGACAGAGCAAGTGGACCGGCCAGATGTGTTGCATGGAGAACATTCCAGAGTTACAGGATCGGGTTTGAGAGGAAGCCTTTCTTGTTGAGAGGGAGTGTTGAAAAGTTTGCAACAAGAAATGCTTGTTGAGATTGCAACAGGATGATGGAGCTTAGTGAAAAGAGTTGCCTTCACTAAGTGGGCCCGCGGGCTATTTTTGGCGCAAGTCTATTTTTAGACTATGTCTATTTTTAGACATATGGATCATGTCTATGGATTGCAGGTTGATGTTTATGGATGATTGGTCAAGTTGTGAAAAATAGATGGACTTCTATTTTTTGATCAAAGTGTGAGTGATCATAGTGTGAGTGATCAAAGTCTATTTTTAGACTGGCTGTCAAAAATAGAAAAGTCAAATATTATTGTCTCATAATAATATTTGGACTATAAACTTGATCTTATTCTCTTGGAGCACTTCAGTTTGAGCTACAGAGGTGGCACATGCAGATGTCAGAAGGAAATACGCTTTTCTTATGAGTCAGTTGAGTTGTTGCATGCATGACTTCAGTTAGAACTCCAGTGAGTTGAGTTTAGTGGACTGGAGGTACAGTTGATGGAGTTGTGTTCAGTTTAGCTTTGTTAAACTAGTTGTATTTAGTCTAACTGATCAATAGACTAGAGATGAGTTGGGTGAATTAGTTATTAATTAATTCACAAGTTATTAACTCATAATGCAACTATAGAATACATCAGTTAACTCAGTTGCATGTCAGTGCATGTTCAGTTCAACAGGGACAAGTGGTAGAGAATCAGATTGCTATCAGTTGTGACTATAGTTGTGCACCAGATCTTGCACAATCAAGGGATTGAGTATGCCAATGAGTTTGCTCACGTCCAACAAAGTGTGAGTGATTATTTTGAGGTGAAATACGAGTTTGGTGAGCCATTCTCATCAGTTCTTGAGTAGGTATTGAGCTGTGGAGGCAGGCAAGCAGCGGGGGAGATTTGGAGATCAGATCTGAGCTGTATTGTGTGTAACAGGTGGAGCTGGTACTGGATTGCTTGTGATAAGCATTGTACTTTGTAATGTTACATGATTCAATCACTATAATATACAGATAGTTGGGGTTTTTAGCGAGATGCTTTCCCTGGGAAAATACTGTGTTGATATGTGTGATTGATGCTTCTATGTGTGCCTGTGAATGTTTCTGCTTTTGTAAATTGATGATCAACGTAGAGGAGATTATGTATTATACATGTTCCGCTTATAATTGTTTGATCAGGATAATCTCTGTGAATATGTGTTAAATTATTCAAATTTTCTACATCTTGGACTATAGATCTCTCTATGATAACAAATTTGGATATCGACAAGATGTCTAATGTTTTGACTTGATGACTGATGAATTGCCTTGATGATATATGAGCATAGTGACTTCTTATTACTTGTATTATGGGAATGACTTGATTGATATTACGTGGTTGATGACAACCTACTGGCATGATAATAGATGATGACGTGACTTGATGAAAGCCCTACCTATCATCTGGTTCAAAGAATTGACACTAAGATATTGATCATTGTTTATATTAGTATTGATTTGGCTTCTAAACTTTGATGAGCTTATTGAGTTGATTTAGTTGATTTGATTGCACAATAAAGATTTATGAAGGGTTGATGGTTTGGTAAAGTGTTATGGTTGCAATGAGAATTGCATGAAGCAATCTCCCCTAGTCTAGATATGTCTACATTGACAATTATCTGATGAATCTAGATGATGTGTTGATTCAAGCCTTTACCTCAGAAGTGTTCCAAGGTATGACTTTGATTTTGATTTTGGTTTTTATATATTGACGGTCTACTATTGTCATGTAAAGATACTTTGATGATATAAGTAAGAGGGAGATGGCTTCTAAAGCTCGTAATAATGTATCATGGCATGATGAATCAATTTCTGAAGTTTGGAAAAGATAATCTACATTGTGAATTTATTAAAGAAGCATTGAAAATTGGAAATACAAATCCTTGGACACTTCGATTCGAAGTTCAAGAGGTTGTTGAACTTGACACGACACCCGAAAGTTGATTGAAGCATTGATGTTCTGTTTTGAATATCCATCTGTATATATATGATGTGCATAGAACCTGAATAAGTTCATGATTGAGTCGCTTCATACACATTGCCACCAAGAATCCTTCAAGATGTTTGCATGATATGATCTATTCTTGGTCTGAGATATTCTTATGATATATGATTGTATGGAGATGTTGATGTTGATTATTGATGAGCACATATGAGTGTTGCCTTAGTATGAGATATGACATGATGAGAGGTTCGTGACACAACTGAGGTTGAGTATGATGTTGCTAGCATGACTAGCTATGAGCAGGTTGAAGAAGCTCCTTAGAGAGTTGTATGAGCATGATATGGATATGAAATATATACATTGTGATAATAAATAGTGGGATATGATTGGCAGACAATCCCATATATATATATATATTTGAGAGGGAGGATGATTATGGTATCCTTTTGTGATTTATATGATTATTTATGCTCTAACATGATACTTGATTTGATGTCCTATATAAACAGGTGACAGCTGCTACTGATAAATGATGATTACTTGATACAAGTATGATGATATGAGTATGATGAGAGCAGCGCTGATTGAGGACACTAAGCCATACTCTTCCCCCCTGTTTACTCCAGGGTGAGGAATTGAGATAGAGGGCTCCTGGGGTTGAGGGAACTCTAGACAATAGGGTATTACCCCTATCTGATACCCATAGGGTTGGAGTAGTAGGTCACCCTATCTTAGTCTTTGCAGAGGATACCCCATTTGGCATCATACCCTCAAATTGAGCTTTTTGGGATTATCCCTCTTCATATGGCCAACGGTTGACGAGGCTTAGGGACGTGAGATACTTACCTTTGGTAAGTCAAGTATCTCACCCAAGCAAGGATTATGATGTAGGTTTTCTACCACTTGACAATTCAGGTTCATTGATGGGAAGATCAGTAGGCAATAGGATGGGTTGAGCAGTAGCTCCCCTATATCGCTTATTTCTCAATATGGGGTCGTAGTAGTAGCTCCCCCATGAGGTTTCAGGTTGATTAGTAGCTCCCTGATGTGGTTTTGGGTTGAGTAGTAGCTCCCTAATGTGGTTCTAGGTTGAGATGTGCTCCTTGATGATATTCTCTCTGATGATGATGCAAGTCATAGATATGAGTCCCCACCAGTATTTACGGGTAGTAGCCCGATGACATTTCCAAGTAGTAGCCTGATGACATATTTCTAGGTAGTATCCCGATGACATTTCCAGGTAGTATCTTGATGACATATTTTTGAGCAGTAGCTTGGTGACATTTCCAGGTTGTGGCTTGATGACATATTTCCGGGTAGTAGCCCAATGACATTTCCAGGTAGTAGCCTGATGACATATTTCTGAATAGTAGCCCATTAACATATTTCCAGGTAGTATCTTGTTGATAGATATTTCAGGTAGTAGCCTGTCGACTGATATTCCAGGTAGTATCCCACTGACAGATATTTCGGGTAGTAGCTCACTCACAAAAATTTTGGGTTGTAGCCCGGTGAATAGAGGATGGTAGCTTAAGCTCCTCTCTGGTGGAAAATTCTTCTTCTTCTAGAATCGATAATATTTAACATATGAGAAGGAACAATCGAGAAGCGAGAATTAACAAGAGATTTACATTGATGGTCTGAGATGATGAGATACTTGAGATGGGACTTATGTCATGTTGATTGATGGTCCGATATTGGCAGGTTGAATTATCCATAACTGAGAGGGAGTGTTAAAAATATGCAACTGCAGTCAAATTCCACTTTGGACTACTCACTTTATGGATATGATGATGACATCAGATTCTTATTTCTGATAGGACCAAAATCGACCTAAAGATCACCTCATTTGGATAAGCGGAAGTTGAGTTATGAATTATTTTATTAATACATATATTTTGGATCAGGTCGACCCTATGCACATGTACCAATGGATAGGTCAAGTGGACCCTCATAGAAGACTATAAATATAAGATACCTCAAGATCATTTTGACACACATCAATCTCTCTTATCCTCTTTTATTTGGTCTTGGCTCGCATAGTCTGACAAAGGAAAATCACTCAAGGGTCTGAAACTTCAGGATGAAGCTCACACTGAACTAGGGTTTTCTGATTCAAAGTCGTTGGCATAGAACTGAGCATTTGGGTCTCTAGATGTTGGCACACTATGGTCATAAGAGAGAATTTGGGTCCTTGGACACTAGCACAAAATCTTCATGAGAATGATCGAGATTCTATGTCAATTTGGTCCCCAGTAGCTCACACATAATGGTATGGGAGTGACCGAGCTGCCATAGTCCCTATCATGAAGTTCACATAGAGCGACCATGTCTGTCATAGTCACTCGCACAACTCCTCCTCCCTGCAACCGGGACTCCTAGATTAAATTTTAGTATTCCAAAGATTTCTCTCAACGATAGAAGTGTTCGGCAGCAAGCTACAGGCAGTGACAGTACATCAGTTATCTGAATCAGAGTTTTGATGTTTAGATTTATTTCATGGATATTCTACTTGTTGTGAAGATATGGATCATTGTACTCTCTTTTGATGGATCATTTGTAGAAAATCTTGTAGATTCTCAAGCTCATGCAATGTATTAAAGCACAGGACAAGAATCTACTTCTACTTTCAACTAGCGGAATTCAATAGATCGATGAAAACAATATGAACAAGAAGAAGATAAATCAATGGCACATAACACAAGATGTATCTGGGGAAAGCCACTACTCAAAACCCCACTATTTGTATTTCATATATCAAAAATATGAGTGAATATACAAATCTTGTTGTCACTAGAATAATTTCGCTCTCTTAGCTCACAAGCAAGATGTTGGTCAACACTTAGCCAATTCTGCAGCTCTCTAAGCCCCTAATATCTTGTGTAATTCCTAGGATGAATAGCCCATATTTAAAGAGAGTTCATGCTTCTAAAACCGTGCAATCCAAACATAGGTTCTTCTCTGATTGCATGCATGATATTTACAACTCAGTAAATCACACAACTGATAGTACATTTTCCCTGCACTCTAGTCTCAACTAGGTCTTTCTAAGAATCGACATGCATGAGTTTCTGATGAGGGAATCTTTCGTTAACTGGAGTGACACTTGTGAATGCACTAGTGCACCAACTGACTGTTAACTCTCTGTTAGTTCCACAAACAATTTGGAACTAATGTAACTGAACATAACTCACTAAACTGAGTTATCTAATTACAACTCATAACTAAACTCATACTGGACCCCTAAAACTTAGGGATAACATATACATGACTTTAGAAAGACTTCCAACTCAAAATTCCTAATCTAATTAAGTTAATTAAACTTAATTAACTATTTACAAGTTGCTATGAGAATAGAATTCGGTTTTAATTCTCAATTTAAGTCAAGGACAAATTAAACTGAAATTTCTTGTTTCCATTTCTCAACACTCCCTCTCAACAAGAAAGGGATTATCAACTACCCTGATCGTGTCTCTCTGAAACTCGAATTTACATTTTGACAATGCCTTTGTCAAAATGTCACCATCTTGCTCCTTTGTGGGAATGTACTATAACAACATAATTTGCCTCAATACACAATCTCTGAGATGATGATATTGGATATCAATATTCTTGCACTGATCATGAAAAACTGGATTTTCAGCGAGTTTGATACAACTTTGATTATCATAGTAAATCATAGTTGGATCCATCTACTAACCAAACAAACCAACCAGGATCTTCCTCATCCAGATGGCCTCACATGTTCCCTGACTCACATCCATGTACTCTGCCTCTATCGAACTAAATGCAACCGATCTCTATTTCCTATTGTACCAAGAAATTGTCGTTGACCCAATACTGAAGATCCCTCCTTATGTGTTCTTCCAGCTAGATGGACTCCCTGCCCAATCTACATTGGTGAAGCCTTGAAGCTTCACTCCCTTTGTCCATATGTAGCATAATTCATACTGAGAAGTGCTTCTGAGGTATCTCAACACATTCTTTTCCGCCTTCCAATACAGCTTGGTAGGCATAACCATCTCTTGACTAAGCTGGTTAACTTCATAGCACATATCTGGTCATGTGTTCACCAAGTACATGAGTGAACCCACAAGTTGCCTGTAAATAGTAGCTTCTATTACTTCCCTTGAAGTAGCATCCTCCTTCCTCCAGTTACTTGCTAGAGGAGTCTCGATGGGTTTGATTCTCTCCATGCGGAATCTCCCGAGTATCTCGTTGGCATACTTACCCTGAGACACAAACAACTCTACATCTCCGTGTCATACCTCCATGCCAAGAAAGTAATGCATGAGCCTCATGTCCTTCATCTCAAACTCTCTTACAAGGTCCTCCTTGCAAGACTTGATCAGCTGATCATCACCTGTCAATATGAGATCATCAACATAAAGTACAATGATCAAAAATTTAACTTCCACCACTATGTGGTATAGGTTCACATCTACTTCACTCTTCGTGAAGCCCAACCCAATGAAGTAACTATTTGTCCCGGTGTACCAAGCACAGGGTGCTTGCTTCAACTCATACAATGCTCTCTTGAGCCGGCACACATGCAACTCACTGTCGAAGGTCTCAAAACCTTCAGGCTACTCTATGGACATCGCGTCCTCAATCATTCCATTAAGAAAGGCTATCTTTACATCCATCTGATTTATCTTCTAACCCATCTGTGTTGATAGTGCCAATATAGATTTGATCGACGAGTACCTTGTAATAGGAGAAAAGGTCTCATCATAATTAATTCCCTCTACCTGTGAAAAGCCACGGGCCACAAATCTAGCCTTATGCTTCTCCACACTACCATCTGCAACTTGATTTACCCTATAAAGCCAATGGGAGCTCACCATTGACTTGTCCTCCAGTCTCGGGACCACATCCCAAACATTGTTACGAACTATGGAGTCATACTCCTCCATCATGGCATCAACCCAAACCATCTACTGCATTGCTTCCTTAAAGGAGTATAACTCTGTCACAACACATTTTCCCATAAGATCCATGTATCTCATGTACCTCTCAGGTGATCTCCTCTACCTGCGCTGAGAATTGGGTGCTCCCACATTCTCTCGTGCATCATCCAACAATATGTTAGCCTCTCTGGTGCACTTTCTTCCCTATCTAGAAGACTCTGCCGAAGTAGATGTCTCCACTCCCAGATCCTCTGGATGTGGATACCCCACATCAATTTGAGGCTACTCGGCCTTAGGAGCTAAAAGCTACTCATCCGCATGTAGCTCAATCTCCCCCTCAAGGGAAACTCGCATGGCCTTCTCCTCATCAAATCTGACATCCATGTGAACCACTATCATCTTGTTGGTCGGAAAGTACACCCGATAGTTGTGAGGTGTATCAATGTACCCCACAAATATCCCCAACTCTACTATTGGCTCAAGCTTCATCCATGCATATATGGTCACATGGAAATATATCGATGACCCAAAAATCCTGAAGTGACCAACATATGGCCTTTTACCAGAATAAGCCTCCTCTAGTGTCTTCGTCTCAAGTATCTAATGTGGGCTACGGTTCTGAACATAAACCGTTGTGTTGCATGCCTCAGCCACAAGTGTAGTGGTAGGCCTTGATCATGCAACATCTCCCTCCCTGCCCCTACTGTACTTTTGTTCTTCCTCTCAGCCACCCCATTCTGCTGAGGGTTATGGGGGGTCGTCAACCCCTATTTAATCCCTTCCGCTACATAAAGGTTATTCAACTTGTTTGAGACATAATCATCACCGTTATCACTCTGTAGAGCTTCAACCTTCTTGCCTGACTCTTTCTCCACCAATGCTGTAAACTCACAGAACTTTGTGAAAGTTTGATCCTTTTTCTACATGAAAAATATACATCATTTTCGAGAAAAGTCATCAACAAATATAACATAATACCTGTGTTTTTCCATGTATGTTTTCAAGAATGGTCCACACACATCTGAATGGACTCACTCTATAATAGCCTCTACTCGACTATCTCTGTCGTGAAAGGAAGACTTAGTGTATTTTCCCAAAGTACATCCCTTGCATGTATCAGCTTGCTCAAGTATACCTTTGGGAAGACCAGTAGAGATCTTTTGTAATATCTTCAAATCCCCATGATGCAAGTGGCCCAATTGCATGTGCCACAACTTGCCAACGTCTCAACTCTGCACCCTTTCTTATTTTGTGCTCAAAGCAGCACACTCCTCTACCTCCATCTTATAGAGATTCTTCACTTGAATCCATATCTTCTTTACTTGACCCGTGGCTATGTGTCGAAGGAATGCCTTTCCTTTTAAGAAGATCACATCATAGCCTCTATCCTCAAGCATGGAAACGGATACCAAGTTCTTCTTTAGCCCAGGCACATACATAACATTCTTCAAGGTGAGTGGAGCCCCATGCTCCCTTTGAAAAGTAATTGTGCCCAATCCAGTAACACTATACTTCCCATAGTCACCCGTCTCGATATGCATTTGGAGATATTTCTCCTCCAAGTCACTGAATAACTCTTTGTCGCCAATCATGTGCAATGAAGCTCCACTGTCTAAGTACCATACACTTCCCATAATTGATGACACCATGCATGTAATGAGGAAAAAATCCAATCCAAATTGAGAGGCCAAAGCCTCACCCGCCGCTCCTCCTGAGGACTTCTTCATGGACTTCTTAAGTGGGAAATTTGTAGAAAAATGGACCATCTCATGACAATTAAAGCACTTAGCTTTCATCAGGTCTTTATTCTTACCTCCATGATAAGAATCTAATTTGGAATGGGAATATTTCCCTTTCCCCTTCTTCGCCTTAATCGCTAAGGCACAGTTATCTTCATCCTCAGGCTTTGATGTAGATACATCCCCGGTGTTCCTCCTGATATCCTCCTGCATAAAATCGTACCACGGTTGTTCCCAATCTGGTAGCTTCTCTCGACCATTGATAGAGTCCTCATAAATATGCCAACTCTTTGGGTGTCCTAGAAGATCAAGTCTCACCATATCATCCTCGGCAACCATGATTCCAACACTTCCAATTTCATCACGAAAGTCAATGAACTTGGTCAAGTATTTTGGAATTGTCTCAACTTTCTCCATTTTGATTTTTCGAAGTTTATCCTTTAGTGCCAATTTACTTTGGTCACTGTTGTTCTGATACAAGTCCTTCAATGCTTTCCATATAGCATATAGAGTTTCCTTACCATGGAGACTCAAGACAATGTGGTCTCAAACTCCCTCAAGGATTATTTGCCTTGCCTTCACCACATACTTCTTCCATTTGGTCAAATTTTGTGCATCTGATGCTGTTGGCTTAGGAATTTCTTGATCAATGATTCCTTCAAGCCATTATCCTCTAGCACAAACTCCATTCTATCCCTCCATGTTATAAAATTCGAGTTGCCTTCCAATGCATACTTGAGCCGCAAACCAAAGAACGTCATCTACCGATCCTAAAGTATGTATTGCAAATTCGAATTTCACCTGTAACCCAAAACTCAAAACTTTGAAATATCCTCTAGTATACTATTCTCAGCTCCGATACCATGTAGAAAAACCTGTAGATTCACAAGCTCATGCAATGTACTAAAGAACAGGACAAGAATCTACTTCTATTTTCAACCAGTGGAAGTCAATAGATCGATGAAAATAATATGAACAAAAAGCAGATAAATCAATGGCACATAACACAAGATGTATCTGGGGAAAGCCACTGATAAAAACCCCACAATCTGTATTGAATATATCAGAAATATGGGTGAGGATACAAAGATTTTTCTCACTAGAACAATTTCACATAAGTATGCTCAACTCTCACAACTCACAAACAAGCTCTTGGTCAAAACTTAGCCAATTATGCAGCTATCCAAGCCCCTAATTCCTAGAATGAATAGCCAATATTTAAAGGGAATTCATGCTTCCAAAATTGCGCAATCCAAACATAGGTTCTTCTCTAATTGCATGCATGATATTTACAGCTTAGTAAATCACACAACTAATAGTACATTGTCCCTGCACTCTAGTCTCAACTGGGTCTTTCTAAGAATCAACATGCATGAGTTTCTAATGAGGGAATCTTCAGTTAACTAGAGTGACTCTTGTGGATGCACTAGTGCACCAACTGACAGTTAACTCTCTATTAGTTCCAAAAACAGTTTGGACTAATTTAACATAACATAACTCGGTAAACTGAGTTATATAATTACAACTCAAAAGTAAACTCATACTAGACCCCTAAAACTTAGGGAGAACATATACATGACTTCAAAAATACTTCCAACTCAAAATTCCTAAGGTAATTAAGTTAATTACACTTAATTAATTATTTAGAAGTTGTTATGAGAATAGAATTCGATTTTAATTCTCAATTTAATTCAAGGACAAATTAAACTGGAATTTCTTAAAGCCATTTCTCAACATCATTTGATGACAATTTATTATAAGAATATTTGCAAGGGTTTTCCCCATAGTGGGTTTTTCCCTGGTCTTCGACCAATCCTGGTGTCTCTATGTATGCATGTTTTTCTTCTATTGTTCCTTTATGTTCCTTTGCATTGATGATGATGTTATTGTTCTTTCTACATAGTTGCATATGCTGATGAATAATGAATTAAATATTCATAATGTTATGATGTTATGGGATGAACTTAATGTATTAATGAAGAAATGCAATTATCAAAGCAAAGAACAATGTAGCCCTATGAAAAATTAACATTTAATTCCTTGGTTATCTTATCATGAATAAAATTGTGTGTACTAGCAGAATCGATCAGCAATATTACCTTTTTTTCTTGATAAATCCTTCTATCTTGAGAGTTTGAGGAGTGGTAATTCCTACCAATGTATTAAAAGATATGGTCAGATTCATTTCATCTTTGTTTGGGGTTGCTTCCTGGTGTATATGTTATTCTTTTGATGTTTATAGTTCCTTTTCTTCCTCCTCAAAACAATCTATGTAAAATAATTTATTCACAGCATACTTATGACCCTTAGTGTATTTACTATCACAATTGTAACAAAGCCCTTTTGCTATTTTTTCCTCCAATTGTTTTGTTGTCAACCTTGTAGGTTGTGGGAGGCTAGGAGTAGCAACACTTCCATCTTTATATTTGTGAGTGGTAGACTTCCTTGTTGCCATAATTTTTCTTTCAACTTTTCTTGCCACCCTTAATGTGTTCTCCAATGAGTCGGTTTCCCAAAGGCGAACCTCATGTTGGATGTTATCCTTTAAATTCCCTATTAAGACATCAATCCTATTCTTCTATGGAATACCATTTACCTTGATATTAAATCTTTGGAATTCCTCAATGTGCTCCGCCATTGAACCCTTTTATTTGAGATTTATCAATTTGCTAAAGAAGGTATTGCTCTTTGTATCCTCGTAATTTGACACCAATTATTCCACAAAAATTGTTCAAGTGATGATTTATTTACAAGAAAAAAGCCATCTATACCACACAAACTGATTTTGTTGTAAATATAAAGAAGCAATGTGTACCTTTTGTGTGTGTGGTACATTATGTAGATCAAATAATTGTTCCATCTATAGTATCCATGTTAGCAGATCCTTGCCATAAAAATTCCTCATATATATATTTGGAATGTGGTGGGTCTTAAACCCAATGTTGGAGTCTCTAAAATCATATTTCATATTCATTTTGTCCTCATCCTGATTTCCATGGAGTACCTTCTCACCACTAGGAATCATTTCTTGTAACAACTTTGTCAAACCTTCCTTCAAACCATCCATGTCTGATTTTAAACCAATCTACAAATCTTCCATGTTTCCTTTCACTTTTTCTTCTATACCATCATTCTTAGCTTCCAGTTAATTTTTGGTTACTCTTTGTGAGAGTGAAATTTGTTGCACTTGGTCTCGTAATTTTGATATATCATTTCGAATTTCTTCCTCTTCTCCATGCGTCATAGTAGAGATTTATGATTGCTTACTAGGTGTGTCCATTTTTTTGTTTCAAGGAATTTTGGAATCAAATAATTATTTCACTATGCCCTTTAAATCGCTTCAAACTTATTTTCAAACAAAAGTTATGCAAAATAAAATTTTAAAAAATAATAATAATACACACCTTTTTCTTGCTTTTTAGGAGTTGGATATTGAAACTATTGTATGTCTGTAATTTCAGCTCTCCAAGGTCTGAAATTTTTTCCTATGGTATCCCTATGAGTCTTTTTTCCAACACCACAAGTCAGACAGAGATTGGATTCTCCAAGGTAAAGTTATGCCCAATCTCCAACGATGATCTGATTATGGACTAGTTCAGTAGAGATAAATTATGCATAATGTCGCGTGCCACTGTTTCAACCTTCGGAACTGAAAATTATACACAAAAACTAAATTTTGTTCACTTTCAGTCACTTTTTACAAAATTCAAATCTGATTCTTGTAGAGAAAGTTATGATGATTTTCCCTAAGTCACTTGTTTGAGACTGAATTCTGGAGCCTGCAAAAACCCTAATTTCTACAGACCATATCTTAGAAAAGATAACAAACCAAGATCTGAAATTTCTACATGAAGTTCACAGATATTTCGGCTCCATTTAATTGAAATTTCAGGTTTTGAAGCGTCATATAAATAAATTTATAGCAAAAATTCCAAGATGTCCTGTTTGAAGCAGTGAAACCCTAGAATCCAAAGCTCTGATACCAAATGTTATGCAACCAGATCACAAATAGAAGAAAATATAGTTCAACGAATTGAAAATTAGCCTCTTCGAGGGGGAACCTCTTTTACATCACATAAATGAATAATTCTTGGATGATACAAATGACAAGACCTACTTTGTATATATAGGAGTCTAAGTGGTCATAATATAATTAGAGCCTACATAAAAATAATAATGTAAGTGCACAACAATAGCAATATTGGGATTCTATGGGGCACAAAAATAACAATATGGGGGGCTACATGGGCACAACAATAATAATAAGGGAGGTACACTGGCAATAACAATAAGGGGGCTACACTAGTATTATAGGGACCTAATACTCAACCCTCCTTTCCCTTGTTTCCCTTTTGTCCTGCATGACAAAATGATTTCCCCACCCAAAATCCTCCCAATTAAAAAAAAATCACTTCCCAAAAGTGTCTCTCCCACACTTATTTTTCATGGATTCCTAAAGCCTTCCCCCCGCACCCCCTCGCGCCACCTCTCCCATTAATGCCACCTAAGTCTCATTTTTGACTCTCAAGCCACCTCCACCTTATCTCTTCCACCCACCTCGTAGCCCCCTAATTAATACCTCGGGTGGTTAAGTCATCCACCCACCCCTTATTAATGCAATATACAATAATATAACTTTTAAGGGTTGGTCAAATCAATGGAATCATAAGAATCTTAAGTAATTAACATAAAAACAATCATAATACAATCTAAATCATTAATCATTTATTAATTAGGATTAAATGTTAACTATTTTATTAACCATTAATCAAACTTAAGTTAATCATTGTGGAATCATTAATCAAGCTTAACCATTAATCAATCATCTGAAATAATAGGCCATAGAATACTAACGTAGTTGTGCAAGGTGTGGGTATGTAGCTAGGATACACATACCTAGTACATATATGAATAACACTAACAAGGGTCTATCACATCAAGAATCTTAGAACAAGTAGGCTAACAACCTAGCGTAGCATAATAATATAAGGTAGTGTGCATTACATGTGCTTTTGATTCCAATTGTATAACATGTGGTTGATAGAAACTAAAGGATTTTGGAAACCTATCACATTTGTTGAAGAAGTTTTATGTGCACACATCAAACTCATTTGAATAGCTTAAAGTCAATTAAGAAAATTGGCCTCAAAAACATGAAAATACAATTTATTTATTTATTTTTGTAAAAGGCTTATCAATAAGCAATGGTGTTATTAGTGGATGCATAGTGATTGTGAAGTGTTGATATATTTGGATATACAAAAGGATTTAAAAGATGGAATAATGTTTACATTTATGGAAATAGAGTGATTTAGGTTAAATGGTTTAATGGTGTTGTACCTGTGTTTAAAAAATAGAGACATTTAAGTGTAAGAGAAATTAAATATATTGAAGGAATTGTTCCATTTCAAGTATTTAGGTGTGGGAATGTGGATGAGTAAAACCAACTCGAAATCATAGTTAGACATCAATAGAGATTATCGTTTATTGTCACCCTTGGAAATATGGCTAAATTATACAAATTAGCATGTAATATTTTATTTTCATAGACAATGTTTAATCATGTTGTTGTCTGGGTTGGATGATGCATGAGCACCTAATTTTGTATTTTTTAATGTAAGTATGGAATTTTTGAAACAAATTTGCAAAGGGGAGATGTTAATTGATCTCCTAATGCAATTTATACTAGGCAATAAATTCATTGTTTGTAACTTCATTCTCCTAGATATAATCCTACTAGCATTTAAAAAAATTTGTTCATACTTGATACATAAGAAAATTTAAAGTGTCAAAAATATGTGCCAAAAAAAAGTGTATTCTAAATCAACACTTTTTAAAATCGGATGGTTTTTTTACTACCTCAAACAAGCGGGTAATTGGTAAAGTTCTCATTTGATCGGTAGCTATGTTTGTATCATAGGCAATAATTAAGTTAGACTGAGGAGGCTACAACGGGAGGGGTAATAGTTAACCTTGAAGAAAAAAGATAAATAAAGTATGCATGGGGTCTTGGCATTGAGACAAACAATCAAGCAGAAGCCCTTTCTCTTTGGTAGGGTCTGAAAATCAGTTTGGCTAAAGGTATCAAAATTTGGCTATAGTTGGTGACTCCATGATGATTATTCAAAAAAGTATGAAGCTTCTTGAGAACTTCAATCTTCTCAATGATGAAATATCCTCAATCATGGCAAGGATTATTTATCTCTTAAAAAAAATTGAAAAGGTAAATTTGTTCCATGTGTTGTGTGCCAATAACCACTTGGCGAATGGTCAAGCCAACGTGGAGGTGATGTTGGAGCAAGGTAGTTTATGTACAAATCAAGACAAATCTTCATGTCACATCCCATGAACTGTAGTACCAGGCCAGCGCGGTACTACGCAGATACTGGTCTTTAAAGAATTAAGTTGGTAGTCAATATGGTTATCCCCCCAATGCTCCTCTACAATACTTTGGATGTTGGGATAGTTGGCTTCGAGTTATTGCACAGGTGTGGTTTTATTGGAATTTAGATCATGTATGAGGACAAGTGGGCATCATGGTTTCGGTTACTCACCAAGATATGCAATATAGCCATCCCTGTCGAGGAAGATGGTACCATCGCATTACGATTCTGGTTAATTCTGGCGATGGAAGAAATGGAGGGAATTTGCATTGACAAGACTCTGAATCGGCTAACATTTATGAAGGGTAAGTTCAAGAGGAATGTTGGGGTTGATCAGGCCATTATATATGGTAGTTGGTTATGGTTAGTTAATCAAAGGATAGTTATTATTCAGAGGCAGATTGTTGTGAAGATGACCTTCGCGTGTAAGGACAGTGGTGGAGGCTCTAGATTCGGAAGCTCAGGGTCTAGTCATGGCAGTGGTGGAAGTGTCGAGAATTTGGTGGAGAATTATTGTAAACAAGTTATAAAGGAGATTGTTAAGGAAATTAACAAGAGTATGGTAGTTCTCTATGCTCAATTGCCTAGATTAGGTAAAGGTTTAAAAAAATGGAAGGCATGTGTATCAATGTGATTAATGTTAAGCAAAAGGTGGATAACATAGAAATAAAAGAGGAAACTGCCACTATTGGGGTTTTAATGGAATTCTTTGGGGTTACGAAAGCCACGGTCTACAACGTTGTTGGTGTTGAGGTTGTTGCTACTGAGGTTGTTGTTGAGGTCGATGACAGAGAGGATGTCACGAAGGAATGGAAGAATACTTTGGATGAACTTGAGGGAGAAGAATTCGATCCTAGTAGCTGCTGAATGTTTTTCATTTAAATATTATATATATGTTATGTCGATGTATAGAATGTAGTGGTGTTTTCTGGAGAGTCTACAGTTATGGTTATGCTCAAATACTATATGTAAATAATGTTGGTAGCAAGAAGGTCCCATTCCAATGTAAATTGATGGAAACGCTTGAGAGAAAAATCTTTAATTTTGTATGGGACTTGGCCCTTTTCCAGTTGATATAATGAAAATGCTACCCGTTTCTTTAAACAGAAAAACAAAAAAAAAAAATTAAGCTTACCCAAGTCAATTATAATTTTAATCAAAGTTGTTAAACTTGATCGAATCCATGCTTATCCAGTCGAAGTTTTCCAATGTTTTGGAACTCTAGTGCATAGAGAGCATTAATAGGCTACTAGTTCGGTCCCCAACATTAGGCAGGAGCATTGCTAGGCCTTATTGTTCGGTCCCCACCACTAGGCATGAGAATTGATGCCTCAAAGCACCATATTCTTTGATGTTTTACCAATCACAGTTTGATCCTCTAACTTGGCAAAGGTTGTTCTTGTCTTCCTGACCCTAGGGGATGGCTTTTTGACCTATAACATTAATTGAAAAGAAAAGAACATATTACGATTGTATCTCTCAAATTCAATATTACTAAATATTTCAAATGAAGTTATAACAAAGGCATTAGGGAGAAAGTTAGGGACTTTATATCAATCTAAGTTGTTCGCAAACAAATTGTTCCTGCAAAAAAAATTGTATAACCTAAGGATGAAGGATGGAGACTTGGTGATAGAGCATCTAAATGCCTTCAATACTATGGTAAGCCAACCATTGTTTATTGATATTAAGATTTCATATGGAGATAAGCGAAACAATTTATTTTGTTCTTTACCAGACTCATGGGATATTTTGGTTGTTGTCACACATAGTAATGCAATTGCTTTAAGTTTCAACGATATAGTCTCATTGTTGTTATTAAAGAAGATAAGATGGAAAAATATGGAAAGCCAGAACACAAATTCCTTTTCTGTAAGAGGAAGCTCCCAAAATAGCATAGTCATAAAGTGGAACATCTAAATCTAGAGGAAGATATAAATATCCAAGGTAATTAGTAAAGGTATGTTGGATATGCAGAAAATAAGGGCATTGTAAAAAAGATTGTAAATCCAAAATTGCTAAGCAAGGGGAGGGATCTGATGATGCTCCTTTTACAAAAGCAAAAACCTCCTCATATGAAGGAGGGGATGTGTAGTTGGATTCTTTAAGTACACATGTAGATCATGAGGCATGTTTAGTCAACTCAAGTGCATCCTTTCATGTGACTCATCATAGGGAATGACTTTGTGAATATAAAAGATATGATGGTGGTGATGTTTTCTTAGGAGATGTGTTGGGCATGGAATCCCCCCAAGGCATGTTTTGGGGATTAAAGCCCAAGTTTTGACCAAGTCTTCTTGTAAAAGCTCTGCGAATTGTGGGCGCAGGGCGCGAAATTATAATAGAGTCACAGGGTTGTCCACCCTAGTTTTTGTAATGTAATGTTGACTGGATAGACCTACCCATGGTCCGTGGACCATGGGATTGTATAAATAGAGCAAGGCTCTAAGTGTATAAGATAACTAATAGAAGAGAGAATAGAAGAAGATGAGAAGTCTAAGTGATTGATTTGAAGTGTAAAGTGTGTTTGTGGGTCATAGAGTAGGAGAAGGCTCTGCAGCTAAGTGCGCAGAGGCCTAGTAGTCCACAGCTGAGTGCGCGGACCCCTGCAGTTGAGTGCGCAGGGCAGGTCAAGTTTGTAACCGTTGGGAGAATCAATAAAGAGAAGTTTTACTATATTTCTGTGTATCTTTTCCTGGTTTAATGCATGATTGGATATAATTTTCAAGTATATTGTTTATTTACTGTGCGAACCTGTATGAACGTTTTGTATAACTAATTATAAATTAAGACATTCAAGTAGGCGAAGGTAATTAACTAGTACTGGAAGATAAGTAAGATCTCGGGTAATAGTGCAGAGCATGGCGCGGGAGCTCCATAACCCCTGGTTAGGGCTGCGCAAAGGCAATGTATCAGGCCATGAGAAACGAGAAAGTGTGTGAAGCAACCTGTGCGCAGGAACAAACAGTGGACCAGTCGAACCTCTCAGACATCTCAAGGGTGCGGAAACCTGGTTCTAGCACCCTCCCATACTACTTCGGGTGAGACCTCAGTCCGCGCTCCGCGGACTATTGCCGAAAGGGCCAGTAGTACAGGGATTTGTTTGCCTAATTAAATCTGAACCTAGGTTAGGCCTCAGCAAACCAACAAATGGGTTTGTTGCTGGGACGAGGATCTGCATAGAGATGTTTAATGTTGTATCACTAGAATCCGACAAAGAAAGGAATTAAAGATTGGTTTGATAGAAATATTCACAAGTTCAAAGCGTAGGAAAACAGGAATCCGCGACTATCAAAGGAAGAGTGGTTAGACTACTACTTATATACGGAGATCCACAAAATTTTCTTTGCATCCTTCCCCACTGAGTTGTACGAGTGGATCGCGAAGCTAGCAGATAGCCAAGGAAGGTGTAAACTCGACAAACATATTGTGTGGACTCCAAAATTGGTGCGCTGACTGGAAGCATCAGAAGATAAGATCACGCACGTTGTCGATCACTGGCTCGATTGAACCATAGGAGGATTCATCACCAAATTCGCGGTAGATACTTCAGTAAGCTATAGTGAGGTAGAATGACGCTTCCTCAAGGGACCGCGAGGTAAGTACGTTAAATATTTGAACACTTGGATTAAAATTCCAGTGTGTGAAAAGTGGGTTATGCGAATAAATTGATTTTTGGGGCTACGCAGAGTGAGAGAATCTACAGAAACGAAGGTAGCACAGAACTAGAAACTAGCTCCTTGATTTCACCTCCGTGAGGGGGCAAAGAAGAACTCGTGAAGGTCTCGCCAAGAAGTACGATCAATCTGATAAGGCAAAGAATTCCACGCATACCACCCCCACCCACACCACCACTAGTTTCATTGTCTTCACCCCCGTCTTCGCCCATACCACCTTCGCCACCACCGCGAAGCAGTATGGCAAGTACAATAAAGCTACCAGTGTTCAAGGGATAGGGAATGAAGATATGGACCGGTTTTGGTTCATGATAAAAGTTGTATGGGAAGGACAGGGTGTCACAGACGATAATATAAAGAAGGCAACGTTGGTCAGCGCTCTACAAGATTGCGCGCTGACCTGGTACATTAAACATTCCAATGACAATCCAAATGTGGGGATCGCGGATATCCAAGATGCGCTAAACAAAGAATTTAGCAGGCCAAAGTTAGAGGCACAGTCAATCATTGGATTCAAGGAAATCACAATGCTACCAGGCAAGACCTCGTGGGAATTGGATCAAAGACTGAAGTGCACAATTCGCGAAGCAAACATGACATTAATAGGTGGGAAAAACCGAGAATGGTTTGTAGCATCGTTAACACCGCATCTACGGAACACGCTGTCGCAACAAAGGTTGACCACTCAAGCTGAGGCTTTGGAGGTCGCGATGAGATTGCACAAGACTCCGATACAAGATCCTAACTTGGGAGTTCAGCGGATTCATGCGCAGTTGAAAAACTTGTGCCTGGAGATGTAGAGTTTGAAATAAGACAGGACAACCTGCCCAGAGATGCACGATGAGGTATGGTGCATAAAATGTAAGGGCCAGGGGCATGACAAGGACCACTACCTAGTGTTCACGAATTACCTTGCAAGAGGAAGGCCAATGCCACTAAGACTGGAGGCACAAGCAGAACCAATCGCGGCGCCTGCATTGTGGTGCATGATTTGTCAGATAGGAGGAAAGCATGCTACAAATAACTGCCATCTATTACAAAAGTATACGCAGAATTCACAACAGTTGTTCTGTAATTTCTGTAGGTCGATAGGACATGATGAGCTCACCTGTAGAAGTTATGAATTGATGATGGATCGAACTCCTACCTACAGAATTCAGGCCGAAACACAGGCCCACGATCAAATCACAGGAATGACGTGCACCAGATTTCAGGGGCGCGTATGAGGCTGAGGTGGAGGGGAACAAGGAAGAGGTCACGAACAGCTGATATGTTACAATTACGGAGGGCCAGGGCATTATGCCTGCGATTGTACAAACCCAACGTGACCATCATGCTTGTATTATACGTTGTTTGATCATGAGACGGGGGATTGTCCCACACTGATAGCGAGGTTGCGTGATAAAAGAGCACTCCAACCTCCCCCGACCCAGAACCTGCAAATGATGAGGTCTGAGCCGTGCGAGGAAGACCGTAACGTAAATATCGTGCTCTGGAGTGGAATTACGATAGGAGATGACAAAGGCAAGCAACCTGAAGAAAGTGCTTGGGTTCGCAAGGCTCCAATGAAGGAACTAGAATTTGATTTGGAGTGCACTAAGGAAACCTTCATGGAAGCTAAGAGGAGCTTCGTTGATGCCTCCACTTCAGGAAGTAAAGACAGCCTGGAGCTAGAAATGGACCCATCAATGCTCACTACGTTCTTGGAGACATGCATGAAGCTATTGCGTGACAGCGAAGCTGTAAAGGGGCTACAAGAACTCATAACTAGATGCGCTGGGACCACGCCAGGAGAACCGCGTGTAGTTCGGAAGCTTGGGAAGCACACGACGCGAACAGGAAGGGAAATGAGATTGACCACACAGATTGGGGAATATGAGATGGACCAAGTGATTCTGGATCCAGGGTCAGATGCGAACGTCCTGCCAAAACAAACATGGGAGCGCATGGGCAGGCCTGCGTTGCAATGGTCTCCTATCCAACCACAAATGGCGAATCAGCAAAAGATCCTACCTATGGGGAGATTGCAGGGAATCACGGTAAATATTGAAGGAGAAAGCGCGCTAGCAGATTTCGAAGTAATAGAGATTGTTGATGACAGCAATCCCTACCTCGCGCTATTATGGATAGATTGGGCCACTAACATGAATGGAGTGTGTTATCACTCAGATTTTCCCTTAGAAGTTATCACAAGAAGGGACACTCCGAGGTAACCACAAACCAATCTTTTAAGTACAGAATCTAGCCAATCTGTACTCAGAGAGGGCTCTCTTTTTATGATTTAGCTTTGTTTTGTGAGATATTAGGCTAGCTATGTAAGCTTGTAGGGGATTTTTGGCTGGGTGGTGGAATTCTGGGAACAGATGGATAGTGCAAGGCCTTTAAGCCATTGGGCTATGGATTCAATCGAATATTGGCTTAACTGGATCAGATCAATTACTAAAGGGAAAACTCACAGGGCAAGGTAGTAAAACAAAAGGCAAATGTCAAGTTCAGGTGGATGAGATGGTCTTAAGCAAGGAGAAAGGGCAATGAAGAATCCTTTAACCGGGGTCAAGATGAGGAATAGAATATGCCTATCAACAAAGGGTGATTAAGAATTCTTTGTTCAATTTGACCAAAGGGATAAACTACGAAGTAAGGGAGCATTCAAGAATTCCATAACTATGATAGTCTAGCAGAAAACATTGAGAAGATAAACAGTTTAAAACAAAGTGCAGTAAAGCAATTTATAAAAAATCATTACTTGTTTATCATTCAGGTTTTATGAAAACACATATGGTTATTAATAAACAGAGGAAAAACAATAATAAACAAGAGATATAGAATACTTATTTGATTTCTGTTTGACACAAGTATCCCGTGAACAGTCTTTACTTTATTCCTTGATTCAGCAAGCCATACAAGTTTTGGTACAATAGCACTTCAATTCTAGAAGAAAATGTTTATAGAAATGTCTTTGAATCCACCCCTAATACTTCGAATAAAGAAGTATTTATACAAAATTTACATCAAAATATCTCATAACTAAATGAGATTTATTCTAGGAAAATAAAATATCTATTTACACAAATATAAAGACGGATGGTCTCGAATATAGTGACAGATAATGAACTGATTTTTGTTATCCCTGCTTTTGTTGAAGGAGCTGGAGGCATGCTCTACGAATCTGCATCTCGCTGTTGTCTTAGTAACTCTGTGTTGGACATATGATTTGATCTTTTTAACTGATACTCTTTCACCTGTTCACCAGCATTCATCCTTTTTACCAGAATTTACTATGCTAATTATTTCTATTTACCATGGTAATTTATAGGATGTCAGTCATGTTGGTCCACCAATCATCCTTTGGTATTCTTGTTTTTGTCAGCTTCCTATAAATTTCATCTGCTTTTGTATATTTTACAAAATTGGGCTGTACTGGGAATAAGTGCTTTATTTCATGTTCAATAAAAAATAGGTTCTCTAAACCGTCGTGCAACACTTTTCCTGTTGGTAATGCCTTGGTTGAAGATGAACTAGCCTGACTGTCAGCCTGCTGATGTAATTTATTAATGTAATCAATCTGAACCATTAGCTTATCATTGATGACTAAAGGACTTGGGAGCCCTTTAATTCTTAGGATGTCAAATTTTCTCATGAACTCATCTATATCTTCCTACATGCTTTGACATCTACGTTCCAAGCCTTGCATTAAGTTCCTTTTGGTCAACACTTTCTTCAGTTCGAGGATGGTAGCAATCCTATCCTCAATATCTAATTGTTCTAACTGTTGCCTGCTTTTACTGTTCAGAATATTGATTAATCTAATAGCTTCCTTAGGTTTCCTACCCAGCTCTTCTCTGGTCTTCTCAATTTCTTCAAAAGCAAGCTTTACTAAATCAATCTGTTCAAAAATAATTTTAATTGATGACCAAATATCATTGATGGAATCAATGATATTGGTCCACAATATTTTCTTGGTGTCTGTTAAAGGCTTTTCAAATGATAGATCCTTCTCCAATGCTTTAATTTGTTCTGTCATGCTCTTATTTTTCCTTCTCTCTTCTGCATAGTTGATCTTTGATATATCATATTTTTGCTCCAAGGTAGTGAATTTCTCTTTCACTTTCTATAGTTCTATCACTTGGAGTTTCATTTCTTCCATTGACTTAATTAAGTCCTCTGTGCTCTGTGTTGATGTACCTGCCTGTGTTGTACCTGTTGCCTCTATCTATGGGTGCAGTTGTTGCCAAAGGAATGTTTGGTGCTAAAACAATTGCCAGTGTAGAAGGGACTGTTGTTGAAACTACTGGCACTACAGTTTGAGGCTATGTGGCCGACTCACTCTGCCTTGACTGCACTACTTTCTCCAATTCCTACTCTGTTTCCTTCAATTGTTCATTTAACCTAAGGACCAAGTCCATAAGTTCTTCTTCATTTTTCTTCTCTATCACTTCAGCAGTCTGAGGGTGAATGAGTGGTGGCAACTTCAACTGTTTTCTAACTGCAACTATGTCTTCATTCTTTTTCTTAATTAAGCTTTTTGCTGCCTTAACATATTTTGGGTCATGACCCAACTCAATTACTAACTCTTCCAGTGATTTTATCCTGTTATCTTTTGCCTGTGAGGAGGCTTTCTCCAGCTGTAATTTGGCTGTATTGTTGCTCAATGAATTTTGCAATCAATGAGCCATGATTGCTTTGTTGGTTAGTGTCGAGTAGACTATCTCACCTGTTTTCTTGTGTAGTTCAATTTGATCAATAGGGTGGATGTCTTTAGCCATGAATTCAAAGTCAGTTTTGAGATAATCTACCAAGGATTTTGGCTACAGCATTGTGGGCTTTAGGAAACTCATTTGCATTTTGCCCTCTTTGATGTCAAAGGCTGACATCAATCTGGTTTGGTTTGTAGGGGCCATCTTTAAGTATTGAGCATAGGCTTGGGCCTTCAGTTGCTCATTCTTTGTCTTGATTTCTTTAAACTTCCCCTTTATATCTATAATTTTCTCAGAAGAAGACCTGAGAGATGAAACTTCTATGCTCTGTTGTCTTTCTAGCTCTTGCCTATGTGAACTTGAGGGTGTCCCACCTGTTGGGAACATTTGTAAACTATCTGTCCCTTCTTTTCTCATGCTTTCTGTAGTTTCTCCAATGAATTCCTCCTCTGAATATGGATTCATCCTTTGCCTCTTAGCAAAGGGTTGATCTGTGGGTATGCTTGGAGGGGTAGTTGCTTCCCTGTCTCTTTTTAGATTCTTTTCCTCATTTAGAGGAGTCTATAGTACTAGAGGATTTCCCATATTAGTTTGAGCTGGATGTGGCTGTGGTGGGTCCAACTCTACAGAGATTTTAGGCTGCTGTTCTGATTTCTCTGGCTATTCTGTTGTCTCTGGTTGTTTTGATGTAGATGGTTGTTCTAATGTAGATGGAATTGTTTCCTGAGTTTGCCTCTGTGAAGGCTCGACTGTGGGAGCACTGGTTTCTTGGGCTGGCCTTTGGGAAGACTCTACATGCACCTATACAAAGGATTCTAGGTCAAGTCTTTTCTCCAAATCTTTCATCACATTCTCAACTTAAACTTTATCGCTATCTTTCTCTATCAATGTCCCTTCCCTCCATTCATTCATATTGGCATATTGTTCTATTTCAGGGATGTTGTGATGGATATAAGGTGATAAGTTGTGTTTTATCCTTCTATCACAGATGAAACTATGAGGATCATAGGCCCAACCAAAGCTTTTCTTTAAATGCATCCTCCTCTCTATGATTTCTTCTGCTTCTTGCCCTGCCTTTCTGTTGTTGCACACAAATGGGCCTAAGTGGTCTTTGATTCTCAACTGGGATTTCTTCTTTGCTTTCATGAAATGGATTTGATCAGAGTTTATTATTTGCCTGTAGTACTCCAGGGAAAATAATCTCATGGGGACATATTTGGGCAATTTGAATGGAGGCAGCTCACACCCATAGACTTTGATCTCAATATGATTCTGGTATAAGTACCAGTCACCTATCCTATACTGCTTTGACAACTGAAGGATTCTTTTGATATCATCACTGATTCTGGGAGGAGAACTTCCTGTCAGCATGGTAGTTACAGGATAGACAAACTTATCAATGCAGTCTATGTATGAATAGGAAGAAGAGGATGAGTAGTGAAAAATAGAGTTCCAGAAAATGACTGACCCAGGGCTACCTTTTGTATCAAGCTTATGTACAGAGAAAGGGAACTTGTCAGTTTGATAGTGAAGGAAGAGGTGATATATGACTGTAGAATACTTAAACACTCTCTCATTCTCTAGCCTCATGAATTGTTCGTGGATTTTGTCAGCTATGAATGCAACATAGTCATATTTGATAGTAGGAGGCTGTCCATCGGTGAAGATAGACATGAGAACTAGGGTCAATTCATCAACAAACTCACTAGTATTGAAACCCATAATGGCAGCAATCATATTAACAATATTTTGGCCCATCTAAGTGAAAAAACATGTCAGATAGGGAGGGGGATCTTTGGGTAGATGATTCTTATCCATGAAGGTATGGAAAATATGGTTGAGTTCAGAATTAGACATTTTGGTGGATTTTTCAAGTAATTCTCCAATGGAAATGGGGGTGAGGTTCTGGCCGGGCTGACGCTGTAACATTTTGTTAATTGAATCAGCAATAATGGTAAACAAGACTGACTAGTCGAGGGACATTACGGCTCTGAGGTTAGGGTTATAATTGGCCTAACATTGGTGGATAATGTCTAGGAAAATGTGCATAGAAGGGAATATGTACTTTGGGAGATTTGATTCGCAAAGTCCTATGGTATCAGAATTGTTCATGTAATCAT